>OX101756.1:52847780-53553589 GCA_944452675.1 Tachina lurida | reverse complement strand
ATTTGCCGTTTAATTCAACTGCTTGAGTTCGACCAGTAAGATAGTTTTTTAAAAATGTTAGTGCTGTTGGTGAAAAATTAAATAGTGTCTCTAGTTTCTTCATTTAAATTGTATGGTCGACTGTGTCAAACGCCTTGCTATGATCAAGTAGTACTAAAAATGACACCATACTCTTGTCCAGATTAGCTCTCAGATTTTCGATCACGTCCTTCAGAGCTGTGATACAGCTTCTCCCCAACACAAAGCCGGACTGTAAATCAGATAACAGATTCCGTTCTTTGAGATACCCATTCATTTGTTTGCTCATTAAATTTTCTATGACTTTGGATAAGAAGGGAAAAATAGCAATAGGCCTGTGATCATTATTTTGTTTAGGGATGGGTATCACTTTGGAGAATTTCCACACATCAGGAAATACAGTTTTTGGAGTATCGTGTTAAATAAATGGGAGATAAATGGCAGAAGTTTGGGCAAAATAACTCCTAAAAAGTTGGGATTCACCCCATCGACACCAATAGCCTTTGGCTTAATTGAATAGAAACTAACCATGGCTTACGCATCGAAAAATAAAAGTGTTTTCAACTGGAACTGAGCACAAATCATCATAAATGTTGTGTGTCGGTTGAGGGATACTGATGTTTACGAACTGATGATTTAAATAGTTAACATCAATGTCTATATCATGTAAATAGCATTTTTTCTGTCTAATCCCGATTTTTCGTATTTCTTTCCATTTTGACTTGCCATCAATCGCTGAGGAAAATTTTCTTTGGTAGTATAAGCCTTTTGCCTCTCTGATATTTTTAACTACTTCTCTTCTAAGTGATTGAAATAGTTTATGAAGCTCTAGAGTTTTAAACTTTTTCCATCTGGAGTGAGCAGTATTACGTTCCCTGATTAAGGTTTTAATTCTTGTATTGAACCACGGTTGTTGATTCATATTTATACATTTATTTTTTAGAGGAACGCACATGACAAATAATGTATTTACATTATCCTGTAGAAAAGAAAGCTGATCATTTACGTCATCAATTGTGTAAATATGGTACCAATCAATGTCTGCTAAATGAAGATTCAATAGGTTAAAATCTGTGTTATAGACATCTCTGTATGTATAACGGATTGATTGTTTTTCCACGCAGGTGTTATATGTTACGAATAATAAATCATGATTTGAGAATACAGGCACTGCAATTTGGTCGTATAGTAGAACCCTTGAGTTATTGTTTACAAATACTAGGTCTATCAGACTATTAGATTGCCTGTGATAGTGCGTTGGTGTGACCGTGTTTACAGGTGTTAAGCCTAATGATATCATGGGGTCAATTAGAGGGTTACTTGTTAATAAATTGTTGTTGATTCGAATCATATTAAAAGCACTATCTTCAGAACCGTAATTATTGTCTGAGCACATTAGTTAATGAGTTAGCAACGCAACAGGTTATTCGACGATTAAAATTATTGATACTATTAATATTGTGAAAGGTATAAATATATAACTTTGATACTGATTTGTAAAATAAGTAGTAAAAAAGGAGTAAATATAAGTTTTAAATAACATTTTTAAGTTTTTAGTATAAATAAAATATAATGGTTTAGGAAGCACTGGATGAATAATCTCAATTACCGCTGTGGACAACTTGTTCATCAAGGCCTGGAAATAACTGGTTCATATGCTCAATTTCATCTATTTGTATTGGGGCAGCATTTATTTCCTGTTTAATGTATACAAAACCACGCATAGTGAAAGCATTAAACATCAGCTTTTTCTTTTTTAGACGAATTGTCGCTCGCAGAATAGTAAAGTTTGATTGTGTTAGGTTCTCATTTAGGTAGAACTTATTATTCGAATTGAAACCAATGTTTCTGAGGCAGAAAGCTAAACATTTGTTAAGTTTTCTAAAGTTTGCTAAGGATTTAAGGAAGAAGTTTTTATCATATGCAGACCACAACTTTACAATTATAACAGCATCTTTTGAGTTTTGATTGAGTTTGTTATTTTGATTTCTTAGACGGTAGATTGATTTTATATTTGGTATGGGTGTGCTGATGACTTGACATATATTCTGGAAAATATTTAATAGATTTTCGTTTTCGTCAAAAGGAATTTCATTTATCCTAAGCTCAGATAAAACAGAAAGGTTTCCTTGTAGTTTTAATTGAGTTTTTATTTCTTCCTGCATCCTTTTAACTTCACCGTAGTTATTTTCCAGGATAGTTATCCTTTCATTAATGTCGATCAGTTCAGTTTCCAGTTCTTTGTATTTTCACGCATTTCATTTAAGAGATCCTCCTTAAATTCACGAAACTTTGTGCCAATAGTATGCAAAATTTTATCAGTAAATTTATCAAATCTTTTTTCCATGCAATTTAACATTTTGGAAGGTGAATCTACGATGGAGCAGCAAGAAGTACTGGCTGAATTTTGTCGATATACATCTGTAACGTGCTTATTAGTTGGTGTATTAGGAATTGCTGCAGTGGTTTGAGTGAACATTTCTGTATTATCAGTTGTTTGCATACTTGTAAAATTTTTACGACTTTTTATTTTAGAATTGCAGTCGGTAACTTTATTGTCTTTACTATTTTTTCTTAAGTTGTACATTGAACCGTAACAATAAGGGATTAAGAAAATAAATAATTTGTAAAACTTTGTAGTGCTTGTTGAATAAAATTAACGGCTAACATTAACAAGGACTTTAAAACTGTTCAAATATTTATAAATTCTTACAAACTAGGTAGCACTTATATTAACCAGTATTTGTGTAAGCAGAACAGCTGGTTTTAATTTTTTGTTTACCAATTATACTTGTTATTGCTTAAGAATAGTTTCTTGTAATTTCATTTATTTATTTTTTTGTTTTTGGTTCTAGTATTATGGTACAAAGAGACAGGTGATGTGTTTGTTTACGCTTAGCAGGTTATTTTGTAATCATCACTGCTTTTTGTGTAATTGTTGTTGATATTATTTTTTGAAATTATTGTTTTTTACACTTTATTGCTGCTAATATTCTTTTATTTAATTTTTCGTTCTTTCTTTATTAACTTTTTCGGATTTGAATAATGTTAATATGTTAAGTTTATATATACACGTCCCTTCTCTCTGTAGTCATGACGATATGTATGTAGAAATTAGTTCATATACAAAGAAATACATGTTTAATAATCAACTATTCTAGAAAATCTATCTCAAATAACACAGTTACCTCCACCATCAATTCAACGTCAGTGTTTTCATAAAGTGTTAGAAACATTGGAATATCTATGCTTGGGAATTGGAATTTTTACTTCGACTGTTTCTATATAAGTTTAGGTGGTTGACCCCTGGAAGTTATTGTAGTTAACGTAGGCTGCATTGTATTGCATTCAGATGTAATCATTTCTCACTTAAAAAAGGTCTTCATCAACATCAATCATACCTGTCTACAATTCATGAGTTGAGTTGATCCAGATACAATTGCTGTCTAAAAATTAATAATTAGAAAAAGCTTTCTCATCACCTTCTAACAGGTTTAATATTTTGCTAGCATGCATGCTTCTATCGATAGTGACGCGAGAGTCCGACATTTAGTGGTGTTTTAATTAAAAATCTATACTATTAGAATTACGAATTCACTCTTTTGAATTTTTAACAAAGTAGATACATACATATGTATGTATTTCATTTGCCACAAAGTCTTAAAATTTCTTTCCTTATAAAAGTATGACGTGAGGAATTTTTTAAATTATACATGCTTCGGCATGCTTCCATTATTTTTTTTCGGTAAATTTATTTCATACTCATACAGATATAAAGTCAGATCTGTTTACATTACATTTTACAATTTATGCATGCTTCAGCATGATTTTAGTTGAAGTCTGTATTTATTTAGAAAGTTTGTTTGATACCCACTCATACACATGTACAATCATAAAGATTGGATATCAAAGTGCAATTCCATTAGTTTATCTAGAAATGAACAGAGTGAATATATGTATATTATATTAACCCCATATTCACAATTTTAAATTTTGTGTGCTAGAGCTTTCGAAATGGAAAATGTACAACTTTTACTATAAAAATTAATAATATGATGTGTTGCTGAATATTGCACTGTGTGTTCGTTTTGAACTCTTAAGTTTTCACAATATTTCATACAGACCATCAAGTTTACAGAATTCCAGTACATTAAGTTAATTATCTTCCCTGAGACCTATCATTCCTAATCAATCCTTCAAAAAAACCCCAATACAAACTAGATTTTTCCTTTTTAATTTTATTTATATTTTCATTAAATTTCAACATTTTGTACATCTTCAAATTACTGTATACTGTATTTTGCACCTTGTTCTCATTTGTTGAGTTAACTTTAATCGCAAATATTTTAATGATAAGATGCACTTTTCTATTTCATGCACTGAGTAAATCTTTATATATGTATATCAATCCACTTATATGAACTATTAATGCTAAATTCTTAACACGTAATTTTTTTTAATGATCTATTAAATCATTCATCTATTTGTAAGTTTTTTAATAGTCATACCATTTCACAAATATTTTCCATTGCCTTGGTTTTTTTTCGAGTGCAGCTTTTATTTTCAACGATACTCACCATATAAACTTTGAGAATGTGTCAGTTACAGTCTATAAAAATCAATAATTTCTTTTTTGTCTAGAATAGCTACCCACTTCAACTAAATCAGCTGCATAATAGATCATCTACTCCGGTCATTACATCACTACAATGCACAAACAATTTTCGAAATTTATTATGGAGTTCGTTTCCTACATTTTTTTTTAAAGACTTTGAGTTGTTCTACACTTTTTTCGAGAGTGTTGTGATCTACTTAATACACTTTCAACTATTTATACTAAAATGTAGTTAATTTTCCAATCTATAAATTTTATCGCTCAGCTGTTCAATTTGTTTGTCAAAAGGTGATTTAATTTTTAGATTGTCTTTATCCATTTTATACCTATCTTCTATCTTTAATTTTATTTCACAGGACACTCCATCAATTTGCATTTGAATATATCCTTGAATTATATTATTGCCTTAAGCTTTATTATTAATTCATCCTTTAGTTTCTCGATTTGAGTTTCCAGAAACAATTTACTGATAAAATTGTCCTCCGTCAGTGAATGATGATGATTCTCTATGTATGCATCGGTAGAAATTATATATTTTATTTAGTTTTCAAAATCAAATTTGTCATAGTATTTTCACGTTTTATCAAACATTAAAGAAAATAAAACCCACCGGCAAACGCCATATTTGACCATCAACTTCAATTTTATCTTTTTTCAGTTTTAAATTTCTATCACCAAATTTACATTCATATTTGAAATCTTTAGGTGAGCCATAGTTTGTATCTAATTCATTTCTTCCTTCCAAGACTAATAAGTCAATATAAGTATCTTCGGTGTTGGAAGGCTGTGGGTAAAAATTAGAGATGTAACGAATACCAGTTTAGCGAATGCGAATGCGAAAACGAATAATACATATTAATTTTTGCGAAAGCGAATGCGAATGCGAAAGCGAATGCAAATATTACAATACGTTACAAAATCACATGAAAATTAATTTATCTAAGAACATAAAGTTGTGTTCTATACATAGATCTACTTGAGTCTTGAATTCAGCAAATATTTATTATATTATTAGAAATAAAAATTGTTAAACTGAAAAATATATGAAATCATATTAAAATAAGTATAGATAATAATTAAAAATAAATTTACAAAATATTAGGCAATCACCCCATTCGTAGTTTGGCCCTAACACCTTGTACTAAGTTCAACATTTCCTGTAAAATGCTATCAAAATACATATTCACCATTATTCCAGTTGTCGACATCGATGTCACTTTAACACAATACCAAAAAAGTGGGGCTTGTGTACCCGTTGTCGAAAAGAACTGACTCCTGTTGGTAGTTTTATGCTATTTTCTAGACCTTAGGGAACGGAATTAGATTGTCAGTAGTACAAAATTGTTCTCGAGATCGAGTAAACAAACCCCAATTTTTTGGTATTGTGTTAAAGTGACGTCGATGTCGACAACTGGAATAAGGGCGATTAAGAAAAATTGGAATGAATTGTTCTTGAAATTTTTTTCCAGAAGTAGTACTCTGTTCATCTTGGGAAAAACATGAAATATATCTTTAACATTTACTTAAAATACGAAATAATATGAGTGGCACTTGTTTCGCAAAAAATTATGTGCTTACCATTTTTCAAAAGTTCCAACAGACTAGTCTTAAGCAGAAAATATTTTCGCGCAATTCAAACACTGCCTTTTCTTTTCCAAAAACTGGAAAATATTTCCAATATTTTCGTCTTTAGTATTCGCTTTAAATATCCCATACATTTTAGCGAATGCAAAAGCGAATGCAAATAGCAAAAGTAAGCGAATTATTTGCGAATGCGAAAGCGAATGCGAACATTCGTTACATCCCTAGTAAAAATCATCTTCTTCATCATCATAATAATTCTCAGTATTAGCATCATTAAATAAGATGGTATTATCAAATATTGCTCCTTTTGAAAGTTTCTTTAACTACTCTCTCGCTTGACTGATGGTTTCTGAGGCTTTAAAACTTGTATTATTTTCAGATTCTATATTGTTTTTAATTTGTTCTTTCTTGTGTATTCTTTCAATATTTGTAGAACTATTTATGAATTCTTTGAGATCAAATATATCTCTTAGTTGTTCACGTGTATCTATTTCACCAGTTTTTATACTACGAAGCTTTTTCTTTAAGACATTTCTTGTCAACACCAACTGTTTTAAAATTTTCTCATCCATGTTTAATAATATCAAATAAGAGGTATCAGCTATTAGATCAGGTATCAGCTATTAGATTAGGTATCAGCTATCAGATCAGCTTATTAGGAGCTGGTCTGGTTTTCAGATTAGCTTATCAGGACCTGATCTGGTTTCAGATCAGCTTATCAGGAGCTGATCTGGTTTTCAGATTAGCTTATCAGGACCTGGTCTGGTTTTCAGATCAGCTTATCACTAGCTGGTCTGGTTTTAAGATCAGATTATTAGGAGCTGGTCTGGTTTTAAGACCAGCTTATCAGGAACTGGTCTGTTTTTCAGATCAGCTTATCACTAGCTGGTCTGGTTTTAAGATCAGCTTATCAGGAGGTGGTCTGGTTTTCAGATCAGCTTATCAGGAGCTGGTCTGGTTTTCAGATCAGCTTATCAGGAGCTGGTCTGGTTTTCAGATCAGCTTATCAGGAGCTGGTCTGGTTTTCAGATCAGCTTAAAAGGAGCTGGTCTGGTTCTCAGATCAGCTTATCAGGACCTGATCTGGTTTTCAGATCAGCTTATGACTAGCTGGTCTGGTTTTAAGATCAGCTTATTAGGAGCTGGTCTGGTTTTAAGATCAGCTTATCAGGAACTGGTCTGTTTTTCAGATCAGCTTATCACTAGCTGGTCTGGTTTTCAGATCAGCTTATCACTAGCTGGTCTGGTTTTAAGATCAGCTTATTAGGAGCTGGTCTGGTTTTAAGATCAGCTTATCAGGAACTGGTCTGTTTTTCAGATCAGCTTATCACTAGCTGGTCTGGTTTTAAGATCAGCTTATTAGGAGCTGGTCTGGTTTTAAGATCAGCTTATCAGGAACTGGTCTGTTTTTCAGATCAGCTTATCACTAGCTGGTCTGGTTTTAAGATCAGCTTATTAGGAGCTGGTCTGGTTTTAAGATCAGCTTATCAGGAGGTGGTCTGGTTTTCAGATCAGCTTATCAGGAGCTGGTCTGGTTTTTAGATCAGCTTATCAGGAGCTGGTCTGGTTTTCAGATCAGCTTATCAGGAGCTGGTCTGGTTTTAAGATCAGCTTATCAGGAGGTGGTCTGGTTTTCAGATCAGCTTATCAGGAGCTGGTCTGGTTTTCAGATCAGCTTATCAGGAGCTGGTCTGGTTTTCAGATCAGCTTATCAGGAGCTGGTCTGGTTTTCAGATCAGCTTATCAGGAGCTGGTCTGGTTCTCAGATCAGCTTATCAGGACCTGATCTGGTTTTCAGATCAGCTTATCACTAGCTGGTCTGGTTTTAAGATCAGCTTATTAGGAGCTGGTCTGGTTTTAAGATCAGCTTATCAGGAACTGGTCTGTTTTTCAGATCAGCTTATCAGGACCTGGTCTAGTTTTCAGATCAGGCTATCAGGTATCAGATCAGCTTATCAGGCAGCTGATCTGTAAAACAGATCAGGCTATCAGGAGCTGTCAAGATTTTCAGATCAGGTTATCTGTTTCAGATTAGGTCATCAGTTTGCAAGTAGCTGGACATATAACATTTTGATGAATGAAGTTTAAGGTCAGATAAAATATAAAAAACTACTACTATCTCAAGTTTAAAAACATATATTTATACTAAAATTATATATATCAAGTCAAATATGAATATCTGAAGAAGTTAATTTCATAATTAAAAGAATAGTATATTATACATTTATTTTTTTCTCGTAATGAAGCTTAAAGAATTTCAAGTATGATATTTTCTGATGTTGCATGTGAAAAGCAGATTAATATACATACATATGTACGTGTATATTTTTGTATGGGGTGACAGAATAATGATGACTCATTCTAATTGTGCCCAACTTATAGCATAATTCCTAATATATATGTACATACATACATACATTCATATAGGCAATGTTAAAAATGCAAGTAAACATGAATCAAAATTACAACGACGTCAACTCAAAATTATTTAAAATATGGCTGCAGCTAATTTTTAAGATTAGGTGATTTACACAAGGTTTAAATTGAAAAACGTTTTTTAAGCTAAAATTCTATTATGAATACAATTTTAGTGAATTTTGGTTAAACAACATTCAAAATGCTGTTTAAAATTTTTATGAATACGGCTGTAAGCATTTAACAAGAGACAACGCAGATGTTATTATAATGTTTAAGCAAGATGAGAAAAATATTAAGCTCGTCTATAGGGATAATGTTGTCAGTAATATGAATTTTGAAAAGTTTCAAGAAATTTGTATTGTGTTGGAAGGATAAATATGGATTTTTGATGATAAATTAAATGATGTTCGTTTAAGAAAACATTTTTACTATTTCATAACTATATAAATTACTGCTCATCAATCCTTTGACTTTAGTTATTTCATCTGACCTGAAATAAATGTTATAAATGACTAACTACTTGTAAACTGATAACTCAATCTAAATCAGATAAGCTGATCTGAAAACCAGACCAGGTCCTTAAAAGCTGATCTGAAAACCAGACCAGGTCCTGAAAATCTGATCTAAAAACCAAACTCGGTCCTGAAAAGCTGATCTGAAAACCAGACCAGGTCCTGAAAAGCTGATCTGAAAACCAGACCAGGTCCTGAAAAGCTGATCTGAAAACCAGATCAGCTCCTGATAAGCTGATCTGAAAACCAGACCAGGTCCTGAAAAACTGATCTGAAAACCACACCAGGTCCTGAAAAGCTGATCTAATAGCTGATACCTTTTATTTATTAAACATGGATGACAAAATTTTAAAACAGTTTGTGTTGACAAGAAATGTCTTGAAGAAAAAGCTTCGTAGTATAAAAACTGGTGAAATAGATACACATGAACAACTGAGAAATACATTTAAACCACTCAAATAATTCATAAATAGTTCTAAAAAAATTTAAAGAATTCCCATTAAAGAAGAAAATAAAATGAAGGCAGAAGTTGAAAATAATACAAGTTTAAGGCCTGAAAAACCATCCGTCAAGATAGAGACAAGTACACCAAAGAACCTAGCATAAGGAACAATATTTGATAATACCATCTTAGTTAATGATGTTAATACTGAAAATGGTGGTGACGACTATGAAGGTGATTTTTACTCACAGACTTCCAATTCCGAAGACACTTATATTGAATTATTAGTCTTGGAAGGAAGAAATGAATTAGATACAAACTATGGCTCACCTAAAAATTTCAATAATGAATGGAAATTTGGTGATAGAAATCTAAAACTGTATAAAGATAAAATACAAGTTGATGGTGAAATATGGGGTTTAAAAGTGGGTTTATTTTCTTTAATGATTGATAAAACGTGAAAATACTATGACAAACTTGATTTTGAAAGCTAAATAAAATATATAATTTCTACCAATGCATACATAGAGAATCATCATCATTCACTGACGGAGAATAATGTTATCAGTAAATTGTTTCTGGAAACTCAAATCGAGAAACTAAAGGATGAATTAATAATAAAGCTTAAGGCATTAATATAACTCAAGGATATATTGATGGAGTGGAGTGTGAAATAAAATTAACGATAGAAATCATCTTTTGAGAAACAAATTGAACAGCTGAGCGATAAAATTTATAGACTGGAAAATTAACTACATTTTAGTATAAATAGCTGAAAATACATCAAGTAGATCACAACACTGTCTAAAAAACTGTAAAACAACTCAATGTCTTTAAAAAGAAATTATGTAAACAAACTCCAGAATAAATTTCGAAAATTGTGCATTGTAGTGATGTACTGAAAGCAATAGATGATATTTTATGGAGCTGATTTAGGTGATTATGTGATTCTACAGAAAATAGAAATTATTGAATTTTGTAGACTGTAATATACACATTCTCAAAATTTATATGGTTAGTGCCGCTGAAAATAAATACTGCACTCGGGAAAACCTAGTAAATGGAAAATATTTTTGAAATGGTATGAGTATCAAAAAACTTACAAATAGATGATAGTAAAGAATTTTTTAATAAACACTGCAAAATTCATGCATAAATAGAGTATTAAAAATTACTTAATATGAAAGCATCAGTATTAGAATGAATTAATAGATCATTAAAGGGAATTATGTGTTAAGAAATTAGCACAAATTGTTCATATAAGTGGATTGATATACATATATAAAGATTTACTCAGTACATGAAATAGAAAAGTTCATCTCATCATTAAAAAATTTGTGATTAAAGTTAACTCAACGAATGTGAAAAAAGTGCAAAATATAGTATACAGTAATTTGAAGATGTACAAAATGTTGAAATTTAATGAAAATATAAATAAAATTAAAAAGGAGAAATCTAGTTTGTATTGGTTTTTTGAAGGATTGATTAGGAATGTTAGGTCTCAGGGAAGATAATTAGCTTAATGTACTGGAATTCTCTAAACTTGATGGTCTGTATGAAAACTTAAGCGTTCAAAATATTCAGCAACACATCATATTATCACTTTTTATAGTAAAAGGTGTACATTTTCCATTTCGAAAGCTCTAGCACACAAAATTTAAAATTGTGAATATGGGGTTAATATAATATATATTCACTCTGTTCATTTCTAGATAAACTAAGGGAATTGGACTTTGATATCCAATCTTTATGAATGTACATGTGTATGAGTGGGTATCAAACAAACTTTCTAAATAAATACAGACTTCAACTAAAATCATGCTGAAGCATGCATAAATTGTAAAATGTAATGTAAACAGATCTGACTTTATATCTGTATGAGTATGAAATAAATTTACCGAAAAAAAATAATGGAATCATGCCGAAGCATGTATAATTTAAAAAATTCCTCACGTCATACTTTTATAAAGAAAGAAATTTTAAGACTTTGTGGCAAATGAAATACATACATATGTATCTACTTTGTTAAAAATTCAAAAGAGTGAATTCGTAATTCTAATAGTATAGATTTTTAATTAAAACACCACTAAATGTCGGACTCTCGCGTCACTATCGATAGAAGCATGCTAAGGCATGCATGTTATCAAAATATTAAACCTGTTAGAAGGTGATGAAAAAGCTTTTTTCTAACAATTAATTTGTAGACAGCTCAACTCAAATCATGAATGTATTGTATACAGGTTTGATTGATGGTAATGAGGACTTTTGTAAGTGAGAAAATAGATCTGAATGCGACACAACCCAGCCTACGTTAACAACAATCACTTTAAGGGGTAAACCAACAAACCTCTTGTAAAAGCACATTAGGTAAAAATTCTCCCAAACATAGATATTCTAATGTTTCTGATACTTTATGAAAACACTGACGGTAAATTGATGATGTAGGTAAATGTGTTATTTTAGATCGATTTTCTAGAATAGTTGATTATTAAAGTTGTATTTCTTTGTATGTATATGAACTAATTTCTACGTACATACATATATTTATCTATATGTATGTATATATTAATACTTTTAAAATTATATAAATATTTTCTATTTCGAGTAGTAAAATCTGAAAAAATAGTAGTGACTAATATAAAAATAGTGAAGAAAAAATTAATAAAATAAAAAGAGAGACTGACTGACCAACTGATACGTACACTCTGTCTGACAGGTACAAAAAGCTCACTTAAATATATTAGAAATATATACGCAATACGCTGAACTTAAAAAAAATGAGAAAAAAACATTTCATCCAGAAAATCGAATAAAAGACTTAGACGTTCACCCTTCATAAAATAAACATATACACAATTTGAAAAATAAAAAGTTTAAAATATAATTAATATACAAAGTCATCTTGTATACTAGAGGAGCAGTTGAGAGGTCAGACCTAAATTGTAAGAAAACGACTTCGTTTGTTGTTGTTTTTTGCTATTCAAGAAGATAATAAGATTGTTCATTATGACTTAACTAATTTAAAAGTACATTTAAGTTCAGTCTCATATCCATATGAGGATGATCCTAACATAAAATTTAAAAATAAACGTTATGCAATTCTATATAGTTATTATATGTATCTAAGGTTCCAGCAAAGGTAGTATATGAAAGAATCTCTAGCGCTTCTACCTGTACCAGAGTTTAAGATAAAAGCTCGTTTTATTCAATAGCGGGACAATTGAATAAAATTTTAATTTTAAATAGTAAGCAAAGAAATCAGCTTACTGTATTCTTATTCATGATCATTTACTAGAATATGTATATACCTATCAAAGGTCAAATTCTAAAAGTCTTATAAATTAAGCAATATGAAAAATAACATAATTTTTATAGTCGCTTAAGGTCTCAAAAGTAATTCAAATAATTTCTTCGGAAAAGAAGAAGCTATTGTTTTCAACAATCAAGAATATAATAATTTCATTATAAAACTCAATAATCAATAAAAAGTAAAAAAAGAAGCAAGCTGGCTAACAAAAAAACTATCGTTACATAAGCTGGACTGCAGGATCAGTTTCATTTAAAAATGTTTATAAATGTATAAAAGGCAATGCAAGATATTCTAAAATAAATGTAAAAGATGATGAAAAAAGCCTACGGCTGGAAAAAATTTATGTCAAAATATTTCTAAGAATGAATATAAGCTGCATCAACTTTAAACAAATGTAAATTAAATATAAGAAATATTTCTATTATAGTTACTATTACTCTAAAGTATGTATCTTAAGGAATTGAGTTTTACTTAAAACAGAAAATCCTCACAAACTTTGAAGTAAATACAGATAAAAATTAAATCAACGGTTTTTAATTTCAAATAAAAAAAAAATTATGAAGATATTTGACATCTATACATAAAAGACCAGGCGAATATTTACAACATCAACAAAAGACCGCACAAGACATTCAAGCACGGAGCCAAACACTTATTTGTATGTACATATGTACATATATACATAAATCAATTTGTAGATATGTATGTACACATAATATCAAATTTCTTATCAATACTCAAGTATGTATTAGATCTTGACAATCACACTTACATATCTACATCATAAAAATATATGAACACCGCAAACCATTCACTCAGAGTACATGCCCAAGCTAAACGACCTTATTATGGACAGAGAAACTATAAATTCCCATGATCGTATGAAAAGAAGTTCAGCGAAAGAAGCCGGACGTAGTTAAATAAACAAAATCTGTAATATAAACAAATTTCTCAGGCAGACTTTAAAGCTGGACAATTTTAAGCATGACAAAATATAAAGCAATCTTGAGTATAAAAACATACTAGGATTAAAAAAAAAAGTTCTGTACCTACATATATACTAATATTTTATACTACCAAATGTCTGGCATGACACACAAAGAGGTGATGACGTAATACACAAACATACATGATGAAATTTTATAATATTATGAAATTCATACACACAGACACACACACACACACACATACATACATACTCACATACACACACACATACAGATTCCCACAATTCATATGATAATCGTGTAGCAGTCATCAAATCTAATTTATCTGATGGTATTACGATATATGATGAAATTCATATACACAGCAACTCCCAGATCAAAATCCCTAGCATCAATTTGTAATACAAAGGTACGAGAAAAATCGGGACACGTAAAAGTAGATGCTTCTATAAGTTTTGGTGTATGCCTTCAAAAGCTATTTCCTATAATTGTTACATTAAAGTAAAATATACTGAAATAAAAATATCATTACCCCTATTCAAAAGCTCTGCTTATCAACCTGATTTGATTCAAAACATTTAACATCTGAAATTAACTTGTACATATAAAACCTATGCCAACACAATATTTTCTATCTCCATAAGAATAGCAACGTCAATAGCGTAGAAAACATATACACATTCATTTGTAAATATGTATGAAAAACTCTCGCAGGCCAAACAATACACACAAGCAATGATATTCTTCAAAGTAAAAATAGATACAATCACATACATTAATACAACAACATATACATACATTACCAAATACATTCCCTATCCACTTCCATTCACAACAGGGTTGCCACTCTGCAGCTATTAGATTATTTCCCCAGAGATCGCAAACATAAATGCAATACAATAACCCTACATAAGGATTCCAACGATAACTCAAAACAACAACCCAAAGTCTACCAAATAACAATCTCTAGATACACACAAATACACAGATCCCTTGTAACTACCCTGCAGTCAGGCTGGGAGCAAGTGTCTTTATGTCAGCACTAAAATTCTAGTTACAACTTTGGTATAATAAGTTTTCTACTATCCGCCAGTATAAAGGAAGGAGAGAGGTGGAATTGACAATAACTTGTCAATATACATACATTTGTATGTACGTAATTTATAGAAATGTACCAGTAAATAACTGTCTGGTTAGTATGTCTCATGACCCCATAAGAACTACCTAGTGAATTGTATTTTTATTAGTAGGGTTTCAAAGTATTGTATGGGGTATAATTATATAGTAGTACTTATGACAACATAGTCAAAAGCTAGTGAGCACATTTTTCACCATCGACATTTCCTACTGGGTATAATGATTGTCCGCCACTACAACAAAAGTATCAGTCAGACACCATCAAAAATATAAGTAAATACACACACACACACACACACACACACATACATGCACACATACATACATCCATACACTGTAAGCACAACCCTTCTCTACAATAACAACAAAAGCTGTACGCTAGTATACATACATACACATGCACAAAGAATCAAAAACTCTCACACACACACACACACACATATAGCCAAGAAAATCTCAGCATGAAAATCCCCAAAATCCCCCATTTGTAACAGGGTTGCCACCCTTTTTGATTTTCCCGGTTTTTAATTCCCAAAACATGTCTATCTCCGCCATTACCACTCTACTCTTACAGCCGTATTCATAAAAAAAGTAGATTGAGGTTTAAAAAGCTTATTAGTTAAAAAACATTTTAAGACTAAATAAGGTTTTTTAAATATTGGTATTCATAATCAGTATTTTAACTAAAAATCAATTAACTTGATTTTGTATAAATATCGTGGCAACCCTGTATTCTTTATTTGTCACTTGCATCTTAGTTCTGCACAACAGCGATTATTAATTTACAAAGTACTCGTGTTTATAATTGTTTGTTTGTCGGTTTACAGAGAAATATAGTTTTTATAAAATAACAAATGTGTTCCAACTTGTATTTAATAAAAACAGTTCACAACGAATCTTACTAAAAGTGCTTTTTATATGAATTTTTTTATTGCAAATTAAGAAGCACTAGAACAACGAGTTTTATTTTATTTGTTTTGAGTGTTTATACATCACTAGTTAATTTTCTATAATTATTATTATTTTTGTTAACACATAAAGTTAGAAAATAATGACTGGGAATGGAAAGTGAATCGCTCCTTTTCTTTTAAATATTCTTTTGGAGTCCATTTAATATTTCGGCAATGCTTTCTATAAAATAATTAAATTGCTTTTCTAAACAACACTGACATATACATATGTAAGTACATACATACATACACACAAGCAAAGCAGAATTACAACAACAACATCTTAAAATTGGTTTAAACATGGGGGTTGTCAATTTTAAAATTTGCTGATTTACGCAAGGTTTAAAAAACGTTTTTTAAGCTAAAAATCTATTATGAATACAATTTTAGCAAATATTGCTTAAACAACTTATGAAATGCTTTTTAAAAATTTTATGAATACGGCTGTTAGACTATAAGTATTGAGATATATGCATATGTAACTACCGTGTTATATATTTTTTTGAATAAATTTTCGAGATTTTTTTGTTCGAATATACAGATAAATTTGAACTCTTGTTCGAATATACGAACGAACAAAAAATAAAGAAATTTTATTCGAATAAAAAAATTTTATATACCGTCCCTGCGACGTCAAACTATTCAATATGCAAAATAAGTTTCGTTCGTTCCGCTTAACAGAAACATGGGAAATACTTTTGATCAAGTATCAAATAATTACGTTTTTTAAAAAGCTACATTTTCAAAGTATCCAATATGCACATTCGCTTTTTTGCACTAAATATTATGAGTTTATGAAATGTTTGAGAGCATGGTAAACTATCGAATATGGTATATTGGATACTTTGACGCCATAGTACAATATAATCTTATAAATTGCAACCTTAATATACTCGTAATGGTTGTTCAGTCGTTAAGCAGCTCTGGGTTGAATAACCGCTCTCGCGTCATCGTAATAATTTCTTAAGAGCGGTCAGGCTTGTGTGTGTTGCTTGGCCCTCGAGAGTTTTTCGTCTCGCTCGCACTGGTTCACTGATTTGCCACCGATAACCGAATAGTCCTGCGGTATAGCCATACTGTCGTGTATAATCAGTCACAAAAGCATTTTTAAGAATACCGTTAAAAACATTAAGGGCATATGGTCCACTCACTCTGCCCATTTTTGTGCAACAATACTTTACGAATTTATTTAGTAAAGTATTAATGATATAAATAAATAAATAAATAAATAAATAATGAGTTCTTATTATTTTCTGTAGAGTTTGCTAAAACCGATAAAATGAAAAACCTTGATTTCGATTAAAAATTTCTGGGCTTACATAACTACAGTTCTGTTGAATTTTTTAATTCATATTTAATATTCATCTCTGCACTATTAAAAGTACCAGCGATAATATCTAAATCCAATAAAATTTCGAACTCAATTAAGCTTTGCCTAGAAAGTCTTCAGTTTTTTTAAAATTACATGTTCTAAAATGCTACCTAGATCCAAACTATAACATTTGTCATTTGAATTGTCAAATTGACATTCATATATAGCCTACCTCTATTTTTAAACTGATCATAAGATTTTTCATAACTCTGGCGTTGTGCTATAATTGGTTTTTTGCTTTCGAAGTCATTACAATTGATTATTTTATAACGTGAGATAGTGCTTTGATACAATAACTTCTATAAAAAAATCAGTTTTTACATATGCATCCATTAATTTTTGCCCACGTTGTAACGAGCTTTGAACAATTTCCTCATGAGCCTTGCCTTTTTGAGCTCCAATAGTATGTACCGCTCTCAAATCATTATTAATGATTGATAAAAAAATAAAAAATAAATGTTAAAATAAGGAAAAGTAAATAATTGAAAATCAGCAGTTTTCTTTTCGACTTTCGGTTTCAAATATTTGACCTTAAAAACGTTTTTTCGATTTCGGTTAAAACCGAACAGCAAACCCTAGTTTTCTGAGACATGCAAAAAGAGGAAGAAAAATAATAGGTTTGAAGAAGCATGCAAAGAAAAACTTCCGATTACAGACTTTAAAGAAAAGATCTCCTATCTCTACGCTGGCAAAATATAATGACAGCGGCATGCTGGCGCAGAAGATGAAGAAGAAAGGGAAAATAATGTATGGAACCAAGTATTAAGGTGTTCCATTAGTTATTAAGAAGATCATGAGTATTGATTTTTTTTCCCAATAAATTTTTTTAATTTGAAATTTATTTGCTGGTGGTTCAGCGATGTCTACTATATATGCATTTCATTGTTGCTGTAACAAATCGTCAGTAGACTTCAACCCCACATTTTGAACAGTTACCAACCTCTTATCTTAGTTACAGGTTTGTAATTTGAATTTACCATCTTCCATATATATTACAACAGTCTTACCATTGTCGTTTGTTCCTTACTAACTATGCACATGTTTGTTAATTTGCTTATTTTTGTTCTACTTAAGACAAACTTTTTTATACCCTTTACCAACAAAAATGGTAAAAGGGTATATATAGGTTTGTCATTCCGTTTGTAATTTCTATAATATCAACAAGTAAGAGTGCTATATTCGTCTGTGCCGAATCTTATATACCCTTTACCAACATACGTACATATATATAGTATACAGACACATACATACATATTTGTTTTGTGAAAAAATTTATAATTTTTTTAAAGTTTCCATCTTTGGCGCTGTAATTTTCATTTTTCAAATTTCATACGCCAAACTTTTCTTTCAGAAGCATAAAATATATTCAATTTATAAAGAAAAAGAAAAAAAATTTAGACCTATTTATTTTACATAACACAAAAAGTGTAAGTTTTCCAAACCTGGAGTCATAATTTTGGATTTGTCTGATTATTGATACCAATCTAGTTTTTTAAAAAATACATAAAATTTGTTAAGTGAACGAAACAAAAACGAAATAAGAAAAAACTTAGTTTCATTTAATTTAATATTAAAAAATTCAGTAAAGTGCGACTTTGACTCGCGCAGTTTTTTTCAGTTTTGTCGCTTTTTTCTCATTTTGGCGATTTTGTTTTCTGTTTTTGGGGGTTTATTTTCATTTTGGAGATTTTTTTCCTTATGGCGATTTTTTTTAATTTTTGCGATTTTTTTTTTATTTTGGGGTTTTTTTCATTTTGGCGATGTTTTTTTATTTTTGCGATTTTTTTGGCGATTCTTTTTCCATTTTGGCGAGTTTTTCCTATTTTGGGAGTTTTTTCATTTTTGGCGATTTTTTTTTTTCATTTTGGAGATTTTTTTCTGTTTATGGGGCTTGTTTTATTTTGGAGATTTTTTTCATATTAGCAATAAAAAATTTCATTTTGGCGATTTTTTCCTGTTTTTGGGGTTTTTTTTTTAATTTTGGCTATTTTTTCTGTTTTTTGGGGTTTTTTTCCTTTTGGCGATTTTTTTTTCATTTTGGCAATTTTTTTAATTTTGGCGATTTTTTTCTCTTTTTGGGGGTTTATTTTCATTTTGGAGATTTTTTTCCTTTTGGCGATTTTTTTTAATTTTTGCGATTTTTTTTTTATTTTGGGGTTTTTTTCATTTTGGCGATGTTTTTCATTTTGGCGTTTTTTTTCATTTTGACGATTTTTTTTCTGTTTTTTGGGGCTTTTTTTCATTTTGGAGATTTTTTTAATTTTGGCGATTTTTTTTTATTTTGGCGATTTTTTCCTGTTTTTGGGGTTTTTTTCATTTTGGCGAATTTGTTCATCTTGGCGACTTTTTCCCATTTTGGCGATTTTTTCCTGTTTTTGAGTTTTTTTATTTTGGCGATTTTTTTCTGTTTTTTGGGGTTTTTTTTCGTTTTGGCCTTTTTTTATATTTTGGCGATGTTTTTTCATTTTTGCGATTTTTTGGCGATTCTTTTTCCATTTTGGCGATTTTTTCCTATTTTGGGAGTTTTTTTCATTTTGGCGATTTTTTTTTCATTTGGAGATTTTTTTTCTGTTTATGGGGATTTTTTTTTATTTTGGAGATTTTTTTCATATTAGCGATTTTTTTTTCATTTTGCGATTTTTTCCTGTTTTTGGGGTTTTTTTTCATTTTGGCGATTTTTTTCTGTTTTGGCGATTTTTTTTCCATTTTGGCAATTTTTTTTTCATTTTGGCGATTTTTTTCTCTTTTTGGGGGCTTATTTTCATTTTGGAAATTTTTTTCCTTTTGGCGATTTTTTTTTAATTTTTGCGATTTATTTTTTATTTTGGGGTTTTTTTCATTTTGAAAATTTTTTTCATTTTGGCGATTTTTTTTACTGTTTTGGGGTTTTTTTTTTAATTTTGGCGATTTTTTTCTGTTTTTGGGGCTTTTTTTAATTTTGGAGATTTTTTTAATTTTGAAGATTTTTTTTTATTTTGGCGATTTTTTCCTGTTTTTGGGTTTTTTTCATTTTGGCGATTTTTTTCATCTTGGCGACTTTTTTCATTTTGGCGATTTTTTCCTGTTTTTGGGTTTTTTTATTTTGGCGATTTTTTTCTGTATTTTGGGTTTTTTTTCGTTTTGGCCATTTTTTTCATTTTGGCGATTTTTTTACTGTTTTGGGTTTTTTTTTTAATTTTTGGCGATTTTTTTCTGTTTTTGGGGTTTTTTTTCATTTTGGTGATTTTATTTCATTTTAGCGATTTTTTTTTATTTTAGCTATTTTTCCGGTTATTCGCGATTTATTTTAGTCTTAGAAAATTTTTTTGTAATTTGGTGCTTTTTTTCGTTTTGGCGATTTTTTTTTGTTTTTGGCGATTTTTTTCGGTTTGGCGATTTTATAATTTTTTGTTTTTTTAGTTTTACCGTTTTTGAAAATTTCAAGAGGTTTGCTCTCACGGTTTCCAAGATACAGCAAGTTGTCAAAATTGCATAGTCAAAATTACATTAACTGATGGTACACCCTTTAATTAAATTTTTTGAAATTTTAGTGTTAATTGTTGTAGTCTGTATAAAAATACACTAACCTTACATATTTCAAGTGTATATACCATACATACATACAATTGTATGTATATTACATGGGATTTTAACATTTTTCGTTGCTCGTTTTGGAACACCCTTTAATTTCTAACTCTCATGTATTTGTTGTTGTAGCGGCCGAAGGTCTACACACTGTGTCCAAATTTCAGGCCTGTAGCTCTTACGGTTCTCGAGAAAATACTAATATAGTTTTAGACATAGTTAATTTCACATAACACAAAAAGTTAAAGTTTTCCAACCCTGGAAACGTCTTTTTAATTTTTTTATATTTTTTTAATTTAAAATTCCAATTTTAGTCGTACTGAAGTGTAAAATAAGTTCATTTATTAAAAAAAAATAAAAATTTGTTGTCGGTAGTTACTTTTATATGGCAAAATGAAGTTTACGTTTTCCAGCTCTGCAATCGTCTGGTCGATTTTGCTGAATTTCAATACCAATCTATTTTGGAAAATTTCTGACACACCAGTCCAAGAACGAAGTCTCTAGCTTTTCTGTGAGCTTCGGAAAACCGATTTCACGTACAGACAGACGGACAGACGGACAGACGGACAGACGGACATCGCTTATTCGTCTTCCCTATGCATAAGGATCCAGAATATATATATTATATGGGTCGCTTATTGATATTATAGAAATTACAAACGGAATGACAAACCTATATACACCCTTTTACCATTTTTGTTGGTAAAGGGTATAATAAGCGACACATAAAATATATATATTCTGGATCCTTATGCATAGGGAAGACGAATAAGCGATGTCCGTCTGTCCGTCTGTCCGTCTGTCCGTCTGTCCGTCTGTCCGTCTGTCTGTACGTGAAATCGGTTTTCCGAAGCTCCCAGAAGAGCTAGAGACTTCGTTCTTGGACTGGTGTGTCAGAAATTTTCCAAAATAGATTGGTATTGAAATTCAGCATAATCGAGCAGACCATTGCAGAGCTGGAAAACTTAAACTTTATTTTGCCATATAAAAGTAACTACCGAAAACAAATTTTTATTTTTTTTTAATAAAAAAACTTATTTTACACTTCAGTACGACTAAAATTGGAATTTTAAATTGAAAAAATATAAAAAATTTAAAAAGACGTTTCCAGGGTTGGAAAACTTTAACTTTTTGTGTCATGTAAAATTAACTATGTCTAAAACTATATTAGTATTTTCTCGAGAACCGTAAGAGCTAGAGACCTGAAATTTGGACACAGTGTGTAACCCTTTGGCCGCTACAACAACAAATGCGTGAGAGCTGGAAATTAAAGGGTGTTGCAAAACGAGCAACGAAAAATGTTAAAATCCCATGTAATATACATACAATTGTATGTATGTATGTATATACACTTGAAATTTGTAAGGTTAGTGTATTTTTATACAGACTTCAAAAATTAACACTAAAATTTCCAAAAATTTAAATTAAAGGGTGTTCCGTCAGTTAATGCACTTTTGATATGCAATTTTGACAACTTGCTGTATCTTGGAAACCGTAAGAGCAAAACTCTTGAAATTTTCAAAAACGGTAAAACTAAAAAAACAAAAAATTATAAAATCGCCAAACCGAAAAAAATCGCAAAAAACAAAAAAAAAAATCGCTAAAACGAAAAAAAGCACCAAATTACAAAAAAAATTTCTAAGACTAAAATAAATCGCGAATAACCGGAAAAATTGCTAAAATAAAAAAAAATCGCTAAAATGAAAGAAAATCGCCAAAATGAAAAAAAACCCCAAAATGAAAAAAAAATCGCCAAAACGAAAAAAATGGCCAAAACGAAAAAAACCCCAAAAAAAGAAAAAAAAATTTTAAATGAAAAAAAGTCGCCAAGATGAAAAAAATCGCCAAAATGAAAAAAACCCAAAAACAGGAAAAAATCGTCAAAATAAAAAAATCGCCAAAATTAAAAAAATCTCCAAAATGAAAAAAAGCCCCAAAAACAGAAAAAAATCGCCAAAATTAAAAAAAACCCCAAAACAGTAAAAAAAATCGCTAAAATGAAAGAAAGTCGCCAAAATGAAAAAAACCCCAAAATGAAAAAAAATCGCCAAAACGAAAAAAAAACCCCAAAAAAAGAAAAAAATTTAAAATTAAAAAAAGTCGCCAAGATGAAAAAAATCGCCAAAATGAAAAAAACCCAAAAACAGGAAAAAATCGCCAAAATAAAAAAAAATCGCCAAAATTCAAAAAATCTCCAAAATGAAAAAAGCCCAAAAAACAGAAAAAAATCGCCAAAATTAAAAAAAACCCCAAAACAGTAAAAAAAATCGCTAAAATGAAAGAAAATCGCCAAAATGAAAAAAACCCCAAAATGAAAAAAAAATCGCCAAAACGAAAAATATGGCCAAAACGAAAAAAAACCCCAAAAAATAGGAAAAAATCGTTAAAATGAAAAAAGTCGCCAAGATGAAAAAAATCGCCAAAATGAAAAAAAACCCAAAAACAGGAAAAAATCGCCAAAATAAAAAAAAAAAATTCGCCAAAATTAAAAAAATCTCCAAAATGAAAAAGCCCCAAAAACAGAAAAAAATCGCCAAAATTAAAAAAAACCCCAAAACAGTAAAAAAATCGCCAAAAAGGAAAAAATCGCCAAAATGAAAAAAATCTCCAAAATGAAAAAAAAACCCAAAAAACAGAAAAAAATCGCCAAAATGAAAAAAAACGCCAAAATGAAAAAAAATCGCCAAAATGAAAAAAACGCCAAAATAAAAAAAATCGAAATATTAAAAAAATCGCCAAAAGGAAAAAAATCTCCAAAATGAAAATAAACCCCCAAAAAGAGAAAAAAATCGCCAAAATAAAAAAAATTGCCAAAATGAAAAAAATCGCCAAAACAAAAAAACCCCCAAATAACGGAAAAAAATCGCCAAAATGAAAAAAAATCGCTAATATGAAATATTAATATAATATAATAATATAATATGAAATCTCCAAAATAAAAAAAGCCCCATAAACAGAAAAAAAATCTCCAAAATGAAAAAAAAATCGCCAAAATGAAAAAAAATCCCAAAATAGGAAAAAATCGCCAAAATGGAAAAAGAATTGCCAAAAAAATCGCCAAAATGAAAAAAAAGTCGCCAAAATTAAAATAAACCCCCAAAAAACAGAAAAAAAATCGCCAAAATAAAAAAAAAAAACAGAAAAAAATGGCCAAAATGAGAAAAAAGCAACAAAACTGAAAAAATCGTTTAAACTGAAAAAAACTGCGCGAGTCAAAGTCGCACTTTACTGAATTTTTTAATATTAAAGGAATTAAATTAAACTAAGTTTTTTCTTATTTCGTTTTTGCTTCGTTTACTTTACATATTTTATGTATTTTTTAAAAAACTAGATCGGTATCAATAATCAGAAAAATCCAAAATTATGACTCCAGGGTTGGTTGGAAAACTCACGCTTTTGTGTTATGTAAAATTAAATAGGTCTAAATTTTTTTCTTTTTCTTTATAAATTGAATATATTTTATGCTTCTGAAAGAAAAGTTTGGCGTATGAAATTTGAAAAATTAAAATTACAGCTCCAAAGATGGAAACTTTAAAAAAATTATAAATTTTTTCACAAAACAAATATGTATGTATGTGTCTGCATACTATATATATGTACGTACGTTGGTAAAGGGTATATAAGATTCGGCACAGCCGAATATAGCACTCTTACTTGTTGGTTTGTAAGCCCTAATTCACACGTTGATTTTTCAATGATTTTTTGAAACACGATTTTTGTAGTTTGTAGGCGAACTGTATAGAAAAGCAAAGGGGGTAGAAAAAAAATCACATTTTCCGTTCTCGGAGTTTTTTTTTCAAATTTTCTTTACACATATTTTAATTTTTGGTATGTTGCTTTATTTTATTTTTTCATTGAATGTGACAACAGTTTTTTTTTAATAGAAAACAGTGTTACCTGTAGGTATTTTTGTCGCTAATATAGGAGTATAGGGAATATCGGACAAATATTTTATTTTGGCCAAAATGTAGGTATTTTGTATTCTCATATTGCATTTTTTGTGCATAGATGTAAAAATAACTATACGCAAAATATATTTTTGCTCCGTTTAAAAATTTGTTTTTGCTCGTAATTACATAGAGCAAGCACACCAGGAAATAGGAAATGAACATCTATTAAACAATGATTTAATAATTAAGGATATTACTTACAACTATTTAACTTAAATCTTAATAAATTCCATGATTGGAGAATACTCAAATATAGATACATATGTGTTATATTTGTATTATAAGATAATTTCTGAAAACTGTAGAAAAGTATGCATTAATTTCGAAGGCAGAAGTAGTCACTTTGAATAATTTAATACAAAAGAATTACACATATACATACATATGTCAATTTTTAAGTTACCTACTGTAGCTGCAAATATACAGAAGAAATAATTTTGGTTTACAGAAGGTTTACAAAACAAATTTTTTAACATGTAGGGAAAAACGATTTTTTTTAAATCTAATGGCAACACTGATACAATTTTTGGAAGAAAAAAATCAAAGCTAGAAACATGGAAAAAATCATAGTATGAATGTAAAATGTTTTTGGGAGCAACTTTTAAAGAGAATCAAAAATAAAACAAGATTTTTAAATCCTCGTATGAATTGGGCCTTACTATTAAGTATATTTTTTTTTATTTTTGATTTTTGCCACAAGCCAATGACTATTAATTTTAGTTAATTATTATTTTTCGAACTGTATTTGTTTCTTTAATTCTTATAAATTGAATTAGGCTACTGTTCGTAACGCTTTTTAAGCCAAATTACATGTGATAATTATTAATGAACAAATAACATCAAGTTAGTTGTAAATATTCTGACAACAACACACAGTTGAACGGAACAGCCAGCCGTTTTTGAAGGCCACTAAACCTTCCTCATCAGCGTTCTTCTGTGTTTTGGTCAACTGTGTGTGGCGTCAGTTGATATAGATGTCTGCCTTATATACGAAACTTTATTGCAAATGGAATATGTGAATTGGTTTGATTCATTTCATTTTTCAATTTGCTCATATATATGTTTGGTAATAAAGGCTCAAAATTTACCATCTTACATATATATTACAACAGTCTAACCATTGTCGTTTGTTGCTTACTAACTATGCACATGTTTGTTAATTTGCTTATTTTTGTTCTACTTAAGACAAACTTTTTTGGTTTGTTACTATTAGGTATATTTTTTTTATTTTTGATTTTTGCCACAAGCCAATCACTATTAATTTTAGTTAAATATTATTTTTCGAACTGTATTTGTTTCTTTAATTCTTATAAATTGAATTAGGCTACTGTTCGTAACGCTTTTTAAGCCAAATTACATGTGATAATTATTAATGAACAAATAACATCAAGTTAGTTGTAAATATTCTGACAACAACACACAGTTGAACGGAACAGCCAGCCGTTTTCGAAGGCCACTAAACCTTCCTCATCAGCGTTCTTCTGTGTTTTGGTCCACTGTGTGTGGTGTCCGTTGATGTAGATGTCTGCCTTATATACGAAACTTTATTGCAAATGGAATATGTGAATTGGTTTGATTCATTTCATTTTTCAATTTGCTCATATATATGTTTGGTAATAAAGGCTCAAAATTTACCATCTTCCATATATATTACAACAGTCTAACCATTGTCGTTTGTTGCTTACTAACTATGCACAAGTTTGTTAATTTGCTTATTTTTGTTCTACTTAAGACAAACTTTTTTGGTTTGTTACTATTAAGTATATTTTTTTGGTTTTTGCCACAAGCCAATGACTATTAATTCTACTTAATTATTATTTTGCGAACTGTATTTGTTTCTTAAATTCTTATGAATTGAATTAGGCTACTGTTCGTAACGCTTTTTAAGCCAAATTACATGTGATAATTATTAATGAACAAATAACATCAAGTTAGTTGTAAATATTCTGACAACAACACACAGTTGAACGGAACAGCCAGCCGTTTTCGAAGGCCACTAAACCTTCCTCATCAGCGTTCTTCTGTGTTTTGGTCCACTGTGTGTGGTGTCAGTTGATGTAGATGTCTGCCTTATATACGAAACTTTATTGCAAATGGAATATGTGAATTGGTTTGATTCATTGCATTTTTCAATTTGCTCATATATATATTTGGTAATGAAGGCTCAAATATATTAAACAATGCTTGACCACCAGCAAATAAATTTCAATTTGAATAAAATTATGACAATATGCCGAATAAAAAATTTCCTAAATGAAAAAAAGTGGTTTAAAACTTTAACATTCAGAGTTCTCATTGAACCTTCATAGTCTTAGCGGAGTTTTTCTTATACATATATGTAAATACTAAACAAACGAAAAATAATACAAAAAAATATTCGTAGTACATATTCGTAATACATAGGAGTATTTGCTCAATTCACAAACTATTGTGGGAGTCAAAGTTCATACTTGAGTTGCTGGTAATTCCAACAAAAACATTCTTTCTAAACAAATCTTTCCTAGAAATTACCAGCAACGTTTGTGCAAACCACGATTAATACAGTGGGTTGTGAATTGAACAATTGATTTTGATAAATAAGCTTTATTGAAACAACAAAAAAAAAAACGAAAACAGAGTGACATTGAAGAAAACTCTATATGAGCACATCAAAATCAAAAAATTGTGAAGTAAATTATAAAGGCAGAAATGCCTATTTTACTGTGAGTTCTGAACTTTTAATGCAAATAAGAAAAGATCTGATGATAGTGCAACGCAGTTTTTTTCTAGCTGGTGCAGGTCCTTACCAAAGATAAAAAATAATAACACTAAGATGTTGGTGTATAATATTCAGAAAACACAGTATACTCTGTTTACAAAACTTAACTTAATTTATGCGACCTTAAATTAAATATGTAGATACTCGTATATCTTTATATCTGTGGCAAAAAAGGAAAAAGTTCTTAAGTCGATACAAGCTGATTTTGAGTTAAGGGTCCCTCCGTATTCTGCATATTAATATTTATTAATTTGTGTGATTTTTCGGGAAGTTATAGCACTATGACTTGCGACTAATTTTTTCAGACTTCTAATCTCATTTGGAATAATAGGTTAATTAAGGTTATACATAGCTGTATTTCAACTCAGCAAATCTTATTGCTAATCTGATTAGTTTTTTAGGAGAAAAAGACAAGGGGAAAAGAAACGTTTATGTTCCCTTCGTCTCTCTTCAACAAACTAATCAGCTTAGCAATAAGACTTGCTTAGTGTAAATTAGGACTTATGGTTTGTAGAACGATGTTTGCTTAAAAAAATAAAGATTAACAGATAATTACCCAATTTAACTCTAAAAGAAATAAATTTCTGAAAAACGATTTGAACGCTTAAAAGTGCTCCCCTGCAAAACAGAATACTACGACTTAAGCATTTTTTCCTTATTGCCACAGATATACGAGTATAATTCTACTGTACGTGTGTATGTAATTGTACTCTTCATAAACGGTTGGACCGCATTCAATGATTTTTTTTGTATGCGTTTGGGTGACGCCCTGGATGGTTTAGATTCACAAGTCAGCCCGATAGGACTATGGGATGGGGCACCCCCCATATAAACTAATTCACTATAATCTTTTATCTGGAACGCTATAATAGCAGAGTCCTCAACTTTGCTATGGACTCTTTTGAGAGCGAGGCGCAAAGTAATTGAAAATATTTGTTGAAAAGGACCAAGGGAGGAGCACCACCAAATAACCTAATTCATAATAATCTTATATCTTGAAAGCCAGAGTCCTCGAATTTGATATGGATGGTTAAGATTCATAAATAAGCCCAACAGATACCGCTGCAGATTATAAACGTGTGTTTTAATCCTTTTCGCAGCAAGCCACAAAGAGTAATTAGATACTGGTGTGACATCGATATTTTCCAGATACATTTTAAGAGATGCAGTATTTTCATATACAAGCAGCTCTTGGAATCGTTTACTACACTCTTTAAATCTAATTTTATTGCAGGGTGATCTGTGCTATTGCCACTCCATTCTAACTCTCTTTTCATATACGAGACATTCAATATCCGTAGAATATATCCTATTAAACCCAGTCTGCGGATGGGAGGTAGTATAATGCTCAGCAGCCTGCTTAATATTTTCATTAAAATTTTCAATGTTAGATTCAACATCATTATGTGTTCTTAGCGTAATGTTTTCTGTGCAATGACTACTAAGATATTTTTTGAATCCCAGACAACTAACACTATAGATCATCTTCACATATGGATGAGGTAAAATACTTCATTGTGGGTTACAGAACGTAACGATAGTGGGAGAGTGATCAGAGAAGAGATCTAAATAAGCTTCAGCATGAAGTAAATCCCAAGAAATATTTCATGACGGCAAAATCTATAACATCCAGAATTTTTTGTATGTCACTAGGAAGGTAAGTGGGCTCCCCACTCGAAATCACGTCCAACCTCATTTTTAAAATTGTGTTCAACAACGCTCTACCTCTAGGTGTAATAAGGCGCGAAACCCAAAACGTATATTTTGCATTGTAGTATCCAGCTGCTACGAAACAAGGTCCAAGCAAGTTGTAGAAGTCCTCGTATTGATCTTCAGTAATTAAGAATCTGGAAGGGGAGTAAATCGATGAATTAACGAAATTTGTACAAAAATTTTCGACACAAATAATATTTGCTTGTAGATGCTCTGCACAAATGTTATCAAGGACATAGTGCTTGAGTCTTGACTTGATTACAGTTGCTGATCCACCACATGATCTCCCTTTCGTGTCTTTTGAAAGTTAAAGCTTGAGTTTGTATTCGTTGAATTATTTGGCGGTGGAACATTTTGTGTGGAAATAGAACTAGTCTTAGCAGCATCGGCATATGATACACGTGAATAACTGGTTGGGTTGCTTGAGGAAAAGTGGCGGAGTAAGCGTTTGCTGATTGAGCTAGAGCTTATTTATGTTTTTGACCCATAGCCTGTTTAACGAAAGAATATACAGTAGTTAGTGGTGTGATTCCGTCCACAATTACTGCATTTTTTCTGTAAGATCCTTTGGTTTAGTACAACTTGGGGTACCGTTCAATTCACCGCAGATAGCACAAACTGTAGGTAAATTGGAGTAAATTTTTATATGGCCATATTCTTGACAAATTATGGCACCGTACGAGACCTGAACGCTAACGTGGCTCTTCAACTGTGATTTTTCGGTGTAAGAAAAACTTTATGCTATAAATTGGACAGGCTTAATTTGTTTTCAATTGTATGCCATTCGACTCCAGTACAACCCGAAATAGGGGTCTGGGGGAACTTTTCTCTGTTAATTATATTAGTAACATTATTCACCTTAAATCCTTTGTCGATGAGAGCACATTTTACTTTTTCAGGCTCAATATATGAATCTATGCCCTTCAAAACTATCTATAGGCCTTTAGTACTTTTAAGTTGGTATGTGTAAAAATTTATTTAATTTTTTTTTCAAATTCACTAACAATTTTTCGGAAATCTTTTTTATCGTATATTTGGATTTTAGTTTCATTAATATTACCTCGTTTAAGTGGAATAATATGAAAAGTATTTTTTCCAATGGTCGACAGTAGTTTTCTTAGAAGCGCGTTAGAATTTTTTCTCTCAGATAGATAGGTGGTGGCTTAAAAGACTTTTGCGATGATGCAGCGGGCTTGTCGTTATTGTCTTGCAATAATGAAAAACGATTTTGATTATTAGTAAATGATGCGCTGTTATCTTTGGAGCAGATGCAATTTTAGAAGAATTTGGGGTTCGCTCACGCTTTACCATGGTTATATTTCAGTCCATTCCGACTTGTACCTTGGGTTTTGGTCTACTGTTATCAGTAGTGATAACTTGGTTAAGTGATGAACAGGAGCCCGAAGCGAATGATGTAAATGGCTTAACTGACGAAGTACTAGGCAACTGTAATGTTGAGGAATCACTAGTTGGCATTGGAGAAAGCAAAGTTGATCGCTGACGAAAATGTGGCTTTTCCGTTACAAAAAGTCTATCATCATATTTTTTATTTTTATTGTTTTCATTTAGAGCTTCAGAACTCACAGTAATTCATCATTCGATTTTTTATTTTTATTGTTTTTAAGAAGAGCTTCAGAACTGATAGTAAAATATGCATTTTTGCCGTTATAACTCACTTGACAATATTTTTTTTTTTTGAGGTTCTCATATAGAGTATTCCCCAAGGGCACTTTGTTTGTGTTTTTATTTTTGGTTTTTGTTATTTTTATGTAAAAACAAGTAAGAGTGCTATATTCGGCTGTGCCGAATCTTATATACCCTTTACCAACGTACGTACATATATATAGTATGCAGACACATACATACATATTTGTTTTGTGAAAAAATTTATAATTTTTTTAAAGTTTCCATCTTTGGAGCTGTAATTTTAATTTTTCAAATTTCATACGCCAAACTTTTCTTTCAGAAGCATAAAATATATTCAATTTATAAAGAAAAAGAAAAAAATTTAGACCTATTTAATTTTACATAACACAAAAGCGTGAGTTTTCCAACCAACCCTGGAGTCATAATTTTGGATTTTTCTGATTATTGATACCGATCTAGTTTTTTAAAAAATACATAAAATATGTAAAGTAAACGAAGCAAAAACGAAATAAGAAAAAACTTAGTTTAATTTAATTCCTTTAATATTAAAAAATTCAGTAAAGTGCGACTTTGACTCGCGCAGTTTTTTTCAGTTTAAACGATTTTTTCAGTTTTGTTGCTTTTTTCTCATTTTGGCCATTTTTTTCTGTTTTTTTTTTTATTTTGGCGATTTTTTTTCTGTTTTTTGGGGGTTTATTTTAATTTTGGCGACTTTTTTTTTCATTTTGGCGATTTTTTTGGCAATTCTTTTTCCATTTTGGCGATTTTTTCCTATTTTGGGATTTTTTTCATTTTGGCGATTTTTTTTTTCATTTTGGAGATTTTTTTTCTGTTTATGGGGCTTTTTTTATTTTGGAGATTTCATATTATATTATTATATTATATTAATATTTCATATTAGCGATTTTTTTTCATTTTGGCGATTTTTTTCCGTTATTTGGGGGTTTTTTTGTTTTGGCGATTTTTTTTCATTTTGGCAATTTTTTTTATTTTGGCGATTTTTTTCTCTTTTTGGGGGTTTATTTTCATTTTGGAGATTTTTTTCCTTTTGGCGATTTTTTTAATATTTCGATTTTTTTTATTTTGGCGTTTTTTCATTTTGGCGATTTTTTTTCATTTTGGCGTTTTTTTTTCATTTTGGCGATTTTTTTCTGTTTTTTGGGTTTTTTTTTTCATTTTGGAGATTTTTTTCATTTTGGCGATTTTTTCCTTTTTGGCGATTTTTTTACTGTTTTGGGGTTTTTTTTTAATTTTGGCGATTTTTTTCTGTTTTTGGGGCTTTTTTCATTTTGGAGATTTTTTTAATTTTGGCGAATTTTTTTTTTTATTTTGGCGATTTTTTCCTGTTTTTGGGTTTTTTTTCATTCTGGCGATTTTTTTCATCTTGGCGACTTTTTTCATTTTAACGATTTTTTCCTATTTTTTGGGGTTTTTTTTCGTTTTGGCCATATTTTTCGTTTTGGCGATTTTTTTTTCATTTTGGGGTTTTTTTCATTTTGGCGATTTTCTTTCATTTTAGCGATTTTTTTTACTGTTTTGGGGTTTTTTTTAATTTTGGCGATTTTTTTCTGTTTTTTGGGCTTTTTTCATTTTGGAGATTTTTTGAATTTTGGCGATTTTTTTTTATTTTGGCGATTTTTTCCTGTTTTTGGGTTTTTTTCATTTTGGCGATTTTTTTCATCTTGGCGACTTTTTTTAATTTAAAATTTTTTTTTCTTTTTTTGGGTTTTTTTTTTCGTTTTGGCGATTTTTTTTCATTTTGGGGTTTTTTTCATTTTGGCGACTTTCTTTCATTTTAGCGATTTTTTTACTGTTTTGGGGTTTTTTTTAATTTTGGCGATTTTTTTCTGTTTTTGGGGCTTTTTTTCATTTTGGAGATTTTTTTAATTTTGGCGATTTTTTTTATTTTGACGATTTTTTCCTGTTTTTGGGTTTTTTTCATTTTGGCGATTTTTTTCATCTTGGCGACTTTTTTTCATTTAAAATTTTTTTTTCTTTTTTTGGGGTTTTTTTCGTTTTGGCCATTTTTTTCGTTTTGGCGATTTTTTTTTCATTTTGGGGTTTTTTTTCATTTTGGCGATTTTCTTTCATTTTAGCGATTTTTTTTTATTTAAGCAATTTTTCCGGTTATTCGCGATTTATTTTAGTCTTAGAAATTTTTTTTGTAATTTGGTGCTTTTTTTCGTTTTAGCGATTTTTTTTTGTTTTTTGCGATTTTTTTCGGTTTGGCGATTTTATAATTTTTTGTTTTTTTAGTTTTACCGTTTTTGAAAATTTCAAGAGTTTTGCTCTTACGGTTTCCAAGATACAGCAAGTTGTCAAAATTGCATATCAAAAGTGCATTAACTGACGGAACACCCTTTAATTTAAATTTTTGGAAATTTTAGTGTTAATTTTTGAAGTCTGTATAAAAATACACTAACCTTACAAATTTCAAGTGTATATACATACATACATACAATTGTATGTATATTACATGGGATTTTAACATTTTTCGTTGCTCGTTTTGCAACACCCTTTAATTTCCAGCTCTCACGCATTTGTTGTTGTAGCGGCCAAAGGGTTACACACTGTGTCCAAATTTCAGGTCTCTAGCTCTTACGGTTCTCGAGAAAATACTAATATAGTTTTAGACATAGTTAATTTTACATGACACAAAAAGTTAAAGTTTTCCAACCCTGGAAACGTCTTTTTAAATTTTTTATATTTTTTCAATTTAAAATTCCAATTTTAGTCGTACTGAAGTGTAAAATAAGTTTTTTTATTAAAAAAAAATAAAAATTTGTTTTCGGTAGTTACTTTTATATGGCAAAATAAAGTTTAAGTTTTCCAGCTCTGCAATGGTCTGCTCGATTATGCTGAATTTCAATACCAATCTATTTTGGAAAATTTCTGACACACCAGTCCAAGAACGAAGTCTCTAGCTCTTCTGGGAGCTTCGGAAAACCGATTTCACGTACAGACAGACGGACAGACGGACAGACGGACAGACGGACAGACGGACATCGCTTATTCGTCTTCCCTATGCATAAGGATCCAGAATATATATATTTTATGTGTCGCTTATTGATATTATAGAAATTACAAACGGAATGACAAACCTATATATACCCTTTTACCATTTTTGTTGGTAAAGGGTATAAATATAGGCAAAGCAAATAATGCTTATCTATCAAAGTCAATATGTCTTTCGAATATTTTTGTGTAATTTTTTTGTTTAGTATGTATCTAAAAAAACTCCGCTATGAAAGTACAACGAGAACTCGATGAGATAATATAAAGAATTAGGACACATGCAAAAGAAAAGAAAGTTTGTGTTATCTGCGGTGAATTGCATGGTACTGATAGCTGCACGAAGCCAAAAGATCAAGCAGAAAAAATGTAGTAATTGTGGACGTAATCACACCGCTAACTACAGAGGATGCCCTGTATATTCTTTTGTTAAACAGGCTATGGGTCAAAAACCTAAACTAGCTCTACCTCAAGCAGCAAATGCTTACTCCGCCACTCTTCCTCAAACAAGCCAACCAGTTAGTTCACGTGTATCGTATGCCGATGCTGCTAAGACTAGTTCTATTCCCACACAAAATGTTCCACCGCCAAATAACTCAACGAATGCAAACTCAAGCTTTAACTTTAGTCGCCTTGAAGCTACTATTGAGAATCTGGTGCTAACTATTAATAGTTTTACAACAAATATGAATAGCATGATGCACGAAATGCTGCAAATGCAGAATACACTGCTTCAGGCATTAGTAAAGAAGCCATGAACACGTTAAAAATATGTTTCTGGAACGCAAACGGCATTCGCCAACATAAAAATGAACTTGAGCACTTCCTCACGGAAAAAAATTTTGATATAATGTTGGTCTCAGAGACTCATTTGACTTCGAGAAGCCTTTTGAAAATTTCTGGCTACACCTTATATGATTCAAAGGACCCGAGAGGAAGAGCATGCGCTGGATCATCAATTCTAATAAAGTCTAGACTTAAACATTATATAATTGACAACATTTGAGAGGAATATCTACAAGTAACGAATATTTGTGTTGAAAATTTTTGCACAAATTTTGTGATATCATCAATTTACTCCCCTCCCAGATTCGCAATTACTGAGAATCAATACGAGGATTTCAATAAATCTCTTGGCCCTTGTTTCGTAGCAGCTGGCGACTATACTGGCCTACTGACATAAATAAAATTCCGGATGTTATAGATTTTGGCATCATGAAAAACATTTCTTAATTAACTTTGAAGCTTCTTTAGATCTCTCGTCCGATCACTCTCCCACGATCGTTACAATCTGTAGCCCACAGAGAAGTGATTTACATCAATCGTATGTGAAGATGATCAGTCGTGTAAATTGGCTGCCATTCAAAAAATATCTTAATAGTCATTGCACGGAAAACATTACGCTAAGAACACCCGAGGATATTGAAGCTAACATCGCCAACATTAACGAAATGATTACACAGGCTGCTGAACATGCTACTACCTCCCATCCGCAGACTAAATCCAGTCTGCGGACAATATCTATCGATATTGAACGTGCCTTATGTAAAAAAAGAAGAGCTAGAAGGGAATGGCGACAGCACAGATCACCACAACTTAAAATCAGATTTAAAGAGTGCACTAAACGACTCCAAGAGCTGCTTGCACATGAAAAAACTGCATCTCTTAAAAGCTATCTGGAAAATCTTGATGTCACACCAGCATCTAATTACTCTTTATGACGCGCTGCTAGAAAGCTTAAAACACCCGTTGAGTTTAAACTACCTCTGCGCACATCTACCGGAGGTTAGGCAAGAAGCGATACTGAAAATGGTAACATATTTCTTAATAATTTAAAATACGTATTTACCCCAAACACATGTACTGGTGTTGCTGATTTGCCAAGTGTAGTTTCTCTTCCCCCGTGACACATAAAGTTTAAGATGCGCGATGTACAAAAACTAATTGCTGAACTTAATCCGAAGAAAGCTCCAGGTATTGACGGAATTAGTAACAAGATGCTGACGAACTTGCCTCATATTGCAATAAGAATCCTGCTATTTATTTTTAATGCCATTTTGCAAATGCAGTATTTTCCACCTAACTGGAAACTTGCCAAGATTAAAATGATTCCGAAGCCGGGCAAAGATCTTACCAAGGCTGAGTCATATAGGCCTATAAGCTTACTATCAACAGTCTCAAAACTTTTCGAAAAGCTGCTCATGACTAAATTGTCCACAATTTTAGCTGATAATGGGTGCATCCCGGACCATCAATTTGGCTTTAGAAGTCAGCATAGCACTATTGAGCAAACGCATAGATTGGTTCAAGTTATAAGGAGGACTTTTGAAGAAAAGAAGTATTGTTCTGCCCTTTTTATTGATGTTTCTCAGGCATTTGACAAAGTATGGCACGATGGCCTATTTTTAATATTGAAGACATATTTACCAATAAATATAAAAAAACTTTTGGAAAGTTATATTGTTGATAGGAAGTTTACTGTTGTGGAAGGAGACTTCATAAGTGTGCCCGAATCTATATCTTCTGGTGTGCCACAGGGTGGTATTCTGGGGCCAGTCTTGTATTTAATATATACTTGTGATATGCCTGTGAGAAATAACATCCACACTTCTACATTTGCCGATGATACAGCCTGTATGAGTATGCACATAAACCCCGATGAGGCATCCCGCAATCTCCAAGCTCACATTACCCAGCTTGAAAGATGGTTGAACTTATGGAGAATTAAAGTAAATGAACAAAAGTGTGTTCATATAACGTTTACCCTAAGAAAAGATACCTGTTTCCCCATTTGAATCAATAATCAAAATATTCCTCAACATTCTCAAGTGAAATACCTTGGCATACACCTTGATCGAAGGCTTACATGGCAACATCATATTGACGCTAAACTAATTCAAATGAAACTTAAGTTTTTTTTTTTTTTTTTTTTATATAATACATGATATTTATTTATTGTATCTTCCTATATGAACTAACAATAAGTATTCAAATCTTAAATCTAAAAAATAATTATTAGGCCCGACCACTGTCGGACATAAATTTAGAGATAGTTATAAATAATACATATTTAAGTAGTGATAAACAAAAGGAAGAAAAAATAAATAAAAAATAAAAATTATTTTCGGTTAGTCCCATCTGGAGTGTTGAGTGTAAGAGCCCTTGTATCCCTCTTTTTTAGGCGGATGTGTCCAGTAAAGTTCAAAATATTACGAGCAAGCGGATTAGGATGTGACTCGAGTTTTGTTAAATATTTGCCAGCGTTTTTTGCAATTTCTTCAGTCACTAGTGGCATATTTAAGTCACGATGTATATTTGAGTTTTTTATATACCATGGAGCCGATGTTATTAATCGCAAAATTTTATTTTGCCTTCGTTGGATTCTCTCGACATTGGAAGCTGAAGCAGTGCCCCATAGTTGAATTCCGTAGCACCATATCGGTTTCAAAAGTGACTTGTATATCAAAAGTTTGCAATCTAGACTGAGGGTTGAATTTCTACCAATCAGCCAATGTACCTGAGTTAATTTTAATTTCATTTGGGTTAACTTAGAGTCAATGTGGTGTTTCCAAGTAAGCCGTCGATCAAGGTGTATACCAAGATATTTCACATGAGTATGTTGAGGGACAACTTGATTGTTAATCCGAATGGGTAAACACGTATCTCTTCGTAATATATATGTTACTTGAACACACTTTTGTTCGTTTACCTTAATTCTCCATAAGTTTAACCATAGTTCCAGCAGGGTAATGTGTTCTTGAAGATATTGGGATGCCTCGTAAGGATTTTCATGCATACTAAGGCAGGCTGTATCATCAGCAAATGTGGAAGTGTGGATATTGCTGCTCAGAGGCATATCACAAGTATAAATCAAATACAAAACTGGCCCCAGTATACTCCCCTGTGGCACACCGGATGAGATAGTTTCAGGCATGCTCATAAAGTCTCCTTCCACAACAGTGAACTTCCGGGCAGTAATGTAACTTTTCAAAAGACTTACAACGTTTATTGGCAGGTATGTTTTTAATTTTAAAATTAGGCCTTCATGCCACACTTTATCAAATGCCTGAGAAACGTCGATAAACAGCGCAGAACAATACTTCTTTTCTTCAAATGTTCTTCTTATAAATTGGACCAATCTATGAGTTTGTTCAATGGTGCTATGCTGACTTCTAAAACCAAAGTGATGGTCCGGTATGCACCCACTATTAACTAGAATTGGGGACAATTTTGTCATGAGCAGTTTTTCGAAAAGCTTTGACATTGTTGATAGGAGACTTATTGGCGTGTATGACTCAGCCTTGGTAAGGTCTTTGCCCGGCTTTGGAATCATTTTAACTTTGGCAAGCTTCCAGCTATTTGGATAATACTACAGTCGTAAAATGGCGTTAAAAATAAATAACAGTATTCTAATTGCAATACGAGGCAACTTTATTAGCATCTGGTTACTAATTCCATCAAAACCCGGAGCTTTCTTTGGGTTGAGTTCAGAAATTAGTTTTTGCACATCACGCGTCTTAAACTTTATTTGTTGAGGGGGTAGAGCAACTACATTTGGCAAATCAATTACACCAGTACATGTGTTTGGGGTAAATACGTATTTTAAATGGGCAGCAAATATGTTACCTTTTTCAGTATCGCTTCTTGCCCAACCTCCGGTAGATGTGCGCAGAGGTGGTTTAAACTCAACGGGTGTTTTAAGCTTTCTAGCAGCACGCCATAAAGTGTAATCAGATGCTGGTGTGACATCAAGATTTTCCAGATAGTTTTTAAGAGATGCAGTTTTTTCATGTGCAAGCAGCTCTTGGAGTCGTTTAGTGCACTCTTTAAATCTAATTTTATTCTGGGGTGATCTGTGCTGTTGCCATTCCCTTCTAGCTCTTCTTTTTTCACATACGAGACGTTCAATATCTGTAGAATATAGTCTATTAAACCCAGTCTGCGGATAGGAGGTAGTGGCATGTTTAGCAGCCTGCTTAATATTTTCGTTAAGATTGGCAATGTTAGATTCAACATCATCAGGTGTTCTTAGTGTAATGTTTTCCGTGCAATGACTACTAAGATATTTTTTGAATCGCAGCCAATTTACACGATTTATCAAATTGGCATATGGGTGAGGTAAATCACTTCTTAATGGGCTACAAATTGTAACGATCGTGGGAGAGTGATCGGACGAGAGATCTAGAGAAGCTTCAATTTGAATTAAATCCCTAGAGATATTTTTCATAACGCCAAAGTCTATTACATCCGGAATTTTATGTATGTCAGTAGGCCAATAAGTGGGCTCCCCACTTGAAATGACATCCAAGCCCATTTTGGAAATTGTATTGAACAACGCTCGACCTCTGGGTGTAATAAGACGTGAACCCCAGAACGTGTGCTTAGCATTATAGTCGCCAGCTGCTACGAAACAAGGACCCAGAGATTTGTAAAAACCCTCGTATTGATGCTCAGTAATTGCGAATCTAGGAGGAGAGTAAATTGATGATATGACAAAATTATTGGAAAAATTTTCAATACAAATATTCGTTGCTTGTAAATATTCTTCACAAATGTTATCAATAATATAATGCTTGAGTCTTGACTTTATTAAAATTGCTGATCCACCGCATGCTCTTCCTCTCGGGTCCTTTGAATCATATAAGGTGTAGCCATAAATTTTAAAAAGGCTTCTCGAAGTCAAATGAGTCTCAGAGACCAAAATTATATCAATATTTTTTTCCGTGAGGAAGTGCTCAAGTTCATTTTTATGTTGGCGAATGCCCTTTGCGTTCCAGAAACATATTGTTAACGTGTTCATGGCTTATTAAGTATTGCTTGAAGCAGAGTATTCTGCATTCGCAACATTTCTTGCATCATGCTAGTCATATTTGTTGTAAAATTGTTTATAGTTTGCACAAGATTTTCAATAGTGGCTTCAAGGCGATTATAATTAAAGTTTGAGTGTGTATTTGTAGAATTATTTTGCGGTGAAACATTTTGTGTCGGAATAGAACTAGCCTTAGCAGCATCTGCATACGATACACGGGAAGTAACTGGTTGGCTCATTTGCTGAAAAGTGGCAGAGTAAACGTTTGTTGATTGAGCTGGAGCTAATTTAGGTTTTTGCACCATAGTCTTCTTTACCAAAGAGTACACACGACAAGCTCTGTAGTTAGCGGTGTGATTACCTCCACAATTACTGCATTTTTTATCACTTTGATCTTTTGGTTTGTTGCAGCTAGCGGTGCTGTGTAATTCGCCGCACACAACACAAACAGAGGGTAAATTGCAGTATGTTTTTGTATGGCCATATTCTTGGCAATTATGGCACTGTACAGGACCTGAACGCTTATGTGGCTCTTCAACTGTGATTTTTCGGTACAAGAGGTATTTTAAATTATAAATTGGATGCGTCTCATTTTTTTTCAATTTTATATCATTAGGCTCAAGTTCAACACGAAATAGGGGTTGGGGAATCTTTTCTCTATTTATTATATTGGACACATTTTTACCTTGAACCCCTGGAGGACGAGTGCATCTTTTATTTCTTCGGGGGCAACATAAGAATCTATGCCCTTCAATACGATCTGCATGCCCTTAGCGCTCTTAAGCTGGTATGTGTAGAAGCTTGTTTTACTTTTTTCAAATTCAGCAACCATTTTGCGGAAATCAGTTTCGTCATAAATTTGAATTTTCGTTTCACCGATATTGCCATGTTTTATTGGAACAATGTGAAATTTATTCTCACCAATTACCGAAATTAATTTCTTAATAAGAGCGTTTGAATTTTTTTCTCTCAAATATATTGGTGGCGGCTTGGAGGTTTTTTTCGCGGATATATCAGGTGTGTCGTTGTCATCTTGCAATATTGGAAAACGATTAGTAGATGATGCGCTGTTATCCCTAGATACCTTTGAAGCAGATGCAATTTTAGTAGAATTAGGGCTTCGCCCGCGCTTTCCCACAATAATATATCGGTCCATTCCAATTTGGACCTTGGGTTTTGGGCTTTTTTTATTTTCAGTGACTAATTGGGTAAGTGATGAATCGGATGATATCGCTGATTTAAATGACGAAGTAGTAGGCAACTGTAATGTTAACGAATCAGTTGACATTGGACAAAGCGAAGTTGATCGCTGACGAAAAATTGGCTTAGCCGTTAAAAAAAGTCTGTCATCAAGTTTTTTATTTATTTTTTTTAAATTAAGATCATCAGAACTCACAGTAAGTCTATCATCAAATTTGTTATTTTTATTGTTATCATTAAGATCATCAGAGCTCACAGTAAGATAGGCATTTCTGCCGTTATCACTCACTTCACAATTATTTGTTTTCGAGGTACTCATATAGAGTATTCCTCAAGGGCACTTTGTAAGTGTATTCCTCAAGGGCGCTTTAAGTTATTTTGTTTACGGTTGTTTTTGTTTTTTTTTTGTTTTAGTTATTACTGTCTATGTAAAAAAAAATATTAGCAAAGCAAAAATAGCTTGTTTATCAAAGTTAATGTACAACAAATATTATGTACTACAAATATTTTTTTTTGTATGGTTTATTTTGGTTTAGTATGTAAAAAGAAATTCCGCTAATACTTCTGTTCACTATGAAGGTACAACGAGAACTGAAAAAACTTAAGTTAACTCAAATACATTGGTTGATTGGCAGAAATTCAACACTCAGTCTAGACTGCAAACTTTTGATATACAAGTCGCTTTTGAAGCCAATATGGTGCTACGGAATTCAGCTATGGGGCACTGCTTCAGCTTCAAATGTGGATAGAATCCAACGACGGCAAAATAAAATTTTACGTTTGATAACAGCGGCTCCATGGTATATCAAAAATTCAAATATACATCGAGATTTAAATATGCCACTAGTGACTGAAGAAATTGCGAAATACGCAGGTAAATATTTAACAAAACTCGAGTCACATCCTAGTCCGCTTGCTCGTAATATCTTGAAAATAATTATTGTGCTTAATACGAAATTAATGTATTATTAATTACTATCACTAAGTTTATGTCCGATACTGGTCGGGCCTAATAATTATATTTAGATTTAAGATTTGAATACTTATTGTTAGTTCATATTTGAAGATACAATAAATAAATATATGTGTGTAAAAAAAAACATGCAAAAGATTAATATTGACGAGATACTTCATCATAGGTATTTAATTTTTCATCACTACATATTAGAACCTGAAAGCACCACACAAAGCTCTGAGAAGTTTTTGATGCATCAGCAAAAACATGAACTTTGAATGATTTAATGTTTGCTGGACCAGTTGTCCAAAGCGAATTGTTTCAGATTCTCACTTGTTTTCGATGTCAAAATTTGTCATTATAACAGATGTAGAGAAAATGTACATACAAATTACTGATCAGCCCAAAGGACCATCAGTATCAAATCATTATGTGCTACATTAGCTACTAGAGACTTAATACGGTTACATATGGAACACGTGCAGCACCTTATCTTGCCACCAGATGCTTAAAAAAATAGCTGAAGAAATTGTACATAGCTTTCCGTATGGATTCCAGATGATGAAGAATAATTTGTATGTGGATGATAGACTTGGAGGCTCAAATAGTCTTAGTACAGTAATCGCAATTTAAAAGAAACTCATTATAATATTGAAGAACCACGGTTTTAACTTAAAAAAAATGGTGCGCAAACGAGATGATCAACAAGTAAATTTATACTTCCACATCAACGCTAGCAGTACAATAAAAACATTAGTGTTGTATGGGTTACCTAACAATGGCAATTTTTCCGTCAAGGTCAACTTCAGTCACCATCAGAAAATGTCGAAACGTACAGCAACTTCTGATCTTGCAAAGCTATTTTGACCTCCTAGCTCCCATGGTTGTAAGGCATCATGCATTAATGTCGGATGATCCGTTACCTGATGATATTTGTGCATCTTGGAATAAGTTTTAAACTGACCTTGAAAGTCCCAACAACTTTAAGATATCACGGCACATGTTCCAATATGAAAAACCGGTAAAAGCACAACTCTACATGTTTGCGGATGTATCCGAAGAGGCCTTTCGTGCAGCTGCTTACATTCGTGCAACTCTTAAGAATGAACAAAAAATCTAAAGATTTTTGTGTGCCAAATCAAGAGTATCCCCACTGAACATTAATAATGAATAAACATTACCATGGCAGCAGCTATGTGATGCTGAAGTTGTAGGGACTCAACTTGCTCATAGACTGAAACATGAAATAAAAATCAAACGACTTTCTTACGGATGGACTCTGAGATTGTACTATCGTGGATAAATACACACTCAACGTTATACGAAACTTTTGAAGCCAATAGAGTTGCAACAATTCAATCATTAACTCCCTACCGCAACAATGGCAGCATGTAGGATCAAAAAACGATAGAGCTGACAAATTGTCCAGAAGTATGAAACAGTGGAACTGCCAAGATGCAATATGTTGCTATATGGACCACTCTTTCTTCATGGCAAGCCTTGAACACTACCTTAACCAGCAAAAGATATTGAAAAGAAAATGGTAGTTTCTGTTAAAACTATGACAGCATTATATATGGAATTTACCACAAGAACTCCTTCAAAGCTTTACAGAGAGTATTGGGTTATATTTTTTGATTCATTGACAATTAAAAATCAATAGACAAAGATCGACCAACGCTCATACCATTGAGCCCAAGGGAGTTGAATGATGCTCTATTCCTGATAGTTCGGACAATCCAACAAACTGAATTCAAAGGGGACATACATATATAGGTTGAGTTCAAACAAAAAACTCCAAGAGTCCACTGCGATTAGCAGCCTATCTCCATTTATCGATAACAGATCAGATTGCTATGGTTCGTAGGAAGATTGAAAGCATCGAAATTGTCGTTTGAAGCAAAGCATCTCATACTCCTTCCATATAACGATTCAATATCAAAACTGATACTCACAATGCTCCACGAAGAGAATTATCATTGTGACCCACAAGCTACTGCCTATATCGAGACGACAAAATATTGGACTATCAAAGGCAAATCAATCACCAGAAATATACTTAAAAATTGTGTACGATGTAAAAGAGCGAAATCAAGACTCCAGAACCAAATAATGGTAGAAACACCAGCAAGCAGAGAAACGCCAGCAAGAAAGTCCATTCGTTAAAAAAGGAGTTGGTTATTGTGGTCCTTTACGGGTTCACTATAAAATAAGGGGTAAAAACAATATGAGGTTTCTATAGCTGTATTTTTCTGTTTTTCAACAAAGGCAGTACATCTGAAAGTTGTAACTTAATTAACAACAGATGTTTTTTTTGAGACCTTAAAAGATTCCTATCACATAGAGGGCAACGCTACGAATTTTATAGGTGCCCGAAATCAGATGGAGGAGCTGGATGATGCAATCTACTCCAAAATATTTTTTTCTTTCTATATACTTTAGGTCTAGATATTATAAATGGGCCCGACCAATGCCAAGCACAAATTTACTGATAGTAATTATTACAAGACTGATGTACAAAAATATTCTCAAAAACTTTCATTTGCGGTATTCCGTATTAGAGCCTTAGTGTCCCTCTTTTTTAACCGGATGGGTCCAGTAAAGTTTTATTAAATATTTGCATGCGTATTTTCCAATTTCTTCAGTCACTAGTGACATATTTAAATCACGATGTAAATTAGAATTTTTGATATACAATGGAACCATAGCTGATAAGTAATGATTACTAATCGTAATGATTACTAATTTGATTACTTTTTTTTAAAGGTGAAGTAATGATTAAATTACGATTATATTCAGTTTCGTACTTAGTAATCGTGATTACGATAACTAATAATGGAAAAGTAATCTGAATTACTTAAAATTACTAAAAATTATCAAAAGTAATCAAAAAGTAATCCGACTACTTTCAAAGATTACTTTTCATTCTTAATAAATAATCAAAAGTAATCCTTAGAAGTAATCGGATTATTTTTTGACTACTTTTGATTCTTTTTGATTATTTTTAGTAATCTTAAGTAATTCAGATTACTTTTCGATTATCAGTAATCGTAATCAATTATTTATCAGCAATTCTTTTAAAGGCAATTATATAATCATTACGATTCTTTTTAAAATGTTATCTAACCGATTACTAATCGTAATCGAAACTGAACAGCTCTGAATGGAACCCATGTTTTCAAACGTTGGATTTTCTCAACATTTGAAGCTGAAGCAGTGCCTTATAACTAACCTCCCTGGCCCCATATTGGTTTCAAAAGCGACTTGTATAATAAAAGTTTGCAGTCTAGACTGAGTGTTGAATTTCTGCCAACCAACCAACCAACGTATTTGAGTGAACATAAGTTTGAGTTAACTTAGGGTCGATTTCACTTGAGAATGTTAAAACATATTTTTATTTTTGATTTAAATGGGGCTACAGTTATCTTTTCTTGGGGTAAACGTTATATGGACACACTTGTGTTCATTTGCTTTAATTCTCCACAAGTTTAACCATATTTCCAGTTGGGTATTATGTTCCTGCAGATAAGGATTTTCGTGCATACTTTTACAGGCTGTGTCATTGGCTAATGTAGAGGTATGGATATTATTGCTCACAGGCATATCACAAGTATATAATAAATACAAAACTGGCCCCAGAATACTACCCTGTGGTACACCGGAAGACACAGATTCGGGCACACTCATGAAGTCTCCTTCCAGAACAGGGAACTTCCTATCAGTAATATAGCTTTCTAAAAGTTTTTGTATGTTTATTGGGAGATATGTTTACAATTTTAAAACTAAGATTTTGTGCCAGACTTTATCAAATGCCTGAGAAACATCAATAAAAAGGGCAGAACAATAATTCTTTTCTTCAAATGTTTACTCAAGTGATAACAAGACCTGTATACCAATTAGCGCCTCTATTTCATGAAGACGAAAACTCAGTAAAAGAAAGTAATAAGTCCCGAAGGCAAGAAAATGATGAAGATTCTACCATTCCGAGAAAACGAAATTTTTCCGGATCTTCTGTTATTCTGAGTATATTGATAACACTTATGTTGATTGCAGCTATTTTCTGCAACAATATTCAAATAAACAAATTTCAAAATGGCACAGGAATATACCTTGAGGGCATTGGAATGGCAAGAATGGTGACAGGAGAATGGAAAATTATGGTTTATTACAATTTAGCTCCATTTACATCAGAAATCGGTGCACTATCTTCAAGAATACTTGCACTTGAAAAAACTCTGTACAGAATACCAAGAGACGCACATATGCAAAAGTTTTGTTAAACACTTTCAACAAATAAGAGATGAGCTATACCAAGAAAGGGAAATATTTTTATGAAATAGGTTAAAACTAGCAGCTTTTAACCTTGTTGGGAACGTCACCCGATATCTATTTGAAGAGTTTGATTCAGACTTTGCTGAGGAAATAACAAATGGGAAAAGAATTACATTATAATACAAGGTGAAATCAGAATTCAAAAACGATTAACTGAGCTTGCAAACCAACTAAAGTCCAATAACAAGGAATACCAGCCAACCAGTAAAGTCAACATGTATTAATTCAATTGACGTTAATTGCAACAAATTTCCAGCGAATAGAATCTTAAGTAGTCAATGTACTCACGGACGCTCATAATGCACGATTAGTCCATTGCTACTGCCACCGCATCAACTAAAGGACGAACTTACCACTATTAGGGCTCATCTCCCAGCCTATCGTGCACTTCCAATTGAAGATGACATTCTGATTACACCCTACAAATTAATGTGTGTTAAAGGTGCCGCAACTAAAACAGAGGTTGTATTTCAGGAAAAATTGCTATTAGTGATCAAGAGATATTGTAAGTGCTCCAATAATTAAAAATGAGAAACTTATAGCAAATATATGAGATAGCAACAAATTCACACAGATACCAATTCATTACGTTTACAACGGAAAATGTTCACAACTGCATGAAAACCAAACCTGATGTATGATGATAATCCGGAATAATGCAAATTGAACCAGATTGTGTAGTAAAAAATATCGCCATTATCATAAGCGGTCTTTTAGAAATAATAACAAATACACATACCTCGTATTCAAGATTTAAACCAATGGAACATATCAGTAGTTCTCAAGAATTGCATAAAATTTTAAATACTACACCTCATGAATTTAACACACACAAAAAAAATCCTTCAATAACAATTAGAAGAATCAACTTCAATTCATATTCCACAAATAATAAAATCAAAAAAGTGTATTATACATCAGCATGCAGTGATTTCGGTCATAATTTTGCCGCTTGCCTTTGCATAGTTAAACATCATTAAATATCTCAGAAAACCATTACCAAAGAAGAAACTCAATTTCCATCTACGTCGTCAAAAAGAAGTGCACCAATTCAATCAACATTAGACATTCAATGTTGTCCAGACCACAAGCCAATTCAATCAACATTAGACTTTCCGAGTTGTCCAGACCACAATCCACCACTACATACACGAAATATGTTGAACGCTGTTCAACGTCGGGGAGAATGTTAACACCCAGAAAGAGTTAATTATTAATTTAATTTTAATATTTTTTAATTTATTAACTTGCAAAACAAAAGTTTTGATAGGTTATTTGAGCATGCATTTAATTAATCACTTAACTAAATATACACAGGTAAGTGAAATCCTGACCATTAATTAATTATGTTTCTTGTTCTTTTTCTTTGGTGTGTTAACTTTTAAAACACATGCATTTAATTTTTATTTGCATAACTAAATAAAGGGTCCGCCAGATAACTTTTTTTTTTTTTGAAAATGCTATAAAAAACATCGAGTGTGGCTTCGGCTGTGTGGCACGTAGCGCCGTCCCGTTGAAACCAAATGTTGCCAATATCGTCCTCTTCAATTTTTGTGAACAAAAATTCGTTCAACATGGCCCGATAACGATCTCCATTGACTGTAGCGGCCACTCCTTGCTCATTCGAAACAAAATGGCCCAATTATGCATCTGGACCAAAATCCGCACCAAACAGTGCCTCGTTTTGGGTGCGTCGGCTTTTCAATGTATGCGTGTGGGTTTTCTGTGCCCCAAATGCGACAATTTTGCTTGTTTACATATCCGCCAAAATCAAAATGATCTTGAATCGGCATCTTCTGTAAGTCGATCGCAGGCCCACTTAGCGAAGCGTTGTTCAAGCGTATACACAACCATATTCGTTCAGCAAAAGGATAAAACTAATTATCTGTCAAATCAGACATGAGCTAAGTGTTACCATTCACGAAATAAGCACTAGTTGAAAAAAACGTTAGTTGGCGGACCCTTTATAAGCAGGTAATTGGGACATTAAATTTCAAATGTCACTGTTCTGTGCTCAGCTATTTATTGACATCCTTAAGAGGTATGTAAGTGTTACAGTTTTATGTTAATTGCGTACTCATGTATATAGTGTATTATTTGTGATCAACTGACTATTATTACTGAAATTAATTTAGCTTTCGGGCAGTTTTTTGCTCTAAGGGTTTATTCTTTTGTTTCAAATCTGATTATGTGAGGAAATTCTTGTTTTTAGTTTTGTTTTAGTAGTGCCAATATACCTTTTATTACAATTATTTTTACCATCTCCAATACAATTAATTTCATATATCACGTTAGCTTTTTCTTCTTTTTTTATTACATCTTTAGTTTTACTAAATAATTTATTTAGTGAGTTGTTGGTTTTCATAGCTAATTCATATTTGTTATTGTCATAAATGACAGTATTCTTAATCCTTTCAGATAAACCCGGTATATAAGACATTGGTTCATATATTTTGCCAGTGTTGCCATTGTTGGTCACTCTGTTACGTTTTAACTCCACATGTTTCATAAGTTCAACTATCGTTCTACTTGAATATGCATTTTTCCGTAGTAAATTTATTATCTTCTCTTTATTTACTTCATGGAATTTTTCATCACTAATATCCAGCACTCTTCTTATGAAATTTGTTGCTGTATTAATTATGATACGCCTAGGATGTTTCGAGTAAAAATTTATTAGTCTGTTGGATGACGTTGGTTTTTGGTACCAATCTACATGTAATGTTTCCTTATCCCTCATTATTATGCAGTCTAAATAGGGTAACTTGTTATCTATCTCCAATTCACTTGTGAATTTAATTTGTTTATTGAACATGTTTAATTTTGTTATAATAACATCTAACATATCTTTCTGTACTATGGCGAATATATCATCTACGTACTTGGTATAAGTTTAGGTTTTATTTCCATTCCTTTAAAAGTGTCGTCTAAAAGTTCTTCCATTACGATGTCTGCTCGTTTCTTTTATACAGAAGTTTAAAATCTCTTTGAATAGTTCATATGGCATGGTCGTGTAGTTCTGTAAAATATTCCATTTCTTTTCTATTATTCCAAGGGCTAAGTTAACCGGGATGCTAGGAAATCATGATACTACATCAAAAGATACGAGTACTTCGTTATTTTTAATCTGTGTGTTATTGATTTTAGATTTAAAATCAACAGCATCTTTAAATTTATATTTTGACCCTTTTGTCAAGTTTTTTAAAATCTCTGCTACAAATCTACATAAACCATGTGAGGGAGAGTTTATGGATGAACAAATTGGCCTAAGTGGTGTTCCTGGTTTATGTATTTTAGGTAACCCATAAATTCTGGGTGCTATTGAAGTAGTAGTGCTTAAATTTGTTTTCTTTTTCATGTCAATTATTTTTAGATTGTATAATTTATTTACTAACATGTTATTTTTAGTTTTTAACGTTGATGTTGGATCTTGCTTAAGGCAACTGCCCTCGCTGCCCACTGTGCAGTAAGCGGTCACAAACCGGACTTTGATAGTGTTAGAATATTACAAGAAGAAAATACCCTCCAGAAAATTTGGTGACAATTGATCCAAATGTACTCGTCCTATAACTGGAGATAATGTGGGTGTTATCAAAAGTACGTAGTAGTGTATGGTGAAAAAAGTCATATCGTTTAAATGGTGGCATATTGACCATTTTCGTGGTGTATCGTCTTGATCTTGAGCCAATTTAATTCGGACTCGGTCTAGTATTGTAGTAAACTGCACTGAACATGTTCGATGTGGTCGAACACAGGACCTATCAAATAGTGCAAATATAATGTTAATTGCTCCCTTCAATGTGACTCTGGGATCAGTCCCGTAACAATATACTTAGATATTAACCTAAGCTTAAATGGTATTTATACTTTTGAAATATTAGTGGCCCTGTGGTCGAGTGGGTAGTGTGCCAGCCTGTCATGCACGAGGTTGTCGGTTCGAATCTCAAAAAATTTTCAGATTAAAAATAATATGGCATTGCATTTGTAACAATAAAAAAATTTATAAGCCTTAATTGTTACAGTTAAATGTCGAAATTACATTTATAAATAATTTATATTTATATTATTATACATCGAATAGGTCAATATAGGATAGTTCAGTGACAAGTCACAAGGTGCATACAAAGTATCAATTAACCCCATCCTAGGCCATCCCCATGTAAAAGTGACTGGTCCGCTTCATAGGAAGTGTTAGAACTCGGACTGGTCCCTATCACTTGGGGACCGGTTACGTGACTAGTCTTGTGTCAGTTCCATTTCCTGCAGGGTAACTGCAAGAAGAGATTTATATTGGAAATGCAACACATAATTAATGTACCAACAAATAAACGTCTCAACTGCAAGACTGACACAGACAAGTGCGCGCAATTATATCGGCACATAATAAATAAACACAAACCAAATAAATAATATGTAATTAGTTACTTAATAACTCGCATAAAGGACGGACGGTTTGAACTCGTAATTTTTAAAAGTTTTACATATTTTCAAATAACTTTTTATGTATGTATGTAAATACTTGTTGTTGTTGTTGTTTATAGATTGTATAATTTGTTTATAGATTCCTTGAAAATGGTTAACGACGTTAACCGAAATATCGGAGATAATTAAAATATAATTACATAAAAATAAAGGAGTTTTATGAAAATAAAATAAATTGTTTTTATTTAAAAAACGACCATAAGCCAATTTAAGAATACACAAAAGATTCGGGAGTTCAAGTAAGTTAAAATATGAGTTGTGTTCACTAGCTACAAACATATGAAAGATTCGGAAGTTCGTATGCTTCACTAAATACAATTTAGTAATACACGAAATTTTTGGGAGTTCGTGTAGTCGGGTAAATACGAGTTATGATAACTAGCTAAGCACATACGAAAGATTCGGAAGTTCGTATGCTGCACGAAATACAATTTATGAATGCACGAAAGATTCGGAAGTTCGTAAAGTCGGCTAAAATACGAACTACATACATAGGTTTACTAGCTACAAACATACGAAAGATTCGAAAGTTCATATGCTTTACTAAATATAATTTACGAATACTTGTCTCATTAAATTATTACATGCCTCTAACTACTTTGCTGCAATAATCGGCAAAGCTCTCGGGCGACAGTTTGAGTGGCCTATTCGCCGCTCGTATGGAGTCGTTACTTGATACCCGATTGCTTTCAAAACTTGATGTCTTATACAGTTTCACTCAGCAACTGAAGAATAATTCCAACTTACATTCCTCAACCTCAATACAATCTGTAACTTATAAAACACCTTTGATTCTTGTAATTACCTAGTTTGAAAGTAAAAAAATGGGTGGAGCTACGCCCATTGAAATTTTTTATAAATCATGAGGTTCTACCTAACCGATTTTTACGAAACTTACCTTAGAAATTGAGCTCTAAAATAGACAAAGTCTTTTATTTAAAAAATGGGCGGAGTCACGCCTATTAAAATATAATATTTTATTTTACGTTCTCGTTGTACCTTCATAGTGAACAGACGTAATAGCGGAATTTATCTTACATACACACTAAAAAAAAATCATACAAAAAAATATTCGTAGTACATATTAAATTTGATAAATAAGTTTTTTTTCCTTTGCTAATATTTTTACATATAGAAATAAAAAAAACCGTAAGCAAATAAACACACAAGGTACCCTTGACGAATACTCTATATGAGTACCTCATATACAAATAATTGTGAAGTGAGTTATAACAACAGAAATGTCTATTTTACTGTGAGTTCTGATCCTCATAATGATAACAATAAAAAATCTGATGATAGACTTACTGCGAGCTCTGAAGCTCTTAATAAAAATAAAAAATCTAATGATAGACTTTTTCTAACAGCAAAACCACAGTTTCGTCAGCAATCAACTTCGCTTTGTCCAATGCCAATTAGTGAATCGTTGAAATTAGCGTTGCCTAGTACTTCTACATTTTACTCAGCGATATCATCCGCTTCGGGCTCATGGTCATCACTTAACCAAGCTGCCACTGAAGATAAGAGTAGTCAAAAAACCCAAGGCCCAAGTCGGAATGGACAGATACATCACAATTATAAAGCGCGGGCGAAGCCCAAATTCTACTAAAATTGCATCTGCTCCAAAGATGTCTAGGGATAACACCGCATCCTTTACTAATCTGCCAAACCGGTTTAAGATATTGCAAGATGACAATGACAAAACCGCTGAATCTGCGAACATAACCTCCAAGCCGCCACCTACACATTTAAGAGAACAAACTCAAACGCTCTTATTAAAAAATTAATTTCGGTCATTGGTGAGAACAAATTTCACATTGTTCCAATAAAAATTGGTAACATTGATGAAACGAAAATTAAAATTTATGCAGAAAAAGATTTTCGCAAAATGGTTTCTGAATTTGAAAAAAGTAAAACAAATTTCTACACATATCAGGTCAAGAGTGCTAAAGGTCTGCAGATTTTATTGATTCCTATGTTGCTCCCGAAGAAATAAAAGATGCTCTTGTCCTACAGGGATTTAAGGTAAAAAATGTATCGAACATAATAAGTAGGGAAAAGGTCCCCCAACCTCTATTTCGCCTTGAACTTGAGCCAAATGATATCAAATTGAAAAAAATGAGATCCATCCAATATATAATTTAAAACATCTCTTCTACCGAAAAATATTAGCTGAAGAAACACACAAGGGTTCAGGACCCGTACAGTGCCATAAATACCAAGAATATGGCTATACTAAAACTTATTGCAATTTACCTACTGTTTGTGTTGTGTGCGCCGAATTACACGGCACTGCCAGTTGCAATAAGCCAAAAGATTAAAGTGATATACAATGCAGTAATTGTGGAGGTAATCACACCGCTAATTACAGAAGTTGTCCTGTGTACTCTTTCGACAAACCGACTATGGGGCAATTATCTCCAGCCCAATCAGCAAACACTTTTTCCGCCACTTTTGCACAAGTAAATAAACCAGTTACTTCCCGTGTATCGTATGTCTATGCTGCTAAGACAAATTCTATTCCTACACAAAGTGTTTCACCACCAAATAATTCAACAAATACAAGCTCAAGCTTTACTTTAAATCGCCTTGAAGCTTCTATTGATAATCTGGTGCAAACTATGAATAAATTTACAACAAATATTACTAGTATGATGCAAGAAATGCTGCGAATGAAGAATACACTGCTTCAAGCCTTACTTAATAAGCTATAAACACGTTAAAAATATGTTTCTGGAACGCAAATGGCATTCGCCAACATAAAAATGAACTTGAGCACTTCCTCACGGAAAAAAATATTGGTCTCAGAGACTCATTATACTTCGAGAAGCCTTTTTAAAACTTATGGCTACACCTTATATGAATCGAATGTCCCAAGAGCGAGAGCACGCAGTAGTTCAGCAATTCTAATTAAGTCAAGACTCAACCACTATATCTTTGACAGCTTTACTTAAGAATATATGCAAGCAACGAATATTTTCGTAAAAAATTTTTGTGCGCATTTGTAATATCATCAATTTACTCACCTCCAGATTTTCAATCACTGAAGATCAATACGAGAATTTCTACAAATCTCTTACACCTTGTTTTGTAGCAGCTGGCGACTACAATGCAAAACATACGTTCTGGCGTTCGCGTCTTATTACACCCAGAGGTCGAGCGTTGGTCAACACAATTTTAAAACTTGGCTTGGTCGTCACTTCGAATGGGGATCCCACTTACTGGCCAACTGACATACAAAACATTCCGGATGTTATAGATTTTGGCGTCATGAAAAATATCTCTAAGGATTTAATTCAAGTTGAAGCTTCACTAGATCTCTCGTCCGACCACTCGCGCACGATCGGGACAATTTGTAGCCCATTAAGAAGTAACTTACCTCATCCATATGTGAAGATGATAAATTGGCTGGGACTCAAAAAATATGTTAGTAGTCATTGCACGGAAAATATTACGCTAAAAATACCCGATGATATTGAATCTAACATTGCCAACCTTAATGAAAATATTAAACAGGCTGCTGAACATGCCACTACCTCACATCCGCAGGCTAGGGTTAATAGAATTTATTCTACTGATATTGAACGTCTCGTGTGTGAAAAAAGACGAGCTAGAAGAGAATGGCAACAGCACAGATCTCCCCAACTTAAATTCAGATTTAAAGAGTGCACTAAACGACTCCAAAAGTTGCATGCATTTGAAAAAACTGAATTTCTTAAAAATTATTTGGAAGGTCTTGATGCCTGTTTTGTGAGCATTTAAAGTACGTATTTACTCCAAACACATGTACTAGTGTAGTTGATTTGCCGAGTGTAGTTGCGTTACCCCCTCGACCCATAAAATTTAAAACGCGTGGTGGACAAAAACTAATTGCTGAGCTCAACCCGAAGAAAGCTCTGTGTAATGATGAAATTAGTAACTAGTTGCTGATGAAGTTGCCTCGTATTGCAATTAGAAAACTGTTATTAATTTTTAAGGCCATTTTATGACTGGAGTATTATCCAAACAGCTGGAACCCAGTAAAAATTTTGCTTCAAATAAAGCAGGTTTCTACTATTAGAGAATAAAAGTAGTGCTGACAAACCTGCTTGAATCGCTGCTAATTTTTGTATGGCGAGTTCCCGGTTTGGAGTACTACATTTTTTCTCATAAAAGCGCTTTATTTTAATCTAATAAAATATGCAAACATAGCAATTAAATGTCAATTTTTATGAATTATTTTTTTGAAAAATTAAATTTTTGTTTCGAAAAATTCCTTTGATATGCTTTTGTTCATTTAAAGGCTAAAATTTTCGTCAGTTGCGATTTGTATGTATGCACATGTGCGTTTAGGTTTACAACCTAGATGAGAAAAATCTTCTAATGCATATGGATATGTACATGACATAATATGAGTTTATAATATCGGATGTGTGTACATTAGATAACTTTCAGGCTTTAAAACCTGCATTGTTGTGTCGCTATTAAATTACTTTTTCCTGTGCTTTGCTTCATATACGTTCACTGCTTCTTAAATATCTCATATTTTAAAGCGAATTATGATGCGCTTTATTGGCTTAATGTTTCCAAAAACATGAAAATTTTTTACTGGGACACTTATAAAGGGTTAAATTATTCCAAAGCAGGCAAAGATCTTACCAAGGCTAAGTTATGTAGGCCAATAAGTTTACTGACAACAGTGTCAAAGCTCTTTGAAAAGTTACTCATGATAAAATTTTCGCCAATTCTAACTGATATTGAGTGCATACCGGATCATCAGCTTGGTTTTAGAAGTCAGCATAGCACCATTGAACAAACTCATAAATTGGTTCAATTTATAAGAAAAACTTTTGAAAAAAGGAAGTATTGCTATGCGCTGTTTATTGACGTTTCTCAGGCATTTGATAAAGTGTGGCATGAAGGCCTAATTTTAAAATTAAGGACTTACCTACCAGTAAACATTCTAAATGATTTGTAATAATTATGCTTGTAAATAATTTTAAAAATTTCCTACTGTCTACCTGCCCGAGGGTGCCGGCGCTAATAAACGCCACTGGCTCAAAATAGTTGAAGGCAGATGAATGCCTTTATTGAAGTAAACTTTAATTATTAGAGCTCACAAGAAAGTTGTTTATTCATTAATTTAAAAACAAAATTGTATTGGCTTATATACTACTTATGAGAATAAAGCTTAACCTATCTTAACATAAGAGAAAAAGAAAAGGTATATGCTTAATAAGCAAATTGTTCCTTTTAGATTTCCCACGGTAGGCGTGCGGCGTGTGTCTCATAAGAAATTTGGAAAACATGGATTTTGTATTGTTTATATTTATTATATAAACACATGTGGTTATTAATTATGATTCATTCAAATGCATTATGCTGCGGCCTTCGATCAGACTGGTGAGTGTCAAATAGCATTTGTACAAAATACATATTTACGTTGCAGTCTGTCGAATGCATTTGCATGAGTGTCAAATGTCCAGTGCAAAATAATTTCAATGCCATTGGATGTTATGTATATTGCGGTCAAGTTGACTTTAAATGTTTACTATACAATCTTGATAGTTAGAACACGCTACAGATTTGGAAAGTTACATTATTGCCCGGAAGTTCACTGTTGTGCAAGGAGACTTTATGAGTACGCTTGAAACAATCTCATCCCGTGTGCCACTATACTACCACAGGGTAGTATACTGGGTCCAGTTTTGTATTTGATTTATACTTGTGATATGCCATTGAGCAGTAACATTCACACATCTATATTTGCCGATGATACAGCCTGCCTTAGTATGCATGAAAACCCTCACGAGGAATCCCGATATGTTCAGCAACATATTACTCAGCTAGAACTATGGTTAAACATGTGGAGAATAAAGGTAAACGAACAGAAGTGTGCTCAGGTAATATTTACCCTATGAAAAGACACTTTTCCCCCATTTTAATCAATAATTAAATTGTTCCTCAAAATTTACATATGAAATACATTGGTATACATCTTGATCGAAGGCTTACATGGAAACACCACATTGAATCTAAGCTAACACAAATTAAACTTAAACTAACTCAGATACATAGACTGATTGGTAGAAATTCAACCCTCAGTCTAGATTGTAAACTTTTAATATACAAGTCGCTTTTAAAACCTATATGGTGCTACGGAATTCAGCTATGGGGTACTGCTTCAGCTTTAAAAATAGAAAAAATTCAACGAATCAAAACAAAATTTTACGCTTAATAACATCGGCTCTATGGTACATAAGAAATTCATATTTACATCGTGATTTGAGTATGCCACAAGTAAATGAAGAAATTGCAAAATACGCAGGCAAATACATAACCAAACTCGAGTCTCATCATAATCCGCTTCCTCGTAATATCTTGAATTTTACTGGACACATCCGCTTAAAAAAGAGGGACACAAGGTCTTTAATATTCAACACTCCAGAAGAAACTGCTTGAAAATACTTTTGTTTTTACTTATCACGACTTATGTATTATTGATAACTATCATTAAGTTTATGTCAGACACGGGTCGGGCCTATTATAATCAGTGCTGCCACAACCAAAAAATATTTACAACCAAAATTCGCTTCAAAAGTTACCAAATGAGAAAAAAATAACCAAATCTCAATATGTAGTATTTTTATTAAATAACATTTAAAATGCATACACTTTACGCCGCACTACAACAAGAAATCAAGATACATGAAGCTGACTTGCAAGCAATAGTTCAATGCTCATTTGTAAGGTATATGCCAGTCGGCAGCTGATTAATTTGTTCTCCTTTAGTTTTCCGTCTAATTTTTGAATGTTGTTTTTCTTCACACGTTTAGTTTTTGTATTTGACAGCCGAACAGTATTTTTACACAAACAACAACTTACCTGCATATTATTTACATAAATTTACTTTGTAAAATCTTTTAATTGAATGTTATCGCAATTACAAAAGACATGTGATTTCTGTAGTACAGAGTTGCGATCATTTAGTAAAATTAAAAGCTGTTGACAATGTTGTAAACAAGTGAGTAACAATCAAGGCGAATTCATAACAGGTGGCTGCACTACCGATTTTAGTCACAGCTGTTTTATTTTCAGTTGCCTTGGTAGCAATACTAAAAATTGAAGAACATAAAAGCTTAAAAAGTAAAACATAAAAAATATGTACATGTGTATCATTATTTTGGCAAAAAAATAACCAAAACGAGAAAAATGTTCACATCTCCACACTAAAGAAAAAAATAACCACTTTTGGTTAGAAATAACCAAAAACGGCAGCCCTGATTATAATATAATGATTTTTTTAGCATACAACTTTAATTAGCATTACTTGCCAAAGCTTTGTTAAGTTTTTTTTGCATACGATCCTAAATGTATAAAAAAAAGTACAAGTGTTTTCTTGTTTTAAATACGAACTACATAAAGGGAAGAGAAGAAGGGGGAAAAGAGGACGAGAAGTTACCTTTTTTGGTTTTTTTTTGCAAATTTTTACTTTTTGTTTCTCTGCTGATGATTGTACTGGTGCAAAAATATTTGTGGCCAAAGAAATGTCTACGTTGCAAAATACAATACAGTAGTTCACGGATAAATGCGTTTGTGAAAATACCTAAAGCCCAACGCATTTAAACGATAAACGCTTTTAAAAAAACACGGTTAAGTGCGGTACCGGCACATTTAAAAGAATCATGGTTATTTGCATTACCAACGCATTTAACAAAACTCCCTCTGAAGTGCGTGCTTCGAAACCAAATTCTATCCCTTTTCATTCTTACTAAAAGAAAACGAAAATATGTTTAAGTATTAGAGATCATCGTTTGTAACATATGTACATTGTACGTCAAAGAAACGTACATACATATGTATGTACATATGTATGCTACATACACATGCATACATTTTACAAAAAACTTATAAATTTCTTTAATTTCTGAACAAATTTGCAGTTTTTGTTGCAACGACAGTTGCACTTTCTTCGTAGACATTGTGATAAAAACTAAATGATTATAAACAAATAAAACAGTCTTCCAAAACTTGATGATTTATTTTCATTTTGGTGTTTTTTCGATTAGTTTATTAATTTTAATGTGTGGAATTTTTAAAGAAACAATTTACAAGGTTGACAATTTTAAATTCAGTTTGTGCATTTAACCGTGAAAGTCTGCATTATAAATAATTTATTTTTATGAAATATACGACCTATATATGAGTGAAACGCAGTAAAGCGAGATTCATATGACAGAAAAATGTGTGCACAAATTAAATAGATCGAGGAAAATTTTGGTTTTGACAACTATTTAAGCGTGAAACTCTCTTAAACATGGCGCATTTATCCGTGAACTACTGTATAGCAAAGTTATCACGGTAAGACAAGACCTAGCACCCACACACAAGCATTAGGGAAGTTCGGATATACATATGAGAACATTTTATACCACCAAATGACAATATCGAAAACAATTTATTTCTATGTGCACATAGGGATGTTCAGATATATGAGAATATTTTATACCGCCAAATATCACATTTAAGACAATTTATTTCTATGTACACATAAATACTAGCCTGAGAAAATCATTCAAAAAATTTATACGCAATCTATCTATCTCAACTACACCCCGCCCCCACCAATCATAACCAAACTTCAATTCCCACAGCTAGACACACCCACAAATCTATATATAAATAGGCAAGTGAAAAAAGTTAAGAACCATTTTAACTGACTTAAACTCAACGTATTCGCTTGATTTTTTTTTTTGTTAGATAGATTGACAATAGGAGCAGTGCAGAATGTATTTTTTCTTCTACATTTTTGTGTCTAAGATAGTTAAAAACAGTTAAGAATATTAGCCAATCATAAAGCCATGATCTCTCTTTCTCTCTTAATTTGCTAAAAAAAGAATTACAACAATTTGGCTTGGCAACTCCATAAACACTCAGAAGGAAAAACGTATTTTATTTGTTCAATCTATTCTTATTTCCATCTTTCTATGTACTTAAACGATTATTGCTGAAACTAATAAAATTTGGAAATTTAAATAACGAGTGGTACTGTATTATTTTTCTTTAGATGCTTAAAAATAATATATTTTTTGAATTACTAATAACTTTGATTAAAGTTAAATTCACCTACAGCACAAAGTAAGTTTTTTATTTTTGGTTTATTTTGTGTGCGTTTTGTTTTTGTTCATTGTTTTCATTATTTTTCTGTGCTTTAAATTACTGAACATACTGGAATGTTGGAATATGATGGAATGTTGGAATATGATGGAATGTTTATATTATTAGGCTAGCATATTCCTACATACATATGGGGTCTTTCTCAAAGAATAGGGAATAGAAACTTTTTTTGAAACAAACGTTTTAATGGGGAGAGTAGTAGGGAACTGCCAATTCTGGGACAATTAAAATTTTGAAATTTTAAAATTTTAATTACCCAAATTTTAAAATTCTTGGAAATTTGTGAAATTTGATACCCTACGAGGGTGGATCAATAAGTCCGTCCAACTTTTTTGTTTACATAAGGAATTTTTTGTTTACATAAGGAGTTTTGTTTACATTAATCCATGTGGGAACGGGTGATTTTTTTTGAGGTTGCATTAATTGTGTGAATGGGTGATTTTTGTGGGGTGGATTAAGGGGTTTCATAAGATTAATATTTCATAAGTATATATGCCGACGGGAAAATCATGAAAATGATTTTTCCTAGTACCAACGGGAAAATCATGAATATGATTTTTCTTAATACCAATGGGGGGTGAAATAGTGAAAATTTATTTTTCTTAATGCCTACGGCAATACATGATTTTCCTAATGCCTACGGCAATGCATGAATATTTTTCCTAATGCCTACGGCAATGCATGAATATTTTTTCAAATGCCGACGGCAAAACATGATTATTATTTTTCCAAATGCCGACGGCAAAACATGATTATTATTTTTCCAAATGCCGACGGCAAAACATGATTTTTATTTTTTTCTAATACCAAAGGGAAAATTGCCAGTGTTGCCAGACTGTAGAAATTTCTTATCGTAATAATATATCAGTAATATCAGAGAAAATATTTATTTATGTGTTCACATGTATGTGAACACCCTAATACTTGTGTGTGGGGGGTCCAGCTTGATAGTCGCGGGTAATTTAATATTTTGTGTATTTGTTTAAGAGATATGTATGTATGTATGTGTATGTATGTATATGTATGTGTACATGTATGAATGTGCGATCGTGGGTACTTGTGCGTGGAATATTTTGTAGAATACATACATATATATTTTGCAACGTAATCATTTTCTTTGTCTACGATTATTTAAAAGCAGCAAACTAAGTACACTCAGCAGCAGAGAAACAAAAAGTAAAATTTATGAATGCTGCAAGGATACTGCTTCTAATTTTAGTATAAATACGCCAACATTTCTAACCAACACATCAGTACGTTATTGTATTTACAAGAAGTGTCATCAGCAATTGTGTTAAAGTGAAATAATAATTAAATAATTAAAAATGAGTTCATCAGGTTATCAGTGTAATACATGTAATAAGGTATACAAATACCAAAAGTCCTTTTTGGAGCATGTTAAAAAACATAGTGTGCAGGGTCAAGTGGTCGTAAGCCGGGGCATAAATCAAGAGCTACCGCAGACATCTCTTCAAAATCACCAAACTTCATCATCATCATTCATTCATTCTCTACAGTATCCTCAATATCAGTTACCATTAAATTTTCAACAATACGGTATGCCATGGAATAATCAGTTTTTAGGATACAATTATAATCCCAATGTGATGCAGTGGCAGCCTTTTAATTATCATCAACAAGAGTACCAACATCAACAACAAGATCATCAACATCAAGCTCAACAACAACAAGCTCAACAACAGGGTGTGGGTATCCTTGGAGGTAATTTATTCGACGATGCTATGGACATAAGCTTACCGGAAAGTGATGGAGAAGTAGAAGAAAGAAGAGAAAAAACTCTGTCAACTCCAATGAATACTTCGCATGCTAGAACAGATGAAGTAGAAGCGAATGTGCGATATTATAAAATATCTAAAGCATTCAAAAACCATATTGCCACTTATGCAATTTTAAACAAAAAAGACCAACTTCTGTTGGAAGAATTTGTTGAAGAAAATAAAAATGTTTTTATGGAGCGACTTCAAGTGAATTTAAGTAAGCATTCAATAATTAAATTTCATCTGAGTATTGTGGCGGAGTATATCAAAATTGTTGGAAAAGAATTGGAGTTGTGCATAATATCACATGTAGCCAAAATGAGTTTGCTGACGAAGGCAGATAGCATTGAAGAGTTATTCCGTAAGCAGGTTGCCGAGATTTCAACCAAAATGTCCGAATTTGAAGAGCGAGATTTTGGTTGGACTTTGTCACGCATAGTCCGAGCAGAAATTAACATCAACAAATCTTCGCTCGTCAAAGGATCGAACTGGATATCCACACCTGGAAAACTAGAAAGAAAAAAAGCTTGCCTCAACATTGAAAATGATGATGACTACTGTTTCAAGTGGTGCCTAATCGCTGCCGTTGATACCACGACATACGATCGGCCAAAACGTTGCAGTTCTTATAATATTCAAGACATTGCTGCAGAGACGATTGTTACGCTAAATGGTGCAGCGTTAAATTTCAAAAATTTAAGCTTCCCATTAGGATTAAACAAAATCAAAGAGTTCGAGGTGAACAATCCAGCAATAAGTGTCAATGTATTTGGCTATGATGAGGGAGCCAATCAGATTATTGGTCCTTATTATGTCACCAAGCACGAGAAAATTAACCATGTAAACTTGTTGCTTTTGGAAAATGGTGAAGTTCATCACTACATTTTGATAAAGGACATATCAAGGTAAGTTAAAAAAGTATACTACACTTTAATTTAATGATACATATACTTGTTTTATATATTTTATAATATATACATTTTACTTATAAACTTTTATTTTACTTTTTATCATTCACAGACTTTTACGGAATCAGCTAACACAGAATGGACACAAACTACACTTCTGCAATAGCTGTCTCCAGTATACTCATACGGAGACCATCATGAGTACACATAAGGAGGAATTGCGGAAAGATCGTCACAACTATGCCATCAGGTTCGGAAACCATTCTTAGTTTTAAGGGACATCAACGAAAAATGGATGTCCCTTTTGTTGTTTACGCGGACTTTGAATGCATCTTAGAGGATATAAGTGATAGTGTAAGTAGTAAAACAAATTTAATAAAAAGGCACACACCTTGTGCCTTTAGTTATTATATTAAGTGTATGCATAGTAATAATTTAGATAAGTTTAGGATATATACGGGGGAAGATGCTTCAAAAAAATTTGTAGCATATTTAATTAAGGATTGTGAAGAAATATATAACAACCACTTAGTTAACAATAGACAAATGGATACTTTATCCCCTTCGGATACTTATAATTTTTATAGTGCGGTCAATTGCCATATTTGCCAAAAATTTTTAGGCAAAGATCGTGTTAGAGATCACTGCCACATTAGTGACAAATTTAGAGGTGCAGCCCACAATAACTGTAATTTAAATTACCAAATTCTCAAGTTTATACCAGTTTACTTTCACAATTATTCAAATTATGACTCACATCTTTTTATTAAAGAATTAGGTGAAATTTCATTGCAACTGAAAGTACTCCCTCTCAATAAGGAACTTTATATATCCCTCTCCCAATTCACAGAAATGAGTGATGGCCATAAGCTTGAAATAAGATTTCTTGATACTATACGCTTTATGGCTGAGAGTTTGGAATCATTAGCCTGCAATTTGTCGGATAATGATTTCAGCACTATAAGGTCCTTATTTTAGTCAGAAAAAGAATTTCAGCTTATTAAGAAAAAAGGTATTTTCCCGTATGAGTACCTAAATTCATTCCAAAAATTAGATGAATGTGAGCTGCCTTCACGCAGTGATTTCTTTAATAAGTTGAACAATAAAGAGTGTTCTTTAGAGGAATACTCACATGCTGTAGAGGTATGGAATACTTTTGGTTGTGAAACAATGAAAGATTACATGGAACTTTACTTAAAAACAGACGTCCTCTTACTGACAGATATTTTCGAGAACTTTAGAAAAGTTTGTAAAGGTATTTATGAGCTCGATCCATGTCAATATTATACAGCACCTGGCCTTTCCTGGGATGCAATGCTCAAATATACAAAAATTGAATTAGAATTATTGACAGACATAGACATGTACAATTTTATGAAAAAAAGGTATACGTGGGGGAATAGTACAGTGTAGTCAAAGATATTCGAAAGCAAATAATAAATATTTGCAAGATTTCGATAAAGAATTTCTCGTCTATTTAGACGCTAACAATTTGTATGGATGGGCGATGTCGGAATATCTTCCTCATGGTGGGTTCAGATGGCTATCGCAAGACGAGCTGAATCTGGATCCAAACAGCATAGCTGATAATGAAACAGATGGATATGTATATGAGGTTACGTTGGATTATCCCTCTCATTTACACGACTTGCATAATGATCTCCCTTTTTGCGCTGAAAATAAGAAACCTATGCAAGCGAAGTATAGCAAGTTGATAACCGATTTCTCTACAAAGCAATCATATGTGATACACTTTAGAGTTCTAAACCAGTGCTTAGAATATGGCTTAGTTTTAAAGAAAACTCATCGTATTCTAGCATTTAAACAATCTCCATGGTTAAAAGGCTATATTAACCTAAATACCAGACATAGAGCCACTGCTAAAAATGCTTTTGAAAAAAAATTTTTCAAACTAATTAATAATGCAGTGTATGGTAAAACCATGGAAAATGTGGATAAGAGGAGAGATGTCAAAATTGTCAAAAATGGGGAGAGAACGAATCGGAACCATTTAGGTGCCCAAGATTGGATATCAAAACCAAATTTTCATAGTTTATCTATATTTTCCGAAGATCTTGTAGCAATCGAAATGACTAGAGTCAAAACCTGCTACAATTAACCAATTTACTTAGGATTTTGTGTACTCGAGCTGTCCAAATGGAAAACGTATAATTTCCATTACGGGTACATGCAACCTAAAGACTGACGACTTTTACGCTGACATAAAAAATGACATACATGAACAATTTGATACATCGGACTATCCTACAGACAATATTTATAATTTCCCAATAGTAAATAAAAAAGTTATTGGTATAATGAAGGATGAAAATTGCGGTAAGATAATGACAGAGTTTGTTGGGCTGCGATCAAAAATGTATTCATTTAGTGTAGAAAACCAAGATGATATTAAAAAATCGAAGGGGGTAAAGAGAGCCATATTAGGTAAATATAGTTTAGCTACATATAAAAATTGTTTATTTAATAAGATTAATGTATATGATAGTATGTTAACATTTAAATCTAAGCTACATCAATTATATACTAGTGAATTAAATAAGGTAGTATTAAGCTATGGAGATGATAAAAGAAAAATTAGATCATATAATATAAACACTTATGCATGGTATCATTTTCGTATTAAGGAAACTAACCCTGAATACGAACTTGACAAGTTACTAGATGAGATTGCTAAAATTAAAGAAAGTCTTAGTTAATTAGTTAATATTTAAACTTTATATAAAATCCTATTTATTAAGAAAAATTGTTGTATATAAAATCTTAGTTAATAAGAAAAAATATTGTATTTATATCCTATTTAATCAGAAAAATTGATGTATATAAAATCTTATTTATTAAGAAAAATTCTTGTATTGTTGTTAAAATGAATGTTAAAAAAACCTAAGAAATATTATTGTATTTAAATCCTATTTATTAAAAAAAGTTATTGTAAATAAACTATTGAAAAAAGAATGGAAAATGTGAATGGTTTTTTTATTTCTTTATTGGCTTTACTTCGTTGGATCAAAAAAAAAAAAAAAAAAAATTTTTTTGTTTTTGCTTATTTGCAAATTCTTGTTTTCATGTCGCTTAAACATGCACAGTCTTGTTTTCAGGTCACTTAAACATGCACAGTCTTGTTTTCTTTGAGAGGTTCTGCACAAGAGAAATTGAATTTCACAATATGAAATTCCATTAGATATTTTCATAAAGAGAAATAATTTAGATACTCGGATAAATCCTCATATTTTTCACTACATACAAGTTTCTGTTATTGTATATTCGAACAGATGATTCCTAGTTTTCCTTTAGAAAAAAATAATACAAATCAAGGAATATTGTTATAATTCAATTTTATTTTATTTTATTATTTATACAATTTAATTTCATTTTTATTTTATTATTTATACAATTTTATTTTATTTTTATTTATTTTATTTATAATGATGGAAATATTTCGTAATAGCCAATTATTAGATGTTCTAGTATATTTTTTCGTAAAAAATATATGGTACATCTACAAGTATCAGGTCCTTCCTCACACTCAGGATGATACCAAGGACAGCATGGGAAGTGTCCTTCAGTGTTGTCTTCATCTTCCATGACACCATATTCTTCGTTCTCATCCAGCATATTTTGGAAACATTTTATCATCTCCCAATGATCAAATAGCCTGAAGCTTTCAAAATCTCTTATAAATTGGTTAAGAGTACGTCTAATTTGGCTCATTTTATTTGCTGATGAATGAATGATGATGAATGTTGGAAGGTTCTTTAAGACTAATTTGTTCTGTAAATTTTTAAAATATCTATATGTTCTTTAAAATATCTATACTATCATCTCTATGTCATATTTCTTTTTAACACTCTATCTCTCTCTAACCCTTTTCTCTCTATTCCATATTTCTTTTTTACTACTCTATCTCTCTCTAACCGTTTTCTCTCTATAACTATCTCTTTCTGTCTATCACTATCCCCCACTTATTCACTATTTCACCACAATTATTTTCGATTAGCCTTTTTGAAGTCATCACCGCTACTTTTAAGATCATTTCCAGTTCAACATTCAAAGTGATAAGAAGTAAAAATAAAAAAATGGACTCCACAACAAATGTAATTGCAAAATTTAATGCTCTAAATAACAAAACTTTAATCCACGTAAAGGAGCTTGAATCTTCAACGAAATATACTATTCGAAATGTGTTACGTGTAACAACTAAATATGGACCAACACTAAAAGTTGAAATGAATAAACACATAATGTTCCTGCCGAAACGATATAATATTTTAACTGATGACGATATCAAAGATATCTCGAGCGGATCATATTGCCTAAGTAGAGAAGGTGAAGAAAACCTAATTGTCGAGAGTGAGCTGAGTGAATTTCTAATTCAAAATTCCCAATTTCCTGTTTGGCAATAATATATTAATTATGTATTTTAAATTATGAATAAAAAGACATTAAAGAGTTTTGTAAAATATAAATGTTTGTGTTTTATTTAATATTTTTAGTTATTTCATAAAGAAATTTGAGACATAAATGTCCACAGGTAAATGTATTAAAATTCTGATGCTGATTACTTCCCAAGGAGGTCGTAAGTTTCCAAAGCTGTCGAAATATTCTTTTTCATTGTTGTTTTTATAGTATGCTACCCAATGTGTACCAGGTCCTGTTGATACATCTAAGTTGATTATTCCACATTCAATTTTCTTTGTTCGTTTTGGTAGAGTATTCAACATGAAAAATCCTCTAAAATATGGAATTTTTATAGAGAAACGGTTTGGGTCCACATCAGATAGTGGTCTGTTGGGCAGCATCTTTAAGAGTTTTTTGATTCCTCTTTGTGAACTAAACCATAACCTTTTTTATATGGTTTTAAGTAAAGTCCTTTTCCAACTGCTATAGACTCCATCGCTTTATTATGTCTAGTTGCTTCATCAAGTTGATTTTTTGCATTCTTTGTTGCATTTACAGCTTTAGCTATGGCAGCACCTCCAGTTGTTAGACTACCAATTGCACCCAGAGCAGTTAAAATCGGTATTAGAGGTAAAAAACCACCGATTTTTGGAACACGTATTACACGTGGAACTACAATTTGAGACTTTCTTCCTTTTAAGGATTTGTTTATAGTTTTTCGTGCAATTTTAATAGCTGAGTTAATATCTAATGGTTTTTCCTTCTTTAGTATTTTTGTTGCAGCTCTAATTGATGTTTTAAACAGTTTTTTATCATTTGGCTTGTTCTTTTTAACATTTTTCTTTTTCTCCACACCCATACCAAATTTAGTTTTGGCTTTCATTGCGTTAGTAACCATATATGCAAATGAGTTTTCTGCAAGACTGCTGTCTTTTGATAAAACTGGATTCCAAGCTGAATTTTCAAGTATTTTATCAGCTTTATGTCTAGTACTTAAATCCTTATTTTTTGAATACGCAATATCGTGATTTTTACAAGCAGAGTCCAATAAATTAATACCTTTGTCACCTCGATTTAAACGTTTTTGTAGTTTTGTTCCAGGTCCACAGTACTGATACCCCGGAAGATGAAGCTCAACAGGTAGAGAGTTTATTATTTTATCTACTATACCTCATCCAACGAAGGTGTTTTTATGACTAAACGTTTTCTGATATCGTATAACCATATTATCTAATTTTTTCTATAATAAGAGGTAACATTTATAAAATGTATTTAGTTACAAAAATGCAGTTAGTGAAACAACATAAAAATATTTTAGTTCGTAATATTGACGATTCAGTGAACATCAGTTCAAAAATAAAGCATAGCCCCTCTCGTACCAAATTCTATTCGTGCTCTAATAGTGGGATCATCAAATTGTGGAAAGACTAATGTTATGATAGGCTTACTAGAAAGTCCTAATGGACTCAAGTTTGAAAACATCTATTTATACTCAAAATCTCTATATCAACCCAAATATGAATACCTGAAGAAACTAATTTCACCAATTAAAGGAATGGGATATTATACATTTACAGATAATGAATCAGTTATTCCACCTGATGAAGCTAAAACTAATTCAATTATGATATTTGATGATGTTGCATGTGAGAAGCAGAATAATATACGTACATATTTTTGTATGGGGCGACATAGGGATGTTGATTCATTCTACTTGTGTCAAACTTATACTAGAATTCCCAAGCATTTAATAAGAGACAATTCCAATGTTATTATAATGTTTAAACAAGATGAGACAAATATGAAGCATGTTTATAGAGATCATGTTGGTGGCGATATGAGTTATGAAAAGTTTCATGAAATTTGTCGAGAGTGTTGGAAGGATAAATATGGATTTTTGGTGATTAGCAAAGATAATGAATTAAATGATGGACGCTACAGAAAGCAATTTGACTATTTCATAACTATATAAACTACTCTTCACAAACATTTACTTTAGTTATTAATCTAACTTTAAGCTTGATACATCTATTTGCTATAACCTCACCTGATACCTGATAAGCTGATCTGAAAACCAGACCAGCTACCTAATAACCTGATTTGATACCTCATAACCTGATCTGAAAACCAGACCAGGTCCTGATAAGCTGATCTGAAAACCAGACCAGCTACCTAATAACCTGATTTGATACCTGATAACCTGATCTGAAAACCAGACCAGGTCCTGAAAAGCTGATCTGAAAACCAGACCAGGTCCTGAATAGCTGATCTGAAAACCAGACCAGGTCCTAAAAAGCTGATCTGAAAACCAGACCAGGTCCTAAAAAGCTGATCTGAAAACCAGACCAGGTCCTGAAAAGCTGATCTGAAAACCAGACCAGGTCCTAAAAAGCTGATCTGAAAACCAGACCAGGTCCTAAAAAGCTGATCTGAAAACCAGACCAGGTCCTGAAAAGCTGATCTGAAAACCAGACCAGGTCCTGAAAAGCTGATCTAAAAACCAGACCAGCTCCTGATAAGCTGATCTGATAGCTGATACCTGATCTAATAGCTGATACCTGATCTAATAGCTGATACCTTTTATTTATTAAAGATAAATGAGAAAATTTTAAAACAGTTGGTGTTGACAAGAATGTCTTGAAGAAAAATCTTCGTAGTATAAAAACTGGTGAAATAGATACACGTGAACAACTAAGAGATACATTTAAACCTATAACAGAACCACTGAAAGAATTCATAAATAGTTCTAAAAAAATTAAAAGAATTCCCATTAAAGAAGAAAATAAAATGAAGACAGAATTTGAAAATAATACAAGTTTAAAGTCTGAAAAACCATCACTCAAGATAGAGACAAGTACACCAAAGAAACTAGCAGAAGGAAAAAATATTTGATAATACCATCTTATTTAATGAAACTAATTCTAAAAATGATGATGAAGATGATTTTTACTCACAAACTTCCAATACAGAAGAAACTTATACTGATTTATCAGTCTTGGAAGGAAGAAATGAACTAGATACAAACTATGGTCCACATAAAGATTTCAATAATGAATGGAAATTTGGTGATAGTAACACTTAATGAAGATAAAATACAAGTTGGTGGTCATATATGGGCTCTAACACCAGGACTATTTTCTCTAATGTTTCATAAAATACCAAAAAATTATGATAAATTTGAATTCGAAATCTATAAAAAGATTTTAATTACTACTAATGCATATAGAAGAGACTATAAACCTGATGGTCAAATTAAGGGTACTAGAGGATATAAGCATAAACATATTATTAAGAAATTTATTGACGAGAAAAACCAGAAGAATTTAAGTGAATCAACAGGATCTAAGCCAAAAGGTAGCTATTTAGGTGATGGAATGATGGAATTTAACACTCATAAGCCCAACTTTATATACTGGGATGATCCAAATGAGCTAGTAGATCGACTTCGACTACTGCTCGCATCACAAGTTGCAGGTCATAATAATCACAATAACGAGATTGTATCAATTATTGAAGAACTACGTGAAGCTAATATAATACATTAACTTTAATAAAGTATATAAAGCATGTCTGTTGATAAATTTGGGCATTATTTAAACTGGCAACATAGTTTCTTTGAAAAATGCACCTAAACTGCTGGAGTTCTTTGTGGCTACGAACAACAACATTGATGTCCAAGACAAAAGGATCAAAAATGTTGCAAAAGCTTTGGAGGAAAACCATGTTATCAATAAATTGTTTCTGCAAACTCAAATCGAAAAACTAGAAGAGAAATTATTAGCATACTTTAAGAGAGACAGTACTATAATTCAAGAAAATATTCAAATGCAAATTGAGGATCTACATCGCGAAACAAAATTAAATATAGAAGAAAATTATAAAATTGAAAAAGATATTCTAAAAATTAAAACATCCTTTGAAGAACAAATTGAACAGCTTAATGAGAAAATTTATAGATTAGAAAATTACATGTTTGTATCAATAGCTGAAAGTGCTTCAACTAGATCACAACACTCTTCAAAAAATCTCTAAAAACAACTTAATGTCTTCAAAAAGAAATTTAGTAAACGAACTCCATAAGCAAGCACGAAAACATTTTGTGCGTCGCAGAGTTGTAATGAAAGGGATAGATGATCTTTGGCAAGCTGATTTAGTTGAAATGGGGAACTATTCTAAAGAAAATAGAAATTATCGATTTTTGCTGACTATAATTGACACATTCTCAAAATTTGCATGGGCAGTACCGCTAAAAACAAAAACTGCACTTGAAACAACTAACGCAATGGAAAATATTTTTGAATTGGGACGAATACCAAAACACATACAAACAGATGATGGTAAAAAATTTTTCAACAAATTCTTTGAAAAATTAATGCATAAATACAACATTAATCACTACTCAACATATAGCATTATGAAAGCATCAATAGTAGAACGATTTAATAGAACACTGAAAGGAATGATGTGGAAAGAATTTAGCTATAATGGTTCTTATAAGTGGATTGATATATACAAAGATTTACTTAATACCTACAAAAGAAAAGTTCATCGTACCATTAAAATGTCTCCATTTAAAGTCAACTCAACAAATGAGGAAAAGCTGCTAAATACAGTATACAGTCATATGAAAATGTATAAAATGTCAAAATTTAATGTAGGAGATCATGTACGCATAAGCAAATATAAGCATACATTTGAAAAGGGTTATACTCCAAATTGGACTACAGAAATTTTCACAATTACAAAAGTTCAAAATACAAATCCTGCAACATACATATTAGAAGACTATCTTGGTAATCCTATTAAAGGTGGATTCTATACTGACGAACTTTCAAAAACCAGATTTCCAAATACATATCTAGTTGAAAAGATTCTTAAAATTAAAGGGAAGGAGGTATATGTTAAATGGCTGGGATTTTCCAATCAACACAATTCTTGGATAAGTAAAGATGAAATATTATAGATGGAAGATACCTGATACCTGATAAGCTAATCTGCAAACCAGACCAGCTACCTAATAACCTGATTTGATACCTGAAAAGCTGATCTGAAAACTAGACCAGGTCCTGATAAGCTGATCTCAAAACCAGACCAGGTCCTGAAAAGCTGATCTGAAAACCAGACCAGGTCCTGAAAAGCTGATCTGAAAACCAGACCAGGTCCTAAAAAGCTGATCTGAAAACCAGACCAGGGCCCTATTCCACAAAACAACTTATCAACTTTTCACTTTGCACTTATCAAATTTTTCATCAATTCGCAAAACTTTTTGTTCCTCATAACTGTAAAATTTGATAAGTGATAAGTTGAAATTGATAAGTGTAATTTGCAAAGTCTTTGCAATTTTTATGCTCTCTTTCCAATTTCTATTCCACGTACGTTCTCTTGTGCAAAGTGAGAAGTTAATATTGAAAAGTGTAATTTGCAAAGACTTGGCAAATAATTATGCTGTTTCGTTCCACAATAACTGTAAATTATATTTTTGCAAAGCAAATTTTGATAAGTTTGTCAAAAATTTGCAAGGTAAACGATCACTTTACAAATTCATATTGTTATAATTAGTGAAGCTTTCAAAATGTTAAGACGTGAATTTCTGTTCGACAATAGTGAAGACTCGGTTATAACAAGAAATTATAGAGACCGAATTAATTTTTCGGGATAACAAAACCTTAACTTTAAAGTGTGCTTTCGTTTAAATCAAAATCAAGTTGATTTGATTTTAAATAAAATTGGAAAAAAATTAGAGCACAACACACAGCGCAGTCATGCCTTGTCGGTTGAAAACCAACCAACTACTAATATGTTTGCATTGGCTTGGAAATGGTTGCCAGTACCATGGAGTTGCAACTATGCATGGTGTTGTAAAATCAACAGTTTGCGGAAACATCCATAGAGTTGTTGACGTTATAATAGATGTTTTATTTCAAAACACAATTCGGTGGCCTGATGACGTCAGTGGTATTGCTGAAAAGTTTTTTATGATGCGTGGATTCCCTTGTGTATGTGGTTGCGTGGATGGTACAATCATTAAAATTGATGCGCCTACATTACACGAAGAAGGATATGTTGACCGGCATGGGAACCACTCATTATATGTGATGATGATATGCGGGCCAGACTACACATTTTACAGTGTAAATGCAAGTTGGCCGGGCAGCGTTCATGACTCAAGCGTGTTACGAAATTCGGCTGTAAGTCAAAGATTTGACAATGGATGGAGACCATTTCCATATGCTGTTGTTTTGGGTGACAGTGGTTATGGACTGAAAAACTGGTTGATACCACCATTACGCCGAAATCCCGATAACCCTGCTGAAGAGGCTTTCATTCGTTGAATTGAAAATAATTTTGGCATTCTTAAAGAGAGATTCCCATGTCTAAACTATTTGCGACGGAGACGTGAGTTTGCAGGAAAGTTAGTTATTGCTTGTGCCGTCTTACACAACATTGCCTGTAGCATCGGATTCAGTAGTGAAAACATGCAACCGATTGAAGAAAATGACAGTGAAATCGAGGAATTGGATGTGGAAAATGCTGAAGGAGAAAATGATGCCCTTAATAATATGAATAATGCGAGCGGAATTGAAAGGCTTACTTCTTTGCTACAATACTTTTCCTAATGCCTAGTTTTTGAAAAAAATTTATCTTTTTGCTGTTTCCTTTTTCCACTGCAAAAGCGGTGTTTCTTTTGGGGCATTTTTAGGGTTTATTATTTACCAATGTCCGACACTTCCAGAGCCCAAACAAAACGTCCCGCGCATAAATACATAAACGCCAGTTTATGATATAAATATAAACTTTAATATGATCTAAGGATTATATTTACTAAAATATAAAATGTATTTGAAATCTATTTTAAGTAATTTTTTTATGAAAAATTTCAAATAAATAAATTTAAGATTCATTTTAAATTTTAAGAATCAGGGGGTAAGTATTTATGATAATTTTAGAAAAAATACTTACTTTATTGCTTTCAAAACTACCAAATAAAATTTTTTTTCTTGGATTACATTTAAAACTGCAAGTTTTTTTCCATTTTCATTTTGCGGGTCATTTTAACAACTTCTATTAGCACTACAAAGTGAAAAGTGATAAAACAGAAATGCAAAGATGATTAAATGTTTTCTGGAACACTTTGCACACTCACTTTGCAGGAGAACGCAAAGACTTTACAAAGAGCGCGAATACTTTGCAAAGAGTGCAATAAATTTACAAAGAGAGCAAAGTTTTTGCAAAAATATGCTTAGTGCAAAGTGAAATTTGCAAAGTATATTGTGGAACAGAAACATTTATCACTTTGCAAAAAAATGCAAATTGATAAGTGCAAAGTGAAAAGTTGATAAGTTTTTTTGTGGAATAGGGCCCAGGTCCTGAAAAGCTGATTTGATACCTGAAAAGCTGATCTGAAAACCAGACCAGGTCCTAAAAAGCTGATCTAAAAACCAGACCAGGTCCTAAAAAGCTGATCTGAAAACCAGACCAGGTCCTGAAAAACTGATCTAATAGCTGATACCTGATCTAATAGCTGATACCTGATCTAATAGCTGATACCTTTTATTTATTAAACATGGATGAGAAAATTTTAAAACATTTGGTGACAAGAAATGTCTTGAAGAAAAAGTTTCGTAGTATAAAAACTGGTGAAATAGATACACGTGAACAACTAAGAGATACATTTAAACCTATAACAGAACCACTGAAAGAATTCATAAATAGTTCTAAAAAAATTAAAAGAATTCCCATTAAAGAAGAAAATAAAATGAAGACAGAATTTGAAAATAATACAAGTTTAAAGTCTGAAAAACCATCACTCAAGATAGAGACAAGTACACCAAAGAAACTAGCAGAAGGAACAATATTTGATAATACCACCTTATTTAACGAAACTAATACTAAAAATTATGATGATGATGATGATGATGAAGATGATTTTTACTCACAAACTTCCAATACAGAAGATACTTATACTGATTTGTCAGTCTTGGAAGGAAGAAATGAATTAGATACAAACTATGGTCCACATAAAGATTTCAATAATGAATGGAAATTTGGTGATAGTAAACTTACACTAAGTGAACATAAAATACAAGTTGGTGGCCAAATATGGGCTCTAACACCTGGACTATTTTCTCTAATGTTTCATAAAATACCAAAAAATTATGATAAATTTGAACTCGAAATCTATAAAAAGATTTTAATTACTACTAATGCATATAGAAGAGACTATAAACCTGATGGTCAAATTAAGGGTACTAGAGGATATAAATATAAACATATTATTAAGAAATTTATTGACGAGAAAAACCAGGATAATTTAACTGAATCAACAGGATCTAAGCCGAAAGGTAGCTATTTAGGTGATGGAATGATGGAATTTAACACTCATAAGCCCAACTATATATACTGGGATGATCCAAATGAGCTAGTAGATCGACTTCGACTACTGCTCGCATCACAAGCTGCAGGTCATAATAATCACAATAACGAGATTATATCAATTATTGAAGAACTACGTGAAGCTAATATAATACACTAACTTTAATAAAGTATATAAAGCATGTCTGTTGATAAATTTGGACATTATTTAAACGATACTAGAAACATAGTTTCTTTGAAAAATGCACCTAAACTGCTGGGGTTCTTTGTGGATACGAACAACAACATTGATGTCCAAAACAAAAGGATCAAAAATGTTGCAAAAGCTGTGGAGGAAAACGATGTTATCAATAAATTGTTTCTGCAAACTCAAATCGAAAAACTAGAAGAGAAATTATTAGCATACTTTAAGAGAGACAGTACTATAATTCAAGAAAATATTCAAATACAAATTGAGGATCTACATCGCGAAAAAAAATTAGATATAGAAGAAAATTATAAAATTGAAAAAGATATTCTAAAAATTAAAACATCCTTTGAAGAACAAATTGAACAGCTTAATGAGAAAATTTATAGATTAGAAAATTACATGTTTGTATCAATAGCTGAAAGTGCTTCAACTAGATCACAACACTCTTCAATAAATCTCTAAAAACAACTTAATGTCTTCAAAAAGAAATTTAGTAAACGAACTCCATAAGCAAGCACGAAAACATTTTGCGCGTCGCAGAGTTGTAATGAAAGGGATAGATGATCTTTGGCAAGCTGATTTAGTTGAAATGGGGAACTATTCTAAAGAAAATAGAAATGATAGATTTTTGCTGACTATAATTGACACATTCTCAAAATTTGCATGGGCAGTACCGCTAAAAACAAAAACTGCACTTGAAACAACTAACGCAATGGAAAATATTTTTGAATTGGGACGAATACCAAAAAATATACAAACAGATGATGGTAAAGAATTTTTCAACAAACACTTTGAAAAATTAATGCATAAATACAGCATTAATCACTACTCAACATATAGCATTATGAAAGCATCAATAGTAGAACGATTTAATAGATCATTAAAAGGAATGATGTGGAAAGAATTTAGCTATAATGGTTCTTATAAGTGGATTGATATATACAAAGATTTACTTAATACCTACAATTGAAAAGTTCATCGTACCATTAAAATGCCTCCAATTAAAGTCAACTCAACAAATGAGGAAAAGCTGCTAAATACAGTATACAGTCATATGAAAATGTATAAAATGTCAAAATTTAATGTAGGAGATCATGTACGCATAAGCAAATATAAGCATACATTTGAAAAAGGTTATACTCCAAATTGGACTACAGAAATTTTCACAATTACAAAAGTTCAAAATACAAATCCTGCAACATACATATTAGAAGACTATCTTGGTAATCCTATTAAAGGTGGATTCTATACTGACGAACTTTCAAAAACCAGATTTCCAAATACATATCTAGTTGAAAAGGTGCTTAAAATTAAAGGGAAGGAGGTATATGTTAAATGGCTGGGATTTTCTAACCAACACAATTCTTGGATAAGTAAAGATGAAATATTATAGATGGAAGAAAAACTAAATCAACAACAACATCATAGCAAAACAATAATAGTATTAATATTAAGAAACTAATGTTAATTTTAAAATAAGAAAATGAAATAAATATGTAAATTATGCTTATAAACCATACTGTCTACTTAACTTTATTTAATTGTAATCAGTCTGTTATAATGTCAATAACACTTACTCTGACTCTTCTAACTCATCAGAATTATCTGCTAGTTACTTTCCTCCTATTGAATTACATGGTACATATGAGTGTGCTCTAACTGATTTTCATTCATACAACAGTATTCCAAATGTAGACACCTACAACAATATGTTTCATATAGGAGAACATACAATAGAAATACCAATTGGATCTTACGAACTAAATGATATAGTTGATTTTATAGAAGAGCAATACAAACTACTCTGTCCAGCAAATAAGATTTTTATTGAAGCCAATAACAATACAATGCAAGTTAAAGTTAATAGTTCCAAGGATACTGTATATTTTAATAAAGACAATACAATTGGAAAACTTTTAGGATTCAATAGCAAAATCCTAACACCAAACAAATATTATTATTCAGATCTTCCAGTTAATATTTTTAAAGTAAATCTCTTGCGAGTTGAAAGTAGTATCGCTATTAACACATATATGAATAGCTCCAAATCGCATAAACTTCATGAATTTCCGATTAATGTGCCTCCAGGCTATAAAATAGATGAAGTTCCAAGAAATCTCATCTATTTACCTGTGAACACCAGAGAGATAAGTTCACTAGCGCTGCGCGTAGTTGATCAACACGGTGATTTAATTAATTTCCGAGGAGAGGAAATTACAATACGAATACATTTAAGGCCAACTAAATAATGCTAATATACAACACAAATACATTGAAAAATATAGCAGCAAGAACAACATCAACATTAAAGCGACCACTACAACAAAAAGCACTAACAACATCAAATAAAAATTTTCTAAGGTCCTTGAATTTTAAATTGAAGACAAAATGAGTTCAATAATAGATGTCTTAGATAAGCCCTTGTCTGATGAGAATATAATCAAAAAGGACTATCATACATATGTACCATACTTACAATCTTACAACAATAATGATGAAATTAGAATTTCAATACAAAATCAAGATTTGTACGTGCTACCCAGTGAAAGCTACATTTATGTAGAAGGTTTTGTTGCTGATGATAATAACTCTAAATCTTCTTCATCTTCGGACAACTTTATATTAAAAAACAACTTTGTGGCATATCTATTTGATGAAATTCGCTATGAGCTCAATGGAATTGAAATTGATCATACAAGATATTTAGGAGCCACAAGCACCATAAAAAATTTGGTTTCTATGTCACCACCAGAAAGCAACGTGATGCAAAATGCTGGATGGAACAAAATTGACGATGTCACTCTTGTAAATGGATTTTTCAATTTCTATGTACCTCTAAAAACGCTCCGAGGATTCGCTGAAGACTACAACAAAGTTATACGAAATGGAAAACATGAATTGATACTCTTGCGTAATGAGAACGATGAAGATCTTGTACGATCGAGCGTTTCTACTAAAAAAGCTAAACTTACAATTTCACTAATCTCATGGAGAATCCCACATGTACAATTATCCGACTTTAGCAAATTGAATATGATTAAAATTATTAACAATGGTGCTTGTATGGCATTTCGCAGTTGGGATTGTCATGTCAATCCACAATTAAATATGGGAACTAGCCATATTTGGAATGTTAAACTGGCTGCAAATAGAGAACGCCCCCGTTTCGTATTGATTGCTTTTCAACAAGAAAATAAGTTTGTTCATTGTGATTTGACTAATTAAAAAGTACATTTAAATTCAGTCTCATATCCATATGATGACCTTAACATAAAGTTCAAAAATGAGCGATATGCAATTCTATATGATATGTATCTAAGATTTCAACAAAGCTACTATATGAAAGAATCTCAACCGCTTCTAACTGCACCAGAGTTTAAGACCAAAGCTCCTATTATTGTAGTAGATGTCAGTCATCAGAATGAATCACTCAATAGTGGACCGATTGATATAAAAATAGAATTTGAAACAGCAACTAATATTGGAGCAAAAACATCAGCTTACTGTATTCTTATTCACGATCGTATAATAGAATATGTACCCATCAAAGGGCAAGTGCGAAAAGATTTATGAATTGAGTAATATGGAAAACAACATAATTTTCATAGACGTACAAGGTTTCAAAAGTAATTCAAATGATTTCATCGCAAAAGAAGTAGCAATTGTTTTCAACAATTACGAATATAACAATTTCATTATAAAACCCCCATTTGATATCAAATGCTTATCATTAGAAAAGCAAAGAGAAGCAAAGTGGCTAACAAAAAACTATCATCACCTAAGCTGGACTGCTGGATCAGTTTCATTTCAAAGCGTTTGCAATTTTATAAAAGCCAACGCAAGATGTTCTAAAATTTATGTAAAAGGTGAAGAAAAAAGACGCTGGCTGGAAAAAATTTTATGCCGAAAAATTTTTAACGTTGAGGATATAGGCTGCATCAACTTTAAACAAATGGAAATCAAGTATCCCGAATATTTTTATTGTAATTATCATAAATTTGGTGCTTGCGCACTAAAAAATGCTATTTTACTAACAAAAGAAATGTCTTGCTTTAATTGAACTTTTTCACTTTTTAAAATATAAATGTATGTATCATTATAAAATTTAAAAAAAAAATTTTAAACAATAAATGTATAAAAAATAAAGTGAAATAAAATGTGTTTTCTTATTTCAAATAAAAACTACATAAAGGAAAGAGAAGGAAGTGGGGAGGAGGAGAAGTTAACTTTTTTGCTTATTTGCAAATGCTTGGTTTTTGTTTCTCTGCTGCTGAGTGTACTTAGTTTGCTGCTTTTAAATAATCGTAGACAAAGAAAATGATTACGTTGCAAAATATATATGTATGTATTCTACAAAATATTCCACGCACAAGTACCCACGATCGCACATTCATACATGTACACATACTTATACATACATACATACATACACATACATACATACACATACATTCATACATATCTCTTAAACAAATACACAAAATATTAAATTACCCGCGACTATCAAGCTGGACCCCCCACACACAAGTATTAGGGGTGTTCACATACATGTGAACACATAAATAAATATTTTCTCTGATATTACTGATATATTATTACGATAAGAAATTTCTACAGTCTGGCAACACTGGCAATTTTCCCTTTGGTATTAGAAAAAAATAAAAATCATGTTTTGCCGTCGGCATTTGGAAAAATAATAATCATGTTTTGCCGTCGGCATTTGGAAAAATAATAATCATGTTTTGCCGTCGGCATTTGAAAAAATATTCATGCATTGCCGTAGGCATTAGGAAAAATATTCATGCATTGCCGTAGGCATTAGGAAAATCATGTATTGCCGTAGGCATTAAGAAAAATAAATTTTCACTATTTCACCCCCCATTGGTATTAAGAAAAATCATATTCATGATTTTCCCGTTGGTACTAGGAAAAATCATTTTCATGATTTTCCCGTCGGCATATATACTTATGAAATATTAATCTTATGAAACCCCTTAATCCACCCCAAAAAAAATCACCCATTCACACAATTAATGCAACCTCAAAATAAATCACCCGTTCCCACATGGATTAATGTAAACAAAACTCCTTATGTAAACAAAAAATTCCTTATGTAAACAAAAAAGTTGGACGGACTTATTGATCCACCCTCGTAGGGTATCAAATTTCACAAATTTCCAAGAATTTTAAAATTTGGGTAATTAAAATTTTAAAATTTCAAAATTTTAATTGTCCCAGAATTGGCAGTTCCCTACTACTGGGGAGTCTAAAACTTTAGAGAAAAAGCGTTCAATGAAAAAATAAACGAATATTTTTGTTTTGGGCAATAATAATGAATATGAAGTGAAAACACTAGGAGCAAATATCTAATTACATTTAGTTCAAAAAGTGAACAACTTTTTTTAAATAGTTTGCTTAAAATCTATTCTTATTTATGCCGATAAATGAAATTTTAAATTCGTATTTAGTAGTTAAGAAAGTGGTTTACCTTGGAGTATACATATGTATATTTGAATATAGTTTTTAAATTGTGTTTTAAATTCATCAAACTTTAAATATTTTCATTCTGTTCTCCACCTCTGTGCGTTAATGGTTGATTTTCAACCACTGGGCGAACACTAGTTATATTTAAACAACACCCCACTCACTCCAATCACAGCCAGACTTAAATTTCCACACACACACAATAGATCTAGCTCAACTTTATCCCTCCCAGTCACAGCCAGACTTAAATTCTCACACTCAGAGACACACACAAATTCCTACAGATATACATACATACATACACACACACATGTAATCTATCTCTCTCAACTACACCCCGGCTCCTACCAATTATAGCAAGACTTAAATTCTCACAGACATACAAAATATTCCACGCACACAAAAAACTCGTAATGTAAACAAAAAACATCAAGGCGCACCGAAAACACAACCCTTCAAACTTAAAGTTTTAATTACCCAAATTTTAAAATTTCAAATTTTAATTACCTAAATTTCTCAATTTTAATCGGCGCCAGAACAGCCATTCCACAACTACTTGCGGTCACACCAGCGCACTTTCGTATAAGTCAGCCAATGCATTGTATACCAGAGGAAACACTGCTAGACAAAAACATTAATCATCTCTCTCGCTGGAAGTCTATAGATAATATGAAACAACATTTTTGGAAAGGATGGCACAGATAGTACATCAATCGTTTTCAAGCTCGTCCGAAATTGTTATACGGAAACAAATGCCTTAAAACTAGACAATGGGTACTCGTTGTAGATAACAGATGCGGTCCAGGACAATGGCTATTAGGTCTCATAAAAAATGTCCATCCAGGAGCTGATGGGCGGATACGTATGGTATCTGTCCTTACAAAACACAGAATTCAGAATTCTTCCTGATAACACGCCGGAAAATTAAGAACAAAACCTGCTGTAGCACGCTGTGAGTCATAACTGGACTATCACACTACCAACAATATTTCGTTCTTTACTTGTTATCGTATCTAACAGCATTCGTTCTTGAGGGGGAGAATGTTGTCAGACAATTTTTTCTGAAGGCAACTGTTTTAATATTATTGTATTTTTTTTCATATAATGTAGGTATTATTTCCAAAAATATTTAAAGTTAAATTCTTGTGTTCGAACTCAAACGTTGCAAAGTGTATTTCTGTTGTACTTATAATATGTTTACACGGTACGTACTTCGCTCTCTATTCATGCTTCACACGAATCAAGTAGATTCAATATGATATACTTGCGACGCACGTAATCTTCTTTAACTTTTATCGCCAGTTTAGCTGAAATAGCTTTCAAAACAAGATGCGTATATGTGCATGTGTTTGTTCGTGAACAAATAAAAACAAACCAAAAAGACATAGAAGTGAATTTTAAATAAATAAATTTAATAAGAATTAATTTCTTAATCGGGCTGAAGATCAGTAATTTCAATTCTTATTGAATGAAATATTTTTATTAATTAATGTAGGCTTGCCAGATATTAAATCCTCAAAAAAAGTACATTAAGAAAAAAAGGCAGTACATTTAAAGAAAAAAAAGTACACTGTGTTTATTTTATTAAGTTCAAATTCAATACATAAAATAAACAATTTATTTAATAAAAACTCAAAATATAAAATTCACTGCATAAGAATAACAATTTATAAAGTAAGGAACACAAAATAAGAGATCATAAATACTATTTATACATAATATTATATAAACTAAAGAATAGTCAAACAAATTTTTGAATTAAAAACCAGACAGTTCTACTAAATCATAACAAATATTTATCATTTTTTTTTGTACTTCATTAACAATGGCATTTTTACCTCTTTCGGTTTTTAAAAAATTAAAAAACTCTTTACATGTGTAATCAAAATTAGTTTTTATTATTAAATCACTTTCTAAAAAAATAGCTTTAGAATTGATAATTCGCAAAAAATGCAAAAACCCGCCACATTAATCTAGTTGCAGATGTTTAATAAAGCAGAAGTATAAATATCACAACAGGGTGCCCTCAAAAAGTTGCGTTTGCGTTTGTTTTTTAAAGCGTATGTAAGATTCGACACAACCGCCAAATATAGCACTCTTACTTGTTTGTACTATACATATGCATAGACATTTTTTTTATTTGTTTGAAAAAAAAGTACAAAAGAAGTACAAGAACTAAAAAACAGTACTTTTGCGTACTTCTTTAGTAGTTATGCAGACAGCAGTACAATTATTTAAAAGAAGTACGCGTACTGCTGAAAACAGTACGTCTGGCAAGCCTAAATTAATGTAAGTTTCTAAAGAAGAGAAGACAAATTAAACTATACTTTATTAGCAGGGGGAAATACTGATATTTTTCTACGCAGCCACGAACTTCATCAGCACCCATGTCTATCTAATGGGGTACAGATTATTATTAATATCAGCTAAATAACCCAAATTTTCAATGAAATGGAATATGAGAATTGATTGTGGATACAATTATTGATTTACCTTTGGTAAATACATTTGTAAGTATTACTATTCATTTTCTTTCTTCCGTTTTTTAATTTTCTATTTAGGTTAGTACGAAGTTATATCACCCTACTTAAGTATGTTTCACTGTGCTTGCTTATCTTTTCCGATCATCACATTAATTATTTTTTACTTATGCGTCGGTACATATGTACATGTAGGTATTATTGTAGTGACTACCCAGTAGTAAATAAAATAATCAATTGAGAAAAAACACTAACTTATAAATTAATTATTTTCCAAGTGACTACAATTTGGTTTAAATCTCATGCAGATATCAACCAAACATATTGAATAGAAGCACACGTAAGAAATAAATAAAAGCAAAATAAATAAATGAAAAGACAATAAAAAAATCAAAAGAAGTATGCCATGAAATCACATGCCAAATGTTTGTGTTGAAAAAAAAACTAAATAATTTCAATACTTAATATGTATAATATTTTGTATGAGCGGTTCGTATGTATGGATATATTTATGTACGAATTTTTTATTTTTAGTGAATATAATAATAATAAATATTTATATAGACATATCAAGTTCTCGTTGTACCTTCATAGTGAACAGACGTAATAGCGGAATTTTTCTTATATACAAACTAAACAAAAAAAAAAAGCATACAAAAAATATTCGTAGTACATATTAACTTTGATAAATAAGCATTTTTTTTGCTTTGATAATATTTTTACATATAGAAATTACAAAAATAAAAAAAAACCGTAAACAAAAAAACATACAAAATACCCTTGAGGAATACTCTTTATGAGTACCCCAGAGGAAAAAAATAGTGAAGTGAGTTCTAACGGCAGAAATGCCTATTTTACTGTGAGTTTTGATGCTCATAATGATAACAATAAAAATAAAAAATCTGATAATAATCTTGCTGTGAGTTCTGAAGCTCTTAATAAAAATCAAAAATCTGATAATAGACTTTTACTAACGGCAAAACCACATTTTCGTCAGCGATCAACTTCGCTTTGTCCAATGCCAACTAGTGAATCGTTGACATTATTGCCTAGTACTTCTACATTTAACTCAGCGATATCATCCGCTTCGGGTTCGTGGTCAACAATTAAACAAGTAGTTACTGAAGACAACAGTAGTACAAAACCAAAGGTACAAGTAGGAATGGACAGATATATAACCATTTTAAAGCGCGGGCGAAGCCCAAATTCTACTAAAATTGGATCCGCCCCAAAGATGTCTAGGGATAACAGCACATCTTCTATCAATCGTCAAAATCGTTTTTCATTATTGCAAGACAAAAACGACAAGCCCGCTGCATCATCGCAAAAGTCTTTTAAGCCACCACCTATTTATCTGAGAGAAAAAAAATTCAAACGCGCTTCTAAAAAATCTACTGTCGACCATTGGTGAAAATACTTTTCACATCATTCCAATTAAACGAGGTAATATTGATGAAACTAAAATCCAAATATATGATGAAAAAGATTTCCGAAAAATTGTTAGTGAGTTTGAAAAAAATAAAACAAATTTTTACACATATCAACTTAAGAGTGCTAAAGGCCTACAAATAGTATTAAAGGGCATAGATTCATATGTTGAGCCCGAAGAAGTAAAATGTGCACTTATCGAACAAGGATTTAAGGTAAAAAATGTTACCAATATAATCAATAGAGAGAAGATTCCCCAGCCTCTATTTCGTGTTGAACTGGAGCCAAATGATATACAGTTAAAAAAAACGAGACGCACCCAATTTATAATCTAAAATACCTTTTACACCGAAAAATCACAGTTGAAGAGCCACGTAAGCGTTCAGGTCCCGTACAGTGCCATAATTGCCAAGAATATGGCCACACAAAAACTTACTGCAAATTACCTACAGTTTGTGTTATCTGCGGTGAATTGCATGGTACTGCTAACTGTACCAAGCCAAAAGTACAAGCAGAAAAAAAATGCAGTAATTGTGGAGGTAATCACACCGCTAACTACAGAGGATGCCGTGTATATTCTTTCGTTAAACAGGCTATGGGTCAAAAATCTAAATTAGCTCCAGTTCAATCAGCAAATGCTTACTCCGCCACTCTTCCTCAAAGTAGCCAACTAGTAACTTCACGTGTATCGTATGCCGATGCTGCTAAGACTAGTTCTATTCCCACACAAAATGTTCCACCGCCAAGTAATTCAACGAATGCAAACTCTAGCTTTAACTTTAGTCGTCTTGAAGCTACTATTGAGAATCTGGTGCTAACTATAAACAACTTTACAACAAATATGACTAGCATGATGCAAGAAATGCTGAGAATGCAGAATACACTGCTTCAAGCTTTAGTTAACAAACCATGAACACGTTAAAACTATGTTTCTGGAACGCAAACGGCATTCGCCAACATAAAAATGAACTTGAACACTTCCTCACGGAAAAAAATATTGATATAATGATGGTCTCTGAGACTCACTTGACTTCGAGAAGCTGCTTTAAAATAAATGGTTACACTCTATATGATTCAAAGATCCTGAGAGGGAGAGCATGCGGTGGATCAGCAATTCTAATTAAGTCAAGACTCAAGCACTATATCCTTGAGAACGTTAGTGAAGAATATATGCAAGCTACGAATATTTTCGTAGAAAATTTTTGTGCGAACTTCGTGATATCATCAATTTACTCACCTCCCAGATTTTCAGTTACCGAAGATCAGTATGAGAAGTTCTACAAATCGCTTGGATCTTGTTTCGTGGCAGCTGGTGACTACAATGCAAAACATACGTACTGGGGCTCGCGTCTTGTTACACCTAGAGGTAGAGCGTTGTTTAATACAATTTCAAAAATGGGCTTAGATGTCATTTCGAGTGGGGAGCCTACTTACTGGCCTACTGACGTAAGAAAAATTCCAGATGTTATAGATTTTGGCGTCACGAAAAATATCCATAGGGACTTAATTCACGTAGAGGGCTCTGTAGATCTGTCCTCCGATCACTCTCCCACAATAGTTACAATTTTCAACCCACTAAGGAGTGATTTAACTAACTCATATGCGAAAACGATTAACAGGGTCAACTGGCTAGGATTCAAAAAATATATTAGTAGTCACTGCGTAGAAAACATTCAGCTAAGATCACCTGATGATATTGAATTTAATATTGCCAATCTTAACGAATACATTAAACAGGCTGCTGAACATGCCACTACTTCCTATCCGCAGACTGGCTTTAATAGAATTTATTCTACGGAAATTGAACGCCTTGTATGTGAAAAAAGGAGAGCTAGAAGAGAATGGCAACAACACCGATCACCCCTAAATAAAATCAGACTTAAAGAATGTACTAAACGACTCAAAGAGCTGCTATCGTCGGAAAAGACTGCATTACTGGAAAAGTATTTAGAAGGTCTTGATGTAACGTCAACATCTAATTACTCTTTATGGCGCGCTACTAGAAATCTTAAAAGACCCGTTGATCTCAAATCACCATTGCGTACTTCGACTGGAGGCTGGGCAAGAAGCGATAGTGAGAAAGGTAACTTATTTTCTGAGCATTTAAAATCTGTATTCACTCCAAATTCATGTACGGGTGCTGCCGATTTACCGAGTGCAGTCTCTCTACCCCCTCGTCCCTTAAGGTTTAAGATGCGTGAACTACAAAAAATAGTTGCTGAACCCGACCCTAAGAAAGCTCCAGGTATTGATGGCATTAGTAACAAGATGCTGATGAACTTGCCTCATATTGCAATAAGAATTTTGCTATTTATTTTTAATGCCATTTTACGAATGCAGTATTTTTCACATAACTGGAAACTTGCCAAGATTAAAATGATTCCAAAGCCAGGCAAAGATCTTACCAAGGCTGAGTCATATAGGCCTATAAGCTTACTTTCAACAATTTCAAAGCTTTTCGAAAAGCTGCTCATGACTAAATTGTCCACAATTTTAGCTGATAGTGGGTGCATCCCGGACCATCAATTTGGCTTTAGAAGTCAGCATAGCACTATTGAGCAAACGCATAGATTGGTTCAAATTATAAGGAGGACTTTTGAAGAAAAGAAGTATTGTTCTGCCCTTTTTATTGATGTTTCTCAGGCATTTGACAAAGTATGGCACAAAGGCCTAGTTTTAAAATTGAAGACATACCTACCAATAAATATACAAAAGCTTTTGGAAAGTTATATTGTTGTTAGGACATTTACCGTTGTGGAAGGAGACTTCATGAGTGTACCCGAATCTATATCTTCTGGTGTGCCACAGGGTAGTATTCTGGGGCCAGTCTTGTATCTAATATATACTTGTGATATGCCTGTGAGCAATAACATCCACACTTCTACATTTGCCGATGATACAGCCTGTTTGAGTATTCACAAAAATCCTGATGAGGCATCCCGCAATCTCCAAGCACACATTACCCAGCTTGAAATATGGTTGAACTTATGGAGAATTAAAGTCAATGAACAAAAGTGTGTTCATATAACTTTTACCCTAAGAAAAGATACCTGTTCCCCCATTCGAATCAACAATCAAAATATTCCTCAACATTCTCAAGTCAAATACCTTGGCATACACCTTGATCGAAGGCTTACATGGAAATATCATATTGACTCTAAGTTAACCCAAATGAAACTTAAATTGACTCAAATATATTGGTTAATTGGCAGAAATTCAACACTCAGCCTAGACTGCAAACTTTTGATATACAAGTCGCTTTTGAAGCCAATATGGTGCTATGGAATTCAGCTGTGGGGCACTGCTTCAGCTTCAAATGTAGAGAGAATCCAACGAAGGCAAAACAAAATTTTACGTTTGATAACATCTGCTCCATGGTACGTTAAAAGTTCAAATATTCATCGTGATTTAAATATGCCACTAGTGAGTGAAGAAATTGCAAAATACGCAGGCAAATATTTAAGAAAACTCGAGTCACATCCTAATCCGCTTGCCCGTAATATTTTGAGCTTTACTGGACACATCCGCTTAAAAAAAAGGGACACAAGGGCTCTTATACCCAACACTCCAGATGGGACTGCTTAAAAATAGTTCTTTTTGATTATCACTACTTATGTATTATTTATAACTATCACTAAGCTTATGTCCGATATTGGTCGGGCCTAATAATTATATTTAGATTTAAGATTTGATTACTTATTGTTAGTTCATTTTTGAAGATACAATAAATAAATATGTATATGAAAAAAAAAAAATATATAGACATATGTATATGTATTTATATATTCCCTATAGGAACTCAAACCCATTTGTAAGTAACTTCAAACTGGTTTTTTAATAAACACAACTGGTTGATTAAGTGACTTTTTTCCTTGTCGCCGACTCACTATTTTAACATAGACATGTCATAGGCGGTAGTCAATTGGCCATATCTGCATGACTTTTAAATTGACTACTAACTACTTATTTTTCAACCAATTTGTAATTAATTAATATTATAGCAATAAAAAGATATATGTACATATTTGAAATTAATTTTCTGGTGGTTCAGCGATGTCTATATGCACTTCATTGTTGCTGTAACAAATCGTCAGTAGACTTCAACCACACATTTTGAACAGTCACAAACCTCTTATCTTATGTACAGACTTTCAAAAACTATTTGAGAATTCACAAATAATAATATTTTTGAAAATCACAAAAGAAAAATAAGCATAGTAGGCTTAGAAACTTATACAAAACCCAGCAAATAATTTATATTCGATATGAATATATTCTATTTTTCTACACCTTTATACAATTAGAAATCCTTTGGATAACAATAAAAGTAATTATAAGGCAAAATGAAAAATAAAATCTAAATTTAACATTTAAGAAATTTATTATTCGACATATTGTCAAGTTTATTTTAATTTGAAATTTATTTGCTGGTGGTTCAGCGATGTCTATATGCACTTCATTGTTCCTGTAACAAATCGTCAGTAGACTTCAACCACACATTTTGAACAGTCACAAACCTCTTATCTTATGTACAGACTTTCAAAAACTATTTGAGAATTCACAAATAATAATATTTTTGAAAATCACAACAGAAAAATAAGCATAGTAGGTTTAGAAACTTATACAAAACCCAGCAAATAATTTATATTCGATATGAATTTATTCTATTTTTCTACACAAATAATAGTTTTTGAAAGTCTGTACATAAGATAAGAGGTTTGTGACTGTTCAAAATGTGTGGTTGAAGTCTACTGACGATTTGTTACAGCAACAATGAAGTGCATATAGACATCGCTGAACCACCGGCAAATAAATTTCAAATTAAAATAAACTTGACAATATGTCGAATAATAAATTTCTTAAATGTTAAATTTAGATTTTATTTTTCATTTTGCCTTATAATTACTTTTATTGTTATCCAAAGGATTTCTAATTGTATAAAGGTGTAGAAAAATAGAATAGATTCATATCGATTATAAATTATTTGCTGGGTTTTGCATAAGTTTCTAAGCCTACTATGCTTATTTTTCTTTTGTGATTTTCAAAAATATTATTATTTGTGAATTCTCAAATAGTTTTTGAAAGTCTGTACATAAGATAAGATGTTTGTGACTGTTCAAAATGTGTGGTTGAAGTCTACTGACGATTTGTTACAGCAACAATGAAGTGCGTATAGACATCGCTGAACCACCAGCAAATAAATTTCAAATTAAAATAAACTTGACAATATGTCGAATAATAAATTTCTTAAATGTTAAATTTAGATTTTATTTTTCATTTTGCCTTATAATTACTTTTATTGTTATCCAAAGGATTTCTAATTGTATAAAGGTGTAGAAAAATAGAATAGATTCATATCGAATATAAATTATTTGCTGGGTTTTGTATAAGTTTCTAAGCCTACTATGCTTATTTTTCTTTTGTGATTTTCAAAAATATTATTATTTGTGAATTCTCAAATAGTTTTTGAAAGTCTGTACATAAGAAAAGAGGTTTGTGACTGTTCAAAATGTGTGGTTGAAGTCTACTGACGATTTGTTACAGCAACAATGAAGTGCATATAGACATCGCTGAACCACCAGCAAATAAATTTCATATTAAAATAAACTTGACAATATGTCGAATAATAAATTTCTTATATGTACATATTGTTACGTTTTTATTCTCTGTTAAAAACGCTTTTTCGTAGATTCGAAGATTTGCAATAAATAAAAGACCCCAGTGTACTAATTAGGGTTAAGAATGATACAATCTTTATTAATTAATAAATATCACTAATCTAAATTCAATTCAAGAGCTTAAATACAAACACAAATATTATTCAAATGTTCACAACTGGTTACCACTACACCTTCTTTGCTGTTGTATATACACGTCTCAGACCACTGGCTGCGCTAGTGTTGACACAATTCTGCTTTCTCTGTTGCTCGTCACACACAAGACTCACTCTGCCGACACTTCCAGTTGATACACCAATAACAACTCTATGGCAGACTCTCACAGTTGATACACTAATCAGGACTCGCTGGCTTCACTTACACACGTTTATCAGCTTCCACTGCTCCCTTACTCTTTACTCAAGGGACTCCACAATAAACTCAAATCACGACAGACTCCAACTGTCTCTACAGACTGTACTATAGTCTCTTCAATTTCCAACTCACGTATTGTAAAGCACAGACTCAAATATCAACTCACTGTTGTATCACAAATCACGGACTGCGCACAACTTAATTGTCAACTCACTTGTTTAACAACAGACTTCTTATTAGCAACTGAGCTTCTTCGCAACTGATTTATTCCCAACTAACTTTTGATCGCGACTGAACTGCTGTTGGATGCGTCAACCCCTTTTTATACTTCGCACAACAACCACTAGAATTTTCATGTAAAGTCTAGACCGAATGATCATTATCTTCAATGTTGTTTACAAAGCGCGTAATTAAGTTCATGTGGTAACTATGTACATACGTGTGTATATGCATACATTATTAAGTGGTTGTTTACTTTTATTTCTGCCTTTAGTTGGAATTGCCAGGCATGTATGTATGTATGCATGTAGCTATGTATACCTTCTTAATAAGCAGACCCTTGTAGTTGTTTTTGGTTGTTTACGTTTAATCACGTATGTATGTGCTACGCATGTGTATATAGTTGTTTGCTATAGTGCTTGTATGTGAATACGAGTGTACGTTAGTTATTTATTTAAATACTTCTGGATGTTTCTTTATATTGGCCCTATTCGAATGCTCTTGCGTAACACTTATATTAACCCGGCGGCCATTTCCGTAACACTGCCGCCCACTTAAGCCTATTCGTCCCGAATAGGCACATCATCGCCTTTCTTTTTCTTCGTTTTCTATACGCCTTGTAGTTACGTTGGAGACGACTACCTCTTCCATATTTGTTGGCTTTAGTTCTGGCTATGCCTCGTCTTTCAACTGGTACTTGTGTTGTCTTACGCTGGAGATCACTTCTTCGATATTTGCGGCCCTTGGTGGCACTGACTCTGCTTAGCATTTCCTCTACTGCTTGCCTTGCCGTATGCTGGAGCTGAAACCTTCCTTGACACTTGCAACCCTTGGTACAGAATCTGCTTTGTATTTCCTTTACTGCTTGCCTTGTTTTAAGATGGAGATGACAACTTCTTCCACATTTGTGGTATTTGGCTCTGCCTCTATTTTGTCTCTCAACTAGAGCTTGCCTTGCCATACCCTGGAGATGACTACTCCTTTCACATTTGTGGCCTTTGGCTCCGACTCTACCTTGTCCCTCGACTAGAGTTCGCCTTACCATTCCACATTTATGGCCTCTGGCTGCGACTTTACCTTGTCCCTCGACTAGAATTCGCCTTACCACACGCTTGAGGCTCTGCATAGAAGTTGTCTTTTTCCTCCCGACTGCTTTTCCGCTGCGTACTTCGTATACTGGAGCAGTTTCTTTACCTTGAGCAAACGAGTCCATTTCAAAGATAGCTATTCCCGCTATGTCACACACCACTTGACTATCATCTAGGTCACGAGCTTCATTTACTCTGGAAACTTCTGGCAAACTTCGCTCACGTTCAACTTGTTGACACTGAACACTGTTGATTTCATCTTCTGCCTTCAGTTTTTCGTCAGCGTGTTCCTTTGTGCCAGAAATTTCTTCGTTGAAACTGTTTCCCAAGTCAAAAATCTCTTCGTCCGATTTACTGACTTGCATTTCTATACCATCTGCCCGTATGTTTACGGCTTCAGCAAATTCTTGAAGTTTCTCGTGAACACCACCAATTTCTAGATTGTGTACTTTATTTGCTGATGGTCTGGATGTCACTTCAGCATTTACCTCGTCTTGAGCACATGAGACTATTTCTTCAATAGCTAGTTCCCCCGTGTCACAAACTGCTTGACTATTATCTAGGTCACGAGCTTCATTTACTTTGCTGGAAACTCCCGGAAAACTTCGGTCACGTTCAACTTGTTGACACTGACCGCTGCTGATTTCATCTTCTGTCTTCAGTTTTTCGCCAGCGTCTTCCTCTGTGCCACAAATGTCTTCGTTGACACTGTTTACCAAGTCAGAAATCTCTTCGTCTGATTTACTGACTTGCATTTCTACACCATCTGCCCGCGTGTTTACGGCTTCAGCGATTTCTTGGGGTTTCTCATTGCTGGCTCCAGATGATTCTTGAACGTTTGCCATAATTTTCGCTTTCCACTTGTCAAGTGTGTTATTTGTGGCCTTAGATGCTTCTCGTACTCGAACTCGTTTTCTCCCTTTTTTGGCTCTTGAAGTTTCTCTCGAGCTTTCCATAAATTTCTTATTGTCAGCTTCAAATTGAGCTCTCAATTCTCTTACTCTTCTCATGAAGCCATCTAACTTTACCCTATATTCCAAAACGCTTGTATCCTCTTCCTCTTCGAACTCATATGTCTCGATTTCGATGTTGCGCCGCTGGAAATCTAGCAGTAATCTCTTCTGAAGTATTACCTTTTCACCAGTTGTTGACAGTTTCCGCTTATTCAACTCTTCCTTGAGTTGCTCCACATTAAGCTCTTCAAATTTCATTTTCCTCAAAACCAATTATTACGTTTAACCTTTTCAAACGTTTGTGGTTTTATTCACGTTTAACCTTTTCAAACGTGTGAGGTTTTCCTTTTCGTATCACTCTTACTTTACGTTTAACCTTTTTTTTTTAAACGTGCCGCTTTTATTTGCAAATCCCACTTCTGACACCAAATGTTACGTTTTTATTCTCTGTTAAAAACGCTTTTTCGTAGATTCGAAGATTTGCAATAAATAAAAGACCCCAGTGTACTAATTAGGGTTAAGAATGATACAATCTTTATTAATTAATAAATATCACTAATCTAAATTCAATTCAAGAGCTTAAATACAAACACAAATATTATTCAAATGTTCACAACTGGTTACCACTACACCTTCTTTGCTGTTGTATATACACGTCTCAGACCACTGGCTGCGCTAGTGTTGACACAATTCTGCTTTCTCTGTTGCTCGTCACACACAAGACTCACTCTGCCGACACTTCCAGTTGATACACCAATAACAACTCTATGGCAGACTCTCACAGTTGATACACTAATCAGGACTCGCTGGCTTCACTTACACACGTTTATCAGCTTCCACTGCTCCCTTACTCTTTACTCAAGGGACTCCACAATAAACTCAAATCACGACAGACTCCAACTGTCTCTATAGACTGTACTATAGTCTCTTCAATTTCGAACTCACGTATTGTAAAGCACAGACTCAAATATCAACTCACTGTTGTATCACAAATCACGGACTGCGCACAACTTAATTGTCAACTCACTTGATTAACAACAGACTTCTTATTAGCAACTGAGCTTCTTCGCAACTGATTTATTCCCAACTAACTTTTGATCGCGACTGAACTGCTGTCGGATGCGTCAACCCCTTTTTATACTTCGCACAACAACCACTAGAATTTTCATGTAAAGTCTAGACCGAATGATCATTATCTTCAATGTTGTTTACAAAGCGCGTAATTAAGTTCATGTGGTAACTATGTACATACGTGTGTATATGCATACATTTTTAAGTGGTTGTTTACTTTTATTTCTGCCTTTAGTTGGAATTGCCAGGCATGTATGTATGTATGCATGTAGCTATGTATACCTTCTTAATAAGCAGACCCTTGTAGTTGTTTTTGGTTGTTTACGTTTAATCACGTATGTATGTGCTACGCATGTGTATATAGTTGTTTGCTATAGTGCTTGTATGTGAATACGAGTGTACGTTAGTTATTTATTTAAATACTTCTGGATGTTTCTTTATATTGGCCCTATTCGAATACTCTTGCGTAACACTTATATTAACCCGGCGGCCATTTCCGTAACAATATATTTATATTATATATATACATATCTATGTAAATATATAAATACATATGTATATGTCTATATAAATATTTATTATTATTATATTCACAAAAAATAAAAAATTCGTACATACATGTATATGTGCATAAATATATCCATACATACGAACCGCTCATAGAAAATATTATTAAAATTATTTAGTTTTTTTTCAACACAAGCGTTTGGCATTTGTTTTCATGGCATGCTTCTTTTTATTTTTTTTTTCTTTTCATTTACTTATTTTGCTTTTATTTATTTCCTACGTGTGCTTCTATTCAATATGTTTGGTTGATATCTGTATGATATTTAAACTAATTTGCAGTCACTTGCAAAATAATTAATTTATAAGTTAGTGTTTTTTCTCAACTGATTATTTTATTTACTACAGGGTTTACATAGATATATATGAATACATATATACATATATGTAGATATAATATATATTATATAAATATACATACATATGTATATCTTTTTTTTACTATAATATTAATTAACTGCAAATTGGTTGAAAAATAAGTAGTTAGTATTCAATTTAAAAGTCATGCAGAGATGGCCAATTGACTACCGCCTATGACATGCCAACGTTAAAATAGTGAGTCGGCGACAAGGAAAAAAGTCACTTAATCAACCAGTCGTGGTTATTAAAAAAAACAGTTTAAAGTTACTTACAAATGGGTTTGAGTTCCTATAGGGTATTATGTTACATTGTTTTTTTTTAAATTCAGTAATTTCAATTCTAATTTAATGAAATATTTTTATTAATTAATGTGACTTTTATTATTTCATTCAATAAGAATTAAAATTACTGAACTTAAGCCCGATAAAGAAATTACTTCTGATTAAAATTCACTACAGTTCAGTTAAATCTAAAAATGTATCACTTAAATCATCACGCGCATGTGACAAAAATATGTTCACTTGGCATTCACAGTTCATAAAGCTGGAAAGTAAAATCAACTGTGGAAAGCAAGAAGAATGTAACATATATATATATATATATCTATGTACCGACAGTACATCGAATAATTAAAAAATAATTAATGTGATGATCGTAAAAGAAAAGCAAGAATAGTTAAACATATTTAGGTAGAGTGATATAACTTCGTGTTAACCTAAATAGAAAATGAAAAAAGCAGAAAATTAATAGTGATACTTACAAATGTATTTACCAAAAGTAAAAAGAAAAAGATTTCATTCTTTCGATCTTCGTTCGTTAAACAGACTATAGGACGAAAACCAAAATTAGCTCCAGCTCAATCAGCAAAACGCTCTAATTAAGTCAAGACTCAAGCACTATATCCTTGACAACGTTAATGAAGAATATATGCAACCAACGAATATTTTCGTACAAAATTTTTGTGCGAACTTTGTGATATCATCAAGTTATTCACCTCCGAAATTTTCAGTTACCGAAGATCACTATGAAAAGTTTTACAAATCGCTTGGATCTTGTTTTGTGGCAGCTGCCGACTACAATGCTAAACATGCGTACTGGGGCTCGAGTCTTGGTACACTTAGAGGTCGAGCGTTGTTTAATACAATTTCAAAAATGGATTTAGATGTCATTTCGAGTGGGATGTTATAGATTTTGGCATAATGAAAAATATCCATAGGGATTTAATCCACGTTGACGCCTCTATGAATCTCTCCTCCGATCATTCACCCACAATAGCTATAATTTTGAACCCACTAAGGAGTGATTTTACTAACTGATATGTGAAGATGATTAATGGTGTCAATTGGCTGGGATTCAAAAAATATCTTAAGCTATGTACAGACGGTTGTCAGATCTTACAATATTGCCAGTAAAATGTGCTCAAAATTTCTTACAACCGTGTGAACTGGCAATTTTTGTCAGACGTCGTTGCCAGAAAAATCATTGTCAGTCCATTGCAAGACTAGCAGCTGACAACAAATTGTCAGACATCTTACAATCGTGTGAACACATTGTAAAATTATTGCCAGCTATTTGTCAGACATTTTAATATTGTCAGATGCGCGAAGTTCGTGCATCTGACAATGGCGTCATTGTAAGAGAATTATTTCTATGGGCAACACTGTACACGCTTGATTTTAAAGAAAATATATTTAATAAAATATATGCAGCCAAAATCATTGCAGTTGCTTCTTTATGGTCCATAATAATTAATATTTTCACTTTTTACATTTAACACCACCACAAACGATTGATATTTAACAATTTCTAACAAGCGCTTTGAGTCTGGCAACGCATAATAATGTCTGGCAATTTTTGCATATGACAACCGTGTGAACTTACAATTTTTTTGCTGACGATTTTGTCAGCTGATTTTATTGTCATACAATCATCTAGCAATAAATTGTAAGATTTCCTGACAAATTTGATACAACCGTGTGAACTGTCAATCTGCCATACACTTGCAATTTTTGATTGTCAGTACAATGTCAGCACATTGCCAGATCTAACAATATTGTAAGATCTGACAACCGTGTGTACATAGCTTTAGTAGTCACTGCGTAGAAAACATTCAGCTAAGATCACTTGATGATATTGAATTTAACATTGCCAATCTTAACGAAAATATTAAACAGGCTGCTGAACATGTTACTACCTCCCATCCGCAGACTGGATTTAATAGAATTTATTCTACGGAAATTGAATTTATTGTATGTGAAAAAAGGAGAGCTAGAAGAGAATAGCAGCAACACAGATCACCCTTAAATAAAATTAGACTTAAAGAATGTACTAAACGACTCAAAGAGCTGCTATCGTAGAAAAAACTGCATTATTGGAAAAATATTTAGAAGGTCTTGATGTAACGTCAGCATCTAATTACTCTTTATGGCGCGCTACTAGAAATCTTAAAAGACCCGTTGATCTCAAATCACCATTGCGTACTTCGACTGGAGGCTGGGCAAGAAGCGATAGTGAGAAAGGTAACTTATTTTTTGAACATTTAAAATCTGTATTCACTCCAAATTCATGTACGGGTGCTGCCGATTTACGGAATGTAGTTTTTCTAGTTAAAGATGCGTGAAGTACAAAAAATAATTGCTGAGCTCGACCCGAATAAAGCTCCAGGTATTGATGGCATTAAAAAAAAAATGCTGATGAACTTGCCTCATATTGCAATAAGAATATTGCTATTTATTTTTAATGCCATTTTACGAATGCAGTGTTTTCCACATAACTGGAAACTTGCCAAGGTTAAAATGATTCCAAAGCCGGGCAAAGATCTTACCAAAGCTGAGTCATATAGGCCTATAAGCTTACTATCAACAATCTCAAAGCTTTCCGAGAAGCTGCTCATGACTAAATTTTCCAAAATTTTACCTGATTATAGGTGCATCCCGGACCATCAATTTGGTTTTAGGATTCAGCATAGCACCATTGAACAAACGCATAGATTGGTCCAAGTTGTAAAAAGAACATTTAAACAAAAGAAGTATTGTTCTGCTCTCTTTATTGCTGTTTCTCAGGCATTCGATAAAGTATGGCACGAAGGTCTAGTTTTAAAATTGAAGACATATCTGCCAATAAACATACAAAAGCTTTTGGAAAGTTATATTATTGGTAGGAAGTTCACTGTTGTGGAAAGAGAGTTCACGAGTGTGCCCGAATCTATATCTTCCGGTGTGCTGTAGGGTAGTATTGTGGGGCCAGTTTTGTATCTAATATATACTTGTGATATGCCTGTGAGCAATCATATCCACACTTCTACATTTGCCGATAATACAGCCTGTATGAGTATGCAGAAAAATCCTGATGAGGCATCCCGCAATCTCCAAGCACACATTTCCCAGTTTGAAATATAGTTGAACTTATGGAGAATTAAACTAAATGATCAAAAATTTGTCCATATAACGTTTGCCCTAAGAAGAGATACTTGTTCCCCCATTCGAATCAACAATATAAGTATTCCTCAACATTCTCAAGTGAAATACTTTGGCATACAACTTGATCGAAGGCTTACATGGAAACATCATATTGATTCTAAGTTGACCCAAATTAAACTTAAATTAACTCAAATATATTGGTTAATTGGCAGAAATTCAACAGTCAGCCTACACTGCAAACTTTTGACATGCAAGTCGCCTTTGAAGCCAATTTGGTGCTATGGAACTCAGATATGGGGCACTGCTTCAGCTTCAAATGTTGAGGGAATCCAACGAATGCGAAACAAACTTTTACATTCGATAACATCGGCTGCATGGTATATCAAAAATTCAAATATACATCGTGATTTTAATATTCCACTAGTGACTGAAGAAATTGCAAAATACGCAGGCAAATATTTAACAAAACTCGAGTCACGTCCTAAGCCACTTGCTTGTAATACTTTTAACTTTACTGGACACAAGTAGTAGTGAACTGCCGGTGCTGGACCAATTAAACTTTTGAAATTTTAAAATTTTAATTACCCAAATTTTAAAATTCTTGGAAATTTGTGAAATTTGATACCTTGAGTTTTCTGCGGCACGCTTTGATGTTTTTTTGTTTACATTAAGAATTTTTTGTTTACATTAGGTGTTTTTTTTTGTTTACATTAACTCTTGTGGGAACGGGTGATTTTTTGGGGCTACATTAATTGTGTGAACGGGTGAGTTTTTTTGTGGGAATACGTTAAGTGGGTTCATAGGTTGGAGGTTTTTCATTTTTTGCACCAACCAACGGAAATGATTTTTCCTAATACTAATGGGGCGTGAAATAGTGAAAATTTATTTTTCCTAATGCCGACGGCAATACATGATTATTTTTCCTAATTCCTACGGTAAAATATGAATATTATTTTTTTTTTCAAATTCCGACGGCAAAATATGATAATTATTTTTTTCAAATGCCGACGGGAAAATGATTATGAATGATATGAAAAGTTATTTCTAATGTTAATGCAGGCTGGTCGTGATTTGGGGTAGGTGAGGGTGTGATTGACAGGGGGCGGGGTGTAGTTGAGGTAGATCGACTGCGTTTATGCAAATGTTGCTAGTCTGTAGAAATTTAAGGCTTATAGTGTTTTGGGGTAGGTGAGGGTGTTGTTGTATGAGTAATATGTATCCATGGGATTTGTGGATGTGTCTGTCTGGGGGAACTTAAAGCTTATAGTGATTTGGGGTAGGTGAGGGTGTTGTTGTACGAGTACTATGTATCATACATATAGGTAAATATATGTATGTACGTAGAAATTAGTTCATATACAAAGAAATACATGTTTAATAATCAACTTTTCTAGAAAATTCACCGGCAGTGTTTTCATAAGGTGTTAGAAACATTGGAATATATATGGTTGGGAGAATTTTTACTTCAAGTGTTTCTATATAAGGTTTAGTGGTTGACCCTTTGATGTTATTTTGCTTAACGTAGGCTGCGTTGTATCGCATTCAGATGTAATCATTTCTCACTTAGAAAAGGTCCTCATCACCATCAATCATACCTGAATACAATACATTCATGAGTTGAGTTGATCCAGATACAATTGCTGTCTACAAATTAATTATTAGAAAAAAGCTTTCTCATCACATTCTAATGCAAGGTATACACGATACTTAATTCCGTACTTTGAGTAGTATGAGTTGTAGTACGGGTTTTCAGATACACGTTACTAAAAATCATACTAATTGATTTGACAGAAAATTTTTAAGGCAATACACACGCGGATTAATGAATAATGTGGTGGATTTATTAAAAATAAGTGAACTGCAGTTGAAAAGAATAAAAAAATAATGCAAAAACAAAAGGAGCATGTTGTAGAGAATGGTTATAATAATGTTTTATGTTCTTTTTTTAATATTTTGCTAGCATGCATGCTTTAGCATGCTTCTATCGATAGTGACGCGAGAGTGCGACATATAGTGGTGTTTCAATTAAAAATCTATACTATTAGAATTACTAATTCACTCTTTCGAATTTTGAACAAAGTAGATACATACTTATGTATGTATTTCATTTGTCACAGTCTTAAAATTTCTTTGCTTATAAAAGTTTGACGTGAGGAATTTTTTAAAATCACTACATGCTTCGGCACAATGTACATTGTTAAAGATTGGATATCAAAGTCCAATTTCCTTAGTTTATCTAGAAATGAACTAAGTGAATATCATATCATATCATTTGAAAAATATTTTTCATTGCCTTGGTTTTTTCGAGTATAAGCTTTGAGAAGTTTAAAAACATATATTTATACTAAAATTATCTATATCAAATCAAATATTTATATCTGAAGAAGTTAATGTTGTAGTTAATTTTAAGTACTAGTGTTCGCCCAGTGGTTGAAAATCAACCATTAACGCACAGAGGTGGAGAATAGAATGAAAATATTTAAAGTTTGTTGAATTTAAAACACAATTTAAAAACTATATTCAAATATACATATGTATAGACTCCAAGGTAAACCACTCTCTTAAACCACTTTCTTAACTACTAAATACGAATTTAAAATTTCATTTATCGGCATAAATAAGAATAGATTTTAAGCAAACTATTTAAAAAAAGTTGTTCACTTTTTGAACTAAATGTAATTAGATATTTGCTCCTAGTGTTTTCACTTCATATTAATTATTATTGCCCAAAACAAAAATATTCGTTTATTTTTTCATTGAACGCTTTTTCTCTAAAGTTTGAGACTCCCCATTAAAAAGTTTGTTACAAATAATGTTTCTATTCCCTATTCTTTGAGAAAGACCCCATATGTATGTACGAATATGCTAGCCTAATAATATAAACATTCCATCATATTCCAACATTCCATCATATCCCAACATTCCAGTATGTTCAGTAATTTAAAGCACAGAAAAATAATGAAAACAATGAACATAAGCAAAACGCACACAAAATAAACCAAAAATAAAAATTTTACTTTGTGCTGTAGGTGAATTTAACTTTAATCAAAGTTATTAATAATTAAAAATATATATTATTTTTAAGCATCTAAAGAAAAATAATACAGTACCACTCGTTATTTAAATATCCAAATTTTATTAGTTTCAGCAATAATCGTTTAAGTACATAGACAGATGGAAATAAGAATAGAATGAACAAATAAAATACGTTTTTCCTTCTGAGTGTTTATGGAGTTGCCAAGCCAAATTGTTGTAATTTTTTTTTTAGCAAATTAAGAGAGAAAGAGAAATCATGGCTTTATGATTGGCTAATATTCTTAACTGTTTTTAACTATCTTATGGTGTTTTCGTTTCTACACAAAAAAATACTACCCTGTTAAAAGATGCATTTAAAAAATTTGCAACCATCCCTGTAAAAGTGCTATTTTTATCTGATGACAACAAAACAAAAATTATGAATAAATGGGTTGCCCTGTTTTAAACAGCTGGAAGAATTCATTGTAATAAAAACTATTACCCGAATTTTTGTTTGTGTTTAAATTAATAAAATGAGTGAGAATAACTATATTAATAAAAATAATGACGAAAGTCCAGTTTGTTCAAAAACAATTCAATGTAAGTAAAAATAGAGTAACAATACATAATGGGCGCAGTAAAAAGGTGTACATATTTATATGCACTTGGCTTTTGTTCATACTATAAAATCTAGGCAATATTTGTCTGATGAATTGTTTCTATTATTGCTTTTAGATTGGACGGAAGGGGACACCAAAAAACTCTGGGATTTATACAGTGTGCATTTAGCTGATATTGGACCTTTGAAAAAATTCAGGAATAAGAAAGAAATGTGGTTAGAAATTACCACTGAAATACCTCATATGTCTCCGAAGCAATGCGAGGAGAGATACAAAACCGTGTTAAAAAGAAAGAAGCAGGCCATAGAAAATAATACCACTTCGGGAGCAAAACGTAAGCTAGTGGAATTTGAAGACGAACTAAATAAAATATGTTCGTTAGATGATTCCATAGAGCCAGAAGTTCAAATCAGCAGCCAACACAAAATAAAAAAAGAAAATTTTGAGAAAGCAATACCAAGTCGAAAAGAAAGAAAAAAGTATAACCTTAACACTACCTTACAAGAAATAGCTGAAAAAAAGGAAGAAGCTAGAGAGAGGCGCCATAGAGAAAAACTTGAAGAGGTTAAAACTACGCAAATCATTCTTCAAAAACTTCTTGAAAAATTGCCTTAAAGCAAAAGCCAAGATGTACATATAATTTAGTTCCTAATCCATAATATGAGTCGACTTACATATGTATATAAGTAGTGCTTTAAACATGTGTACATATGTAGTACAAAATTTAAAATAAAATCAGTTTGCAAGAACTGACAACACAATGAATTTTTAAGCCTTAATTTGCCATTACATTTTCTTTTTAAATACTTAAAACAAAAATATATTGAATTTAATACGTTTTTATTTATACATACATATGTATATTACTTTATTTAAACTTTCTTAATGTTTGTTAACTTTTTTTAGTCTTTATAACATTTAAAATAATTTTTTTTTTTTTAAATAAAAAAATTAAATGAAAATGCATACAAAACAGATGTTATTTTATTGCAATTAAAGTTTACATTAATTTTGTGAATTAAATAGTAAATTTTTAATTTCATCCCTTTTGATTTGTCCCAACTGTGTGAGTAGATTGTCTCTCCTATCACTTTCGACAATCTGCTCATTATTGTTGCTAAGCTCAGGTTGAACAACTTCTTCTGGAAGAGTTTCATTTCGCATGATGCAAATATTATGCAGAACGCAGCATGCAACAACAAATTTCCCCATTGTTTCCACATTATGGAAATCCATACGCATTAGTTGTCGAAAGCGGCATTTCAAAAGACCAAAGGCATTTTCAATTTTCACTCGCGTTCGGCAAAAATTTATATTGAAATTTTTTTCTGCATCACTCAAATTTCCATAACCTCTATAAGGCGTCAAAAGGTAATCCCTTGATGGATATGCAGAGTCCCCCAGCAAGTGATATTTTGGATTACACAAGGAAGATACTTCTTTTCCAATGAAGGAGAGTTTCAGCACTCGCGAATCATGGATTTTACTGGGAATACCAGTAAAAACGTCCAAGAATTTTAAATTCGAATCGCAAATTCCTTGAAGTGTTATTGATATTCCATCATGCCTGTTTGCGTACGTTGAGCGAATTTTGTATACTGGTGTCCTTATATTTATATAGCTTCCATCGATGCATCCTAACACATTAGGAATTCCGGAAACCTTAAACAAATTAAAAACTTTAAGAAGTACACATTAATGTTTTTATAATAAATATCAAACCTTTTTAAAAGCATATGCAACTTTTTCTTTCTCTTCTTCAGTTTGTGGGAACTTTATTATTTCTGGTGCTATGTCATCAACAAGAAACTTTAAAACGTTGTTGAAGCACAAGTGCACAGTTGACAACGACATTCCAAAAAGGTTGGCCACTTCTCGAAAAGTTGTCTTATTTCCACTAAACCTACATTAAATAATAATATCTTTATAAATAAATATACACATATGTACATAAGTAAGTTTCATTTCAATTAACTTTTCTTAACCTTACCATAAAAAACACAAAACCTGAGTTTCAACGCTTGTTTGAAGTCTTCCTCCTTTATAAGTTCTTCTTGAATAGGATTCTGAAAATCTTTCCATAAGGTGTGTGGCACTATCGCGACTAATGCGAAAATTCTTTTTAAACTGCGAATACATACGTTTTCATGAATTGCATGTTTACTTTAACAATTGTATTGTAATTGGTACTTACATTTTCCTCAGAATACGCATGGACAACGTTCTCCACAAATGCTACGACACGCGGCTGAGGGCTTCTCTTAAGAATGAGTGTGATGTCTTCGTCATCAGACGAAGAGGATGTATCCAGCAATCGATTTATTGCTATTTCAGCGCAGACTATTGAAGCAGCCATATCCATATTTTATTAAAAATTTAAGTTTTCTTGCTCAAACTTTTTGCAGAAATTCTTTTAACCAAATGTAAACATAAAAACAAAGCTGCCAGATTTGCAAATTTACTGGGTTTCAAAGTTATATGGAAGTTTCAATTAGACGTTTTTTTTTTATAAAAATTTTATAGCAATAAAACTAATTGGATTATATATCACTGATAATTTAGTACTAATAATATAATTTCTTTTTATGTTTATTACAAAAGCAATAGAAAAGAACTTACAGCCCTTGTAGAGTGCAAACAATTTTGAAGAAACGTACACAAAATTGCACGTTTTAAATAAAATGATGCATTTTTTTGTACAAACGAAAACACCATTAGACACAAAAATGTAGAAGAAAAAATACATTCTGCACAGCTCCTATTGTCAATCTATCTAACAAAAAAAAAATCAAGCGAATACGTTGAGTTTAAGTCAGTTAAAATGGTTCTTAACTTTTTTCACTTGCCTATTTATATATAGATGATATTTGCTGATGTTGCATGTGAAAAGCAGATTAATATACATACATATGTACGTGTATATTTTTGTATGGGGCAACAGAATAATGATGACTCATTCTAATTGTGCCCAACTTATAGCATAATTCCTAATATATATGTACATACATACATACATTCATATAGGCAAAGTTAAAAATGCAAATAAACATGAAGCAAAATTACAACGACGTCAACTCAAAATTATTTTAAATATGGCTGCAGCTAATTTTTAAGATTAGGCGATTTACACAAGGTTTAAATTAAAAAAAGTTTTTTAAGCTAAAATTCTATTATGAATACAATTTTAGTGAATTTTGCTTAAACAACATTTGAAATGGTGTTTAAAATTTTTATGAATACGGCTGTAAGCATTTAATAAGAGATAATGTAAATGTTATCATAATGTATAAGTAAGATGAGTAAAATATTAAGCTCATCTATAGGGATTATGTTGACAGTAATATGAATTTTGAAAAGTTTCAACAAATTTTTATAGTGTTGGAAAGATAAATTTGGATTTTTGATGATAAATTAAATGATGTTCGTTATAGAAAACAATTTGTCTATTTCATAACTATATAAATTACTGCTCATAAAAGATTGACTTTAGTTATTTCATCTGACCTGCAACTTCATTCATACACATGTTATAAATGACTAGCTACTTGTAAACTGATAACTCAATCTGAAACAGATAACCTGATCTGAAAACCAGACCAGCTACCTGATAGGCTGATCTGAAAACCAGACCAGGTCCTGATAAGCTGATCTGAAAACCATATCAGATCCTGATAATCTGATCTGAAAACCAGACCAGCTCCTGATAAGCTGATCTCAAAACGAGACCAGCTCCTGATAAGCTGATCAGAAAACCAGACCAGGTCCTGATAAGCTGATCTGAAAATCAGACCAGCTCCTGATAAGCTGATCTGATAGCTGATACCTCTTATTTGATATTATAAAACATGGATGAAAAAATTTTAAAACAGTTGGTGTTGACAAGAAATGTCTTGAAGAAAAAGCTTCGTAGTATAAAAACTGGTGAAATAGATACACGTGAACAAATAAGAAATATATTTAAACCACTCAAAGAATTCATAAATAGTTCGAAAATTTTTTTTTTTAGGTAGGACCAGTACTCAGGGGATAACCCCTACTCATGCAATGCATTGTGCTTGAACTAGGAAAATAGGTTTTGGAGAGGAGGATAGAGGGAGTAGTGTCTGTGGACATTCGATTTAAACCTTCCCACGTTGCAACTGACAGGAAACACTTCCGCAGGTAGATTATTCCACATACGAATAGTACGGCTAAAAAAGGAATTTTCTCTGTAATGCGTAGTGCGATTTATTGGCCAATCGACCACAAAAGGATGTGCCCTGAATAAAGCTCGTGTTGTGCGTAAAAATGTACGGGTTTCAGGAACAAATTCCCTAATTTCATTAGAACACATTCCATTTTAGTAGCGATAGAACAAGGAAATGCACCCCACATTGTATTCCATCTTCGGTCGGATATAAGTGGTATAAATAGTATGAAGATCAGATGGAGTGAAGTATTGCTTGCACCGTTTTAAAAATCCTAGGCACTTGAATGCTTCTTTTGAGACCTGAAAAATGTGTTCAGTCCAACGAACATTACACTGAATTTTCATACCAAGAACATTAAGAGCTTCCGAATTTAAAGAATTCCCATTAAAGAAGAAAATAAAATGAAGACAGAAGTTGAAAATAATACAAGTTTAAAGCCTGAAAAACCATCAGTCAAGATAGAGACAAGTACACCAAAAAACCTAGCATAAGGCACAATATTTGATAATACCATCTTATTTAATGATGTTAATACTGAAAATGGTGGTGACTATTATGAAGGTGATTTTTACTCACAGACTTCCAATTCCGAAGACACTTATACTGATTTATCAGTCTTCGAAGGATGAAATGAAATAGATACAAACTAGGGTCCACATAAAGATTTCAATAATGAATAGAAATTTGGCGGTAGCAACCTCAAACTGTATGAAGATAAAATACAAGTTGATGATTAAATATGGGTTCTCACATTGGGTTTGTTTTTTTTTTAAATAATTGATAAAACATCTAAAAACTATTACAAATTTGAGTTTGAAAACTTAATAAAATATATAATTAATACTAATGCATGCATGCAGATTCATCATCGTTCACTGACGGAGAACAATGTTATCAGTGAATTGTTTCTGGAAACTCAAATCGAGAAACTAAAGGATAAATTAATAATAAAGCTTAAGGCATTAATATAATTCAAGTATATATTCAAATGTAAATTGATGGAGTGGAGTGTGAAATAAAATTAAAGATAGAAGATAGGTATAAAATTGAAAAAGGCATTCTAACAATTAAATCATCTTTTGACAAACAAATTGAATAGCTGAACACTAGAATTTAAAGATTGCAAAACTAACTACAATTTAGTATAAATAGCTGAAAATATATCAAGTAGATTACAAAACTCTCTAAAAAACTGTAAAACAACTCAATGTCTTTAAAAAGAAATTATGTAAACGAACTCCAGAATAAATTTCGAAAAGTGTTTGTGCATTGTAATGATGTACTGAAAGGAATATATGATATTTTATGGAGCTGATTTAGGTGAAGTGGGTAACTATTCTACAGAAAATAGAAATTATTGGATTTTGCTCACTATAATTGACACATTCTCAAAATTTGCATGGGCAGTACCTCTAAAAATAAAAACTACACACGGGAAAACCTAGTCAATGGAAAATATTTTTAAAATGGTACGAGTACCAAAAAACATACAAATAGATGATGGTAAAGAATTTTTAATAAAGATTGTAAAATTCATGTATAAATACACCATTAATCACTACTCAACATATAGCATTATGAAAGCATCAATAGTAGAACGATTTAATAGAACACTGAAAGGAATGATGTGGAAAGAATTTAGCTATAATGGTGCATATAAGTGGATTGATATATACAAAGATTTACTTAATGCCTACAATAGAAAAGTTCATCGTACCATTAAAATACCTCCAATTAAAGTCAACTCAACAAATGAGCAAAACCTACTAATACTAATACAGTAATTTGAAGATGTACAAAATGTTGAAATTTAATGAAAATATAAATAAAATTAAAAAGGAAAAATCTGGTTTGTATTGGTGTTTTTTTTTGAAGGATTGATTAGGAATGATAGGTTTCAGGGAAGATAATTAACTTAATGTAGTGGAATTTTCTAAACATGATGGTCTGTATGAAATATTGTGAAAACTTAAAAGTTCAAAATGAACATAACACACTTTTTATAGTAAAAGGTGTACATTTTCCATTTCGAAAGCTCTAGCACACAAAATTTTAAATTGTGAATATGGGGTTATTGTAATAGATATTCACTCTGTTCATTTCTAGATAAACTAAGGAAATTGGACTTTGATATCCAATCTTTAAGAATGTACATGTGTATGAATGGGTATCAAATAAACTTACTAAATAAATACAGTACAATACGCATATAAGAAAGTCTGAAAATGTACAGATTTTGTTTCTTATATGCGAGCTTTCATATAAAGAGAACACGCATATAAGAAAGATATTTTCTTAAATATGTAACACGCATATATGTAGATAAAATATAAGATATTTTCTTATATGCGTCAGAAACAAAATTTAAGAAATTTCCTATGGAGTATGCAGATATGTATGTATGTATATATTTGAAATAAAATTAATAGACATTATTTTGTACGACATATCGTTTATTTGTCCAACAAATATACATTTTTCAAATCTATACATAAAAACATAACAAAACAGGTGATTGCACTTCACTTAAAATCACATTTGGTAAATAATAAATAAATTTGGTAAAAAAAATATTAATCCATAGTTTAAAAATAACATTTGCTGAGAAATCAGTTAGAAGTAAATACGAATAGTTAAAAAAATTTGCTTACTTAAAACTAATATTAGCTCTGAAAATAGTCTTGAGTTTTCTTTTGGACGAGCTCCTTTTCACGAGTTCTGAAGAGAATATCTTCTAGTTTACAAATGGAATCGTGGCCTTCGTCAACGTCTAAATACTCTTTAAGAATGAAGAAGGCTTTAAGAACATCCTCTCTTTTTGGCTTTTCGGGTGCTTCTTGTTCATTTTTTACTTCTTCAACCTCCTCACAGAGGATTTCATTAATTAGTTCTTCTTCATTAATTTCTCCGAAGCAGTCCTTCTCTTCGTCATCAAAATCATTACAAAAGTACTCCTCATCACATCCGTCCGATTCATCTTGACATACTTCTTCGGATACCATTTCCTTCGAAATTCCCGATTTTCGGAAGCAATTTTTTATGGTTTGTGGTGTTACAAGCCACCAAGACCGTTTCACAATATACAAAGCATGTAAAATGCTAAACTTTTTCAAAAAAGTATCCATACGACCACTTTCAATCGGTAGTACTTGCTTGCGAGTTAAACACTTCCTATACTGCGCTTACAAACGAATGGATGATGCCTGTTAAAAGAAAACAATTACAAAATAGCTTGTGGACTTAATATAACTGAAACTAAAAGCATTTTACCCTGGTCCAATGGCTGAATAAGGCTTGTGGTGCTAGGTGGCAAGAACAATACTTCAATATTTCCTGGGGTAAAGTTTAATTTATGGCAAGATGCATTATCAATCAGAAACAAAATTTTTTTATTCTTCTTTGCAAAGATTTCATCCAGCTCCCTTATTATCTCGCACCATATAATGCTTGTTATCCAGGCTTTGGTATTAAATTTGTAGACCACAGGAATTTGTTTCCACGAAAACGTCGTAGATTTTTCGATTTCCCAATTGAACAAAGATGCTTGTCGGAACCAGTAGCATTACAATGTTAAGCGATTTTTGGAACTTTTTCTCCGCGAACGTTTGTATTAGCTGGTGCATATGTTTTATTAGAAATAGCCTTGTACATTAATCCAGACTCATTGGCATTATAGATGTCGTCAAGCTCATATTCAGCTAACTTATCTGGAAGGACATTTTCTTTGAAAACTGGCCTCTCCCTGAACGTTTCTGAACCCAATATTTTTCTGCCTTTCCAGCGATGTAACCATCCCAAATTCGGTTTAAAATCAATGCACAACTGAATTGCAAATTGTTCTGATTTTTCGAGAATTATTGGTCCAGTAATAATTGTATTTTTTTCAGCCATTTGCGCAAACCGTTTGGACATATTTTTATTCAGAATTTCATATTGCTATTTTCTGTTCTTTTTAATGTTTAAATTTTTCCCGAATATTTGCTGGCCATAAGTACCTCTGAGTTTTTTTTATCATTTTCGACAAAGTGCTTTCCACTATTTTAAACTCCTTACAAATATCTTTTCTGGTTTTTCCACATTTATAAGAATCTAATATTTTAATTTTGGTTTTAATTGACAAAACATTTTTTTGTTCGACGACATTTTAAAAAAATAAATAAAAACAAAGAAGTCGGCTGATTTTACAACAATCAACGGCTTCATTTGACATTTGGACCAGTGTTCACAGATGCAAATTGTAAAATATAATCAAAAAATTTATATTTTTCCCCAAATTGAAAAAAATTTCATTGTGAGAATACTTGCTTATACACGTACAATTTTCTAGGGAAGGAATATAATTTCTCATAAAAATTTGTTTCTCATAGCAGAGTTTTTCTTATAAGCGAGTTTCTTATATAAGGATTATTTAGCACGTAGTTATGTATATGAAAATGTACATAGCGTCTGGAAAAGTGTTTCTTATAGCCGAGTTTTTCTTATAAACGAGTTTCTTATATGCGTATTGTACTGTACAGACTTCAACTGGAATCATGCTGAAGCATGCAAAAATTGTAAAATGTAATGTAAACAAATCTTACTTTATATCTGTATGAGTATGACATAAATTTACCAAAAAAAATATTGGAAGCATGCCGAAGCATGTATGATTTTAAAAAATTCCTCACGTCATACTTTTATAAGCAAAGAAATTTTAAGACTGTGACAAATGAAATACATACATAAGTATGTATCTACTTTGTTCAAAATTCGAAAGAGTGAATTAGTAATTCTAATAGTATAGATTTTTAATTGAAACACCACTATATGTCGCACTCTCGCGTCACTATCGATAGAAGCATGCTAAAGCATGCATGCTAGCAAAATATTAAACCTGTTATGGCGAGTATACACGATACTACAAATCGAACGATAAATCGCACAAGTATGACATTAGTAACGTGTATCATGCTGTCGTACTTATGAAGTATACTTTGTAGTATGTAAATCAAAAATTTTTGATTTCTGTGGGCGGAGTTTCGCTAAGTACGATAAAAAGTATTGTGTATCATGCTGTTGTACAGCGAAATTAGTTTTATGAGGAGCTGATTTAGAAAACGCTGTGTTTCTGAGGCTCAATTTTAAAATTAGCTTTATGTAGCGGATATTTTAATTAAAAAAAGAACATAAAACATTATTATAACCATTCTCTACAACATGCTCCTTTTGTTTTTGCATTATTTTTTTATTCTTTTCAACTGCATTTCACTTATTTTTAATAAATCCACCACATTATTCATTAATCCGCGTGTGTATTGCCTTAAAAATTTTCTGTCAAATCAATTAGTATGATTTTTAGTAACGTGTATCTGAAAACCCGTACTACAACTCATACTACTCAAAGTACGGAATTAAGTATCGTGTATACCTTGCATTAGAATGTGATGAGAAAGCTTTTTTCTAATAATTAATTTGTAGACAGCAATTGTATCTGGATCAACTCAACTCATGAATGTATTGTATACAGGTATGATTGATGGTGATGAGGACCTTTTCTAAGTGAGAAATGATTACATCTGAATGCGATACAACGCAGCCTACGTTAAGCAAAATAACATCAAAGGGTCAACCACTAAACCTTATATAGAAACACTTGAAGTAAAAATTCTCCCAACCATAGATATTCCAATGTTTCTAACACCTTATGAAAACACTGCCGGTGAATTTTCTAGAAAAGTTGATTATTAAACATGTATTTCTTTGTATATGAACTAATTTCTACGTACATACATATATTTACCTATATGTATGATACATAGTACTCGTACAACAACACCCTCACCTACCCCAAATCACTATAAGCTTTAAGTTCCCCCAGACAGACACATCCACAAATCCCATGGATACATATTACTCATACAACAACACCCTCACCTACCCCAAAACACTATAAGCCTTAAATTTCTACAGACTAGCAACATTTGCATAAACGCAGTCGATCTACCTCAACTACACCCCGCCCCCTGTTAATCACACCCTCACCTACCCCAAATCACGACCAGCCTACATTAACATTAGAAATAACTTTTCATATCATTCATAATCATTTTCCCGTCGGCATTTGAAAAAAATAATTATCATATTTTGCCGTCGGCATTTGAAAAAAAAAATAATATTCATATTTTACCGTAGGAATTAGGAAAAATAATCATGTATTGCCGTCGGCATTAGGAAAAATAAATTTTCACTATTTCACGCCCCATTAGTATTAGGAAAAATCATTTCCGTTGGTTGGTGCAAAAAATGAAAAACCTCCAACCTATGAACCCACTTAACGTATTCCCACAAAAAAACTCACCCGTTCACACAATTAATGTAGCCCCAAAAAATCACCCGTTCCCACAAGAGTTAATGTAAACAAAAAAAAACACCTAATGTAAACAAAAAATTCTTAATGTAAACAAAAAAACATCAAAGCGTGCCGCAGAAAACTCAAGGTATCAAATGTCACAAATTTCCAAGAATTTTAAAATTTGGGTAATTAAAATTTTAAAATTTCAAAAGTTTAATTGGTCCAGCACCGGCAATTCACTACTACTTGTGTCCAGTAAAGTTAAAAGTATTACAAGCAAGTGGCTTAGGACGTGACTCGAGTTTTGTTAAATATTTGCCTGCGTATTTTGCAATTTCTTCAGTCACTAGTGGAATATTAAAATCACGATGTATATTTGAATTTTTGATATACCATGCATGGATTCCCTCAACATTTGAAGCTGAAGCAGTGCCCCATATCTGAGTTCCATAGCACCAAATTGGCTTCAAAGGCGACTTGCATGTCAAAAGTTTGCAGTGTAGGCTGACTGTTGAATTTCTGCCAATTAACCAATATATTTGAGTTAATTTAAGTTTAATTTGGGTCAACTTAGAATCAATATGATGTTTCCATGTAAGCCTTCGATCAAGTTGTATGCCAAAGTATTTCACTTGAGAATGTTGAGGAATACCTATATTGTTGATTCGAATGGGGGAACAAGTATCTCTTCTTAGGGCAAACGTTATATGGACAAATTTTTGATCATTTAGTTTAATTCTCCATAAGTTCAACTATATTTCAAACTGGGAAATGTGTGCTTGGAGATTGCGGGATGCCTCATCAGGATTTTTCTGCATACTCATACAGGCTGTATCATCGGCAAATGTAGAAGTGTGGATATGATTGCTCACAGGCATATCACAAGTATATATTAGATACAAAACTGGCACCACAATACTACCCTACAGCACACCGGAAGATATAGATTCGGGCACACTCGTGAACTCTCTTTCCACAACAGTGAACTTCCTACCAATAATATAACTTTCCAAAAGCTTTTGTATGTTTATTGGCAGATATGTCTTCAATTTTAAAACTAGACCTTCGTGCCATACTTTATCGAATGCCTGAGAAACAGCAATAAAGAGAGCAGAACAATACTTCTTTTGTTTAAATGTTCTTTTTACAACTTGGACCAATCTATGCGTTTGTTCAATGGTGCTATGCTGAATCCTAAAACCAAATTGATGGTCCGGGATGCACCTATAATCAGGTAAAATTTTGGAAAATTTAGTCATGAGCAGCTTCTCGGAAAGCTTTGAGATTGTTGATAGTAAGCTTATAGGCCTATATGACTCAGCTTTGGTAAGATCTTTGCCCGGCTTTGGAATCATTTTAACCTTGGCAAGTTTCCAGTTATGTGTAAAACACTGCATTCGTAAAATGGCATTAAAAATAAATAGCAATATTCTTATTGCAATATGAGGCAAGTTCATCAGCATTTTTTTTTTAATGCCATCAATACCTGGAGCTTTATTCGGGTCGAGCTCAGCAATTATTTTTTGTACTTCACGCATCTTTAACTAGAAAAACTACATTCCGTAAATCGGCAGCACCCGTACATGAATTTGGAGTGAATACAGATTTTAAATGTTCAAAAAATAAGTTACCTTTCTCACTATCGCTTCTTGCCCAGCCTCCAGTCGAAGTACGCAATGGTGATTTGAGATCAACGGGTCTTTTAAGATTTCTAGTAGCGCGCCATAAAGAGTAATTAGATGCTGACGTTACATCAAGACCTTCTAAATATTTTTCCAATAATGCAGTTTTTTTCTACGATAGCAGCTCTTTGAGTCGTTTAGTACATTCTTTAAGTCTAATTTTATTTAAGGGTGATCTGTGTTGCTGCTATTCTCTTCTAGCTCTCCTTTTTTCACATACAATAAATTCAATTTCCGTAGAATAAATTCTATTAAATCCAGTCTGCGGATGGGAGGTAGTAACATGTTCAGCAGCCTGTTTAATATTTTCGTTAAGATTGGCAATGTTAAATTCAATATCATCAAGTGATCTTAGCTGAATGTTTTCTACGCAGTGACTACTAAAGCTATGTACACACGGTTGTCAGATCTTACAATATTGTTAGATCTGGCAATGTGCTGACATTGTACTGACAATCAAAAATTGCAAGTGTATGGCAGATTGACAGTTCACACGGTTGTATCAAATTTGTCAGGAAATCTTACAATTTATTGCTAGATGATTGTATGACAATAAAATCAGCTGACAAAATCGTCAGCAAAAAAATTGTAAGTTCACACGGTTGTCATATGCAAAAATTGCCAGACATTATTATGCGTTGCCAGACTCAAAGCGCTTGTTAGAAATTGTTAAATATCAATCGTTTGTGGTGGTGTTAAATGTAAAAAGTGAAAATATTAATTATTATGGACCATAAAGAAGCAACTGCAATGATTTTGGCTGCATATATTTTATTAAATATATTTTCTTTAAAATCAAGCGTGTACAGTGTTGCCCATAGAAATAATTCTCTTACAATGACGCCATTGTCAGATGCACGAACTTCGCGCATCTGACAATATTAAAATGTCTGACAAATAGCTGGCAATAATTTTACAATGTGTTCACACGATTGTAAGATGTCTGACAATTTGTTGTCAGCTGCTAGTCTTGCAATGGACTGACAATGATTTTTCTGGCAACGACGTCTGACAAAAATTGCCAGTTCACACGGTTGTAAGAAATTTTGAGCACATTTTACTGGCAATATTGTAAGATCTGACAACCGTCTGTACATAGCTTAAGATATTTTTTGAATCCCAGCCATTTGACACCATTAATCATCTTCACATATCAGTAAAATCACTCCTTAGTGGGTTCAAAATTATAGCTATTGTGGGTGAATGATCGGAGGAGAGATTCATAGAGGCGTCAACGTGGATTAAATCCCTATGGATATTTTTCATTATGCCAAAATCTATAACATCCCACTCGAAATGACATCTAAATCCATTTTTGAAATTGTATTAAACAACGCTCGACCTCTAAGTGTACCAAGACTCGAGCCCCAGTACGCATGTTTAGCATTGTAGTCGGCAGCTGCCACAAAACAAGATCCAAGCGATTTGTAAAACTTTTCATAGTGATCTTCGGTAACTGAAAATTTCGGAGGTGAATAACTTGATGATATCACAAACTTCGCACAAAAATTTTGTACGAAAATATTCGTTGGTTGCATATATTCTTCATTAACGTTGTCAAGGATATAGTGCTTGAGTCTTGACTTAATTAGAGCGTTTTGCTGATTGAGCTGGAGCTAATTTTGGTTTTCGTCCTATAGTCTGTTTAACGAACGAAGATCGAAAGAATGAAATCTTTTTCTTTTTACTTTTGGTAAATACATTTGTAAGTATCACTATTAATTTTCTGCTTTTTTCATTTTCTATTTAGGTTAACACGAAGTTATATCACTCTACCTAAATATGTTTAACTATTCTTGCTTTTCTTTTACGATCATCACATTAATTATTTTTTAATTATTCGATGTACTGTCGGTACATAGATATATATATATATATATGTTACATTCTTCTTGCTTTCCACAGTTGATTTTACTTTCCAGCTTTATGAACTGTGAATGCCAAGTGAACATATTTTTGTCACATGCGCGTGATGATTTAAGTGATACATTTTTAGATTTAACTGAACTGTAGTGAATTTTAATCAGAAGTAATTTCTTTATCGGGCTTAAGTTCAGTAATTTTAATTCTTATTGAATGAAATAATAAAAGTCACATTAATTATTAAAAATATTTCATTAAATTAGAATTGAAATTACTGAATTTAAAAAAACAATGTAACATAATACCCTATAGGAACTCAAACCCATTTGTAAGTAACTTCAAACTGTTTTTTTTAATAACCACGACTGGTTGATTAAGTGACTTTTTTCCTTGTCGCCGACTCACTATTTTAACGTTGGCATGTCATAGGCGGTAGTCAATTGGCCATCTCTGCATGACTTTTAAATTGAATACTAACTACTTATTTTTCAACCAATTTGCAGTTAATTAATATTATAGTAAAAAAAAGATATACATATGTATGTATATTTATATAATATATATTATATATACATATCTACATATATGTATATATGTATTCATATATATCTATGTAAACCCTGTAGTAAATAAAATAATCAGTTGAGAAAAAACACTAACTTATAAATTAATTATTTTGCAAGTGACTGCAAATTAGTTTAAATATCATACAGATATCAACCAAACATATTGAATAGAAGCACACGTAGGAAATAAATAAAAGCAAAATAAGTAAATGAAAAGAAAAAAAAATAAAAAGAAGCATGCCATGAAAACAAATGCCAAACGTTTGTGTTGAAAAAAAATAAATAATTTTAATAATATTTTCTATGAGCGGTTCGTATGTATGGATATATTTATGCACATATACATGTATGTACGAATTTTTTATTTTTTGTGAATATAATAATAAATATTTATATAGACATATACATATGTATTTATATATTTACATAGATATGTACATATATATATAATATAAATATATGTACATATAAGAAATTTATTATTCGACATATTGTCAAGTTTATTTTAATATGAAATTTATTTGCTGGTTGTTCAGCGATGTCTATATGCACTTCATTGTTGCTGTAACAAATCGTCAGTAGACTTCAACCACACATTTTGAACAGTCACAAACCTCTTATCTTATGTACAGACTTTCAAAAACTATTTGAGAATTCACAAATAATAATATTTTTGAAAATCACAAAAGAAAAATAAGCATAGTAGGCTTAGAAACTTATACAAAACCCAGCAAATAATTTATATTCGATATGAATCTATTCTAAAAAAACCCAAAACAGGAAAAAATCGCCAAAATGAAAAAAAAATCGCCAAAATGAAAAATATCTCCAAAATGAAAAAAGCCCCAAAAAACAAATAAATCGCCAAAATGAAAAAAACCCCGAAATAGGAAAAACTGCCATAATGAAAAAATATCGCCAAAATGAAAAAAATCTCCAAAATGGAAAAAAAGCCCCAAAAAAAGAAAAAAAAGTCGCCAAAATGAAAAAAAAATCGCCAAAATGAAAAAAAACCCCAAAAAATAAAAAATTGCAAAAATCCAAAAAAATCGCCAAAATGAAAAAATCTCCAAAATGAAAATAAGCCCCCAAAAACGGAAAAAAATCGCCAAAATGAAAAGAAGCCCCAAAACCAGAAAAAAATCGCCAAAATGAGAAAAAAGCGACAAAACTGGAAAAATCTTTTAAACTGAAAAAAACTTCAAAAAAGCAAAAAAGCCACATTAAAAAATGCTCAGAACCGAATGTGCGGAACCCTTCGTGCGCGAGTCAAAGTCTCACTTTACTGAATTTTTTAATATTAAAGGAATTAGATGAAACTAAGTTTTTTCTTATTTCGTTTTTGCTTCGTTCACTTAACATATTTTGTGTATTTTTTAAGGAACTAGATTGGTATCAATAATCAGAAAAATCCAAAATTATGACTCCAGGGTTGGAAAACTTCCACTGTTTGTGTTATGTAAAATTAAATACGTCTAAATAATTATTTTTTCCTTTATAAATTAAATATATTTTATGCTTCTGAAAGAAAAAATTGGCTTATAAAATTATAAAAATGAAAACCAAGGCTCCAGAGATGGAAAATTTTAACTTTTTTTGATAATAGAGTAACTAAATAAAACAAAGTTTTTTCTTTTTTCCTTTTTGCTTTGTTCCTTTAATATATTTTAAGTATTTTTTAAAGAACTAGATTGGTATAAGGAATTAGAAAAATCCTAAATTATGATTCCAGGGTTGGAAAACTTACACTTTTTGTGTTATGTAAGTTCTAAAAAGTTTTTTCTTTTCCTTTATAAATTGAATATATTTTATGCTTCTGAAAGAAAAGTTTGGCGTATAAAATTTGAAAAATTAAAATTACAGCTCCAAAGATGGAAACTTTGATTTTTTTAAATATTAAAGTATAAAATTAATTTTTTTTTATTTCTTTGTTGACTTAACACACTTTATTATTTTTTAAATCAGAAAAATCTAAAAGGTTGATTCCTGGGTTGGTAAATTAATTGTTTTTTCTACAAAAGTAACTAGGTCAAGTTAGTTTTTTCTTTTTGTTTACAAGTTTTATATACCTTATGACTTAAGCTATGTACAGACGGTTGTCAGATCTTACAATATTGCCAGTAAAATGTGCTCAAAATTTCTTACAACCGTGTGAACTGGCAATTTTTGTCAGACGTCGTTGCCAGAAAAATCATTTTCAGTCCATTGCAAGACTAGCAGCTGACAAAAAATTGTCAGACATCTTACAATCGTGTGAACACATTGTAAAATTATTGCCAGCTATTTGTCAGACATTTTAATATTGTCAGATGCGCGAAGTTCGTGCATCTGACAATGGCGTCATTGTAAGAGAATTATTTCTATGGGCAACACTGTACATGCTTGATTTTAAAGAAAATATATTTAATAAAATATATGCAGCCGAAATCATTGAATTTGCTTCTTTATGGTCCATAATAATTAATATTTTCACTTTTTACATTTAACACCACCACAAACGATTGATATTTAACAATTTCTAACAAGCGCTTTGAGTCTGGCAACGCATAATAATGTCTGGCAATTTTTGCATATGACAACCGTGTGAACTTACAATTTTTTGGCTGACGATTTTGTCAGCTGATTTTATTGTCATACAATCATCTAGCAATAAATTGTAAGATCTCCTGACAAATTTGATACAACCGTGTGAACTGTCAATCTGCCATACACTTGCAATTTTTGATTGTCAGTACAATGTCAGCACATTGCCAGATCTAACAATATTGTAAGATCTGACAACCGTGTGTACATAGCTTTAGAATGAAATAGTTTGGCATAGAAATTAAAAAAATAAAAGACATAGCTCCAGAGCTGGAAAACTTAAATTTTTTCTGGTATATAAAACTAATTATTTCTTTGGTAATTCTATATTTTATAAAGGAATAAATTAGTATTAAGAAACTCAGAAATATGGTTACAGGGTTGGAGCTTAAAAAAAGTTTCGGTAAGAAAAATAACCAAAAATATTTTTTTTTAGTTAAAGTTTTAGGAAAATCATTACTCAAGATTTTTTATACATGGTTAATTTTTTTATTGGATATCTAATCTAATTGAAGTATAAACGAAGGTTTGTGCTTATTGTGCTCTCAGCATAATAATAATTAATTTTTAGTAACTGGAGATAAAACTAAAATTTATCGCTAAAGATAAATTAAAGGACATGTTCCGTTTCATTTTCCTGATACCTTTCCTTTCTGCTGAACAAATTTCAAAAAAATCCTGTAGGAATAAAACGTTTACATAATACCACGATGTATACCATTTGCAATGGGAACTTTAAATCAAGACACTTAGCAGTTTTGCAACATCAATGATTATTAAATGCGGGAAAATATAAAACAAGTTAGTTTACTTGGTATGGAGGTGCAATACTAAGAATATTTTAGAGTTATTAAATACCAGCACAATTTTTGAACATCTCGAGGGCGAGTAAACGCCCCAATTTTTTGGTAATGTATTGACGTGACGTCGATGTTGACTGAAATCAGAATGAATGTAAAATATATCTTAACCACAGAGTGTAGAGTAAAATATTCAACTATTGCTAATATCGAAAATAAAATAATTGAATCAAATTTTTTAATCGAAAAATACTGAAAGGTCACTTACTATTAATTGCTTTAAGGAAAAAAATTATAAATTTTTTCATAAAACAAATATGTATGTATGTGTCTGTATACTATATATATGTACGTACGTTAGTAAAGGGTATATAAGATTCGGCACAGCCGAATATAGCACTCTTACTTGTTATTAAATAATGTTACTGTACACATTAACTAAAATACTAAAATTAATATATGAATTCATAAACAAATATATAAACATTAAATAAATTAATAAATAAATTAATAAACGAATAAATAAATAATAAATATATAAATTAATTAATAAACTAATAAGTAAATAATAAATAAATTAATAAATAATTGAAGAAATAATAAATAAATAAATTAAATAATAAGCAAATAAGTATATAATTAAAGAATTACATTAACAAATAAATACAATTAGTACAAAATTAAATTGTCTTTGTCATCTTACATGCAATTTGGTAGGAAGCATTCTATTCTACATCCATTGTTTCATTGTTTCGGTCTATGTAATGTCCCCAAGTGCGCGTTTTAATTTTATTTTTCATTATATTTCTTTTATCATCAGAAAAGCTAAGTGCTATTTTATGTAGTTTTTGGGTATATAGTTGATGTGTTTTAGATCTAAACAAAAACATTTCATCCGAGATAATTTTGGATTCAAATAAGCAACTTTTGTAATCATTAATGGACAACTTTTTAATTACAGAATTTTGACCCCTTTAGATTTTTTAAGAGCTTCCGAGCGAAGACTCGACAGAGACTACATTTGTGCTCTTAAACCAACAAACTCTGTCATTATATCCCCATTGTTTTCATCTTTCATCATTCCCAAAACCTTCTTATTGGGTAGCGGCAAACGAAATTGGTTATCTATAGGATATTCTGACGTATCAAAATTCAAACTAATATCATTACGGATGTCATCGTAAAAATCATCAGTTTTAATTGAATAAATAAATGAGTCAGTATCCATACAGTTGAGAGAAATGTTCTCTCCAAATTTAGGCTTCATGAAGCCATAATGGAAGTCATACGTTCTCCACTTGGATAACTCCAGTACTGTGAAACCAACATATATAGGTTTATCATATAGTGGTTCCAATTTTTCTAACTCTACCGCATACATATCATCTGAAAATTTTGTCAACTGCTTAAAATTTGGTTTCGCAATTAATGCTCTGAGACCCAAATGATTCCTGTTTGTTGTTTCCCAAGATGAAGTAATTCTAATATCCCTACGTTTTTCAATGTTTTCCATTGACTTCCCGTAAACAGCATTGTTTAAAAGTTTGAAGAAATCTTTTTCAAAATTATTTTTAGCTTTTGTCCTATGAAATGTGTTTAAGTCAATATATTTTTTAAGCCAAGGGGATTGCTTAAATCTGAGTATTCTATGGATTTGTTTTAAGATGAGGCCATTTGAAATGGCTTGTTTTAAAACTCTATAGTGTATGGTGTAATATGTTTTTGAGTGTAAGTCTGTAACTAATTTTTTGATTTTGGATCCCTCCACGGGCTTATTTTGGGGACAAAATGGCAAATCATTATGTAGATCATGCACTGAATCGGGATAATCTGTATCCACTTCCAAAATGTACCCGTACTATGCAGTATCAGAAATTTTTTTAACATCAAAATCAGTATCACATACCCACTCAAATTCACCGCAAGGAAGATATTCCGACATCGCCCAACCATACAAATTGTTACCGTCTAAATATACAAGAAATTCCGATGGTTTTGATGCACCAAAATCTTCTAAATACTTATTATTTGCCTTTGAATATCTTTGCGAGAATTGAACTAGTCCACCTCTTATTAACTAATTAATTAACTAATTTAAAAGTATATTTAAGTTCAGTCTCATATCCATATGATGATGATCCTAACATAAAATTTAAAAATAAACGTTATGCAATTCTATATAGTTATTATATGTATCTAAGATTCCAGCAAAGGTAGTATATGAAAGAATCTCCAGCACTTCTACCTGTACCAGAGTTTAAGATAAAAGCTCCTTTTATTCAATAGCAGTCCAATTGAAAAAAAAATTTAATTTGAAATAGTAAGCAAAAACATCAGTTTACTGCATTCTTATTCATGATCATATACTAGAATATATACCCATCAAAGGTCAAATTCTAAAACTCTTATAAATTAAGCAATATGGAAAATAACATAATTTTTATACATGTACAAAGTTTCAAAAATAACTCAAATGAATTCATTGGAAAAGAAGTAGCGATTGTTTTCAACAATTACGAATATAATAATTTCATTATGAAACTCAATAATCAATAAAAAATAAAAAAAGAAGAAATCTGTCTAACAAAAAAAAAACTATCATTACATAAGCTAGACTGCTGGATCAGTTTCATTTAAAAATGTTTATAAATGTATAAAAGGCAATGCAAGATGTTCTAAAATTTATGTAAAAGGTGATGAATAAAGCCTACGGCTGGAAAAAATTTTATATCAAAATATTTCTAAGAATGAATATAAGCTGCATCAACTTTAAACAAATGTAAATTAAATATAGGAAATATTTCTATTATAGTTACTATTACCCTAAAGTAGAGCTGTGTCGTTCATGAACGGACGAGTACAATTAAACGAATCAGTGAAATGAACGAAGTGAGCCGGTCACTTTACTGAGCTGTTTTGGCTCAGCAGTACTGATAAAAGTACAATTTCAAAAGTCTGGTACAATTGAACGAAATGAACGACCGAGCACACTTGGCTCTTTTTTTGTTTGTTTGGCTTTTTCTTTGTTCATGTGAGATTTGTTGTCATATTCTTGTTTTCATTTGACTTTTTATATACTTTTAGTAACACTGTGGCCATTATGAAATTAATTAAATTACCATTCATATTTATTAAGTTTTTAGAACATAGGTATTAATAGTTTTTTAGCAAAATTGGTTTAGATATTTTAGTTTATTTTCATTGTCATTATTGTGTATAAGTATGTGGCACTTTTGGCGATATTAATCTTTTTTCATTTCTTTACTTTCAATTCAAAACAAAATGCATTGTGCATGTTTCCCTTTTTATGTACAGAATCAACTGCTTGTTTGTTTTCACTTCGTTCTATTTCTTGAAAAGAGCGGATGAACGAAATGAACGAACTCGTTCTTTTTTAGAAAATGAACGAACTCGTTCTTTTTTAGAAAATGAACGAACTCGTTCTTTTTTAAAAAATGAACGAAAATGAGCGGTCACTTGAATGAACGATTTGGCACAGCTCTACTCTAAAGTATGTATTTTAAGGAATTCAGTTTTACTTAAAACAGAACATCCTCACAAGCTTTTAAGTAAATACAGATAAAAATTAAATCAACGTTTTTTAATTTCAAATAAAAAAGAACTATGAAGATATTTCACTTCTGTACATAAAAGACCAGGCGAATATTTACAACATCAACAAAAGACCGCACATGACATAAAATTCCAGCACGGGGCCGAACACTTATTTGTATGTACATATGTACATACATACATAAAATCAATTTGTAGATATGTATGTACACATATCAAATTTCTTATCAATACTGAAGTATTTATTAGATCTTGACAATCACACTTACATATCTACATCATGAAAATATATGAACAGCGTAAACCATTCAGTCAGAGCACATGCCAAAGCTAAACGACCTTATTATGGACAGAGAATCTATAAATTCCCATGATCGTATGAAAAGTCAAAGAAGCCGGATGCAGTTAAATAAACAAAATCTGTAATATAAACAAATTGATCGTAGGCAGACTTTAAAGCTGGACAATTTTAAGCATGACAAAATACCCAGCAACCTTGAGTATCAAAATATACTTATATGTATATAGGGTTAGGGAAGTTCAGATATATGAAAATATTTTATAGAACCAAATCTCGATATTGAAAACAATTTGTTTATACGTACATAAAACTACTAGCGTGAGAAAATCATACGCACACACATGCACACACACACACATATACCAGATTTCATCTAAGAAAAATTCAAATTATTTCAACAACACACCACCCCTCACAAATCACGGCCAACCTTAAATTCTTACAGATATACATATAAAAATTTTCACAGTCATTCCTACAAACAACACGAATAACACAAATCACGATCAGCCTTAAGCTCCTACAGACGTGCATACAGATTCCTCTGCAGAATCTTTGGACATATTACTCAACACCCCCACCTATCCTCAAATCACTGATAGCCTTAAACTCTTACAAACATATGTATATACACACAGATACATACGGTTACATATTACTACACCAACTTCACCTACCCTAAATCATGATCATCAGCCTTAAATTTTCACAGACATACATACATACAGATTCCTACGTATACATATTACAACAACACAGTCAACAGCACAAATCACGATCATCCTTAAGCTCCTACAAACATATAGACATACATACACGTAGTCGATCTACCTCAACTACACCACACCCCTCCCAGTAGCAGCCTCGCTTAAATTCTTCCGGACAGACACATCCACAAATTCCCATGGATACATGTTACTCGTACAACAATACCCTCACCTACCCCAAATCACTATAAGCCTTAAATTCCTACAGACTTGCAACACCTGCATACACGCAGTCGATCTACCTCAACTACACTCCGCTCCCTTTCAATCACACCCTCACACAAATTCCAACAGACAGCTGGACACTTTTCCCACTCAATCCATCTACCTCAACTACACCACGCTCCCCCGACCAATCACATAAGTAGTGATAATCAAAAAGGAAAAAAAAAGAAGTATTTTTAAGCAGTCCCATCTGGAGTGTTGAGTATAAGAGCCCTTGTGTCCCTCTTTTTTAAGCGGATGTGTCCAGTAAAGCTCAAAATATTACGGGCAAGCGGATTAGGATGTGACTCGAGTTTAGTTATATATTTGCCTGCGTATTTTGCAATTTCTTCACTCACTAGTGGCATATTTAAATCACGATGAATATTTGAATTTTTAATGTACCATGGAGCAGATGTTATCAAACGTAAAATTTTGTTTTACCTTCGTTGGATTTTCTCTATATTTGAAGCTGAAGCAGTGCCCCATAGCTGAATTCCATAGCACCATATGGGCTTCAAAAGCGACTTGTATATCAAAAGTTTGCAGTCTAGGCTGAGTGTTGAATTTCTGCCAATTAACCAATATATTTGAGTTAATTTAAGTTTCATTTGGGTTAACTTAGAGTCAATATGATATTTCCATGTAAGCCTTCGATCGAGGTGTATTCCAAGGTATTTCACTTGAGAATGTTGAGGAATATTTTGAATGTTGATTCGGATGGCGGAACAGGTATCTTTTCTTAGGGTAAACGTTATATGAACACACTTTTGTTCATTTACTTTTATTCTCCATAAATTCAGCCATATTTCAAGCTGGGTAATGTGTGCTTGGAGATTGCGGGATGCCTCATCAGGGTTTTTGTGAATACTCAAACAGGCTGTATCATCGGCAAATGTAGAAGTGTGGATGTTATTGCTCACAGGCATATCACAAGTATATATTAGATACAAGACTGGCCCCAGAATACTACCCTGTGGCACACCTGAAGATATAGACTCGGGTACACTCATGAAGTCTCCTTCCACTATGGTAAACTTCCTATCAACAATATAACTTTCCAAAAGCTTTTGTTTGTTTATTGGTAGGTATGTCTTCAATTTTAAAACTAGGCCTTTGTGCCATACTTTATCAAATGCCTGAGAAACATCAATAAAAAGGGCAGAACAATACTTTTTTTCTTCAAATGTCCTCCTTACAACTTGAACCAATCTATGCGTTTGCTCAATAGTGCTATGCTGACTTCTAAAGCCAAATTGATGGTCCGGGATGCACCCACTATCAGCTAAAATTGTGGACAATTTAGTCATGAGCAGCTTTTCGAAAAGCTTTGAAATTGTTGAAAGTAAGCTTATAGGCCTATATGACTCAGCCTTGGTAACATCTTTGCCTGGCTTTGGAATCATTTTAATCTTGGCAAGTTTCCAGTTATGTGGAAAATACTGCATTCGTAAAATTGCATTAAAAATAAATAGCAATATTCTTATTGCAATATGAGGCAAGTTCATCAGCATCTTGTTACTAATGCCATCAATACCTGTAGCTTCTTTCTGGTCGAGTTCAGCAACTATTTTTTGTAGTTCACGCATCTTAAACCTTAAAGGACGAGGGGGTAGAGATACTACACTCGGTAATCCGGCAGCACCCGTACATGAATTGGGAGTGAACACAGATTTTAAATGCTCAGAAAATAAGTAACATTTTTCACTATCGCTTCTTGCCCAGCCTCCGGTCGAAATACGCAGTGGTGATTTGAGATCAACGGGTCTTTTAAGATTTCTAGTAGCGCGCCATAAAGAGTAATTAGATGTTGACGTTACATCAAGACCTTTTAAATACTTTTCCAGTAATGCAGTCTTTTCCGACGATAGCAGCTCTTTGAGTCGTTTAGTACATTCTTTAAGTCTGATTTTATTTAGGGGTGATCTGTGTTGTTGCCATTCTCTTCTAGCTCTCCTTTTGTATATACATTGCAAAAAAAGAAAAACCTCCAACCTATGAACCCACTTAACGTAATCCCACAAAAAAAAATCACCCGTTCACACAATTAATTTAACCCCAAAAAAATCACCCGTTCCCACAATAGTTAATGTAAACAAAAAACTCCTAATGGAAGCAAAAAATTCCTACTCTAAACAAAAAAACATCAAAGCGTGCCGCCGAAAACTCAAGGTATCAAATTTCACAAATTTCCAAGAATTTTAAAATTTGGGCAATTAAAATTTTAAAAATTTCAAAAGTTTAATTGGTCCAGCACCGGCAGTTCACTACTACTGACACATCCACTTAAATAAGAGGGACACAATGGCACTTATACGCAGCACTCCAAATGATACTTCTTGAAAATAGTTTTGTGCTTAATATAACATTTATTACTATCTCTAAGCTTATGTCCGTTACTGGTCGGGCTTAATAATTATATTTAGATTTAAAATTTGAATACTTATTGTTAGTTCATTTTTGAAGATACAATAAATTAAATTATATGTATAAAAAAAGATGTTTCGATTTGGCTTATAAGGAGAATATGAGTAGGAAAATAATTTAAGTTCATTTGGCAAGACACTCCAATTATGATGTATTTATTATTTTAGCAAAAGAGTGATCAACGAAAGACGTACGGCATATAGCAACAGATTTGAATGTTACGGGTAGAATTCATGAATGAAAATAAATTCAGCAATTGTAATGGGCTTTTTGATTAAATATTTTTGTAAAAATGAAGTAGAACTCGTAGACTTATATAATCTTTAAAGCTACATTTAAGAAACTACGAAAATTTATTTACAGGATAAAGATTTCAATTAAAATTTTATTTGTACTCTTTTATATAACTGTCTAAATTAAATCATTCCGTAAAAATGAAATATCAAAACACTTTATGTGGAAATGTTTTAGGATTTTGTTCGATATCGAGACCCTCAATTTTTTACTGGGGGTACATTGTAACTCGAATCGAAATAAAATGAATTATGCGTGTAATTAGCATATAAAACATAATACTTAAAAAAGAGAGTTCAATAAAGGGACTATTTTTTATGTATGTACTCTGCAGGAGATTAGGCGATAATTGTCTAAAAGATACTATTATAATTAGTAGAAAAGCAAGAACTAGTTCAAAAAGGGTTAAAGTTTTTGTGTAAAATTACTAATGCTGATGAGTATTAGTATCTGAAGTAGATCCAAGGCACCACATTGCAAAATAAAAATTTACTGTCTAACAGAGCTCTTGCACTGTATGAAAATTGCTATCATAAAATTATTAAAATTAGGTTCATATAAAAATAATTATAATTAACCTTTTATATTTTTGAATTTTGATAAATAATGAGGAAGTTTAACTAACAGTTGTCACTGGGAAACAAAGGAAGAAACCACCAATTTTATAAAATTTTTCTTTAGAAAAAAGAAGAAAAGAACTGGTAATAAACTAGTCCTAAACTAGTACCAATGGTACTAGTAGTTTTCTAAACACACTCAATGTTAATTTGAGCATTAAGATGGTATAGGAAAGTTTACAGTTTGGAACTAGTGGTGGTAATTGCTGTACTAGTTTAACACTAGTTCAATCTCCTGCAGGATATGTATAGTATGTGAATGTATTTTTATGAGTTTTTAATGACGTTTAGATAATTTTTCTTTGAATCTTAATTAAATTATTTTCAAATATAATACGGACGATTCTGTAGTCCGTTTGGTATATCTAGTATTGGTTAAAGAATAAAATTAAGTAAATTGAATTGAATTGATTTATACATTTATATACATTTTATCTTAATAAAAACTAAGCAATAAATTTCTTGAACAGAGCCTTTATATCATTGAATGCACAAAAACATAGTCAAATACAAAAAATAAATCTGGAAGAAAGTGATAAAATTAAAATGACCTACCTTTATTGCTTTCAATGCTGTCATTCTGAGCATTTACGATGAATGAACAATATACACATATTATTAAACAATAATGTAATAATTTATATGGGGGCTTCCAATGGTTTTTTGAATAAAATTTTTTCGCCATGACATCCGTTATATGATAGAGCTAGAAAATAAATAAAATGAAATTAAGCTACTTAAAAGTATTTATCAACTAACAGCAATGCTTAAGGCCCACTCAGACTATTATATATTATATATTACATGTATGTATATATATATATTATATATTACATGTGTAAAGACTTTCATCACACTTTGCGAAAAATATATCTAAGGACATTTGTTTCGACTATCAAAAAATCTAACGTAAAGTGACATTTTATGTTTACACAATCACACCTCATATTACATTACAAACGCAAGTATATAGCAAGCACCCAGTGGTATAACAAAGAACTATCGCCACTAGGGACTAGCGATATGGTTAGTATTTTCACTCTATAAACTAATGGCGCTATCAATATGCATACCTAACTGTTACTACGTTTATACGCGCACTATTTGCAAATAAAATTATTTGCAAATAAATTAACTCACTGTTTATACGGCATAGCAAAAGTACACAAACTTGGTAGCACTTCTATAGAAAACTTACTTATGTTGACGAAAAAAATAGTGTAAATGTACAAAATATCAAACCATTGTTTGTTTTAATCCTCATTATTTGCTTCTATCAATGTTTTTTGTTGCAATATTTATCGATTTATTGTTTTTTTCTATCAAACATTTGTAAGCGTGGCAACCTCAAGCATTTTATTTGCAAATAGTGCGTTAATCGTGAATAGATTTCTGAATTAGTAAGTCACAATAAAAACAATAATATGGCAACAATTTACTGTTTTATTTGCAAATAAGCCCTGCGTATAAACGTAGTATGTATCTACATACATTTTTATCCAGACACCTGTAGCTAAAACAATAACTACCGGCTAATCGATGCCGAATTCTCTAACCTTTAGTAGTGCAGGATGCTTGTTTTTTTCTACCACAAATTCTTTAATCGTCAGTAAGGGCATCAATTATGTACATAGCTAAATGAAGATCCCGTTATAAAACAACACAAACTAAATGCTTGCTCTTTGCTATTATTATAAATGCAAACATACCTACGTACAGCGTGACCATTTGACCGACTAAAGTGGCTAATTGCTACTTTTTCGACTGCCTTTCCGCTTTTTCGACAGCATTGCCACTTTTTGTCGGTGAGTTATATAAAAATACATTAAAAATAAAAAGTTTAGTGTAGTTTTCTCGTTTTTATACCCTTTACCAAAAATGGAAAAGGGTATATATAGGTTTGTCATTCCGTGTGTAATTTCCATAATATTAATTTGCGACCAAAAAAATATATATATTCTGGGTCCTTATGAATAGTGAAGACGCATAAGCGATGTCCGTCCGTCTGGTGTACGTGAAATCGGTTTTCCGAAGCTCTCAGAAAAGCTAGAGACTTCGTTCTTGGACTGGTGTATCAGAAATGGTCCAACTTAGATTGGTATTGAAATTCAGCAAAATCGAGCAGACGATTGCAGAGCTGGAAAACTTAAACTTCATTTTGCCATATAAAAGTAACTACCGTAAACAAATTTTTATTTTTTTTAATAAATAAATTTATTTTACACTTCAGTACGACTAAAATTGGAATTTTAAATTAAAAAAATATAAAAAAAATAAAAAGACGTTTCCAGGGTTGGAAAACTAACTTTTTGTGTTATGGAAAATTAACTATGTCTAAAACTATGGAGGGTATTTTCTCGAGAACCGTAAGAGTTAGAGACCTGAAATTTGGACACAGTGTGTAGACCTTTGGCCGCTACAACAACAAATACATGAGAATTGCAAATTAAAGGGTGTTCCAAAACCAGCATCGAAAAATGTTAAAATCCAATGTGATATAAAATTGGCCTATACAATTATAAAAATGAAAACCAAGGCTCCAGAGATGGAAAAATTGAACTTTTTTTGATAATAGAGTAACTAAATAAAACAAAGTTTTTTTTTCTTTTTGCTTTGTTCACTTAACATCTTTTATGTATTTTTTAAAGAACTAGATTGGTATAAGGAATTAGAAAAATCCTAAATTATGATTCCAGGATTGGAAAACTTACACTTTTTGTGTTATGTAAAATTAAATAGTTCTAAAAATTTTTTTTTTCCTTTATTAATTGAATATATTTTATGCTTCTGGAAGAAAAGTTTGGCGTATAAAATTTAAAAAATTAAAATTACAGCTCCAAAGATGAAAACTTAGTTTTTTTTTGTATTAAACTAATTTTTTTTATTTCATTGTTCACTTAATACACTTTATTAATTTCTTAAATTAGAAAAATCTAAAAGGTTGATTCCAGGGTTGGTAAATTTATTGTTTTTTCTACAAAAGTAACTAGGTCAAGTTAGTTTTTTCTTTTTGTTTACAAGTTTTATATACCTTATGACTTAGAATGAAATAGTTTGGCATAGAAATTAAAAAAATAAAAGACATAGCTCCAGAGCTGGAAAACTTAAATTTTTTCTGGTACATAAAACTAATTATTTCTTTGGTAATTCTATATTTTGTAAAGAAATAAATTAGTATTAAAAAACTCAGAAATATGGTTACAGGGTTGGAGCTTAAAAAAAGTTTCGGTAAGAAAAATAACCAAAAATATTTTTTTTCAGTTAAACAGATTTCATGTTTTAGGAAAATCATTGCTCAAGATTTTTTATACATGGTTAATTTTGCTATGGATATCTAAACTAATTGAAGTATAAACAAAGGTTTGTGCTTATTGTGCTATTAATTTTTAGTAAATGGAGATAAAACTAAGACTTATCGCTAAAGATGAATTAAAGGACATGTTCCGTTTAATTTTCCTAATACATTTCCTTTCTGCTGAACAAATATAAAAAAAATCCAGTAGGAATAAAACGTTTACATAATACCACGATGTATACCATTTGCAATGGGAAATTTAAATCAAGACACTAAGCGGTTTTGCAACATCAATGATTATTAAATACGGGAAAATATAAAACAAGTTAGTTTACTTGGTATGGAAGTGCAATACTAAGAATATTTTAGAGTTATTAAATAGCAACACGGTTTTGACGTCGATGTTGACTGAAATAAGAGTGAATGTAAAATATATCTTAACCACAGAGTGTAGAGTAAAATATTTAAATATTGCTAATATCGAAAATAAAATAATTTAATCAAACTTTTTAATCGAAAAATACTGAAAGGTCACTTACTATTAATTGCTTTACAGAAAAAAATTATAAAGTTTAGCACAAAATAAATATGTATATATGTGTCTGTATACTATATATATGTACGTACGTTGGTAAAGGGTATATAAGATTCGGCACAGCCGAATATAGCACTCTTACTTGTTTTTTTTAATTTTGCCCCTATTTTTTTGATAAATTCCCTATTTTGTGCCACTTTTTGAAAAAGGTCATCGGTCACCCTGCCTACGTACATAAGAATGTTAACACAGTCTTAAAGGCCTCGTTAGCCGACTGTAGAAATCGTAGATGTAACCCTACGTCTACACCTGATATATTTTTATCATAACAAAAGTCAAACTTTATATTCAAAAATTTGACTTCGAGAAGCCTTTTTAAAATTTATGGCTACACCTTATATGATTCAAAGGACCCGAGAGGAAGAGCATGCGGTGGATCAGCAATTTTAATAAAGTCAAGACTCAAGCATTATATTATTGACAACATTTGCGAAGAACATTTACAAGCAACGAATATTTGTATCGAAAATTTTTGCACTAATTTTGTCATATCATCAATTTACTCCCCTCCTAGGTTCGCAATTACTGAGGACCAATACGAGAATTTCTACAAATCCCTTGGCCCTTGCTTCGTAGCAGCTGGCGACTACAATGCAAAACATACGTTCTGGGGTTCGCGTCTTATTACACATAGAGGTCGGGCATTGTTCAACACAATTTCAAAAATGGGCTTGGAAGTCATTTCGAGTGGGGAGCCCACTTACTGGCCTACGGACATACAAAAAATTCCGGATGTTATAGATTTTGGAGTCATGAAAAATATTTCTAGGGAATTAGTTCATGTTGAAGCGTCTCAAGATCTTTCCTCCGATCACTCTCCCACGATCGTTACAATTTGTAGCCCACTAAGTAGTGACTTACCTCACCCGTATGTGAAGACGATCAACCGTGTTAATTGGCTGGGGTTCAGAAAATATCTCAGTACTCATTGTACGGAAAACATTATACTAAGAACATCCGAAGATATTGAATTTAACATTGGCAATCTTATCAAATATATAAAACAGGCTGCTGAACATGCGACTACCTCCTACCCGCAGACTGGATTTAATAGAATTTATTCTACGGATATTGAACGTCTTGTAAGTGAAAAAAGAAGAGCTAGAAGGGAATGGCAACAGCACAGATCACCACAACATAAAATCAGATTTAAAGAGTGCACTAAACGACTCCAAGACTTGCTTGCATTTGAAAAAACTGCATCTTTTAAAAACTATCTGGGAGGTCTTGATGCCACACCAGCATCTAATTACTCCTTGTGGCGCGCTGCTAGAAAGCTTAAAACACCTGTTGCGTTTAAACCACCTCTGCGTACATCTACAGGGGGTTGGGCAAGAAGCGATACTGAAAAAGGTAAACTATTTGCTGAGCATTTAAAATCAGTATTTACCCCTAACTCGTGTACTGGTGTTATTGATTTGCCGAATGTAGTGGCGCTACCCCCTCGACCCATAAAATTTAGAACGTGTGATGTACAAAAAGTAATTGCTGAACTTAACCCGAAGAAAGCTCCGGGTATTGATGGAATTAGTAACCAGATGCTAATAAAGTTGCCTCGTATTGCAATTAGAATCCTATTATTTATTTTTAACGCCATTTTACGACTGGAGTATTTTCCAAATAGCTGGAAGCTTGCCAAAGTTAAAATGATTCCAAAGCCGGGCAAAGACCTTACCAAGGCTGAGTCATACAGGCCAATAAGTCTGCTATCAACAATGTCAAAACTTTTGGAAAAACTGCTCATGACAAAATTGTCCCCAATTCTAGTTAGTAATGGGTGCATACCGGACCATCAATTTGGTTTTAGAAGTCAGCATAGCACCATCGAACAAACTCATAGATTGGTTCAATTTATAAGAAGAACATTTGAAGAAAAGAAGTATTGTTCTGCGCTGTTTATCGACGTTTCTCAGGCATTTGATAAAGTGTGGCATGAAGGTCTTATTTTAAAATTGAAATCATATTTACCAATAAATTTTCTGAAGCTATTAGAAAGTTATATTACTACCCGGAAGTTTACGGTTGTGGAAGGAGACTTCATGAGTGTGCCCGAATCTATATCATCCGGTGTGCCACAGGGGAGCATACTGGGGCCAGTTTTGTATTTGATTTACACTTGTGATATGCCTTTGAGCAGCAATATCCATACATCTACGTTTGCCGATGATACAGCCTGCCTTAGTATGCACGAAAACCCTCACGAGGCTTCCCGATATCTACAAGAACATATTACACAACTGGAACTATGGTTAAATTTATGGAGAATCAAAGTAAACGAGCAAAAGTGTGTCCAGGTAACATTTACCCTGCGAAGAGATACTTGTTCCCCTATTCGAATCAACAATCAAGTTGTTCTTCAACATTCACACGTAAAATACCTTGGTATACACCTTGATCGACGGCTTACATGGAAGCCCCATATTGACTCAAAGCTAACACAAATGAAACTGAAATTAACTCAGCTACATTGGCTGATTGGTAGAAATTCTTCACTCAGTCTAGATTGTAAACTTTTAATATACAAGACGATTTTGAAACCAATATGGTGCTACGGAATACAGTTATGGGGCACTGCTTCAGCTTCTAATGTCGAGAGAATCCAACGAAGGCAAAACAAAATTTTACGCTTAATAACATTGGCTCCATGGTATATAAAAAATTCAAATATACATCGTGATTTAAATATGCCACTAGTGACTGAAGAAATTGCAAAATACGCTGGCAAATATTTAACAAAACTCGAGTCACATCCTAATCCGCTTGCCCGTAATATTTTGAACTTTACTGGACACATCCGCCTAAAAAAGAGGGACACATGGGCTCTTATTCATAGCACTCCAGATGGGACTTCTTGAAAATACTTTATTTTTTTCCTTTTGACTATCACTACTTATGTATTATATATAACTATTACTAAGCTTATGTCCGACACTGGTCGGGCCTAATTATATTTTTAGATTTAAGATTTGAATACTTATTGTTAGTTCATATATGAAGATACAATAAATAAAAAATCATGCATTCAAAACAAATCATGCATTCAAAACATATTCAAAAATAATTTTTTCTATGTTAGCTCTTTTTTCTATATGGAATTTGACATTTGTCATGATAAAAATATATCAGGTGTAGAAGTAGGGTAATGAAAATGTAAATGTAATGTAAATGTTTTTGCGATTATAGAATGCTTAAAAACGTGTCATGTATTTTCGACACAAACAAAAAAACTTCCTTGTGCAGACATACATACATGCTAATTGCTTCGTGCCCAGCAAACACTCATTTTTGATTTTAAATTGCGAGTTATGTGAAGTCAAACGTAAAAGTTCATATATATATACATATGTATAATATTTAAATTCATGGAATTAATTTTTATTGAAATTTATATGGATTGTGTGATCATACATACATATGTATGTATGCATTACTGCTTGAGGGCCACTCAGACTATAATACAAGTATTAATACTTTTGGAAAAAATGCCTCCCTGCCTTTATTTTGATGGTAATTTTTATACTGTTGGAAAAAAGTAATGGAGTTTTTGAAATAAGACATTTTTTATAATGGAAATGTGCCTAGAGGTTTTAAAAATTATTATTTTATGTAAAAGAACTCAATTGTAATAATTTTAATAGCAGCTGTAACGCTTAAGGCTCTAACCGTAATATTTGCATATAACTACAAGTGGCAAAACAGATTTTGAGCAATTTCATCGGAACAACGAAGTGCTTGACTCCTTAATTTCCAGGAATGCCTATACTCAAAATATTTCATAGGTAAATTAAACGAAAAATGTGGTTCATTTTACGAAAATAATCGTTCTTTTTACGGTACGAAATGATGCGTACATAGTACAAATGATATTGGCTTATTTTACGAAATACTTTTTGTCTGTAAATAACAAAATTGTATATTTTTACAAATTATTTTTCGTATATTTACGGAAAACAATGTTTATATTACAAAAGAAATTCGTGAATCATGAAAAGCAATTTGGTGTAATATACGAATTTTTGTATAAACCTAAAATCTGTGAACAAATTAAAATCTGCAAAAAAATTCATTTTTTTACATATGAAAAATAATTTTGTAATATAATCTGTAATTCTTGGAATTGAAGGTTGTAAAAATTATAAAAAGAAAAACATAATTCTAAGGGGGTCGCTACAGACTCTGCATTCCTCATACATACGGTGACCATAATTTTTAAACCAAAATACAGAACGAGGAAATATTTAACAAACAGCAGCTAAAGAACACACAGCCTACAGACATACGAGTATTAAACATATTGAAGAAAAAAATTTTAAATGTAACATTGAGGGTGGAGTTGCCTGAACCGAAGGTCTTTGGTTAGAGCCTGGTATCCAACAGCCATTAAATAATAACACCTCGCATTTTTGTGATGTGCATTAGTGTCCCTTTGTATCAGTTATCATAGGAAAGTTCTAGTGATGAAGGCATAGTCACTGGTCACTGGTCACTGGTCACTGAAATATACCGACTTAAGCAGTTACTAATCCTAATGTAACGCCCGGTTTCATTGTGTAGCAGAATCATCGGCGAAGTAAAATAACCAACAAAGTGACTAATAAGCACAGCCTCAAAAAAATTTAACACACCTCATTTAAACACCAGAGGCGCTGCAACACTGCACTATTAAAAACGTGCAAAAAGCAGAGGTGCAAAATAATGAAGTTCCCTCAATCCCTTCCTGCATCACCTGTTTTCTCTATCACTATCCCTTTCGTAAAGAAGGTAAACCCTAGTAATAGTAGTAGGCACTCACTGCCTGCATGTTACTTCTCTTGAAAAAAAAAAAATCACATACGCTAATCTACAAATCGATGGTCACAAGTAGAAAAGCAACAAAATTAAACATACAATTTTTTGTAATTCAAGAAAATAGTTTGTTGTAGGAGTAATATAAAAAAATAGATCCTACCAAAAGTCATCTGCAAGAAATTTAAACAATTTGATTTTGATAGTTTTCTTATATTAATTATAGTAATTGATGTATTTTGAATTTGGATGAGAAAAATTAAGAAAAAACAATTTTTGGCGATTTAATTTCTGCTTTTAACGATTTTCTGCTAAATTTTTATAAGATTATTTTAAAAAAGTGTTAAATAAAAACAAATTTATTATCAAATAAATATTAATAAAAACTACATTAAACTGATTTTGGCGACTTTTAAAATCAATTGTTGCAGAAACTGCGTTAATTTTTTTAATGCAGTTTTAGTCATGAAAAGACAGAACAAATACTGAACAGTAAATAAAATACAGAACATTTCAACGTTTTTTCCTAATGAATAATTTATACAGAACAGGACCCTCAAATACAGTACTGTTCTGTATAATACAGAACGAATGGTCACCGTACTCATACATCACATACACATATATACATATTTTGCACTGAAACTCACGAATCAAACTGGGAACACAACTGGGACGAACAACGAATTTTTCGTTACGGACTTTCGACATAGAAAATAAAAGACATTTGTTCATAAGAAGATTATCACAACACCCCTATCAAACGAAATTCGTCCTGCTTGACGAACTCAGCAATAGATTTATTTAGATGGATTTTTTCTTTCTTTGCACAAACAATAACTAATTATCACTTATAAGATCTGTTACTTATTCGTTGTTGGTGCTCCGTGGACGAGATTTATCGTTCTTCCCAGATGTGTTCCTATCGTAAGCCAAAAGGTAATTTTTTATTACAACAATTTTTATTTTAATTGAAATTTGTTTAAAAATTGTTTATATTTGTATACAATGACAAGAAACCAAATGGGGAAAACATTAAAATATAAAACAAAACAACAGTTTTCCCAATTTTTTTTCGTAAAATTTAGGAAACCTTTGTAAATTTAAGAATAATTTTGTACTGCAAACAAAATGATAACAAAACAAAATTTTTTTATTCTACGAAATTTCCAATTTTATAAAAATGTTTTATTTTATACTAAATTCAAGAAAATAAACGAAAGTTATGGTACTATAAACGAAAATAATTGTACGAAACAATTTTTGTAACTTAACGAAATTCGTAAGATTACAAAATCTGTTTTCCTGCACAAGCCACAAATATTTTCGTAAAATGTACAAAATTTTCGTTTATTGCACAAAAAATAAACTACGAAAAAATATTTCGTATATTTAGTAGTGTTTTCACACTGCAAGTTAAAACCTGGTTTTAACGTTAAAACCATAAACAGCTGATTTTGCATTCACACTGCTTGTTTGTTAAATTCAGGTTTTAACTCACAGACTGTCTAATAACTTTGCTCAAAATAAAATAAATCTCCTGCAGAAATGCGTGTGTTTGTTGCTGTATTTTTGTCTGCTTTTTATAACACTTATTTGACAAACTGTACAATTGTTTTTATTTGTATGAAAAACTAAGAAACTTTACAATGCGCTCTAAAATGGAAATTATTGTATATTTTGTAAGTTAATATTTTAAAATTATGGCACTAGTAATACAAAGTAAAGAAGTGCTTGGAAATCAAGTTATTGTATATAAAAAATTCACAAATAAATCACAAAATAAAACTTTTTTATCGGTGGATCGATATGCCATATCGTTTATTTTCACTTTCCAGAGGTCAATGAAAATATTTTTGTTGTTGTCCTTTCAAAAAACTCTTATTTTTCCTTAATTGTTTACTTATTGTTGCTGCTGCATCCATTTTGAAGTTGAAAATCTTGCCAGCGACATCTCTTGTTATTCACTGGCATAAACATTATCAGCTGCTTCCGGTCATTTTAACTGAATTTACCACAGCGAAAACAGGGTTGCATTTCATAAAACCAAAATAAAACCAATTCAGAAATGGTTTTAAGTTGGATTAAACAAAAACAATTTGTATGGTAAAACCAGGTTTTAACAGTTGGTTTTAACATTAAAACCAACTTTTATTAAAACCAATTCAGTGTGAAAACACAAAAAGCCTGGAATATTTTGAGTGTATGGTTTCAGTAGCACCTCAATCATATAAAAACATTATTGTATATCCACTTTATCGTTTTATACTTTTCTTATTAATGTCCGTACCTACTAATAATAATTAATTTTAATCACAAACAATATACATTTAAATATGTATATTTTTGAACAAGAACACATATATACTACTTTTTGTTTGCTGGGTGTTTATCAGTATAACAAATTCAAATAAAATGCGCAACAGCTGTTCGAAACATTGATGGGAGTTCAATATCTTCACATTATTTTTGATTGTGTGGAAAAAGTACGAAAATTATTTAAATGGTATCAAATCATTATTTTATACTTACAAACAATGTTATGACTTTGATATTTAGTGAAATTAAAATTTTAGCTTCATATGTATACATACATACATTATAACGTATTATAATTATAAAAATATTTATATTTTTATTATCATTATAATTGTTATGATTAAACGCACATATTAAAATTGTTATTGGTATTATTAAATAAAATATGTTTTTTGTGCGCTTGTATGGATATTTGTTCGCACAAATGTACTATATGTGTGTTACATATTCATACATATATGTATGTATATGTATATTAACAAAAATATAAACAAATTCGATTGGCAGTCTGTGGTTAGATTTTATAAAGAAAAAAACTTTATTAGAAAACTAAATTTATTAAATATGTCATGTACGTATACAAATTTAGCAACTCAAAAGTTTAAATTATCAAAGGAAACAAAAGTACCAAAATAGGGCTATTGTGCCACACTTTCATTCAATATGCATACATCCCATCACTGTCTACAAATGTCATGTAACGTCATGAAATTCTATTTTCTGCAGGTTCAGACGTTACATTTGCGTGACATTTCAGTCAGGTAAGCATTTGAATAGCTTTTCATGCAACAGATTCGAACAGCTGACACATTTACATTTACAGTTCTACATTTGCAGTCGGATAATTCTGCCTTCACTGTTTATACGGCATAGCAAAAGTACACAAACTTGGTAGCACTTCTATAGAAAGCTTACTTATGTTGAGAAAAAAATAGTGTAATAGCGTAGACAGACGACAGCGTTAATTTGCATTAAAAGCTAACTAATGTGAATTAAAAATTTACCCTGACAGACGACAGTATTTGCATTAAGTAAATCGTCGGTTAGTTATTGGTTTGCGGTACAGGATATTCAAAATACATTATTATTGCAGCAAACCAATAACCAACCGATGATTTGTTTTATCCAAAACAAACCCCATTAACTGAATGTACTCGTAGCCAAGTCGCACACCTTTTCAAGCAGTCCGTATCTAATTCACTCATCAACCAGTATTTGATTGATTGTTGACGGTGCTGCCATATTTAAATAGGTAAATTCAGTATTAATTCACTTTCATTTAGTGCATTTACTTCAAATCAAATGCGCATTGGCATGGGGATAATTCACAAGTTAATTTGAATTAAGGCAGTTAATGCAAATTAACGCTGCCGTCTGTCTATGCTATTAGGTTTGTTTATATTTGTATTTTATTTGTTCAATATTTCGTTAACCTTAGGTTTATTTGAAGAAAAAAAACCTAAATGAAATTATTCGAATAAAATGTTCATGCGTTATTTATTCGATTATTAGAATAAAATTTATATAATAGCGTAGACAGACGACAGCGTTAATTTGCATTAAAAGCTAACTAATGTGAATTAAAAATTTACCCTGACAGACGACAGTATTTGCATTAAGTAAATGGTCGGTTAGTTATTGGTTTGCGGTACAGGGTATTCAAAATACATTATTATTGCAGCAAACCAATAACCAACCGATGATTTGTTTTATCCAAAACAAACCCCATTAACTGAATGTACTCGTAGCCAAGTCGCACTACTTTTCAAGCAGTCCGTATCTAATTCACTCATCAACCAGTATTTGATTGATTGTTGACGGTGCTGCCATATTGAAATAGGTAAATTCAGTATTAATTCACTTTCATTTAGTGCATTTACTTCAAATCAAATGCGCATTGGCATGGGGATAATTCACAAGTTAATTTGAATTAAGGCAGTTAATGCAAATTAACGCTGCCGTCTGTCTATGCTATAAATGCACAAACTATCAAATAATTATTTGTTTTAATTGTTATTATTTGCTTCTATCAATGGTTTTTGTTGCAATATTTGTCCATTTATTGTTTATGTTATCAAACATTTGTAAGCGTAGCAACTAGAGATGCTAATCGGAACAGGTTTTTGAAAATCCCGGGCTTCGGGATTTAGTGATAGAGTCTCGAAATCCCGAACCGGGACCCCGGGATTTTCGGGACTCACAAAATCCCGAAAAATATTGTAAACAAATGTACGTCTTCATATTAGAAATAATATTTTTATTAGTTTTTTTTCATATTTAAAAGGTACATATAGATGTGCATATGTATGCACTTACATACATATGTATATATTTTACACATTTAATTAAAATATTATACATACTTTCAGATATATTATACATATGTATATATGTATATACATATCATATGGGCAAATCCACAGAAATGTCACATACGACATTTCAGAGAATTTAGATTTTGTTTATTTTTTATGTACTTTTCAGGAGCGTAACTAGCTCTACCTTTGTTAAGTGCATTATTCCGAAATACAAACTTAATTGATTGGTCATCGTGCGTGACATTTCTGTGGAATTGCCCATATATTTATATTGTCTATTAAAATATTTATTCGAAATAAACAAAAAAGTTTTAATTCATAAATCACATTTGATTGTAATAAAATAAGTTTTTACATGCATAAATAAGCAGATTAAGAAATAAATAAAAATTATGTACATATGTATGTATTTCTATTTGAAATAAAATTGTGTTTTCTTAAAAGTGTTTATTTTAAGTAACTTCTTAAAAATATTAAAGCGTCTAATGTTTCATCTGCCATTCTGGAACGAATTTTGTTTCCGACATACGCTGCTGCCGAAAAACACCTTTCACATTCTGCACTCGTTGGCAAAACTGTTTGCAAATACTTGTATTTAATCTGTAAGTATTTTCTTCTTGTTCCTCCAGAAAGAAAAAGTTCAATTTCTTTTGAAAGTTGCATGTCCAAATTATTATTTGTGACAGTTTTTGATTTTTCAGGGCTTTTACATTTACTCATAACATCTTTTAGCTTTTGTGCAATCGAAATATTTTCGTCTTGTTCTAGGTTCTCATCTGAGACAGAATCAATTTCGATTGATGCCAAAGAATCGTTTAGATTGTCATTTTCTGCTAAGCGTGATATCAAAAGTTTTTTTTCGTGTTTTATAACACTTATATCTACATTGTCTTTAAATTCTGTTTTTAGATTCGGATTTTGTAGAAAGTTTAAAGTAATTGAATAAACTGTTCTCCTTTCTCCAATTCTCTTACGAAGAGATTTATATAATTCTTTGCTTAAATGACAATTTGATTTTGATATCTCGTGTAGCATAAATGTCAAAGCAGCATCAGCTTTACACAGATTCATGTCGCTACCACATAGTGCTTCAAGAGTAATTTTTATTGGACGTAGGACATTAACAATTTTGTTAATTAAAATAAAGTCTTCATCCCCGAATTGCTGAGATTTTAAATCTATTAAAGTTTTTTTCAACGAAATTTCTAATTCAGCAAACCTCTGACACATGTCGAACAAGGTATTCCATCTTGTTTTGCAATCTAATAATAACTTTAACTCTCTTCCTTTTTCTTCTTTTACATATTTTTGCAAAATATCGTTTTTGGTTGGAAATTGTGAAAATGTTTAAGAAATCATTTTCACAATTTTTCTAACTTTTCCAATTACTGCTTTCCCATTAAACTTCTCAGTTATATCAATTTGGTTCTTATTTAAGCCCACTTCCATAAATTCAAATGAGCCAAAATCAAACTTCATCATCGTCATCTGACGACGTTTCATCTCCCATAAAAATATTTTCTGTGTTTTTATAAATAACATCAACCAGTGCCAGATGAAGTCCGTGGGCAAAACATAATTGTTGTTTTGGAGCTATGAGCTTCCCAATTTTTTTCATATTTACATAGTAGATGCACCATCTGTGGTAAAACTGATTATATCGGATGATAGTGAGAGTTGGAATTCTTTTAATTTATTTGTTATATTTTCAATACAATTTACAGCAGTTCCAGACGTCCTAAGTCTTACCAAACCAAGATTAAAATGTTGATCGTTTGTGTAAGCGACAATATTAATATAACGCTTGTTTGACGTTGATGTCCACTCATCAAAAGTAATGCTGAGTCTATTTCCTTTTGACTTCATTTTACTGATATCTAACTTCATATTTTCTTTGCATTTATAGTAAAAGTCCATGAACTTACTTTTAATAGTATCTTTCGATTTTGGAATATCGAATCCGTGACTTTCGCAATTCTTTGGATGTTATGAACAAGGAAAAAGGTATTCCATCAAGAGCAATCAAGCGACTTATAACAGCAGGAAAACTTTCTTCATGTTGTGGAAAACTAAAATCTGTAATCTTTAACATTTTTCTTTGTGGTTCCTCGCAATCTCCTTTTTGAAGTTTTATCATATGAACCTGTATGTACATAAAACTTAGTAAAAATGGTTATTTAAAAAACTCTTAACTTACGTTTAGATGATTTAAGAGGCCTTTTGTTGAACCGCCATTAGTTTTTAAAACTTTGTGGCACAACTTGCACTTAGCGTACGGAGCACTTTTGGACTCTGCCAAAAAATGACTCCACACTGAGCTTTTGTCTTTGTTTTTTGATTTGTGCTCTTCAAAATTCATTGTTTTTCCGATTCACATACATATATACACGCTATTTACATATAAATTCTATTTACTTGAGTAATTTTTCTTGGATTTTCTACACAATGTGTGCAAGCGTAGCAAAGTTGTTATTTAAACTTTTTGTAACAGGGTGTTTCAAATAATTTTTAATATAAAATAAGATGACAGTGAAAAACATTATTTATTGAAAAACGGGATTCAGTAAATCCCGAAAATCCCGGGCTCTAAATTTAAAAAATCCCGGGCTCCGGGATTTGCACAGTCCCGAAAATCCCGGGATTTCCCGTTTAGCATCTCTAGTAGAAACCTTAAGCAATTTATTTGCAAATAGTGCGTTATTCGTGAATAGTTTTCTGAATTAGTAAGTCGCAATAAAGAGAATAAGTAGTAGTGAATTGCCGGTCCCACACCAATTAAAATTTGAAATTTGGGTAATTGAAATTTTAAAATTCTTGGAAATTTGATACCTACGAGGGTGGGTCAATAAGTCCGTCCAACTTTTTGTTTACATAAGGGGTTTTGTTTGTTTACTACATACGAGGGTGGTTCAATAAGTCCAGTTTTCTTATGACCGTGGGAATTTGTATGTGTGTATGTTTGTGGGTTGGATTAAAGGGTTTCATAAGATTAAGATTTCATAAGTATATATGCCCACGGAAAAATCATGAATATGATTTTTCCTTATACTAATGGGTGTGAAATAGTTAAAATTAATTTTTCCTAATGCCTACGGCAATACATGATTATTTTTCCTAATGCCTACAGCAATACATGATTATTTTTTTCAAATGCCGACGGCAAAACATGATTATTATTTTTTCCAAATGCCGACGGCAAAACATGATTATTATTTTTTTTTTCAAATGCCGACGGCAAAACATAATTATTTTTTTCTAATATCAAAGGGAAAATTGACAGTGTTGCCAGACTGTAGAAATTTCTTATCGTAATAATATATCAGTAATATCAGAGAAAATAGATTTGATGACTACAAGTGATTCTCATATGAATCGTGTGTATGTGTGATTTCCGCACGCTAATAAATTGTTTATAAATAAAATAATTAAATAAATTAAATTAATTTATTTAAATATTTTATTTATGTGTTAACATGTATGTGAACACCCCTAATACTTGTGTGTGGGGGGTCCAGCTTGATAGTCGCTGGTAATTTAATATTTTATGTATTTGTTTAAGAAATATGTATGTATGTATGTATATGTATGTATGTATGTGTATGTATTTATGTATGTATGTATGTATGTATGTATAAATGTGCGATCGTGGGTAATTGTGCGTGGAATATTTTGTAGAATACATACATATATATTTTGCAACGTAATCATTTTCTTTGTCTACGATTATTTTAAAGCAGCAAACTAAGTACAGTCAGCAGCAGAGAAACAAAAATAAAATTTATGAATGCTGCAAGGATACTGCTTCTAATTTTAGTATATATACGCCAACTTTTTTAACCAACACATCAGTACGTTATTTTATTTACAAGAAGTGTCATCAGCAATTGTGTTAAAGTGAAATAATAATAAAATAATTAAAAAAAAGTTATACAGGTTATCAGTGTAATACATGTAATAAGGTATACAAATACCAAAAGTCCTTTTTGGAGCATGTTAAAAACCATAGTGTGCAGGATCAAGTGGTCGTAAGCCGGGTCATAAATCAAGAGCTACCGCAGACATCTCTTCAAAATCACCAAACTTCATCATCATCATTCATTCATCAACAATATCCTTCTCTACAGTATCCTCAATATCATTTACCATTAAATTTTCAACAATACGGTATGCCATGGAATAATCAGTTTTTGGTATACAATTATAATCCCAATTTGATGCAATGGCAGCCTCTTAATTATCATCACTAAGAGCACCAACATCAACAACAAGATCATCAACAACAAGCTCAACAACACGGTGTGGATATCCTTGGAGGTACTTTATTCGACGATGCTATGGACATAAGCTTACCGGAAAGTGATGGAGAAGTAGAAGAAAGAAGAAAAGAAACTCTGCCAACTCAAATGAATACTTCGCATGCTAGAACAGATGAAGTCGAAGCGAATGTGCGATATTTTAAAATATCGAAAGCATTCAAAAATCATATTGCCACATATGAAATTTTAAATAAAAAAGATCAACTTCTCTTGGAAGAATTTGTTGAAGAAAATAAAAATGTTTTTATGAAGAGACTTCAAGTGAATTTAACTAAGCATTCAATAATTAAATTTCATGTGAGTATTAGGGCGGAGTACATCAAAATTGTTGGAGAAGAATTAGAGTTTTGCATAATATCACATGTAGCCAAAATGAGTTTGCTGACGAAGGCAGATAGCATAGATGAATTATTCCGTAAGCAGGTTGCGGAGATTTCAACCAAAATGTCCGAATTTGAAGAGCGAGATTCTGGTTGGACTTTGTCACGCATAGTCCGAGCAGAAATCAACAAATCTTCGCTCGTCAAAGGATCGAACTCGATATCCACACCTGGAAAATTAAAAAGAAAAAAAGCTTGCATCAACATTGAAAATGATGATGACTACTGTTGCAAGTGGTGTCTAATCGCTGCCATGGATACTACCAAATATAATAATGCAAGACGTTGCAGTTCTTATAATATTCAAGACATTGCTGCAGAGACGATTGTTACGCGAAATGGTGTAGCGTTAAATTTCAAAAATTTAAGCTTCCCATTAGGATTAGACAAAATCAAAGAGTTCGAGGTGAACAATCCAGCAATAAGTATTAACGTATTTGGCTATGATGAGGGGGCCAATCAGATTATTGGTCCTTATTATGTCACCAAGGACGAGAAAATTAACCATGTAAACTTGTTGCTTTTGGAAAATGGTGAAGTTCATCACTACATTTTGATAAAGTACATATCAAGGTAAGTTAAAAAATTATACTACACTTTAATTTAATGTTACATATACTTGTTTTATATATTTTATAATAGATACATTTTACTTATAAACTTTTATTTTACTTTTTTATCATTCACAGACTTTTACAGAATCAGACTACCACAAATGAACACAAACTCCACTTCTGCAACAGCTGTCTCCGTATACTCATACGGAGACGTGTGTGAAGATAAATATGCCGAGTTAAATATGTTTCGACGTAAAGACTTACGTTACAACATATTTAGGTGTGAAGATAAATATGCTATGACGTAACGACATGGGAGTTAATTAACTAGTTATATGAAAGAAAAACACATTTAAACAGGGTTTCGCTCATTTTTATATTGAATTCTGTCGGAATGTAATTATATTTAATAAAAATACAATTCTGAAGTAGATTTCTGAAACGTTTTAGAAAAAGTCGCCTTCGGTCATAGGAAAGACCTCTGAGGGATTTTGGCCAAAGCGGCCAAGTGAAGGGTTGGCATGCAATGCCACCTAAAAGGGAGCAATAACCAGGACACTAGCTACAAAACGTAGTAATTAGAATTCCAGAATTGAGTTTGTGAAAAAAGTTACAGCTCATATAAAGTCGTTTTTGGTCAAAAATTACCTCTGAGGGATTTTGGCCAAAGTGGCCAAATGAAGGGTTGGCATGCATTGCCACCTAATAGGGAGCAATTACCAGGACACTAGCTACAAAACGTAGTAATTAGAATTCCTGAGTTGAGTTTGTGAAAAAAGTTACAGCTCATATAAAGTCGATTTTGGTCAAAAATTACCTCTGAAGGATTTTGGCCAAAGTGGCCAAATGAGGGGTTGGTGTGCAATGCCACCTAATAGGGAGCAATTACCAGGACACTAGCTACAAAACGTAGTAATTTAGAATTCCTGAATTGAGTTTGTGAAAAAAGTTACAGCTCATATAAAGTCGTTTTTGGTCAAAAATTACCTCTGAGGGATTTTAGCCAAAGTGGCCAAATGAAGGGTTGGCATGCAATGCCACCTAATAAAGAGCAATTACCAGGACACCAGCTACAAAATGTAGTAATTAGATTTCCTGAATTGAGTTTGTGAAAAAAGTTACAGCTCATATAAAGTCGATTTTGGTCAAAAATTACCTCTGAAGGATTTTGGCCAAAGTGGCCAAATGAGGGGTTGGTGTGCAATGCCACCTAATAGGGAGCAATTACCAGGACACTAGCTACAAAACGTAGTAATTTAGAATTCCTGAATTGAGTTTGTGAAAAAAGTTACAGCTCATATAAAGTCGTTTTTGGTCAAAAATTACCTCTGAGGGATTTTAGCCAAAGTGGCCAAATGAAGGGTTGGCATGCAATGCCACCTAATAAGGAGTAATTACCAGGACACCAGCTACAAAATGTTGTAATTAGATTTCCTGAATTGAGTTTGTGAAAAAAGTTATTGCTCATATAAAGTCGATTTTGGTCAAAAATTACCTCTGAGGGATTTTGACCAAAGTGGCCAAATGAAGGGTTGGCATGCAATGCCACCTAACAAGGAGCAATTATCAGGACACTAGCTACAAAACGTAGTAATTAGAATTCCTGAATTGAGTTTGTGAAAAAAGTTACAGCTCATATAAAGTCGTTTTTGGTCAAAAAACCTCTGAGGGATTTTGGCCAAAATGGCCAAATGAAGGGTTGGCATGCAATGCCACCTAATATGGAGCAATTACCAGGACACTAGCTACAAAACGTAGTAATTAGAATTCCTGAATTGAGTTTGTGAAAAAAGTTACAGCTCATATAAAGTCGATTTTGGTCAAAAATTACCTTTGAGGGATTTTGGCGAAAGTGGCCAAATGAAGGCTTGGCATGCAATGCCACCTAATAGGGAGTAATTACCAGGACACCTGCTACAAAAAGTAGTACAGTAGTTTTCGCTTATAGTCACATTTAAAATTGCACGGAAATTGTGGACTATATCGCTAATGTGACTATAAGCCTAACTTTTTTATATGCCACGCAGAGGTATATAAAATAATTTCCATACAATCCAATTATGTGAATATAAACCAAATAAACTAAATTCATATTTATTATTAAAAAAATAAACAAAATGACTTCATTTTACAAAATACTTGCACATTTCACAAAAGTTGTAGTTAAAAATAGATTATTAATTGCTTTCAAAAAAGTCAGTAATTTTAGATTGCTTCAATATAAGTGATTATTTTAAAGTCATGTCCTCTATTTTTTCAAACAAAGAATGACCCTCAATATCATTTTCTATGCAAAAAATTCTTAAAAAATCTAAAGAATTCAAAATTTCTTTTGGTGTTGGAAGGTGTTTTTTTTGTTGTATTTAAAAGGCACGTTTTTGTAGCCTTTTATGCAACAATGTTTTGTTCTAAAGACATGTTCTTCTACTAAACAGTAGATGGAGGTTGAAATTTAGATTTACTTTTTGGCTTATGGCTTAAATAAATAACTAAAAAAATCTGTTGAAAATTTTTGTGACCATAACGCGAATTGTTTGCATACAATTTGAATTTTGACTACCACAAACTCGGTGCATATATGTCAAATATGACTATATAGTAAATGGACTATATCGCCAACTTTTTGAATGAAATTAAGTTCAAAAGTCACAAAAACCATTAAATATGGACTATATCATTAATGTGACAATAAGCGGTAGTGACTATAAACGAAAACTACTGTAATTAGAATTCCTGAATTGAGTTTGTGAAAAAAGTTACAGCTCATATAAAGTCGATTTTGGTCAGAAATTACCTCTGAGGGATTTTGGCCAAAGCGGCCAAGTGAAGGGTTGGCATGCAATGCCACCTAATAGGGAGTAAGTAGTAGGGAAATGCGGTTCCTGCCCCACAGTGGGTCGATTCACTAATCTGGTAGGTCAAAATTATTTGATTGTCAGTCTATACGGCTTTGAGGCTGTTGAGTTCGACAAAAATAGTTTAAAAAAATTTTAGATGATTTTTTAGGAAATATGACAGAGTTTTGCTATTGTGAACTCCGTTAGCATAAATTTTTCATGTAATATTTACAATATTTAATTTTTCATATAATATTATCAGTACTTTTAGAGCAAGTTCTTAGCTATCCAGAAATCCTTTTATTTTTTAGATTTTGAAATGCTAATATTTATGACTTTAGTCCATCTAGATTGACGATTCATCCCACTGTGCACGCCAAATTCTTTTGAAATTTTAAAATTTTAATTACCCAAATTTTAAAATTCTTGGAAATTTGTGAAATTTGATACCCTTGAGTTTTCGGCGGCACGCTTTGATGTTTTTTTGTTTACATAAGGAATTTTTTGTTTACATTAGGAGTTTTTTTTTTTTTTTGTTTACATTAACCCTTGTGGGAACGGGTGATTTTTTTTGGGGGTTACATTAATTGTGTGAACGGGTGATTTTGTTTTTTGTGGGAATACGTTAAGTGGGTTCATAGGTTGGAGGTTTTTCTTTTTGTAATGCATATATGTATATGCCGACGGGAAAATCATGAAAATGATTTTTCCTAGTACCAAAGGGAAAATCATGAAATGATTTTTCCTAATACTAATGGGGGTGAAATAGTGAAAATTAATTTTTCCTAATGCCGACGGCAATACATGATTATTTTTCCTAATGTCTACGGTAAAACATGAATATTATTTTTTTCAAATGCCGACGGCAAAACATGATTATTATTTTTTCAAATGCCGACGGGAAAATGATTTTTCATAATTCCGACGGGAAAAACATAAAAGTTATTTCTAATGCTAATATAGGAGTTTAAGGCTGACCGTGATTTGGGTGGGTGGGGTTTTTGTCGTAATATATAACTGAGGGAGTTTATAGATGTGTCTGTCTGTGTGTCTGTTTGTCCGTCCGTCTGTCTGTTGTGCGAGGCTGAGATTGGCCGGGAGAGCGTGGTGTAGTTGAGGTAGATGGATTGAGTGTATACCTGTCTGTTGGAATTTGTGTGAGGGTTTGATTGACAGGGGGCGGGGTGTGGTTGTGGTAGATCGACTGCGTGTATGCAGGTGTTGCAAGTCTGTAGGAATTTAAGGCTTTGGGGTAGGTGAGGGTGTTGTTGTACGAGTAATATGTATCCATGGGAATTTGTGGATGTGTCTGTCTTGGGGAATTTAAGCGAAGCTGTTATTAGGAGGGGGTGTGGTGTAGTTGAGGTTGATCGACTGCGTGTATGTATGTCTATATGTTTGTAGGAGCTTAAGACTGATCGTGATTTAAGAGAGGTGAGGATGTTGTTGTAATATGTATACGTAGGAATCTGTATGTATGTATGTCTGTGAAAATTTAAGGCTGATCATGATTTAGGGTAGGTGAGGTGCGTGTAGTAATATGTAACCGTGGGAATCTGTGTGTATGTATGTTTGTAGGAGTTTAAGGCTATCAGTGATTTGAGGGTGTTGTCGTACGAGTGATATGTACCCGTGGGAATCTGTATGCATGTTCGTAGGAGTTTAAGGCTGATCGTGATTTGTGTTGTTGTCCGTTTTGTTTGTAGGAATGACCGTGAAAATTTTTGTATGTGATTTTTCTTAAATGAAATCTGGTATATATGTGTGTGTGTGTGCGTATGATTTTGTCACGCTAGTAGTTTTATGTACGTGTAAATAAATTGTTTTCAATATCGAGATTTGGTTCTATAAAATATTTTCATATATCTGAACTTCCCTAACCCTATATACATATACATAAGTATATTTTCATACTCACGGTTGCTGGGTATTTTGTCATGCTTAAAATTGTCCAGCTTTAAAGTCTGCCTACGATCAATTTGTTTATATTACAGATTTTGTTTATTTAACAGCATCCGGCTTCTTTGACTTTTCATACGATCATGGGAATTTATAGATTCTCTGTCCATAATAAGGTCGTTTAGCTTGGACATGTGCTCTGACTGAATGGTTTGCGTTGTTCATATATTTTTATGATGTAGATATGTAAGTGTGATTGCCAAGATCTAATAAATACTTGAGTATTGATAAGAAATTTGATATTATGTGTACATACATATCTACAAATTGATTTTATGTATGTATGTACATACAAATAAGTGTTTGCCTCCGTGTTTGAATACATTTTTTTTGTTTTTGTTTTTGTTGTTGTTGTAAATATTCGCCTGGCCTTTTATGTATAGATGTCAAATATCTTCATAGTTTTTTTTTTTATTTGAAATTAAAAAAACGTTGATTTAATTTTTATCTGTATTTACTTAAAAGTTTGTGAGGATTTTCTGTTTTAAGTAAAACTGAATTGCTTAAGATACATACTTTAGAGTAATAGTAACTATAATAATAATAATATATAATATAATAAATATTCCCTATATTTAATTTACATTTGTTTAAAGTTGAGGCAGCTTATATTCATTCTTAGAAATATTTTGATATAAATTTTTTCCAGCCGTAGGCTTTTTTCATCACCTTTTACATTTATTTTAGAACATCTTGCATTGTCTTTTATACATTTATAAACATTTTTAAATGAAACTGATCCAGCACTTTAGCTTATGTAACGATAGTTTTTTGTTAGCCAGCTTGCTTCTTTTTTTATTTTTTATTGATTATTGAGTTTCATAATGAAATTATTATATTCATAATTGTTGAAAACAATTGCTACTTCTTTTCCAATGAATTCATTTGAGTTATTTTTGAAACCTTGTACGGGTATAAAAATTATCTTATTTTCCATATTGCTTAATTTATAAAACTTTTAGAATTTGACCTTTGATGGGTATATATTCTAGTATATGATCATGAAAAGGAACGCAATAAGCTGAAGTCTTTGCTTACTATTTCATATTAAAATTTTATTCAATTGTCCCGCTATTGAATAAAAGGAGCTTTTATCTTAAACTCTGGTACAGGTAGAAGCGCTTGAGATTCTTTCTTTGCTGGAATCTTAGATACATATAATAACTATATAGAATTGCATAACGTTTATTTTTAAATTTTATGTTAGGATCATCATCATATGGATATGAGACTGAACCTAAATGTACTTTTAAATTAGTTAATTCATAATAAGCAATCTTATTTTCTTCTTGAATAGCGATCAACAGAAAACGAAGTCGTTTTCTTACAATTTAGGTCTGACCTCTCAACTGCTCCTCTAGTATACAATATAACTTTGTATGTCAGCATTTCTGTCTACTCTTTGTGAGCGTTAGGGATAATTAAATTTTAAACTTTTTATTCTTCAAATTGTGTTACTTCATACTGATAATATCCTTAAGTACATTAATAATGTACGAGTATATGTTTATTTTATGACGGGTGAGCGCCTATGGCTTTTATTTGATGTTCTGGATGAAGTGATTTTTTTTCTCATTTTATTAAAGTTTAGCGTATTGCGTATATATTTCTAATATATTTAAGTGAGCTTTTTGTATCTGTCAGACAGAGTGAACGTATCAGTTGGTCAGTCAGTCTCTCTTTTTATTTTATTAATTTTTTTTTCTAATGTGTCACTACTATTTTTTCAGATTTTACTACTTGAAATAGAAAATATTTATATAATTTTAAAAGTATTAATATATACATACATATAGGTAAATATATGTATGTACGTAGAAATTAGTTCATATACAAAGAAATACATCTTTAATAATCAACTATTCTAGAAAATCGATCTAAAATAACACATTTACCTCCATCATCAATTCACCGTCAGTGTTTTCATATTGTGTTAGAAACATTGGAATATCTATGTTTGGTAGAATTTTTACTTCAAGTGTTTCTATAGAAGTTTTGGTGTTTGACCCCTTGACGTTATTGTGGTTAACGTAGACTGCGTTGTATCTCATTCAGATGTAATCATTTCTCACTTAGAAAAGGTCCTCATCACCATCAATCATAGTTGTATACAATTCATTCATGAGTGGAGTTGGTCCAGATACAATTGCTGTCTACAAATTAATGATTAGAAAATAGCTTTCTCATCACCTTCTAACAGGTTTAATATTTTGCTAGCATGCATGCTTAAGCATGCTTCTATCGATAGTGATGCGACAGTCCAACATTTAGTGGTGTTTCAATTAAAAATCTATACTATTAGAATTACGAATTCACTCTTTTGAATTTTTAACAAAGTATATACATATCTATTTCATTTGCCACAAAGTCTTAAAATTTCTTTGCTTATAAAAGTATGACATGAGGAATTATTTTAAATTATACATACTTCGGCATGCTTCCAATTTTATTTTTTTTTTTTTTTTTTTTTTTTTTTATAAAGTTATTTCATATTCATACAGATACAGATATAAAGTAAGATCTGTTTACATTCAATTTTACAATTTATGCATGCTTCAGCATGATTCTAGTTGAAGTCTGTATTTATTTAGTAAGTTTGTTTGATACCCATTCCTGCACATGTACATTCATAAAGATTGGATATGAAAGCCCAATTTTCTTAGTTTATCTAGAAATGAACAGAGTGAATATCTATTATAATAACCCCATATTCACAATTTAAAATTTCGTGTGCTAGAGCTTTCGAGATGGAAAATGTACACCTTTTACTATAAAAAGTGATAATATGATGTGTTGCTGAATATTTTGAACTCTTAAGCTTTCACAATATTTCATACAGACCACCAAGTTTAGAGAATTCTAGTACATTAAGCTATTTATCTTCCCTGAGACCTAACATTAGGAATCCTTCAAAAAAACCAATACAAACTAGATTTTTCCTTTTAATTTTATTTATATTTTCATTGAATTTCAACATTTTGTACCTCTTCAAGTTACTCTATACTGTATTTTGCACCTTTTTCTCATTCGTTGAGTTAACTTTAATTGCAAATATTTTAATGATGAGATCAACTTTTCTATTGTAGGCATTAAGTAGATCTTTAGGTATATCAATCCACTTATATGAACCATTATAGCTAAATTCTTAACACATAATTCCTTTTAATGATCTATTAATTTATTCTACTATTGATTCTTGCATATTATGAAATTTTTAATCCTCTGTCTATGCATGAATTTTGCAGTGTTTATTAAAAATTCTTTACCATCATCTATTTGTATTTTTTGTTTTAATACTCATATCATTTCAAAAATGTTTTCCATTGCCTTGGTTTTTTTCGAGTGCAGCTTTTATTTTCAACGATGCTCACCATATAAACTTTGAGAATGTGTCAGTTACAGTCTACAAAAATCAATAATTTCTATTTTCTCAAGAAAAGCTACCCACTTCACCTAAATCAGCTCCATAAAATATCATCTATTCCATTCATTACATCACTACAATACACAAACAATTTTCGAAATTTATTATGGAGTTCGTTTACTAAATGTCTTTTTAAGGACATTGAGTTGTTTTACAGTATTTTAGAGAGTGTTGTGATCCACTTGATACACTTTCAGCTATTTATACTAAAATGTAGTTAATAAATTTTATCGCTCAGCTCTTCAATTTGTTTGTCAAAAGATGATTTAATTTTTAGAATGTCCTTTTCAATTTTATACCTATCTTCTATCGTTAATTTTATTTCACACTCCACTTATTAATTCATCCTTTAGTTTCTCGATTTGAGTTTCCAGAAACAATTTACTGATAACATTGTTCACCGTCAGTGAACATTGTATACATTGGTAGAAATTATATATTTTATTTAGTTTTCAAAATCAAATTTGTCATACTATTTTCACGTTTTATCAATCATTAAAGAAAATAAACCCACTTTTAAGCCCCATATTTAACCATCAACTTGTATTTTATCTTTATTCAGTTTTAGATTTCTATCACCAAATTTCCACTCATTATTGAAGTCTTTATGTGAATCATAGTTTGTATCTAATTCATTTCATCCTTCCCAGACTAATAAGTCAATATAAGCATATTCGATGTTGGAAGGCCGTGAGTAAAAATCATCTTCTTCTTCTTCATCGTCATAATCATTCTCAGTATTAGCATCATTAAATAAGATGGTATTATCAAATATTGTTCCTTATGCTAGGTTCTTTGGTATACTTGTCTCTATCTTGACTAATGGATTTTCAGACTTTAAACTTGTATTATTTTCAACTTCTGTCTTCATTTTACTTTGTTCTTTCTTGTGTAATCTTTCAATATTTTTAGAACTATTTATGAATTCTTTGAGAGGTTCTGTTATAGGATCAAATATATCTCTTAGTTGTTCACGTGTATCTATTTCACCAGTTTTTATACTACGAAGCTTTTTCTTCAAGACACTTCTTATCAACACCGTTTTAAAATTTTCTCATCCATGTTTAATAATAGCAAATAAGAGGTATCAGCTATTAGATCAGGTATCACCTATTAGATCAGGTATCAGCTATCAGATCAGCTTATCAGGAGCTGCTCTGGTTTTCAGATCATCTTATTAGGAGCTGGTCTGATTTTTAGATCAGCTTATCAGGAGCTGGTCTGGTTTTCAGATCAGCTTATCAGGACCTGATCTGGTTTTCAGATCAGCTTTTCAGGACCTGGTCTGGTTTTCAGATCAGCTTTTCAGGACCTGATCTGGTTTTCAGATCAGCTTTTCAGGACCTGATCTGGTTTTCAGATCAGCTTATCAGGACCTGATCTGGTTTTCAGATCAGCTTATCAGGAGCTGGTCTGGTTTTCAGATCAGCTTATCAGGAGCTGGTCTGGTTTTCAGATCAGCTTATCAGGACCTGATCTGGTTTTAAGATCAGGTTATCAGGTATCAGATGAGGTTATCGGACAGCTGATCTGTAAAACAGATCAGGTTATCAGGAGCTGTTAAGATTGTCACATCAGATTATCTGTTTTAAATTGGGTCATCAGATTACAAGTAGCTGGACATTTATAAAATTTAGATGAATGAAGTTTAAGACCAGATAAAATGCGAAAAACTATACTGTTATGTAGTCAAATTGTTTTCTATGACGATCATCACTTAATTCAGTATCTTTCCTTATAATCAAAATTCCATATTTTTAATTCCAACACGATTTATATTTTTCTCATATTACTTAAACATTCTAACTACATTATGATTATTTCCTATCAAATATTTGGTGATTCTGGTATAAGTTTGACATTAGTAGAATGCATCAACATTCTTATCTTACGCCATATAAAAATATGCTTCTCACAACATGGTTAAATACCATATTGCTATTACTTCTAACTTTCTTAAAAGAAATAACAGATTCATTATCTGTAAATGTGTAATACTCATGTCTTTCATTAATGAAATAAATTTCTACAGGTATTCATATTTAGGTTTTTAGAGAGATTTTAAGTATAAATATGAAGATGTTTTAAATTTTTAGTCCATTAGAACTTTCTAGCCAGCCAATCATATCATTCTTATTTTTTTATTTATTTTTATTTTCGCAATTTGACAGACCAACTATTCTTGCACGAATAGAAATTGATAGAAGGGAACTATGATTTATTTTTGAGCTAACGTTTGATGACTCATCAAAATTTCATACCAAGGTATTTTTATGTTGTTTTGACTATGAGTATGGGTCAATATTTATGAAATACCTTTCCTAAATATTGGTGCATGCACATAGTCAAAACAAAGTATGCTTTAAGTGTTTAAAACCAGTATTACCATAAAAATGGTGGTTTTAAACTCTTAAAATATACTTTGTTTTACTAACCCCATTTTGTAACTAAATGCATTTCATAAATATTGAAGCATACTCAGAGTCAAAATATCCTTTGTTTTGAGTATGAGTATGGCTCATTATCTCTTATTATAGAAAAAAAATAGTATGATTATTTCTATAGTAATAGATAATATTTATAAAATGTATTTAGTTACAAAATGTGGTTAGTAAAACAACATAAATATACCTTGGTATGAAATTTTGATGATTCATCAATATTTCGTACCATCCTATTTTTAGGTTGTTTTGACTATAAGTATGTACCAATATTTATGAAATGTATTTCAAATATTATCACTTATTATAGAAAAAATAAAATAATATAGCTATATGATATCAGAAAATATTTTCGGTTATCATATAGCTATATTATTTTATTTTTCCTATAATAAGAGATAATGGTACCTACTCATAGTCAAAACAAAGTATATTTTAAGAGCTTAAAACCAGTATTGTCATACAAAATACTGATTTTAAACTGTTAAAATATACTTTGTTTTACTAACCACATTTTTTGTAACTAAATGCATTTCATAAATATTAACGCATACTCATACTCAAAACAAATGATATTTTTATGTTGTTTTGATTGTGAGTATGGAGCATTATCTGTTATTATAAAAAAATAAAATAATGTAGCTATACGATTTTAGAAAATATTTCTGAAATCGAATAGCTGTATTATTTTAGTTTTTTATAATAAGAGATAATATTTATAAAATGTATTTAGTTACACAAAAGCGGTTAGTAAAACAACCTAAATATAGGATGGCACGAAATTTTGATGAGTCATCAAACGTTAACTCAAAAATAAATCATAGTTCCCTTCTATCAATTTCTATTCGTGCAAGAATAGTTGGTCTGTCAAATTGCGAAAATAAAAATAAATAAAAAAATAAGAATGATATGATTGGCTGGCTAGAAAGTTCTAATGGACTAAAAATTTAAAACATCTTCATATTTATACTTAAAATCTCTCTAAAAACCTAAATATGAATACCTGTAGAAATTTATTTCATTAATGAAAGACATGAGTATTACACATTTACAGATAATGAATCTGTTATTTCTTTTAAGAAAGTTAGAAGTAATAGCAATATGGTATTTAACCATGTTGTGAGAAGCATATTTTTATATGGCGTAAGATAAGAATGTTGATGCATTCTACTAATGTCAAACTTATACCAGAATCACCAAATATTTGATAGGAAATAATCATAATGTAGTTAGAATGTTTAAGTAATATGAGAAAAATATAAATCGTGTTGGAATTAAAAATATGGAATTTTGATTATAAGGAAAGATACTGAATTAAGTGATGATCGTCATAGAAAACCATTTGACTACATAACAGTATAGTTTTTCGCATTTTATCTGGTCTTAAACTTCATTCATCTAAATTTTATAAATGTCCAGCTACTTGTAATCTGATGACCCAATTTAAAACAGATAATCTGATGTGACAATCTTAACAGCTCCTGATAACCTGATCTGTTTTACAGATCAGCTGTCCGATAACCTCATCTGATACCTGATAACCTGATCTTAAAACCAGATCAGGTCCTGATAAGCTGATCTGAAAACCAGACCAGCTCCTGATAAGCTGATCTGAAAACCAGACCAGCTCCTGATAAGCTGATCTGAAAACCAGATCAGGTCCTGATAAGCTGATCTGAAAACCAGATCAGGTCCTGAAAAGCTGATCTGAAAACCAGATCAGGTCCTGAAAAGCTGATCTGAAAACCAGACCAGGTCCTGAAAAGCTGATCTGAAAACCAGATCAGGTCCTGATAAGCTGATCTGAAAACCAGACCAGCTCCTGATAAGCTGATCTAAAAATCAGACCAGCTCCTAATAAGATGATCTGAAAACCAGAGCAGCTCCTGATAAGCTGATCTGATAGCTGATACCTGATCTAATAGGTGATACCTGATCTAATAGCTGATACCTCTTATTTGCTATTATTAAACATGGATGAGAAAATTTTAAAACGGTGTTGATAAGAAGTGTCTTGAAGAAAAAGCTTCGTAGTATAAAAACTGGTGAAATAGATACACGTGAACAACTAAGAGATATATTTGATCCTATAACAGAACCTCTCAAAGAATTCATAAATAGTTCTAAAAATATTGAAAGATTACATAAGAAAGAACAAAGTAAAATGAAGACAGAAGTTGAAAATAATACAAGTTTAAAGTCTGAAAATCCATTAGTCAAGATAGAGACAAGTATACCAAAGAACCTAGCATAAGGAACAATATTTGATAATACCATCTTATTTAATGATGCTAATACTGAGAATGATTATGACGATGAAGAAGAAGAAGATGATTTTTACTCACGGCCTTCCAACATCGAATATGCTTATATTGACTTATTAGTCTGGGAAGGATGAAATGAATTAGATACAAACTATGATTCACATAAAGACTTCAATAATGAGTGGAAATTTGGTGATAGAAATCTAAAACTGAATAAAGATAAAATACAAGTTGATGGTTAAATATGGGGCTTAAAAGTGGGTTTATTTTCTTTAATGATTGATAAAACGTGAAAATAGTATGACAAATTTGATTTTGAAAACTAAATAAAATATATAATTTCTACCAATGTATACAATGTTCACTGACGGTGAACAATGTTATCAGTAAATTGTTTCTGGAAACTCAAATCGAGAAACTAAAGGATGAATTAATAAGTGGAGTGTGAAATAAAATTAACGATAGAAGATAGGTATAAAATTGAAAAGGACATTCTAAAAATTAAATCATCTTTTGACAAACAAATTGAAGAGCTGAGCGATAAAATTTATTAACTACATTTTAGTATAAATAGCTGAAAGTGTATCAAGTGGATCACAACACTCTCTAAAATACTGTAAAACAACTCAATGTCCTTAAAAAGACATTTAGTAAACGAACTCCATAATAAATTTCGAAAATTGTTTGTGTATTGTAGTGATGTAATGAATGGAATAGATGATATTTTATGGAGCTGATTTAGGTGAAGTGGGTAGCTTTTCTTGAGAAAATAGAAATTATTGATTTTTGTAGACTGTAACTGACACATTCTCAAAGTTTATATGGTGAGCATCGTTGAAAATAAAAGCTGCACTCGAAAAAAACCAAGGCAATGGAAAACATTTTTGAAATGATATGAGTATTAAAACAAAAAATACAAATAGATGATGGTAAAGAATTTTTAATAAACACTGCAAAATTCATGCATAGACAGAGGATTAAAAATTTCATAATATGCAAGAATCAATAGTAGAATAAATTAATAGATCATTAAAAGGAATTATGTGTTAAGAATTTAGCTATAATGGTTCATATAAGTGGATTGATATACCTAAAGATCTACTTAATGCCTACAATAGAAAAGTTGATCTCATCATTAAAATATTTGCAATTAAAGTTAACTCAACGAATGAGAAAAAGGTGCAAAATACAGTATAGAGTAACTTGAAGAGGTACAAAATGTTGAAATTCAATGAAAATATAAATAAAATTAAAAGGAAAAATCTAGTTTGTATTGGTTTTTTTGAAGGATTCCTAATGTTAGGTCTCAGGGAAGATAAATAGCTTAATGTACTAGAATTCTCTAAACTTGGTGGTCTGTATGAAATATTGTGAAAGCTTAAGAGTTCAAAATATTCAGCAACACATCATATTATCACTTTTTATAGTAAAAGGTGTACATTTTCCATCTCGAAAGCTCTAGCACACGAAATTTTAAATTGTGAATATGGGGTTATTATAATAGATATTCACTCTGTTCATTTCTAGATAAACTAAGAAAATTGGGCTTTCATATCCAATCTTTATGAATGTACATGTGCAGGAATGGGTATCAAACAAACTTACTAAATAAATACAGACTTCAACTAGAATCATGCTGAAGCATGCATAAATTGTAAAATTGAATGTAAACAGATCTTACTTTATATCTGTATCTGTATGAATATGAAATAACTTTATAAAAAAAAAAAAAAAAAAAAAAAAAAAAAAATTAAATTGGAAGCATGCCGAAGTATGTATAATTTAAAATAATTCCTCATGTCATACTTTTATAAGCAAAGAAATTTTAAGACTTTGTGGCAAATGAAATAGATATGTATATACTTTGTTAAAAATTCAAAAGAGTGAATTCGTAATTCTAATAGTATAGATTTTTAATTGAAACACCACTAAATGTTGGACTGTCGCATCACTATCGATAGAAGCATGCTTAAGCATGCATGCTAGCAAAATATTAAACCTGTTAGAAGGTGATGAGAAAGCTATTTTCTAATCATTAATTTGTAGACAGCAATTGTATCTGGACCAACTCCACTCATGAATGAATTGTATACAACTATGATTGATGGTGATGAGGACCTTTTCTAAGTGAGAAATGATTACATCTGAATGAGATACAACGCAGTCTACGTTAACCACAATAACGTCAAGGGGTCAAACACCAAAACTTCTATAGAAACACTTGAAGTAAAAATTCTACCAAACATAGATATTCCAATGTTTCTAACACAATATGAAAACACTGACGGTGAATTGATGATGGAGGTAAATGTGTTATTTTAGATCGATTTTCTAGAATAGTTGATTATTAAAGATGTATTTCTTTGTATATGAACTAATTTCTACGTACATACATATATTTACCTATATGTATGTATATATTAATACTTTTAAAATTATATAAATATTTTCTATTTCAAGTAGTAAAATCTGAAAAAATAGTAGTGACACATTAGAAAAAAAAATTAATAAAATAAAAAGAGAGACTGACTGACCAACTGATACGTTCACTCTGTCTGACAGATACAAAAAGCTCACTTAAATATATTAGAAATATATACGCAATACGCTAAACTTTAATAAAATGAGAAAAAAAATCACTTCATCCAGAACATCAAATAAAAGCCATAGGCGCTCACCCGTCATAAAATAAACATATACTCGTACATTATTAATGTACTTAAGGATATTATCAGTATGAAGTAACACAATTTGAAGAATAAAAAGTTTAAAATTTAATTATCCCTAACGCTCACAAAGAGTAGACAGAAATGCTGACATACAAAGTTATATTGTATACTAGAGGAGCAGTTGAGAGGTCAGACCTAAATTGTAAGAAAACGACTTCGTTTTCTGTTGATCGCTATTCAAGAAGAAAATAAGATTGCTTATTATGAATTAACTAATTTAAAAGTACATTTAGGTTCAGTCTCATATCCATATGATGATGATCCTAACATAAAATTTAAAAATAAACGTTATGCAATTCTATATAGTTATTATATGTATCTAAGATTCCAGCAAAGAAAGAATCTCAAGCGCTTCTACCTGTACCAGAGTTTAAGATAAAAGCTCCTTTTATTCAATAGCGGGACAATTGAATAAAATTTTAATATGAAATAGTAAGCAAAGACTTCAGCTTATTGCGTTCCTTTTCATGATCATATACTAGAATATATACCCATCAAAGGTCAAATTCTAAAAGTTTTATAAATTAAGCAATATGGAAAATAAGATAATTTTTATACCCGTACAAGGTTTCAAAAATAACTCAAATGAATTCATTGGAAAAGAAGTAGCAATTGTTTTCAACAATTATGAATATAATAATTTCATTATGAAACTCAATAATCAATAAAAAATAAAAAAAGAAGCAAGCTGGCTAACAAAAAACTATCGTTACATAAGCTAAAGTGCTGGATCAGTTTCATTTAAAAATGTTTATAAATGTATAAAAGACAATGCAAGATGTTCTAAAATAAATGTAAAAGGTGATGAAAAAAGCCTACGGCTGGAAAAAATTTATATCAAAATATTTCTAAGAATGAATATAAGCTGCCTCAACTTTAAACAAATGTAAATTAAATATAGGGAATATTTATTATATTATATATTATTATTATTATAGTTACTATTACTCTAAAGTATGTATCTTAAGCAATTCAGTTTTACTTAAAACAGAAAATCCTCACAAACTTTTAAGTAAATACAGATAAAAATTAAATCAACGTTTTTTTAATTTCAAATAAAAAAAAAAACTATGAAGATATTTGACATCTATACATAAAAGGCCAGGCGAATATTTACAACAACAACAAAAACAAAAACAAAAAAATGTATTCAAACACGGAGGCAAACACTTATTTGTATGTACATACATACATAAAATCAATTTGTAGATATGTATGTACACATAATATCAAATTTCTTATCAATACTCAAGTATTTATTAGATCTTGGCAATCACACTTACATATCTACATCATAAAAATATATGAACAACGCAAACCATTCAGTCAGAGCACATGTCCAAGCTAAACGACCTTATTATGGACAGAGAATCTATAAATTCCCATGATCGTATGAAAAGTCAAAGAAGCCGGATGCTGTTAAATAAACAAAATCTGTAATATAAACAAATTGATCGTAGGCAGACTTTAAAGCTGGACAATTTTAAGCATGACAAAATACCCAGCAACCGTGAGTATGAAAATATACTTATGTATATGTATATAGGGTTAGGGAAGTTCAGATATATGAAAATATTTTATAGAACCAAATCTCGATATTGAAAACAATTTATTTACACGTACATAAAACTACTAGCGTGACAAAATCATACGCACACACACGCACACACACACACATATATACCAGATTTCATTTAAGAAAAATCACATACAAAAATTTTCACGGTCATTCCTACAAACAAAACGGACAACAACACAAATCACGATCAGCCTTAAACTCCTACGAACATGCATACAGATTCCCACGGGTACATATCACTCGTACGACAACACCCTCAAATCACTGATAGCCTTAAACTCCTACAAACATACATACACACAGATTCCCACGGTTACATATTACTACACGCACCTCACCTACCCTAAATCATGATCAGCCTTAAATTTTCACAGACATACATACATACAGATTCCTACGTATACATATTACAACAACATCCTCACCTCTCTTAAATCACGATCAGTCTTAAGCTCCTACAAACATATAGACATACATACACGCAGTCGATCAACCTCAACTACACCACACCCCCTCCTAATAACAGCTTCGCTTAAATTCCCCAAGACAGACACATCCACAAATTCCCATGGATACATATTACTCGTACAACAACACCCTCACCTACCCCAAAGCCTTAAATTCCTACAGACTTGCAACACCTGCATACACGCAGTCGATCTACCACAACCACACCCCGCCCCCTGTCAATCAAACCCTCACACAAATTCCAACAGACAGGTATACACTCAATCCATCTACCTCAACTACACCACGCTCTCCCGGCCAATCTCAGCCTCGCACAACAGACAGACGGACGGACAAACAGACAGACAGACAGACACATCTATAAACTCCCTCAGTTATATATTACGACAAAAACCCCACCCACCCAAATCACGGTCAGCCTTAAACTCCTATATTAGCATTAGAAATAACTTTTATGTTTTTCCCGTCGGAATTATGAAAAATCATTTTCCCGTCGGCATTTGAAAAAATAATAATCATGTTTTGCCGTCGGCATTTGAAAAAAATAATATTCATGTTTTACCGTAGACATTAGGAAAAATAATCATGTATTGCCGTCGGCATTAGGAAAAATTAATTTTCACTATTTCACCCCCATTAGTATTAGGAAAAATCATTTCATGATTTTCCCTTTGGTACTAGGAAAAATCATTTTCATGATTTTCCCGTCGGCATATACATATATGCATTACAAAAAGAAAAACCTCCAACCTATGAACCCACTTAACGTATTCCCACAAAAAACAAAATCACCCGTTCACACAATTAATGTAACCCCCAAAAAAAATCACCCGTTCCCACAAGGGTTAATGTAAACAAAAAAAAAAAAACTCCTAATGTAAACAAAAAATTCCTTATGTAAACAAAAAAACATCAAAGCGTGCCGCCGAAAACTCAAGGGTATCAAATTTCACAAATTTCCAAGAATTTTAAAATTTGGGTAATTAAAATTTTAAAATTTCAAAAGAATTTGGCGTGCACAGTGGGATGAATCGTCAATCTAGATGGACTAAAGTCATAAATATTAGCATTTCAAAATCTAAAAAATAAAAGGATTTCTGGATAGCTAAGAACTTGCTCTAAAAGTACTGATAATATTATATGAAAAATTAAATATTGTAAATATTACATGAAAAATTTATGCTAACGGAGTTCACAATAGCAAAACTCTGTCATATTTCCTAAAAAATCATCTAAAATTTTTTAAAACTATTTTTGTCGAACTCAACAGCCTCAAAGCCGTATAGACTGACAATCAAATAATTTTGACCTACCAGATTAGTGAATCGACCCACTGTGGGGCAGGAACCGCATTTCCCTACTACTGGAGTAATTACCAGGACACTAGCTACAAAACGTAGTAATTAGAATTCCTGAATTGAAATTGTGAAAAAAGTTACAGCTCATATAAAGTCGTTTTTGGTCAAAAATTACCTCTGAGGGATTTTAGCCAAAGTGGCCAAATGAAGGGTTGGCATGCAATGCCACCTAATAAGGAGCAATTACCAGGACACCAGCTACAAAATGTAGTAATTAGATTTCCTGAATTGAGTTTGTGAAAAAAGTTACAGCTCATATAAAGTCGATTTTGGTCAAAAATTACCTCTGAGGGATTTTGGCCAAAGTGGCCAAATGAAGGGTTGGCATGCAATGCCACCTAACAAGGAGCAATAACCAGGACACTAGCTACAAAACGTAGTAATTAGAATTCCTGAATTAAGTTTGTGAAAAAAGTTACAGCTCATATAAAGTCGTTTTTGGTCAAAAATTACCTCTGAGGGATTTTGGCCAAAATGGCCAAATGAAGGGTTGGCATGCAATGCCACCTAATAAGGAGCAATTACCAGGACACCAGCTACAAAATGTAGCAATTAGATTTCCTGAATTGAGTTTGTGAAAAAAGTTAGAGCTCATATAAAGTCGATTTTGGTCAAAAATTACCTCTGAGGGATTTTGGCCAAAGTGGCGAAATGAAGGGTTGGCATGCAATGCCACCTAATTGGGAGTAATTACCAGGACACTAGCTACAAAACGTAGTAATTAGAATTCCTGAATTGAAATTGTGAAAAAAGTTACAGCTCATATAAAGTCGATTTTGGTCAAAAATTACCTTTGAGGGATTTTGGCCAAAGTGGCCAAATGAATGGTTTTAACGTACACTTCAAGCACACATTAATTTTTTTGGATATGGGGGTTAATCTTTAATAAATATTAAATAAATTTATATATATCCGCCGAATATATAAAACCGCCGAATCAAGCAGAAAATTTCTAAATTAGCATCCTCGGTTCCGTGTTCAGAAAAAACAAATGATGCAACATCAACAGCGCAGACGTTTTTATTTACCAAAAATTTAAAATCCGTTAAAAATTTGTTTGCAAAGCAAGCAAATCCAACATTTTTCTGTTACTAAGCCTGGTACTCTGTCCAACATTTAATGTGAAATGCTGTCAAACAAACTATATAAAAAAATTGTCATGCATTTGTAGTGAAAGAATGTTGCAGAAATAGTATTCTCTTCATTTTGGGGAAAACATCAGATATGTATCTTCAACATTTAAATTTTCATGCGAAATAAGGATGGTGGGTGGCACTTGTGTCGCATGGAATTTACAATAAACATAGCATAGTTTCAAGGGCTAGTTAATATTGATTACAGACACGATTGCCAGAAATGCAGATTTATCTGGATTTTGCAGATTTTTACCCTCCAAAAACACGAAATCCAGATTTGAAGATTTTTGGGCTAAAAACGCAGATTTTTCAACTCCAATTATAGTGCAATTTTTTTACATTTTTCCTAATACTGCTACTACTTCTTGTTTTTTTTATGTGTGAGCGATTCATAGTTTAGAGAGTTAAAATTTTTTAACTTAGGAAACATCGTAGAGAATATATTATTTTCTCTTCAAGACTTTGCAAAGTAAACTTTGCGTGTGGACAATTGGCGGCTTTTCCTCATCAGTAGACTTCAACCAGTGCGGCAGCTAATTGTAAAAATTTTTGCTTGAAGCTTTTAAGCTTATTCTGCCGTATTCATAAAAAATAGTTTAAGTTTACGAAAGCTTTACAAAACAAATTTTTCTTTGTTAAACGTTTTGTAACCCAAAATAATATTTATTAATATTACCTATTACGAATATTAATATTACCTATTTTGTGCTATTACGCCTGTGTACATAATTCTTAATAACATATTTTGATAGTTATTCTATAAAAATATATATGTTGCACATGTACATCCATATTTATGTATTTTTATACCCTTTACCAACAAAAATGGTAAAAGGGTATATTTAGGTTTGTCATTCCGTTTGTAATTTCTATAATATCAATAAGCGACTCATAAAATATATATATTCTGGATCCTTATGCATAGGGAAGACGAATAAGCGATGTCCGTCTGTCCGTCTGTCTGTACGTGAAATCGGTTTTCCGAAGCTCCCAGAAAAGCTAGAGACTTCGTTCTTGGACTGGTGTGTCAGAAATTTTCCAAAATAGATTGGTATTGAAATTCAGCAAAATTGGGCAGACGATTGCAGAGCTGGAAAACGTAAACTATATTTTGCCATATAAAAGTAACTACCGAAAACAAATTTTTATTTTTTTTTAATAAATAAATTTATTTTACACTTCAGTACGACTAAAATTGGTATTTTAAATTAAAAAAAATATAAAAAAAATTAAAAAGACGTTTCCAGGGTTGGAAAACTTTAACTTTTTGTGTTATGTAAAATTAACTATGTCTAAAACTATATTAGTATTTTCTCGAGAACCGTAAGAGCTACAGACCTGAAATTTGGACACAGTGTGTAGACTTTTGGCTACAACAACAAATACATGAGAATTGGAAATTAAAGGGTGTTCCAAAACGAGCAACGAAAAATTCTAAAATCCCATGTAATATACATACAATTATATGTATATACACTTGAAATTTGTAAGGTTAGTGTATTTTTATACAGACTACAAAAATTAACACTAAAATTTCAAAAAATTTAAATTAAAGGGTGTTCCATCAGTTAATGCAATTTTGACTATGCAATTTTGACAACTTGCTGTATCTTGGAAACCGTAAAAGCAAAACTCTTGAAATTTTCAAAAACGGTAAAACTAAAAAATCAAGGAATTATAAAATAGCCAAACGGAAAAAAATCGCGAAAAACAAAAAAATCGCCAAAACGAAAAATACCCCAAAAAAAAACATGAAAAAATCGCCAAAATTAAAAATAAAACCCAAAACAGGAAAAAAACGACAAAATGAAAAAAAATCGCCAAGATGAAAAAACCCCAAAAAAGAGAAAAAAATCGCCTAAATAAAAAAAACCCCAAAGCAGGAAAAAACGCCATAATGAAAAAAAAACCCAAAAACAGAAAAAAATCGCCATATTAAAAAAAATTTCTAGGACTAAAATAAATCGCGAGAAACTGGAAAAATTGCTTAAATAAAAAAAAATCGCAAAAATGAAAGAAAATCGCCAAAATGAAAAAAAAAAACGCCAAAATGAAAAAAATCGCCAAAACGAAGAAAACCCAAAAAACAGAAAAAAGTCGCCAAAATGAAAAAAAAAGAAAAAAAACTCCTAAATAGAAAAAACCCAAAAACAGAAAAAACTCGCAAAAATGAAAAAAAAATCGTCAAAATGAGAAAAATCTACAAAATGAAGAAAATCCCAATAACAGAAAAAGATCACCAAAATAAAAAAAACCTCCAAAAACAGAAAAAAATCGCCAAAACGAGAAAAAAGCGACAAAACTGAAAAAATCGTTTAAACTGAAGAAAAAACTTCAAAAAAGCCGTGCGCGATTCAAAGTCGCACTTTACTGAAGTTTTTAATATTAAAGGAATTAAATGAAACTAATAAGCAGATTTTGTAAAAAATTTTGTTTCTAAACGTTTCAAATTTGTATGAAAAATAACGAAAATTCTTTTCAAAAAATATTTTTTCCATACAAATTTCAAAACGAAAAAATCGTTTGAATTTACAAAATCTGACCTTAAGTTTTTCCTTATTTCGTTTTTGCTTTTTTCACTTAACATATTTTATGTATTTTTTAAAGAACTAGATTGGTATCAATAATCAAAAAAATCCAAAATTATGACTCCAGGGTTGGAAAACTCACACTTTTTGTGTTATGTAAAATTAAATAGGTCTAACAATTTTTTTCTTTTTCTTTATAAATTGAATATATTTTATGCTTCTAAAAGAAAATTACAGCTGCAAAGATGGAAACTTTAAAAAAATGATAAATTTTTTCACAAAACAAATATGTATGTATGTGTCTGTATACTATATACATGTACGTACGTTGGTAAAGGGTATATAAGATTCGGCACAGCCGAATATAGCACTCTTACTTGTTTTTTTTTTGCTTTAATAATTTTTGTGCAGTTTTGTCAAATTCTTATTGATTTTGTATTTAATATTAAGAACTTTTGTAAACCAATTCAGAATTAAGGTAGTAAAATAAAAATTTTTTAACAAAAAAAAAATCCTTAAAGAATTAGGGCCGTATGCAAAAAAATATTTTACTTGAGCTTTAAAGTTCATAGTAGTTACCAAGCACCTTAAGGCTAACATTGCTTTGTTAAGAAATTGTATGCAAAAAACAACTTTAATTATTTTGTAATTTAATAATAAATACTGGTAACACCACCGTGTTCAACAACCACTTCGAGTATTCAAATAATTTTTTATTTTAATTAAATAAATTTGTATCATCTTGAAGTAAAGCAACCTAATTTAAAAAGTATGAGCTTCTGACATGGAAGGAAAACATATAAACATTTTTATGAAGTAAAAGTAAAAATAATATGATGAACAAAGAAAAATTATGGCAATATATTTTATTCAAATGAAATGAGTATTTGAAATTCCAGATTTTTTCCATTCGTTTTGACTGTATGTACATCACTAAAACATTTTTGTATAATTGAATTTATTTTAAAATTTTTTTATGGATTTTGCTATGTTTTTCGAATCAGTTGGATAATTTGGTGATGTTTTCAATAATATAACAGATATAATAAATTTAAGATAAGAGCTAACACTTCTAGCTTCATTTTTAGATGTATCATGCATAGAGATGCTAATCGGGAAAGGTTTTTTGAAATCCCGGGCTTCGGGATTTAGTGATGGAGTCTCGAAATCCCGAACCGGGACCCCGGGATTTTCCGGACTTACAAAAATCCCGAAAAAATTGTGCACAAATGTGCGTCTATATATTAAAAATAATATTTTAATTTTACAAAATATTTTTGTTTTGCATATTTAAAGGGTACTTATACAATTCAGACATTAAGTTGCAAATTTTCATTGAAAAGTGCAATGTTTGTAACATTTTTCCTAGAAAAGAAAAAGTCAAAGATATATTATGTATATACCATATACTATTATCTACTAAAATATTTATTCAAAGCAAATTTTTTATTTTAACTTTTTATAACAGGAAGTTTCTAATAATTTTTGATGTAGAAGATGACAGTCAAAGACATTATTTATTCAGATAATCCCGAAAATCCCGGGCTTTAAAATTAAAAAATCCCGGGCTCCGGGATTTGCATAGTCCCGAAAAGCCCGGGATTTCCGGGCTCGGGATTTCCCGTTTAGCATCTCTAATCATGAATCAATATGTGCTATATTAACAAAAATATTTGAAGAACAAAGTACACATTTTGGAAATATCAACTTAAAGGACCCTTAACAAACGTATGTGCATACTTTAGAATTTTGATATAATAATTTTTTTAGAATACAACTTTACTTAACATTGCTTGGCAAAGCTTTGTTAACTTTTTTTGCATACGACCCTTAATGTAGTGAATTAAACATTTTTGAAAAAAAAAATAGAACAAAAAAATCCTTAAGGAATTAAGGTAGTGAATTGATCATTTTTGAACAAAAGTAAAAAAAAATCCTTAAAGAATTAAGGTAGTGAACAAATCAACAATTAATTTAAAGAAGACATCAAATCAAACTTTTTAAACTCAAGAAGAAGTGAAATCATCAATTAATTTAAAGAAGACATCAAATCAACATTTTCCAACTGAAGAAGAAGTCAAATCTTCAATTAATTTAAAGAAGACATCACATCAATATTTTTCAATTGAGGAAGAAACCAAATCAACAATTTTCAAAAAGAAAGCGAAGAAGACAACGTTTACATAAAGTGAGCTATTTGCACATATTATAAGTATATACGTACATATATTTAAGTTTTATAAAGTTATTACTACGAAAGAAATTTTTCAAAAGAAAAGCAAGCAAATAAGAACAAAAAAAAATCATATAAATTATAAATAAATTTTTTTTACACAAAACTAATCTTTTTGACAAGAAAAAAAAGAGGAAATAGAATCATTGAAATTATTAGGTGAAATTGTAAGGTGAAATTTTTTGAGTGTTTGATATATATAGATTCATTTTATTTTTACTTATAAAGGGTGTTTTTTTAGAGGTATAGAACTTCGAATTGAAATAAAACACAAGAAAATCGTTTTAATGTCCATCAATTTGGCTGGCTCGAATAAAGCCAATTCTACAGGTCCAATTTTCAACCACTTTTTCGAGCATATGGGGCCGTATGTTGGCAATAACGCCACGAATGTTGGCTTCCAAATCCCGTAACGTTTCTGGTTTGTTGGCGTAGACGAGCGACTTCACATATCCCCAAAGAAAATAGTCCAATGGTGTCAAATCACACGATCTTGGTGGCCAATTGACAGGTCCATTCCGCGAAATTATGCGCTCATCGAATGTTTCCTTCAATAAATCGATTGTGACGTGCGCTGTGTGGCATGTAGCGCCGTCTTGTTGGAACCACAACTCATCCACATTCAAAATCTTCAAAATCTTCCATAAAGTTGATGGACAAAGCTCCAATTGCTGTGCACGGTGGCGAATCGATTCATTCGGGTCCTCTTCAACACTTTGCTCTACAGCGGCAATTGTTTCTTTGGTGCGCACTGTTCGACGTCTCTGCGGATGCGTATTATCACATAGAGTAAACGTAGTGTGAAAACGATCCATGGTTAACCGAATTAATTGCTCTGATGGACTAAATATTAATCACTTGACAGCTGACAAAATGGCCGCCAGTTAAAAAAGTGATGCCAACTTAAAGTTCTACACCTCAATAAAAAATACCCTTTACTTACCTTATTCAATCATGGCCCAAGCACCTTCTGTTATCCTTGACCCTAATAAATATCTCAAAACATTACCTGAATTTAGCGGAACACGACACGACCTTTACAACTTTACTAGTGTTCACCCAGTGGTTGAAAATCAACCATTAACGCACAGAGGTGGAGAATAGAATGAAAATATTTAAAGTTTGATGAATTTAAAACACAATTTAAAAACTATATTCAAATATACATATGTATGTATAGACTCCAAGGTAAACCACTCTCTTAAACCACTTTCTTACCTACTAAATACGAATTTAAAATTTCATTTATCGGCTTAAATAAGAATAGATTTTAAGCAATCTATTTAAAAAAAGTTGTTCACTTTTTGAACTAAATGTAATTAGATATTTGCTCCTAGTGTTTTCACTTCATATTCATTATTATTGCCCAAAACAAAAATATTCGTTTATTTTTTCATTGAACGCTTTTTCTCTAAAGTTTTAGACTCCCCATTAAAACGTTTGTTACAAAAAAAGTTTATATTCCCTATTCTTTGAGAAAGACCCCATATGTATGTACGAATATACTAGCCTAATAATATAAACATTCCATCATATTCCAAAATTCCATCATATTCCAACATTCCATGATATTCCAACATTCCAGTATGTTCAGTAATTTAAAGCACAGAAAAATAATGAAAACAATGAACAAAAACAAAACGCACGCAAAATAAACCAAAAATTAAAAACTTACTTTGTGCTGTAGGTGAATTTAACTTTAATCAAAGTTATTAATAATTAAAAAAATATATTATTTTTAAGCATAGGAGCACTGCTCCTATTGTCAATCTATCTAACAAAAAAAAAATCAAGCGAATACGTTGAGTTTAAGTCAGTTAAAATGGTTCTTAACTTTTTTCACTTGCCTATTTATATATAGATTACCCTTATAGATAGAATACACCCTCTACTAACGCAATATGACCAAATGTCCCTACTTTTCTTCTCTGATATAATAAAAAGTAGGTTACAAGGCAGAGCTAGGGAAGTAATGGAAATAAATTTTCATGTACAGTCGTGGGCAGACATTGAGAATGTCCTTATAAATAATTTTGGAGAAAGATTGAACTTAGAGGAACTTGATGATAATATAAGAGCAGTAATATTCAGAACAAACACGACAGAATTCTATAACGAAATAAAAGATAGGTTACGGAGATTAAATAATAAAACCAGTATGATAATGGGAGAAAATCCTGGCACAGCCGAAATAGCCAAAAACAACATGAAATCAACACTTAATATTTTTAAGGGAAAAATTCCTGAACCAATGAAGACTATATTGACTTGTCGAACCCCAAACACGCTGGAGGAAGCAATGGAAATTTTTTTCCAAGCAGGATATGCATACAATGGCAACAAGATCAAACAAACCGAAAATGAACCAAGAAACCGAAATTTTAATAAACAAATTCAAATCCTCAATATAAACATAGTTTTAATTCTAACAATCATAACAGACAAAATATCCATCACAGACCTAATTACAATTCGCAAGAAAATTATCATAGACAAAATTTTCAATATAGGCCTAACAATAATTCAACCAACAACGGTTTCCAAGATACAGCAAGTTGTCAAAATTGCATAGTCAAAAGTGCATTAACTGATGGAACACCCTTTAATTAAAATTTTTGGAAATTTTAGTGTTAATTTTTGTAGTCTGTATAAAAATACACTAACCTTACAAATTTCAAGTGTATATACATATAATTGTATGTATATTACATGGGATTTTAGAATTTTTCGTTGCTCGTTTTGGAACACCCTTTAATTTCCAATTCTCATGTATTTGTTGTTGTAGCGGCCAAAAGTCTACACACTGTGTCCAAATTTCAGGTCTGTAGCTCTTACGGTTCTCGAGAAAATACTAATATAGTTTTAGACATAGTTAATTTTACATATTCAATAAAACTATTTCTTTAAGCTTTAGGTCCGTAAAATTTTATATATTTTTCTTATATATTTTTATTTTTGATCGATATTTCGTAAACCTTTGGTTTACTTCTTCAGGATATAGTAAATTGTATTTTGACTTTTCTGTTTTTTTGTTTTCAAAATACAATTTACTATATCCTGAAGAAGTAAACCAAAGGTTTACGAAATATCGATCAAAAATAAAAATATATAAGAAAAATATATAAAATTTTACGGACCTAAAGCTTAAAGAAATAGTTTTATTGAACATATATAAAAGGTCGAAAAATTAGATAAACAATTTAATTTTACATAACACAAAAAGTTAAAGTTTTCCAACCCTGGAAACGTCTTTTTAATTTTTTTTATATTTTTTTTAATTTAAAATACCAATTTTAGTCGTACTGAAGTGTAAAATAAATTTATTTATTAAAAAAAAATAAAAATTTGTTTTCGGTAGTTACTTTTATATGGCAAAATGAAGTTTACGTTTTCCAGCTCTGCAATCGTCTGCCCAATTTTGCTGAATTTCAATACCAATCTATTTTGGAAAATTTCTGACACACCAGTCCAAGAACGAAGTCTCTAGCTTTTCTGGGAGCTTCGGAAAACCGATTTCACGTACAGACAGACGGACAGACGGACATCGCTTATTCGTCTTCCCTATGCATAAGGATCCAGAATATATATATTTTATGGGTCGCTTATTGATATTATAGAAATTACAAACGGAATGACAAACCTATATATACCCTTTTACCATTTTTGTTGGTAAAGGGTATAAAAACAACTTTTTAAAAAGTATCATTTTCTAATTACTACTTTTTGTAGCTGGTGTCCTGGTAATTACTCCCTATTAGGTGGCAATGCATGCCAAACCTTCATTTGGCCACTTTGGCCAAAATCCCTCAGAGGTAATTTTTTACCAAAATCGACTTTATATGAGCTGTAACTTTTTTCACAAACTCAATTTAGGAATTCTAATTACTACGTTTTGTAGCTAGTGTCCTGGTAATTACTCCTTATTAGGTGGCATTGCATGCCAACCCTTTGTTTGGCCATTTTGGCCAAAATCCCTCAGAGGTCATTTTTGACCAAAAACGACTTTATATGAGCTGTAACTTTTTTCACAAACTCAATTCAGGAATTCTTATTACTACGTTTTGTAGCTAGTGTCCTGGTTATTGCTCCCTATTAGGTGGCATTGCATGCCAACCCTTCATTTGGCCACTTTGGCCAAAATCCCTCAGAGGTAATTTTTGACCAAAATCGACTTTATATGAGCTGTAACTTTTTTCACAAACTCAATTCAGGAAATTTAATTACTACGTTTTGTAGCTAGTGTCCTGGTTATTGCTCCTTGTTAGGTGGCATTGCATGCCAACCCTTCATTTGGCCACTTTGGCCAAAATCCCTCAGAGGTAATTTTTGACCAAAAACGACTTTATATGAGCTGTAACTTTTTTCACAAACTCAATTCAGGAATTCTAATTACTACGTTTTGTAGCTAGTGTCCTGGTTATTGCTCCTTGTTAGGTGGCATTGCATGCCAACTCTTCACTTGGCCGCTTTGGCCAAAATCCCTCAGAGGTCTTTCCTATGACAGAAGGCGACTTTTTCTAAAACGTTTCAGAAATCTCCTTTCAGAATTGTATTTTTATTAAATATAATTACATTCCGACAGAATGCAATATAAAAATGAGCGAAACCCTGTTTAAATGTGTTTTTCTTTCATATAACTAGTTAATTAACTCCCATGTCGTTACGTGATAGCATATTTATCTTCACACCTAAATATGTTGTAACGTAAGTCTTTACGTCGAAACATATTTAACTCGGCATATTTATCTTCACACACGTCATACGGAGAACATCATGAGTACTCATAAGGCGGAATGTGGAAAAATCGTCACAACTATGCCATCAGGTCCTGATGCTATTCTTAGCTTTAAGGGACATCAAAGAAAAATGGATGTCCCTTTTGTAGTTTACGCGGACTTCGAATGCATCTTAGAAGATATAAGTAATAATGTATGTAGTAAAATTTAGTAAAAAAGCACACACCTTGTGCCTTTAGTTATTATATAAAGTGTATGCATAGTAATAATTTAGATAAGTTTAGGATATATACGGGGGAAGATGCTTCAGAAAAATTTTGTAACATATTTGATTAAGGATTGTGAGGAAATATATAATAACCATTTAGTATACAATAGACAAATGGATACTTTATCCCCTTCGGATACTTATAATTTTTATAGTGCGGTGAATTGTCATATTTGTCAAAAATTTCTAGGCAAAGATCGCGTTAGAGATCATTGCCACATTAGTGGTAAATTTAGAGGTGCAGCCCACAATAACTGTAATTTAAATTACCAAATTCTCAAGTTTATACCAGTTTACTTTCACAATTATTCAAATTATGACTCACATCTTTTTATTAAAGAATTAGGTGAAATTTCAATGCAACTGAAAGTACTCCCTCTCAATAAGGAACTTTATATATCCCTCTTCCAATTCACAGAAATGAGTGATGGCCATAAACTTGAAATAAGATTTCTTGATACTATACGCTTTATGGCTGAGAGTTTGGAATCATTACCCTGCAATTTGTCGGATAATGATTTCAGCACTATAAGATCCTTATTTCAGTCAGAAAAAGAATTTCAGCTTATTAAGAAAAAAGGTATTTTCCCGTATGAGTACCTAAATTCATTCCAAAAATTAGATGAATGTCAGCTGCCTTGATTTCTTTGATAAGTTGAATAATAAAGAGTGTTCTTTAGAGGAATACTCACATGCTGTAGAGATATGGAATACTTTTGGTTGTGAAACAATGAAAGATTACATGGACCTTTACTTAAAAACAGACGTCCTCTTACTGACAGATATTTTCGAGAACTTTAGAAAAGTTTGTAAAGGTATTGATGAGCTCGATCCTTGCCAGTATTATACAGCACCTGGCCTTTACTGGGATGCAATGCTCAAATATACAAAAATTTAATTAGAATTATTGACAGATATAGACATGTACAATTTTATGAAAAAAGGTATACGTGGGGGAATAGTACAGTGTAGTCAAAGATATTCGAAAGCAAATAATAAATACTTGCATGATTTCGATAAAGAGAAGCCCTCGTCTATTAAGACGCTAACAATTTGTATGGATGAGCGATGTCGGAATATCTTCCTCATGGTGGGTTCAGATGGCTATCGCAAGACGAGCTGAATCTGGATCCAAACAGCATAGCTGATAATGGAACAGGCGGTTATGTATATGAGGTTACGTTGGATTATCCCTCTCATTTACACGACTTGCATAATGATCTTCCTTTTTGCGCTGAAAATAAGAAACCTATGTAAGCGAAGTATAGCAAGTTGATAACCGATTTCTCTACAAAGCAATCATATGTGATACACTTTAGAGTCCTAAAACAGTGCTTAGAATATGGCTTAGTTTTAAAAAAAACTCATCGTATTCTAGCATTTAAACAATCTCCATGGTTAAAAGGCTATATTGACCTAAATACCAGACATAGACCCACTGCTAAAAATGCTTTTGAAAAAAATTTTTTCAAACTACTTAATAATGCAGTGTATGGTAAAACCATGGAAAATGTGGATAAGAGGAGAGATGTTAAAATTGTCAATAGTTGGGAGAGGACGAATCGGAATCATTTGGGTGCCCAAGATAGGATATCAAAACCAAATTTTCATAGTTTATCTATATTTTCCGAAGATCTTGTAGCAATCGAAATGACTAGAGTCAAAACCTGCTACAATAAACCAATTTACTTAGGATTTTGTCTACTCGAGGTGTCCAAATGGAAAATGTATAATTTCCATTACGGGTGCATGCAACCTAAGTTTAAGACAAACCTCTCATTAAACTATATGGACACGGACTCTTTTATCTATTCAATAAAGACTGACGAATTTTACGCTGACATAAAAAATGACATACATGAACAATTTGATACATCGGACTATCCTACAGACAATATTTATAATTTCCCAATAGTAAATAAAAAAGTTATTTGTATGATGAAGGATGAAAATTGCGGTAAGATAATGACAGAGTTTGTTGGGCTGCGATCACAATGTATTCATTTAGTGAACAAAACCAAAATGACATTAAAAAATCGAAGGGGGTAAAGAGAGCCATATTAGATAAATATAGTTTAGCTACATATAAAAATTGTTTATTTAATAAGATTAATGTATATGATAGTATGTTAACATTTAAATCTAAGCTACATCAATTATATACTAGTGAATTAAATAAGGTAGTATCTATTCAATAAAGACTGACGACTTTTACGCTGACATAAAACATGACATACATGAACAATTTGATACATCGGACTATCCTACAGACAATATTTATAATTTCCCAATAGTAAATAAAAAAGTTATTGGTATGATGAAGGATGAAAATTGCGGTAAGATAATGACAGAGTTTGTTGGGCTGCGATCACAATGTATTCATTTAGTGAACAAAACCAAAATGACATTAAAAAATCGAAGGGGGTAAAGAGAGCCATATTAGATAAATATAGTTTAGCTACATATAAAAATTGTTTATTTAATAAGATTAATGTATATGATAGTATGTTGACATTTAAATCTAAGCTACATCAATTATATACTAGTGAATTAAATAAGGTAGTATTAAGCTATGGGGACGATAAGAGAAAAATTAGGTCAAATAACATTAACACTTATGCATGGTATCATTTTCGTATTAAGGAAACTAACCCTGAATACGAACTTGATATGTTGCTAGATGAGATTGCTTAAATGCAACAAAATCATAGTTAATTAGTTAATTTTTAAATTGTATATAAAATCTTAGTTAATAAGAAAAAAATATTGTATTTACATTCTATTTAATCAGAAAATTTGTTGTATATAAAATCTTATTTATTAAGACAAATTCTTGTATTGTTGTTAAAATGAATGTAAAAAAAGTCTAAGAAAAATTATTGTATTTAAATCCTATTTATTAAGAAAAGTTATTGTAAATAAAATATTGAAAAAAGAATGAAAAATGTGAATAGTTTTTTATTTCTTTATTAGCTTTACTTCGTTGGATCAAAAATAATTTAGTTTTTGCTTATTTGCACATTCTTATTTTCATGTCGCTTAAACACGCATAGTCTTGTTTTCAGGTCACTTAAACATGCACAGTCTTGTTTTCATATCACTTAAACATGCACAGTCTTGTTTTCTTTGAGAGGTTCTGCACAAGAGAAATTGAATTTCACAATATTATGAAATTCCATTAGATATTTTCATAAAGAGAAATAATTTAGATAATCGGATAAATCCTCATATTTTTCACTACATACAAGTTTCTCTTATTTTATATTCGAACAGATGATTCCTAGTTTTCCTTTAGAAAAAAATAATACAAAACAAGGAATATTTTTATAATTGAATTTTATTTTATTTTATTATTTATACAATTCAATTTCATTTTTATTTATTTTATTTATAATGATGAAAATATTTCGTAATATCCAATTATTAGATGTTCTAGTATATTTTTTCGTAAAAAATATATTGTACATCTACAAGTAGCAGGTCCTTCCTCACACTCAGGATGATACCAAGGACAGCTGGGGAAGTGTCCCTCAGTGTTGTATTCATCTTCCATGACACCATATTCTTCGTTCTCATCCAGCATATTTTGGAAACATTTTATCATCTCCCAATGATCAAAAAGCCTGAAGCTTTCAAAATCTCTTATAAATTGGTTAAGAGTACGTCTAATTTGGCTCATTTTATTTGCTGATGAATGTATGATGTTGAATGAATGTTGGAAGGTTTCTTTAAGACTAATTTGTTCTGTAAATTTTTAAAATATCTATATGGTCATTAAAATATCTATACTATCATCTCTATACCATATTTCTTTTTAGCACTCTATCTCTCTCTAACCCTTTTCTCTCTATAACTATATCTTTCTGTCTATCACTATCCCCCACTTATTCACTATTTCACCACAATTATTTTCGATTAGCCTTTTTGAAGTCAACATCGCTACTTTTAAAATCATTTCCAGTTCAACATTCAAAGTGATAAGAAATAAAAAAATGGACTCCACAACAAATGTAATTGCAAAATTTAATGCTCTAAATAACAAAACTGTAATCCACGTAAAGGAGCTTGAATCTTCAACGAAATATACTATTCGAAATGTGTTACGTGTAACAACTAAATATGGACCAACACTAAAAGTTGAAATGAATAAACACATAATGTTCCTGCCGAAACGATATAATATTTTAACTGATGACGATATCAAAGATATCTCGAGCGGATCATATTGCCTAAGTAGAGAAGGTGAAGAAAACCTAATTGTCGAGAGTGAGCTGAGTGAATTTCTAATTCAAAATTCCCAATTTCCTGTTTGGCAATAATATATTAATTATGTATTTTAAATTATGAATAAAAAGACATTAAAGAGTTTTGTAAAATATAAATGTTTGTGTTTTATTTAATATATTTAGTTATTTCATAAAGAAATTTGAGACATAAATGTATACAGGTAAATGTATTAAAATTCTGATGCTGATTATAGTTGTATTTTATATTTGCACCAAGATATTTGACTACTTCCCAAGGAGGTTGTAAGTTTCCAAAGCTGTCGAAATATTCTTTTTCATTGTTGTTTTTATAGTATGCTACCCAATGTGTACCAAATCCTGTTGATACATCTAAGTTGATTATTCCACATTCAATTTTCTTTGTTCGTTTTGGTAGAGTATTCAACATGAAAACTCCTCTAAAATATGGAATTTTTATAGAGAAACGGTTTGGGTCCACATCAGATAGTGGTCTGTTGGGCAGCATCTTTAAGAGTTTTTTGATTCCTCTTTGTGAACTAAACCATAACCTTTTTTATATGGTTTTAAGTAAAGTCCTTTTCCAACTGCTATAGACTCCATCGCTTTATTATGTCTAGTTGCTTCATCAAGTTGATTTTTTGCATTCTTTGTTGCAGTTACAGCTTTAGCTATGGCAGCACCTCCAGTTGTTAGACTACCAATTGCACCCAGAGCAGTTAAAATCGGTATTAGAGGTAAAAAACCACCGATTTTTGGAACACGTATTACACGTGGAACTACAATTTGAGACTTTCTTCCTTTTAATGATTTGTTAATAGTTTTTCGTGCAATTTTAATAGCTGAGTTAATATCTAATGGTTTTTCCTTCTTTAGTATTTTTGTTGCAGCTCTAATTGATGTTTTAAACAGTTTTTTATCATTTGGCTTGTTCTTTTTAACATTTTTCTTTTTCTCCACACCCATACCAAATTTAGTTTTGGCTTTCATTGCGTTAGTAACCATATATGGAAATGATTTTTCTGCAAGACTACTGTCTTTTGATAAAACTGGATTCCAAGCTGAATTTTCAAGTATTTTATCAGCTTTATGTCTAGTACTTAAATCCTCATTTTTTGAATACGCAATACCGTGATTTTTACAAGCAGAGTCCAATAAATTAATACCTTTGTCACCTCGATTTAAACGTTTTTGTAGTTTTGTTCCAGGTCCACAATACTGATACCCCGGAAGATGAAGCTCAACAGGTAGAGAGTTTATTATTTTCTCTACTATACCTCATCCAACGAAGGTGTTTTTATGACTAAACGTTTTCTGATATCGTATAACCATATTATCTAATTTTTTCTATAATTAGAGGTAACATTTATAAAATGTATTTAGTTACAAAAATGCAGTTAGTGAAACAACATAAAAATATTTTAGTTTGTAATATTGACGATTCAGTGAACATCAGTTCAAAAATAAAGCATAGCCTCTCTCGTACCAAATTCTATTCGTGCTCTAATAGTGGGACCATCAAATTGTGGAAAGACTAATGTTATGATTGGCTTACTAGAAAGTCCTAATGGACTCAAGTTTGAAAACATCTATTTATACTCAAAATCTCTATATCAACCCAAATATGAATACCTGAAGAAACTAATTTCACCAATTAAAGGAATGGGATATTATACATTTACAGATAATGAACCAGTTATTCCACCTGACGAAGCTAAAACTAATTCAATTATGATATTTGATGATGTTGCATGTGAGAAGCAGAATAATATACGTACATATTTTTGTATGGGGCGACATAGGGATGTTGATTCATTCTACTTGTGTCAAACTTATACTAGAATTCCCAAGCATTTAATAAGAGACAATGCCAATGTTATTATAATGTTTATACAAGATGAGACAAATATGAAGCATGTTTATAGAGATCATGTTGGTGGCGATATGAGATATGAAAATTTTCATGAAATTTGTCGAGAGTGTTGGAAGGATAAATATGGATTTATGGTGATTAGCAAAGATAATGAATTAAATGATGGACGCTACAGAAAGCAATTTGACTATTTCATAACTATATAAACTACTCTTCATAAACATTTACTTTAGTTATTAATCTAACTTTAAACTTGATACATCTATTTGCTATAACCTCATCTGATACCTGATAAGCTGATCTGAAAACCAGACCAGGTCCTGAAAAGCTGATCTGAAAACCAGACCAGGTCCTGATAACCTGATCTGAAAACCAGACTAGGTCCTGATAAGTTGATCTAATAGCTGATACCTGATCTAATAGCTGATACCTGATCTAATAGCTGATATCTGATCTAATAGCTGATACCTTTTATTTATTAAACATGGATGAGAAAATTTTAAAACAGTTGGTGTTGACAAGAAATGTCTTGAAGAAAAAGCTTCGTAGTATAAAAACTGGTGAAATAGATACAAGTGAACAACTAAGAGATACATTTAAACCTATAACAGAACCACTGAAAGAATTCATAAATAGTTCTAAAAAAATTAAAAGAATTCCCATTAAAGAAGAAAATAAAATGAAGACAGAATTTGAAAATAATACAAGTTTAAAGTCTGAAAAACCATCACTCAAGATAGAGACAAGTACACCAAAGAAACTAGCAGAAGGAAAAAATATTTGATAATACCATCTTATTTAATGAAACTAATTCTAAAAATGATGATGACGATGATGATGAAGATGATTTTTACTCACAAACTTCCAATACAGAAGAAACTTATACTGATTTATCAGTCTTGGAAGGAAGAAATGAACTAGATACAAACTATGGTCCACATAAAGATTTCAATAATGAATGGAAATTTGGTGATAGTAAACTTACACTTAATGAAGATAAAATACAAGTTGGTGGTCATATATGGGCTCTAACACCAGGACTATTTTCTCTAATGTTTCATAAAATACCAAAAAATTATGATAAATTTGAATTCGAAATCTATAAAAAGATTTTAATTACTACTAATGCATATAGAAGAGACTATAAACCTGATGGTCAAATTAAGGGTACTAGAGGATATAAGTATAAACATATTATTAAAAAATTTATTGACGAGAAAAACCAGAAGAATTTAAGTGAATCAACAGGATCTAAGCCAAAAGGTAGCTATTTAGGTGATGGAATGATGGAATTTAACACTCATAAGCCCAACTTTATATACTGGGATGATCCAAATGAGCTAGTAGATCGACTTCGACTACTGCTCGCATCACAAGCTGCAGGTCATAATAATCACAATAACGAGATTGTATCAATTATTGAAGAACTACGTGAAGCTAATATAATACATTAACTTTAATAAAGTATATAAAGCATGTCTGTTGATAAATTTGGGCATTATTTAAACTGGCAACATAGTTTCTTTGAAAAATGCACCTAAACTGCTGGAGTTCTTTGTGGATACGAACAACAACATTGATGTCCAAGACAAAAGGATCAAAAATGTTGCAAAAGCTTTGGAGGAAAACGATGTTATCAATAAATTGTTTCTGCAAACTCAAATCGAAAAACTAGAAGAGAAATTATTAGCATACTTTAAGAGAGACAGTACTTTAATTCAAGAAAATATTCAAATGCAAATTGAGGATCTACATCGCGAAACAAAATTAAATATAGAAGAAAATTATAAAATTGAAAAAGATATTCTAAAAATTAAAACATCCTTTGAAGAACAAATTGAACAGCTTAATGAGAAAATTTATAGATTAGAAAATTACATGTTTGTATCAATAGCTGAAAGTGCTTCAACTAGATCACAACACTCTTCAAAAAATCTCTAAAAACAACTTAATGTCTTCAAAAAGAAATTTAGTAAACAAACTCCTTAAGCAAGCACGAAAACATTTTGTGCGTCGCAGAGTTATAATGAAAGGAATAGATGATCTTTGGCAAGCTGATTTAGTTGAAATGGGGAACTATTCTAAAGAAAATAGAAATTATCGATTTTTGCTGACTATAATTGACACATTCTCAAAATTTGCATGGGCAGTACCGCTGAAAACAAAAACTGCACTCGAAACAACCAACGCAATGGAAAATATTTTTGAATTGGGGCGAATACCAAAAAACATACAAACAGATGATGGTAAAGAATTTTTCAACAAACACTTTGAAAAATTAATGCATAAATACAACATTAATCACTACTCAACATATAGCATTATGAAAGCATCAATAGTAGAACGATTTAATAGAACACTGAAAGGAATGATGTGGAAAGAATTTAGCTATAATGGTTCATATAAGTGGATTGATATATACAAAGATTTACTTAATACTTACAATAGAAAAGTTCATCGTACCATTAAAATGCCTCCAATTAAAGTCAACTCAACAAATGAGGAAAAGCTGCTAAATACAGTATACAGTCATATGAAAATGTATAAAATGTCAAAATTTAATGTAGGAGATCATGTACGCATAAGCAAATATAAGCATACATTTGAAAAGGGTTATACTCCAAATTGGACTACAGAAATTTCCACAATAACAAGAGTTCAAAATACAAATCCTGCAACATACATATTAGAAGACTATCTTGGTAATCCTATTAAAGGTGGATTCTATACTGACGAACTTTCAAAAACCAGATTTCCAAATACATATCTAGCTGAAAAAAATTCTTAAAATTAAAGGGAAGGAGGTATATGTTAAATGGCTGGGATTTTCTAATCAACACAATTCTTGGATAAGTAAAGATGAAATATTATAGATGGAAGAAAAACTAAATCAACAACAACATCATAGCAAAACAATAATAGTATTAATATTAAGAAACTAATGTTAATTTTAAAATAAGAAAATGAAATAAATATGTAAATTATGCTTATAAACCATACTGTGTACTAAACTTTATTTAATTGTAATCAGTCTGTTATAATGTCAATAACACTTACTTTGAGCTCTAACTCATCAGAATTATCTGCTAGTTACTTTCCTCCTATTGAATTACATGGTGCATATGAGTGTGCTCTAACTGATTTTCATTCATACAATAATATTCCAAATGTAGACACCTACAACAATATGTTTCATATAGGAGAACATACAATAGAAATACCAATTGGATCTTACGAATTAAATGATATAGTTGATTTTATAGAAGAGCAATACAAACTACTCTGTCCAGCAAATATGATTTTTATTGAAGCCAATAATAATACAATGCAAGTTAAAGTTAATAGTTCCAAGGATCCTGTATATTTTAATAAAGACAATACAATTGGAAAGCTTTTAGGATTCAATAGCGAAATCCTAACACCAAACAAATATTATTATTCAGATCTTCCAGTTAATATTTTTAAAGTAAATCTCTTGCGAGTTGAAAGTAGTATTGCTATTAACACCTATATGAATAACTCCAAATCACATACACTTCATGAATTTCCGATTAATGTGCCTCCAGGCTATAAAATAGATGAGGTTCCAAGAAATCTCATCTATTTACCTGTGAACACCAGAGAGATAAGTTCACTAGCGCTGCGCGTAGTTGATCAACACGGTGATTTAATTAATTTCCGAGGAGAGGAAATTACAATACGAATACATTTTAGGCCAACTAAATAATGCTAATATACAACACAAATACATTGAAAAATATAGCAGCAAGAACAACATCAACATTAAAGCGACCAGTACAACAAAAAGCACTAACAACATCAAATAAAAATTTTCTAAAGTCCTTGAATTTTAAATTGAAGACAAAATGAGTTCAATAATAGATGTCTTAGATAAGCCCTTATCTGATGAGAATATAATCAAAAAGGACTATCATACACATGTACCATACTTACAATCTTACAACAATAATGATGAAATTAGAATTTCAATACAAAATCAAGATTTGTACGTGCTACCCAGTGAAAGCTACATTTATGTAGAAGGTTTTGTTGCTGATGATAATAACTCTAAATCTTCTTCATCATCGGACAACTTTATATTAAAAAACAACTTTGTGGCATATCTATTTGATGACATTCGCTATGAGCTCAATGGAATTGAAATTGATCATACAAGATATTTAGGAGCCACAAGCACCATAAAAAATCTGGTTTCTATGTCACCAACAGAAAGCAACGTGATGCAAAATACTGGATGAAACAAAATTGACGATGTCACTCTTGTAAATGGATTTTTCAATTTCTATGTACCTCTAAAAACGCTTCTAGGATTCGCTGAAGACTACAACAAAGTTATACTAAATGGAAAACATGAAAAGATACTCTTGCGCAATAAGAACGATGAAGATCTTGTACGCTCGAGTGTTTCTACTAAAAAGGCTAAACTTACAATTTCACTAATCTCATGGAGAATCCCACATGTACAATTATCTGACTTTAGCAAATTTAATATGATTAAAATTATTAACAATGGTGCTTCTATAGCTATGGCATTTCGCAGTCGGGATTGTCATGTCAATCCACAATTAAACATAGGAACTAGCCATATTTGAAATGTTAAACTAGCTGCAAATAGAGAACGCCCTCGTTTTGTATTGATTGCTTTTCAACAAGAAAATAAGTTTGTTCATTGTGATTTGACCAATTTAAAAGTACATTTAAATTCAGTCTCATATCCATATGATGATCTTAACATAAAGTTCAAAAATGAACGATATGCAATTCTATATGACATGTATCTAAGATTTCAACAAAGCTACTATATGAAAGAATCTCAACCGCTTCTAACTGCACCAGAGTTTAATACAAAAGCTCCTATTATTGTAGTAGATGTCAGTCATCAGAATGAATCACTCAATAATGGACCGATTGATATAAAAATAGAATTTGAAACAGCAACTAATATTGCAGCAAAAACATCAGCTTATTGTATGCTTATTCACGATCGTATAATAGAATATTTACCCATCAAAGGACAAGTCTTATAAATTGAGTAATATGGAAAACAACATAATTTTTATAGACGTACAAGGTTTCAAAAGTAATTCAAATGATTTCATCGCAAAAGAAGTAGCAATTGTTTTCAACAGTTATGAATATAACAATTTCATTATAAAACCCCCATTTGATATCAAATGTTTATCATTAGAAAAGCAAAGAGAAGCAAAGTGGCTAACAAAAAACTATCATCACCTAAGCTGGACTGCTGGATCCGTTTCATTTCAAAGCGTTTGCAATTTTTTAAAAGCTAACGTAAGATGTTCTAAAATTTATGTAAAAGGTGAAGAAAAAAGACGCTGGTTGGAAAAAATTTTATGCCGAAAAATTTTTAACGTTGAGGATATATGCATCAACTTTAAACAAATGGAAATCAAGTATACAGAATATTTTTATTGTAATTATCATAAATTTAGTGCTTGCGCACTAAAAAATGCTATTTTACTAACAAAAGAAATGTCTTGCTTTAATTAAACTTTTTCACTTTTTTAAATATGAATGTATGTATTATTATAAAATTTTAAACAATAAATGTATAAAAAAAAAAAATTAAATTCAAGTGTTTTCTTATTTCAAATACAAACTACATAAAGGAAAGAGAAGGAAGTGGGGAGGAGGAGGAGAAGTTAACTTTTTTTTGCTTACTTGCAAATGCTTGGTTTTTGTTTCTCTGCTGCTGCGTGTACTTAGTTTGCTGCTTTAAAATAATCGTAGACAAAGAAAATAATTACGTTGCAAAATATATATGTATTCTACAAAATATTCCACGCACAAGTACCCACGATCGCACATTCATACATACATACACATACATACATACATATATACATACATACATACATACATATTTCTTAAACAAATACACAAAATATTAAATTACCAACGACAAAAAAGCTGGACCCCCACACACAAGTATTAGGGGTGTTCACATACATGTTAACACATAACTAAAATATTTAAATAAATTAATTTAATTTATTTAAATATTTTATTTTTAAACAATTTATTCGAGTGAGGAAATCACAGATACACACGATTCATATGAGAATCACTTGTAGTCATCAAATCTATTTTCTCTGATATTACTGATATATTATTACGATAAGAAATTTCTACAGTCTGGCAACACTGTCAATTTTCCCTTTGATATTAGAAAAAAAGAATCATGTTTTGCCGTCGGCATTTGAAAAAATAATAATCATGTTTTGCCGTCGGCATTTGAAAAAATATTCGTGTATTGCCGTAGGCATTAGGAAAAATATTCATGCATAGCCGTAGGCATTAGGAAAAACAATCATGTTTTGCCGTAGGCATTAGGAAAAATAATCATGTATTGCCGTCGGCATTAGGGAAAATTAATTTTCACGTTTTTCCCCATTGGTACTAGGAAAAATCATATTCATGATTTTCCCTTCGGCAAGTATACTTATGAAATCATAATCTTATGAAACCCCTTAATCCACTCCACAAAAAAATCACCCATTTACACAATTAATGTAACCTCAAAAAAAATCACCCGTTCACACAAAGTTAATGTAAACAAAAAACTCCTTATGTAAACAAAAAATTCCTTATGTAAACAAAAAAAGGACGGACTTCTTGAACCACCCTCGTAGGTATCAAATTTCACAAATTTCCTAGAATTTTAAAATTTGGGTAATTAAAATTTTAAAATTTCAAAAGTTTAATTGCCCCCAGACCCGCAGTCCCCTACTACTCTTTTCAACTAGATATGTATTTGGAAATCTGGTTTTTGAAAGTTCGTCAGTATAGAATCCACCTTTAATAGGATTACCAAGATAGTCTTCTAATATGTATGTTGCAGGATTTGTATTTTGAACTTTTGTAATTGTGAAAATTTCTGTAGTCCAATTTGGAGTATAACCCTTTTCAAATGTATGCTTATATTTGCTTATGCGTACATGATCTCCTACATTAAATTTTGACATTTTATACATTTTCATATGACTGTATACTGTATTTAGCAGCTTTTCCTCATTTGTTGAGTTGACTTTAATTGGAGGCATTTTAATGGTACGATGAACTTTTCTATTGTAAGTATTAAGTAAATCTTTGTATATATCAATCCACTTATATGAATCATTATAGCTAAATTCTTTCCACATCATTCCTTTCAGTGTTCTATTAAATCGTTCTACTATTGATGCTTTCATAATGCTATATGTTGAGTAGTGATTAATGTTGTATTTATGCATTAATTTTTCAAAGTGTTTGTTGAAAAATTCTTTACCATCATCTGTTTGTATGTTTTTTGGTATTCGTCCCAATTCAAAAATATTTTCCATTGCGTTAGTTGTTTCGAGTGCAGTTTTTGTTTTTAGCGGTACTGCCCATGCAAATTTTGAGAATGTGTCAATTATAGTCAGCAAAAATCGATAATTTCTATTTTCTTTAGAATACTTCCCCATTTCAACTAAATCAGCTTGCCAAAGATCATCTATTCCTTTCATTACAACTCTGCGACGCACAAAATGTTTTCGTGCTTGCTTATGGAGTTCGTTTACTAAATTTCTTTTTGAAGACATTAAGTTGTTTTTAGAGATTTTTTGAAGAGTGTTGTGATCTAGTTGAAGCACTTTCAGCTATTGATACAAACATGTAATTTTCTAATCTATAAATTTTCTCATTAAGCTGTTCAATTTGATCTTCAAAGGATGTTTTAATTTTTAGAATATCTTTTTCAATTTTATAATTTTCTTCTATATTTAATTTTGTTTCGCGATGTAGATCCTCAATTTGCATTTGAATATTTTCTTGAATTATAGTACTGTCTCTCTTAAAGTATGCTAATAATTTCTCTTCTAGTTTTTCGATTTGAGTTTGCAGAAACAATTTATTGATAACATGGTTTTCCTCCAAAGCTTTTGCAACATTTTTGATCCTTTTGTCTTGGACATCAATGTTGTTGTTCGTATCCACAAAGAACTCCAGCAGTTTAGGTGCATTTTTCAAAGAAACTATGTTGCCAGTTTAAATAATGCCCAAATTTATCAACAGACATGCTTTATATACTTTATTAAAGTTAATGTATTATATTAGCTTCACGTAGTTCTTCAATAATTGATACAATCTCGTTATTGTGATTATTATGACCTGCAGCTTGTGATGCGAGCAGTAGTCGAAGTCGATCTACTAGCTCATTTGGATCATCCCAGTATATAAAGTTGGGCTTATGAGTGTTAAATTCCATCATTCCATCACCTAAATAGCTACCTTTTGGCTTAGATCCTGTTGATTCACTTAAATTCTTCTGGTTTTTCTCGTCAATAAATTTCTTAATAATATGTTTATACTTATATCCTCTAGTACCCTTAATTTGACCATCAGGTTTATAGTCTCTTCTATATGCATTAGTAGTAATTAAAATCTTTTTATAGATTTCGAATTCAAATTTATCATAATTTTTTGGTATTTTATGAAACATTAGAGAAAATAGTCCTGGTGTTAGAGCCCATATATGACCACCAACTTGTATTTTATCTTCATTAAGTGTAAGTTTACTATCACCAAATTTCCATTCATTATTGAAATCTTTATGTGGACCATAGTTTGTATCTAGTTCATTTCTTCCTTCCAAGACTGATAAATCAGTATAAGTTTCTTCTGTATTGGAAGTTTGTGAGTAAAAATCATCTTCATCATCATCGTCATCATCATTTTTAGAATTAGTTTCATTAAATAAGATGGTATTATCAAATATTTTTTCCTTCTGCTAGTTTCTTTGGTGTACTTGTCTCTATCTTGAGTGATGGTTTTTCAGACTTTAAACTTGTATTATTTTCAAATTCTGTCTTCATTTTATTTTCTTCTTTAATGGGAATTCTTTTAATTTTTTTAGAACTATTTATGAATTCTTTCAGTGGTTCTGTTATAGGTTTAAATGTATCTCTTAGTTGTTCACGTGTATCTATTTCACCAGTTTTTATACTACGAAGATTTTTCTTCAAGACATTCTTGTCAACACCAACTGTTTTAAAATTTTCTCATCCATGTTTAATAATATCAAATAAGAGATAACAGCTATTAGATCAGGTATCAGCTATTAGATCAGGTATCAGCTATTAGATCAGCTTATCAGGACCTGGTCTGGTTTTCAGATCAGCTTTTCAGGACCTGGTCTGGTTTTCAGATCAGCTTATCAGGTATCAGATGAGGTTATAGCAAATAGATGTATCAAGTTTAAAGTTAGATTAATAACTAAAGTAAATGTTTATGAAGAGTAGTTTATATAGTTATGAAATAGTCAAATTGCTTTCTGTAGCGTCCATCATTTAATTCATTATCTTTGCTAATCACCAAAAATCCATATTTATCCTTCCAACACTCTCGACAAATTTCATGAAAATTTTCATATCTCATATCGCCACCAACATGATCTCTATAAACATGCTTCATATTTGTCTCATCTTGTTTAAACATTATAATAACATTGGCATTGTCTCTTATTAAATGCTTGGGAATTCTAGTATAGGTTTGACACAAGTAGAATGAATCAACATCCCTATGTCGCCCCATACAAAAATATGTACGTATATTATTCTGCTTCTCACATGCAACATCATCAAATATCATAATTGAATTAGTTTTAGCTTCGTCAGGTGGAATAACTGATTCATTATCTGTAAATGTATAATATCCCATTCCTTTAATTGGTGAAATTAGTTTCTTCAGGTATTCATATTTGGGTTGATATAGAGATTTTGAGTATAAATAGATGTTTTCAAACTTGAGTCCATTAGGACTTTCTAGTAAGCCAATCATAACATTAGTCTTTCCACAATTTGATGATCCCACTATTAGAGCACGAATAGAATTTGGTACGAGAGGGGCTATGCTTTATTTTTGAACTGATGTTCACTGAATCGTCAATATTACGAACTAAAATATTTTTATGTTGTTTCACTAACTGCATTTTTGTAACTAAATACATTTTATAAATGTTACCTCTTATTATAGAAAAAAATTAGATAATATGGTTATACGATATCAGAAAACGTTTAGTCATAAAAACACCTTCGTTGGATGAGGTATAGTAGATAAAATAATAAACTCTCTACCTGTTGAGCTTCATCTTCCGGGGTATCAGTACTGTGGACCTGGAACAAAACTACAAAAACGTTTAAATCGAGGTGACAAAGGTATTAATTTATTGGACTCTGCTTGTAAAAATCACGATATTGCGTATTCAAAAAATGAGGATTTAAGTACTAGACATAAAGCTGATAAAATACTTGAAAATTCAGCTTGGAATCCAGTTTTATCAAAAGACAGCAGTCTTGCAGAAAACTCATTTGCATATATGGTTACTAACGCAATGAAAGCCAAAACTAAATTTGGTATGGGTGTGGAGAAAAAGAAAAATGTTAAAAAGAACAAGCCAAATGATAAAAAAACTGTTTAAAACATCAAAGAGCTGCAACAAAAATACTAAGAAGAAAAAACCATTAGATATTAACTCAGCTATTAAAATTGCACGAAAAACTATTAACAAATCATTAAAAGGAAAAAGTCTCAAATTGTAGTTCCACGTGTAATACGTGTCCCAAAAATCGGTGGTTTTTTACCTCTAATACCGATTTTAACTGCTCTGGGTGCAATTGGTAGTCTAACAACTGGAGGTGCTGCCATAGCTAAAGCTGTAAATGCAACAAAGAATGCAAAAAATCAACTTGATGAAGCAACTAGACATAATAAAGCGATGGAGTCTATAGCAGTTGGAAAAGGACTTTACTTAAAACCATATAAAAAAGGTTATGGTTTAGTTCACAAAGAGGAATCAAAAAACTCTTAAAGATGCTGCCCAACAGACCACTATCTGATGTGGACCCAAACCGTTTCTCTATAAAAATTCCATATTTTAGAGGAGTTTTCATGTTGAATACTCTACCAAAACGAACAAAGAAAATTGAATGTGGAATAATCAACTTAGATGTATCAACAGGATTTGGTACACATTGGGTAGCATACTATAAAAACAACAATGAAAAAGAATATTTCGACAGCTTTGGAAACTTACAACCTCCTTGGGAAGTAGTCAAATATCTTGGTGCAAATATAAAGTACAACTATAATCAGCATCAGAATTTTAATACATTTACCTGTATACATTTATGTCTCAAATTTCTTTATGAAATAACTAAAAATATTAAATAAAACACAAACATTTATATTTTACAAAACTCTTTAATGTCTTTTTATTCATAATTTAAAATACATAATTAATATATTATTGCCAAACAGGAAATTGGGAATTTTGAATTAGAAATTCACTCAGCTCACTCTCGACAATTAGGTTTTCTTCACCTTCTCTACTTAGGCAATATGATCCGCTCGAGATATCTTTGATATCGTCAACAGTTAAAATATTATATCGTTTCGGCAGGAACATTATGTGTTTATTCATTTCAACTTTTATTGTTGGTCCATATTTAGTTGTTACACGTAACACATTTCGAATAGTATATTTCGTTGAAGATTCAAGCTCCTTTACGTGGATTAAAGTTTTGTTATTTAGAGCATTAAATTTTGCAATTAGATTTGTTGTGGAGTCCATATTTTTTATTTACTTCTTACCACTTTGAATGTTTAACTGGAAATTATCTTAAAAGTAGCGATGATGATTTCAAAAAGGCTAATCGATAATAATTGTGGTGAAATAGATACACGTGAACAACTAAGAGATACATTTAAACCTATAACAGAACCACTGAAAGAATTCATAAATAGTTCTAAAAAAATTAAAAGAATTCCCATTAAAGAAGAAAATAAAATGAAGACAGAATTTGAAAATAATACAAGTTTAAAGTCTGAAAAACCATCACTCAAGATAGAGACAAGTACACCAAAGAAACTAGCAGAAGGAACAATATTTGATAATACCATATTATTTAATGAAACTAATTCTAAAAATGATGATGAAGATGATTTTTACTCACAAACTTCCAATACAGAAGATACTTATACTGATTTATCAGTCTTGGAAGGAAAAAATGAACTAGATATAAACTATGGTCCACATAAAGATTTCAATAATGAATGGAAATTTGGTGATAGTAAACTTACACTTAATGAAGATAAAATACAAGTTGGTGGTCATATATGGGCTCTAACACCAGGACTATTTTCTCTAATGTGTCATAAAATACCAAAAAATTATGATAAATTTGAATTCGAAATCTATAAAAAGATTTTAATTACTACTAATGCATATAGAAGAGACTATAAACCTGATGGTCAAATTAAGGGTACTAGAGGATATAAATATAAACATATTATTAAGAAATTTATTGACGAGAAAAACCAGAAGAATTTAAGTGAATCAACAGGATCTAAGCCAAAAGGTAGCTATTTAGGTGATGGAATGATGGAATTTAACACTCATAAGCCCAACTATATATACTGGGATGATCCAAATGAGCTAGTAGATCGACTTCGACTACTGCTCGCATCACAAGCTGCAGGTCATAATAATCACAATAACGAGATTGTATCAATTATTGAAGAACTATGTGAAGCTAATATAATACATTAACTTTAATAAAGTATATAAAGCATGTCTGTTGATAAATTTGGGCATTATTTAAACTGGCAACATAGTTTCTTTGAAAAATGCACCTAAACTGCTGGAGTTCTTTGTGGATACGAACAACAACATTGATGTCCAAGACAAAAGGATCAAAAATGTTGCAAAAGCTTTGGAGGAAAACGATGTTATCAATAAATTGTTTCTGCAAACTCAAATCGAAAAACTAGAAGAGAAATTATTAGCATACTTTAAGAGAGACAGTACTTTAATTCAAGAAAATATTCAAATGCAAATTGAGGATCTACATCGCGAAACAAAATTAGATATAGAAGAAAATTATAAAATTGAAAAAGATATTCTAAAAATTAAAACATCCTTTGAAGAACAAATTGAACAGCTTAATGAGAAAATTTATAGATTAGAAAATTGCATGTTTGTATCAATAGCTGAAAGTGCTTCAACTAGATCACAACACTCTTCAAAAAATCTCTAAAAACAACTTAATGTCTTCAAAAAGAAATTAAGTAAACAAACTCCTTAAGCAAGCACGAAAACATTTTGTGCGTCGCAGAGTTATAATGAAAGGAATAGATGATCTTTGGCAAGCTGATTTAGTTGAAATGGGGAACTATTCTAAAGAAAATAGAAATTATCGATTTTTGCTGACTATAATTGACACATTCTCAAAATTTGCATGGGCAGTACCGCTAAAAACAAAAACTGCACTCGAAACAACCAACGCAATATTTTTGAATTGGGGCGAATACCAAAAAACATACAAACAGATGATGGTAAAGAATTTTTCAACAAACACTTTGAAAAATTAATGCATAAATACAACATTAATCACTACTCAACATATAGCATTATGAAAGCATCAATAGTAGAACGATTTAATAGAACACTGAAAGGAATGATGTGGAAAGAATTTAGCTATAATGGTTCATATAAGTGGATTGATATATACAAAGATTTACTTAATACTTACAATAGAAAAGTTCATCGTACCATTAAAATGCCTCCAATTAAAGTCAACTCAACAAATGAGGAAAAGCTGCTAAATACAGTATACAGTCATATGAAAATGTATAAAATGTGAAAATTTAATGTAGGAGATCATGTACGCATAAGCAAATATAAGCATACATTTGAAAAGGGTTATACTCCAAATTGGACTACAGAAATTTCCACAATAACAAGAGTTCAAAATACAAATCCTGCAACATACATATTAGAAGACTATCTTGGTAATCCTATTAAAGGTGGATTCTATACTGACGAACTTTCAAAAACCAGATTTCCAAATACATATCTAGCTGAAAAAAATTCTTAAAATTAAAGGGAAGGAGGTATATGCTAAATGGCTGGGATTTTCTAACCAACACAATTCTTGGATAAGTAAAGATGAAATATTATAGATGGAAGAAAAACTAAATCAACATTATTTAATTGTAATCAGTCTGTTATAATGTCAATAACACTTACTCTGAGCTCTAACTCATCAGAATTATCTGCTAGTTACTTTCCTCCTATTGAATTACATGGTGCATATGAGTGTGCTCTAACTGATTTTCATTCATACAATAGTATTCCAAATGTAGACACCTACAACAATATGTTTCATATAGGAGAACATACAATAGAAATACCAATTGGATCTTACGAATTAAATGATATAGTTGATTTTATAGAAGAGCAATACAAACTACTCTGTCCAGCAAATAAGATTTTTATTGAAGCCAATAATAATACAATTCAAGTTAAAGTTAATAGTTCCAAGGATCCTGTATATTTTAATAAAGACAATACAATTGGAAAGCTTTTAGGATTCAATAGCAAAATCCTAACACCAAACAAATATTATTATTCAGATCTTCCAGTTAATATTTTTAAAGTAAATCTCTTGCGAGTTGAAAGTAGTATTGCTATTAACACCTATATGAATAACTCCAAATCACATACACTTCATGAATTTCCGATTAATGTGCCTCCAGGCTATAAAATAGATGAAGTTCCAAGAAATCTCATCTATTTACCTGTGAACACCAGAGAGATAAGTTCACTAGCGCTGCGCGTAGTTGATCAACACGGTGATTTAATTAATTTCCGAGGAGAGGAAATTACAATACGAATACATTTAAGGCCAACTAAATAATGCTAATATACAACACAAATACATTGAAAAATATAGCAGCAAGAACAACATCAACATTAAAGCAACCAGTACAACAAAAAACACTAACAACATCAAATAAAAATTTTCTAAAGTCCTTGAATTTTAAATTGAAGACAAAATGAGTTCAATAATAGATGTCTTAGATAAGCCCTTGTCTGATGAGAATATAATCAACAAGGACTATCATACATATGTACCATACTTACAATCTTACAACAATAAGGATGAAATTAGAATTTCAATACAAAATCAAGATTTGTACGTGCTACCCAGTGAAAGCTACATTTATGTAGAAGGTTTTGTTGCTGATGATAATAACTCTAAATCTTCTTCATCTTCGGACAACTTTATATTAAAAAACAACTTTGTGGCATATCTATTTGATGAATTTCGCTATGAGCTCAATGGAATTGAAATTGATCATACAAGATATTTAGGAGCCACAAGCACCATAAAAAATTTGGTTTCTATGTCACCAACAGAAAGCAACGTGATGCAAGATGCTGGATGGAACAAAATTGACGATGTCACTCTTGTAAATGGATTTTTCAATTTCTATGTACCTCTAAAAACGCTTCTAGGATTCGCTGAAGACTACAACAAAGTTATACTAAATGGAAAACATGAAAAGATACTCTTGCGCAATAAGAACGATGAAGATCTTGTACGCTCGAGTGTTTCTACTAAAAAGGCTAAACTTACAATTTCACTAATCTCATGGAGAATCCCACATGTACAATTATCTGACTTTAGCAAATTTAATATGATTAAAATTATTAACAATGGTGCTTCTATAGCTATGGCATTTCGCAGTCGGGATTGTCATGTCAATCCACAATTAAACATAGGAACTAGCCATATTTGAAATGTTAAACTAGCTGCAAATAGAGAACGCCCTCGTTTTGTATTGATTGCTTTTCAACAAGAAAATAAGTTTGTTCATTGTGATTTGACCAATTTAAAAGTACATTTAAATTCAGTCTCATATCCATATGATGATCTTAACATAAAGTTCAAAAATGAACGATATGCAATTCTATATGACATGTATCTAAGATTTCAACAAAGCTACTATATGAAAGAATCTCAACCGCTTCTAACTGCACCAGAGTTTAAGACAAAAGCTCCTATTATTGTAGTAGATGTCAGTCATCAGAATGAATCACTCAATAATGGACCGATTGATATAAAAATAGAATTTGAAACAGCAACTAATATTGCAGCAAAAACATCAGCTTATTGTATGCTTATTCACGATCGTATAATAGAATATTTACCCATCAAAGGACAAGTCTTATAAATTGAGTAATATGGAAAACAACATAATTTTTATAGACGTACAAGGTTTCAAAAGTAATTCAAATGATTTCATCGCAAAAGAAGTAGCAATTGTTTTCAACAGTTATGAATATAACAATTTCATTATAAAACCCCCATTTGATATCAAATGCTTATCAATAGAAAAGCAAAGAGAAGCAAAGTGGCTAACAAAAAACTATCATCACCTAAGCTGGACTGCTGGATCAGTTTCATTTCAAAGCGTTTGCAATTTTATAAAAGCCAACGCAAGATGTTCTAAAATTTTTGTAAAAGGTGAAGAAAAAAGACGATGGTTGGAAAAAATTTTATTCCGAAAAATTTCTAACGTTGAGGATATAGGTTGCATCAACTTTAAACAAATGGAAATCAAGTATCCAGAATATTTTTATTGTAATTATCATAAATTTGGTGCTTGCGCACTAAAAAATGCTATTTTACTAACAAAAGATATGTCTTGCTTTAATTAAACTTTTTCACTTTTTAAAATATGAATGTATGTATTATTATAAAATTTTAAACAATAAATGTATCAAAAATAAAATAAAATGTGTTTTCTTATTTCAAATACAAACTACATAAAGGAATTAGAAGGAAGTGGGGAGGAGGAGAAGTTAACTTTTTTGCTTACTTGCAAATGCTTGGTTTTTGTTTCTGCGTGTACTTAGTTTGCTGCTTTAAAATAATCGTAGACAAAGAAAATGATTACGTTGCAAAATATATATGTATTCTACAAAATATTCCACGCACAAGTACCCACGATCGCACATTCATACATGCACACATACATATACATACATACATACACATACATACATACATACATACACACACACATACATACATACATACATACATACATATTTCTTAAACAAATACACAAAATATTAAATTACCAGCTACTATCAAGTATTAGGGGTGTTCACATACATGTGAACACATAAATAAAATATTTAAATAAATTAATTTAATTTATTTAATTATTTTATTTATAAAGAATTTATTAGAGTGATGAAATCACACATACACATACACATACACACGATTCATATGAGAATCACTTGTAGTCATCAAATCTATTTTCTCTGATATTACTGATATGTATATTATTACGATAAGAAATTTCTACAGTCTGGCAACACTGGCAATTTTCCCTTTGGTATTAGAAAATAATAATCATGTATTGCCGTCGGCATTATGACAAATATTTGTGCATTGCCGTAGGCATTAGGAAAAATAATCATGTATTGCCGTAGGCATTAGGAAAAATAATCATGTATTGCCGTAGGCATTAGGAAAAATATTCATGCATTGCCGTAGGCATTAGGAAAAAATAATCATGTATTGCCGTCGGCATAAGAAAAATTAATTTTCACTATTTCACACCCATTAGTATTAGGAAAAATCATTGCATGATTTTCCCGTTAGTACTAGGAAAAATCATATTCATGATTTTCCCATCGGCATATATATACATACATACATTACAAAAAAGAAAAACCTCCAACCTATGAACCCACTTAACGTAACCCCACAAACATACACATATACAAATTCCCACGGTCATAAAAAAACGGACTTATTGAACCACCCTCGTATGTAGTAAACAAACAAAACCCCTTATTTAAACAAACAATTCCTTATGTAAACAAAAAGTTGGACGGACTTATTGAACCACCCTCGTAGGTATCAAATTTCTCAAATTTCCAAGAATTTTAAAATTTTAATTACCCAAATTTCAAATTTTAATTGGTGTGGGACCGGCAATTCCCTACTACTAGAATAATATGGCAATAATTTACAGTTTTATCTGCAAATAATCCCTGCGTATAAACGTAGTAATAGTGTCTGCAACTGCGATTAACTCTGATCAGGGATGGCAAAGTTGGTACAATTGTACCTTTTTTGGTACTATTTAAACTTGGAAAGTACAATAGTACACCAATGACCAATTTGGTACATTCAAGGAATCTCCCCAATTTCACTCCGCATTTATTTTCTAACGAGTGCATATGTCAATTTTCACTTTTGAACAATGAAACTCATATTCTTCTCACTTGAAAACAGTGTTGTGAAAGCAAAATGCAGCGAGAAAATCGAAATATATGAACTTGTCCTTTTCCTAATAACTTTTCTTCTAACTTTGAATGATAGTAACTTGTATGTATAATTTAAATTAGGTTGGCGGTGGCTGAAGTAGATAGCACGTTGACTACTACACCGCAGGTCCTGGGTTCCACCCCGGTATCCAACAGTCATTATATATCAACACCACGCATTTTTCTTTATGCATTAGTGTCCTTTGTATCAAGTTTTTGTAGGAAACTTTAAGTGATGAAGGCATATTCACTGGTCACTGAATTATAGAGACTTCAGCATATACTAATCCTTATATAACATCAGAGCGCCCTCCTTCGTTGTATACCAGAATCATCAGGGGAGTAAAATAACCAATAAAACAGCTTATAAAAAATTAATACCCATCATTTAACAGCAGAGGCGCTACAACACAGCATTATTAAAAAAGTGCAAAAAAATCAGTGTTGTAAAAGAATGAAGCTTTCCTCTTCACCACCTGTCTTTTCTATCACTATCCCTTTCCTAAAGAAGATAACAATTAAATCATTGGTTGTCTTGTTAACCAAAAAAAAAAAACAATTCTTACTTTATTGAATCAAAGAATATGACAGAATTAAGAATTTGACAGAACTGCACAAAAAGTATTAAAGCAAAAAAAATAAAAATGCAATCAAGATTTCATAGAATTTTCATTACTAAAATTAATAAGTTCAACGCCTCTTAAGAACTTTGATCGTAAAAACAAATAGGAAGGGAAATGCACTTAAAATTCTTAAGAATTTTGGTTACAAATATTGTCAATGGAAAGTATAAGAAATGTAATTTCAACTATTTCATAAAATTCGATAGAATTCTCAATACTAAAATTAATGGGTTCAATTCCTCTTATGAACTTCAAGTATTGAAAATAAATTATTAAAAGACGTTGCCCAAGATTAAGTGGAAAACAACAAAAGAACTTATTTATTTTAATTCATATATGTTTATGTGTTAAATGTTAAAAACTAAAGTGCACATGTATGTATGTATGTATACATACATCTATGTTTATATTAATATTTTGTGTGATGGTGTAGTGGATATCGTAACTCCCCCACCGTTAGCCTGAGGCTCCGACGAAGAAACTACATAAGTTCTGTTATTGTTTTTTATAAAAATTATAGTAATAGCACAAATAAAGATCATTAAAATTCCTATATTACTCCCAGTGTTTATTATAGTATTTCTAAAAATATTATGTTTTACAGTTTTTATTGTGTCGTTAAAGTGTATTTCCTTAAAATTTAGATTGGGGAGTGACATGTTACTTTCTTTAACTTTCAATGCTAGTTTGTTTATGATAAACATTTTTTTTAAATTTATTTTATAATTTTCATAGATTTTCAAATTAGTTTCAACAAAGCAATTTTCATATTTTATCAAAAATGTTTTTAAATTTTCAAATATTCGTGTTTTTCCACAATTGGTAATAATTTTATCATGGTAATTCTTAAATATAAGTAAGCCTGGATAAATTTCCTTTTCTTCCTGATTTTTCATTGTAGTCATATTACAATTGAAGGTGAGCCGCGAATAACGTTTTAAGTGACAATAATAATTTTGCAGGAAAGCCACAAAACGTATTTTAAGGCAAGAGTGTTTTTTTCGTTTACATTTTTTTAGCGTATCGAAAATAATGATAACTAGCATTATCTTTTCTTTTTGTATTTCTGCTACATTTATCAATTATTTTCGACAATTTTGTTTGCATGATTTATTAGTTACTTACAAAGTTTTCCACTGACTGACTGATTGTAATTGTATTTTGACGGCGATCAGATGCATAATTTTGGATGGTTAGATGTTTGAACAACGCAAGAGGGTTATGTTACTGTGTAATCTGTGAAAAAACTGGTTTTTTTTTAAATTGTCTTTTACAACGTTATTCGCGGCTGTGCTTCAATTAGGTTCCAAATTTTAAGCAGTTATCATTTATTTTTGTTAGTTTCTTATATTCTAAAGTGTTCCACTCATATATTTAATTTTTATATACCAGGACAGTATTTTCGTTTAATACTACAGTTTTATTTTGAATGTTTGGTAATGGCTCAAATACAACTTCAGTGAATGTTTCGTTTAGAACTTTTGGGATTCTCAATGTCAAAACTACTAAGTTTTCTTTATATGCAACGGCTACTTTTGTGTGTAGGTAAGATTCTGTTTGATTCATAAAATTGAATTCTTCGGTTGTCAATATGTCTGATGGAATTATTCCTAGTTTTGAATTAAAGATAACATATCCTATTTCATTTACGTGGTTTATTAATAAGTTGATATCATTATTAATCTGAAAAATATTTTCGAGAAAATTTGTTTCGTCTTCTAAATTGAGGGTTTTGTTCTGGATTTCTGATTTAAATTTATTTATATATTTTTGAATAGTTTTCTGTTGTTTGTTAATATGATTTGTGATATTTAATATTTTGTTTTCTATAGAACTCCCTAGATAGTTCATTTCGTTTAGGGCAGTCTTTGTTTCAGTCTTACTTTTTTCTAAAGCTTGAATTTTGTCCATAATTTATTTTTCGTCATCACTATCCATTGTCCCTGCTACATATTTAAGTCCCTTCCCTATTACGTTTATCAGTCCTCGTTTTTGTCTAAAATTAGGAATCAAGTTTTTAATTTTTGTCCTACATACATATGTCCATGCTTTTGTTAACACTCTCTAGTAGAGGAGTAACATTTGTGTATGTGTCTGAAAGTTTATGTATACCCTCTAGTCAACCTAGAACCATATGTCTCTAGGTTAGGTTAGGTTAGGAAAGGTGGTGCCTACCGCACCTCCACTCGGAGACCCAACTGGGTCCATTGTGATTCCCTTCTATTGCCCATTACTGGTAATATTTACCCCTCCCATTTTTAGCCAGAAGAAACCCTATTATCCGTCATTAAGCCACCGAATCCCCATGATGAAGCCCCTGATGTCCTCTAGTTTACACTTCCCGACATCGGTGATGCTTTCATGGAAACGTCTGCTCAGCCATCTAAGCCTATGACGTTGCAGCTTCGGGCAGTGACAGATAATATGTTCAATGGAAAAAACCCCTCGATACCCTACAATCCTCCCTACTACGCCATGAACTGTTGGTCCTGCTTTCCACCCAATTACTGAGTTCCTTATAGTAATGACCTATCGGTAATTTCACCGATCTGTCAGACATTCCCTCGTCTAACGCTGATCCTATTCTTGCCAGCTCATCGGCAATTTCATTCCCCTCAACACTGCTGTGACCAGGAACCCAACATAGTCTGACACTATAGTTATCCATAAGCAAGTTGAGGGCTTTCCTACAGTCACTAACAAGCTTCGATTTGACATTGTGTCCTTTCAAAGCTTTTAGCGCTGCCTGGCTGTCGACGTAGAAGGTTACCTTTTCACCTTCAGCCACATTTCCGGCCACCAGCTCCGTGGCCCTGAGGATCGCCAAGATCTCAGCCTGGAAAACACTGCATTCATTCGGCAGTCTAAAAGAACTACGAATGTTCGTTCCCAGGATATAGACACCAGCGCCTGTGCCTTCCCCCATTTTTGACCCGTCTGTAAAGACTGCCCTACCCTCATACAGCCTATCGGAATTGACCCAATGGTCCCTATCCGGAATTACCATTAAGGGTGTCTTACCAAAATCGATCTCAGCGACCTTATAGTCCGTAAACCCTGGGGTTACGGATTCCTGATCACCAAAACCTATCCTATTTAAGATCGATGTGTGACCTGATATTCCTGTCCTCACCAAACCTGTTTCTACAAGTCTAAGGAGACTTCTAGTCGCCGTCCCCACCAGAAAGTCCTCTATAGGAAGTAGATGAAGAATGACGTCCAAGGCAGCCTGAGGTGTGCTCCTCTGAGCACCTGTGATGCCCGTCGAGGCACATCTCTGAACCTTAGCTAACAATCTCCTGTGACTTTCCTTCTTCAATGCCTCCCACCATACCAAACAACCATAAGAGATAACCGGCCTGACAACCGATGTGTAAATCCAATTTACCACCTTCGGTTGCAGACCCCAGTTCCTTCCTATGGAGTTCCTGCATGCATAGTAGGCATTGAGTCCTTTCCTTAGCCTTTCCTGCGTGTTCATTTTCCAAGAAAGCTTGCTATCTAGGTAAACACCCAGGTATTTAGCCCCCTCTGCTAGTCTCAGCTCCACCCCTCCCATCCTGGGTAATACAAAACTTTCTATTTTGTATCTCCTGGTAAAGAGGACTAGCTCAGTTTTCTCTGGGTTGACCCCTAGTCCTTTACTGCTAGCCCAGGAGGACAGATCGCCCAACGCCGACTGCATGATTTCACTGATAACGGGCAGAAACTTTCCCGTTACCAGTAAAACCACGTCATCCGCATATGCAACTATCTTCCGTCCGCTCCTATCAAAACGTATAAGAATTGCGTTCATCGCCAACAACCACAATAGAGGTGACAAAACTCCTCCCTGTGGTGTACCTCTTGTCACTAATCTCCTCAGGCGTTCTCTTCCCATACCTGAGTTGATAATTCTGCTTTTAAGCATGATAATTATCCACTCCACTAGAAATCCGTGAACCCTAAGGGTTTCCAGTGACTCCCTAATAGCCTGTATACTTATGTTGTTAAAGGCTCCCTCAATATCTAAGAATGCAGCCAGTGTGTATTCCTTGTGCTGCAGTCCTTTCTCTATAACACCAACCACGTCATGAAGCGCACTCTCAACAGATCTGCCTTTACGATAGGCATGTTGAGCGCCACTTATAACGTGGGTGTCAATTGTGTTCCTTAGATGCAGATCAATCAGTCTTTCTAATGTTTTCAAAAGAAACGACGAAAGACTGATTGGCCTGAAATCCTTCGGCTTTGAGTGGCTTGCCTTACCCGCTTTGGGTATGAAGATGACCCTAACCTCTCTCCAGCCTTTCGGTATAAACCTCCTGCTTAAGCAGATCTTAAAGATATGCACCAGAAACAGTTGTACGCGCTCTGGGACGTTCTGCAACATGGCCGGAAAAATACCATCTGGGCCCGGTGATTTATACGGTTCAAATGTATTTATTGCCCATATTGCTTTTTCCAACGTCACTATTTCGTCCACTGCTCCTTCTAATCCCGGTTCCGACCAGTAGTTAAAGTTAACCTCCGTCATTGTCTCTTCTCCTACTTCCCTACAGCCAGGAAAGTGAGTGTCCATCAAAACAGAAAGTGTCTCAGAGCTGGATTCCGTCCATGTGCCATCCAATCTTTGAATATTCCCAGGAGCCCTAGGGTCCTTTGACAATACTCGCCGAAACCTCGATAACTCATTAACGGAATCAATCTCCTCACAGTATTTCCTCCATGAGGCCCTCTTCGCCCTTTTGAGATCACCCTTGTACTTATTATACAATGCCTTATGATTGTCCCAGTCCTCACTCCTTCCTGTGAGCTTCGCCCTATTAAACAATCTTCTAACCGAGGACCTCAGATCTTTTAGATCATTGGTCCACCACGAAGGCTGCTTTCTTTTACCCGGGAAAACCACTGGACATGACTGTTCAAAGCAATCCCTACAAGTATTAGTGAAATATTCCACCTCCTCTTCCACTCCTCTTTGTGTATCCACACCCTGCGGAGCTTCCCTTGCCCTAATATCAACAGTGGCCCTATAGGTATCCCAGTCAGTCCTTCTTGGATTCCTATATGGCTCACGCCTTTCCCCTGAAAAATTTAGACTGAATGATATCCTACTGTGGTCCGAAAACGTACAGTCCTTATCTACCATCCAGTCCTCTACCAGGTTCCTATCTCTATTAGTTAGTGTTATGTCTATAACCTCTGCCCTATCCCTATTCCTGAACGTGGGTACGTTACCCCTGTTGCAAATAAACATATTGCTAGAAGTTATAAAATCAAACACCAACTCACCTCTTTTGTTAATGTTGCGGCTCCCCCACTGACTATGGTGCGCATTGGCGTCACAGCCGAGTACCAATGCAAGCCTTCTCGATCTTGCATACTCGGTCAGCTCCCGCACACCTGCCCCCGGTGGATCAACAGCATCATAGGGCATATAGACCGATGCAAGCACAATCCCCTGCTTACCCCTGGCTTCTCCATTAACGACCGTAAGGTCTCCTTTACTGAAAGAATTAAGTAAAGTTAATCCTTGCCCATCCCTTGCTAAAATGCAAGTTCTTACCTTATCCTCTGTGACAGGGACATATAATGTGTAGCCTGTGACTCCTAAGCTGCAAACCCTATTTTTATTAATCCAGGGTTCTTGGATAAGAGCCACGTCTACTCGCGACTTGTTGAGGTGCACTACTAGCTCGGCCGAGGCTGCCTCACTGTGGTGCAGGTTTATCTGCACCACCCGCAGCCTTCTTGAGACCATCTGATTTAGTAAATCTAAATCTGACAGTCCCCAAGCCGAACCTCACAACACCCCCCAACAACTGTAGTCTCTTTAGAGACTCCTGATCCACGGCAAACCGAAGATCTTTACCCGCGTTCTCTTTACAAGCCATTGAAGCCAAAGGCTTCCATTGGTTTGTCCTGAGAGGCGAGTTCTGAGCCTCCAGTACCGACAAAATGGTTTCCATCGATCTAACGGGTGGTGGAAACCACGCTGTCACCACTGCCCGGAGAGGCAGATCTGAGGCTAAAATTACCTCCAGCTTCGCCTCCGGGCGAAGGTTGCCACACCTGTCAACGACGGTTTTAAGGAAATCAAATGATTTCCTATTGCCGCAGTTAACAAGCTTGACACCCCTCTCCCAGTCCGCGCCACGGAATTGTAATTCCTCCTCTTTTTCTACCCCTGCTAGGCCGATTTCATCGATGAGCCTACCTTCCACCAGCTCCCACAGTTCAGGATTAATCCTACCATCCGGATCATTCCTATCTATGACAGCCACCCGAAGGTCACCTTCCTGGCTCGTCGACTTCTTCACTTTCTTTGAAGTGGAGGGTATGTCATCGCCAGATCTGACTCTCTTCGATGACTCCTTTCGGGGGTCCCTGAGAGAGACAGCTGGTTTGACATCCCTCCCCTTACTACCTGGCTGTGCCTTGTCAGCCTCAGCCATCGAGGACCTGATGGCCTTGGCAAACAATGCACTGCCAGACTCCTTGTTCTTTATTTTGTTTTTGGAGCTGGATGTGCCCGTCGATATTGCCTCTACACCCTTGCGAGTTGTAGCCTGGACTCCATCCACACTCACATCCTTCTCCAAAGGAGATGATCTGCCCAGGAGAACACTGACAGGGCCATAAATTCTTTCGAACTTCTTAACGTCCTGCCTGTGCTTCCTGACCAGATGTCTCTCCTTTGCCGTGTACAGTCCCGGATCTCTCTTGGCCATCTTATCCAGATAGTCCAGAGATTTCCTAGTACCGCTTTTGGCCTTATCCAATTTTGTCCGACCCTCCTTACCCATATATCCTGGCAAGGCGTCCTGTCGGACAATTTTGTTTGAGGAAGATGAATGACCCTCCTTACCCACTGAGCCACTCATCTGCTTAGGTCCAGATTCCAAGAGGTCTGCCCCTGAAGTCGGACGGCTAGTTGAAATCAGTGTGATTTCCCTCTCGTCCTCCGACCCCAGTGACAGATCCCCCAGCTTCTCACTGACCCCTGCAGCTGAGTTACCCGATGGAGCATTGAGTTCATCAACCTCCTCCATTTCTTTGAGTAACTGACTCTCCTGCGTGAGCAAATTTTCATGCACGAGAGTCAGCAACTCGTCTCCCCCCGACGTATCGTCCGTGAAGTCCACGTCATCGTCCTTAAGAATTTTTTGATTTGAAGTGTCTATTTTGATTCCCACGAGTAGGCCAGTAAATGAGAGGACCATCCGCGCAGTGACGGCGTGCGCGGACTAGGCAAATTGTCTACAACCAACCCGTGCCATGGGCGTTGGAGGAGGGTTACTGCTAGCGACTAATTTTGTTTATCCACTAAATTAGCCATTCAGATCATCGGCACAGCCCCCTACCACCTTGACCTTAAAAAGTGTTTCTGTGTTCTAGTACTATACGACAGTAGGCATAACTATGTACCAGACACTTGTTGTAACCGGACAACCTTTAGTATGCATGCCTTTATAGTTACTGCCCTTAATTCAGGCAATCACAGTAGTCCCTGAAGCAAGGACAGTAACCACAGCTTGCACTTAAGCCACCACATCACGACAAGATAGTTATCCAGGTGGGGATATGTCAACACTATTTTCTCTAGCGACAATTGCACTAGTTGAAATATCGACAACTTTCCTTTTATGCGCGAGTAGAGATACGTTAGACACAACGGTTCTACACTCAAAAAAGTTTTACATTAACTGTTTGTAGTTGTTTCAGAAGTTTACCGTAAAGTCAAACTTAAATGAAAATGCAATTGTCCTACGAAAAAAATTATATTGTAACTTTTTATGTATGTTGCTTAAAAAACAACTACAAAATTAAAATGATTTTTCGTGCAGTCAAAATGTTCAGTTATTTTCAATTGTTAGTAAATATTTCTAAAATATCTAACTTATAAATAAGTAAAATTTTTTTTAAGATAATAAATGAAAAAATTAACATTAAAAAATAATTGAGAAACTCTCTTAATTCAAATGAAATGTAAGCGAAAGGATTTTTAAATAACATTTTACTTGTTTCAAATGATTTTTCATTTATTTCCCCTAATAATTTACCTACATAATATTTTGAGTGTAGTGTATTTCTGGTGACATTGTCAGTGAACGCGTCAATAATTTGTTTTTCTTTTTTATTATGCTATGCAATAATGTTAAAAACTTACGTACATATGTATGTATGTATGTATTTAAGTTGGTTGCCCAACCCTTATAAAATTGTAGACGAGGGTCACTAAAATGTACTAGTGAATCTTTAGTTCAAATGTCGATATGGTCGATAACATTGGCTGCGGTACACCTATTCAGTTTTACTATTGAGAATGTCACTAGTAAATCACTACAATTTTACTATTGACAGCGAGCGAGGAAATATCGATATTGTAGGCTAGAGCCCCTAAAATTTACTAGTGAATATTTGGTGCCAATGTCTCCATGTGGTCCCAAAAGAACTACTTAGTCAGTATTGCTACAGTCTAGTGGTGGATTTTCAATGACAAGCTAATGTTAAATGTCAATAGATAATTACATTGGCTGGGGTACACCTGGTCAGTAGTACTACTGACAATTTCACTAGCAAATCACTAATATTTCAATATTCGCATTTTCTGCAGGGTATTGTCTTGTAAAATATTTACTGTTTCAAAGTATTGAGTAATGTTAATACAGTAGTTTTCGCTTATAGTCACATTTAAAATTGCACGGAAATTGTGGACTATATCGCTAATGTGACTATAAGCCTAACTTTTTTATATGCCACGCAGAGGTATATAAAATAATTTCCATACAATCCAATTATGTGAATATAAACCAAATAAACTAAATTCATATTTATTATTAAAAAAATAAACAAAATGACTTCATTTTACAAAATACTTGCACATTTCACAAAAGTTGTAGTTAAAAATAGATTATTAATTGCTTTCAAAAAAGTCAGTAATTTTAGATTGCTTCAATATAAGTGATTGTTTTAAAGTCATGTCCTCTATTTTTTCAAACAAAGAATGACCCTCAATATCATTTTCTATGCAAAAAATTCTTAAAAAATCTAAAGAATTCAAAATTTCTTTTGGTGTTGGAAGGTGTTTTTTTTTTGTTGTATTTAAAAGGCACGTTTTTGTAGCCTTTTATGCAACAATGTTTTGTTCTAAAGACATGTTCTTCTACTAAACAGTAGATGGAGGTTGAAATTTAGATTTACTTTTTGGCTTATGGCTTAAATAAATAACTAAAAAAATCTGTTGAAAATTTTTGTGACCATAACGCGAATTGTTTGCATACAATTTGAATTTTGACTACCACGAACTCGGTGCATATATGTCAAATATGACTATATAGTAAATGGACTATATCGCCAACTTTTTGAATGAAATTAAGTTCAAAAGTCACAAAAACCATTAAATATGGACTATATCATTAATGTGACAATAAGCGGTAGTGACTATAAACGAAAACTACTGTAATATGTATTACTCTTAAATAGTTTTCGATAATTTCCGTGTCCTTCAGCTTAATTGGTATATAACCGTGGTTGTTTGTCAGGTCTTCAACTTCTAAGTATTGTGCTCCTGCATCGAGTAGCATTGATGCATAAAGCAATATAAGAAAAATCATCTGAAAAAGTGATATGTTAAGTATTTTGGGGTATTAAGTTATTTAAATTCTGAAAATTTTTAATTCTTTTAATGTGTGATTTGTAATGTTTATGTCCTCGATCTGTTATAACGTGTTCGTTGTCTAACGCAGTGACGGTTGTTTTTCGAAATTTAGAATGGTTTTTACCTTCTCTTTCATCCTTCAAATAAACAGGGCCTGTCTGAATTTCTATATTTTCGCGTGTTTTGTTGAGTTTATTAATAGTTTTTTCTTTATTCCTTGTTACACGTTCTCTAATTATTTGATATTTGTTTGGGCCTATATTTCCATTTCTAAAACTAATTGGTTTCCTTCCTGTACTTGGATGGATTGTATTGTTATAAAACATAATTATTTTATATATTTGTTCTTCTGTATTTTCTGTATCTCTATCAGGATCATGTTTTAAAATTCTAATATGTTCCTTTACAGTGTTGTGTAGCCTCTCTACATCTGAGTTAGATGTATCATTATTATTTGACGTATAATGTATTTCAATTTCTTGTTCTCTAAGAACAATGGAGGTAGAACCTTAAAACCTAGTTCGTTATCCACGACCAATTTCCTTGTACTTCCTACTGCTGACAAATGCTGTGTTAGGCCCAGTTTAAATTCTATCCAGGATCTATTTTTAATTTTAATTGCTTGGGCAAATTTCGAGAATTTGTCTATAAACGTTAAAAATAATGTTTTCTGAAAGCTATAAAAAACATCTACGTGCACGATTTCTCCAGGTTTCTCAGGAGTTTCAGTTATTTTATATTCTTGTTTGATTGAGTGCCTATCATATTTTTCTTTGTTACAAATATCGCAGTTATTTATATATTGGGTTATTCGTATTCTTAGTTGGGGGTGATATATTATAGTTTTCAATTCAGCGAAGTTTTCATTTATTCCTGTGATTACATCGTTTGTGCTCTTTTTAAATTTTTTCTGTTAACTTATTTTTATCTGTAATATCTTCCAGTAGCCTTTTACATCTAATGATTTTGAATTGCCTGTTTTCGCTAAAATATTTCTTGACCGTTTCATTAAATACATTGAATAAAGATTCTTCTTTAATTAATATGGCATTAGTCTTATTAGGGCAAGGAATCTCATGCACTAAAAAATCGAAAATATGCGCATAAAACATGCACTTAATATTTGAAAATATGCACTTAAAACACAGAAAATATGCAATTAAAAATATTTTTTTAATATTTTATTTAAAAACAATTTAACAAAAAAAAGGCAGAAAACAATTCATTTAATATACATATGTATGTATCTACATATAAAATTAGTGTAAAGAAAAACAAAACAATAAATTCAACAACAAAAAATTAAGTTAAATTAACGGCCTGGCCCACGATGTCACCAGATATAGTTCGATCGACAACTTGTATTACAAACAACAATAACTTTAGAAAATTTATTTTTTTTTTGCAATACAAGTTGCCGATCGAACGATTTCTCGTGACATCGTGGGCCAGGCCGTTAATTTACATAATTTTGCAGAAAAAATCTCAAAACCAACTCACTTTCCATTTAAAATGTGTTATCTTGTGTAAAGTTACAAATTTTCAGCGAATTCCCGAACAAAACAATAAAAATGTTGTGTAAATATAAAAATTTAGAGTTCAACAGGGTGATTCAGGTAAATATTTTGTAACAAATTATGTGTCAACTTTTACCAGAAGATGTCGCACTAAGTATCAGGAGCGTTTTACTTTTTCAAATGAATGCTAACCAAAATAGCAAAAATATGCACAAAAAACATGCATTTATTGAAAAATATTCAAAAACGAGTATTTTTAGCAAAATATGCATAAACGATTGAATGCCATTTCAAAGGAAATTTCACGATTCGCAAAGATAACTTAACCGTTTCCGTTTTATGATGCCCATTGAAAACATGCATATGCATGAGATTCCTAGCCCTAGTTAAGCCCCCCGTAGACGACATGTTTTTTGCGTCTGACTTGTCAAATTTCCCAGTGTAAAACATGTACATGTCGTGTGGTACCTTTAAAACTTTGCTTCTGTAAAAGTCAGACGCAAAGTCTTCTGACAAAATTTCAATTAGAGCGTGTTCTATTTTCTTCTGACAAAGCCTCTGACATCAGCTGTTTTTGTTATGCAAAATATGTCGGCAAAACTCTATGCCGTGAGGAAACATTTAGCGGCGTTCCGCTATTGACGGAAGGATTAGCCGGCTGAAGTTGATATATTACAACACCTATATATTTATGTTTTTTTAAACTATTAAATAACAATAATGCAATAAAATTGCGTTGCATTTTTATATTCTAACATGATTCTTCGAATTTAAAGAAAAATTCCTTAAAATGACTGAAGTTTTTACGGCGTAAAGAAACATTTTTGTGCCGGCAACACTCCATTTTGAAACAGAGGCCGACATAGGTTTGTGCAAAAGCAAAAAAAAAACAAAAAAAAAAAGACAATGTCAGACGTATTTGTACATGCACGTTTGTGACCAAATATTATAAACCGTCTGTAAAACAACAATTTTGACAGACATGCAGAATTACATCTGAGTTGAAAAGTTGAAATGTCAGACGTATAAAACATGTCGTGTACGACCTGCTTTATAAGTGTTTGTTCGTCGAATATTTTTGCAGTTATTGTTTTTCTTTTATTTTTAAAAATATTTTCGTTTTTTATTCTTAATGATCCCGATGTAGTTTTATTAAAAATTATTTGCCGTCGATAGAAATTTATTGGGTAATTAGTTTCCAAAACGATATTTTCATCCTGAGTCCTCTCGTCAGTTTCATCCCTTTCAGTATTTTGGGTTTTTCATTAATATTTATTTCGACTCTTGATAAGGCATCTGCGTTACCATTTAAAACTCCTTTTTTATATTTTATTTCATAATCATATTCCTGTAAACGAAGTCTCCATCGGACCAATTTAGAATTCGGCTCTTTAATAGAAAATATCCATTTTAAGGGTCTATGATCCGTTTCTATCATAAATCGCCTGCCGAATAAATATGGATTTAATTGTTGAGTAGCCCATACAATTGCGAGTAATTCTTTGTCTATAGTGCTATAGTTCTGCTCATGATCATTAAGTGTTCTACTAGCAAAAGAAATAGGATGTTCATCTTGGGACAACACTGCTCCAACTGCAAAGTTGCTTGCATCTGTTTGCAAAACAAACTTTTTATTGAAATCTGGATATGCCAACACAGGTGGATTAGTTAATAACTTTTTTAGTGTGTCAAAACTTTCCTTGTAATCAGGATCCTTAACATCAATTCTAGCATCTTTCTTCAAATACTTTGTTATTGGTCGTGCAATTTTCGAGTAGTCTTTAATAAATTTGCGATAATATCCTGCGAGACCCAAGAATTGTTTAATTTGTTTTTGGGTTGTTGGTAATGGAAATTTCTGTATGCGTAAAATTTTATCTGGATTTGGCTTTATACCTGATTCGGTCACTACATGTCCTAAAAACTAGTTTCTCTTTTCATAAATTCGCTTTTATCTAACTGGATCTTTAAATTTACTTCTTTTAAACGATTAAATACTTTTGTTGCAGATTCCAAATGCTCTTGAAGTGAGGTTGAAAATATTATTATGTCGTCAAGGTATACGAGACAAATTTTATTAATAAAATCACCTAGAACATTATTCATCAGCCTTTGAAAAGTGGCTGGTGCTGTTTTTAGTCCGAACGGCATACGAAGGAACTCGTAGTGGCCGCCTTCTACGCTAAATGCGGTTTTTGGAATATCTTTTTCATTTATTTCAATTTTGTGAAAGCCCTTAGCAAGATCAAGGGTTGTAAAATATTGACATCTTCCTAACTTCTCCAAGATTTCGTCGATGTTGGGAATCGGGTATTTATCATCAATGGTGGCTTCGTTTAGCTTACGATAGTCGACTACTAATCTCCATTTTTTCTTTCCGCTTGCATTCAGTTTTTTCGGTACAATCCATACTGGAGCTGAGTATGGTGAATGGCTGGGTCTGATTCCCACCATTCAACATTTCTTTAATTTGTCTACCCACTTTTTTTTTAATTGGAATGTTGTTCACAGTCCTTATTTCATGCTCTATTGCATTAGTAAAAGTTAAATCACTATTCTCTGTATAAAATATTTTTTTAAATTTGTTTATTAATTGTATTAATTTCTCTTTTTCCTCGCTATTGAGGTGCTCAACTCTTATTTGTTCCGAAATTGGAAGTTGTTGAGTTTCCTCTCCTATATTATATATGCAAAAATTTTCTGTTCTAGCGTTTTAAATTCGAAAAGGGGAAAATTTTATTATTTTTGGGGTGTCTCCGCTAAAATTTATTGTAGCTTCATATACGCCTTCTAATATCTCTAGGTCTTTATCGGTTGAAAATTCTTGGTTCTTGTATACTAATCCTTCTTTGCATTCTACGGGTAAATCGACTTGATATATTTTTTGCTTTTCAAAATGATATTCTACTTGTTGATCTTCATATCTTAATGGTATTTTCTTCGCGGCCATAATGATTACGTCGACGTTAAAATTTATTATTGCTCCTAATGGCTTTAAGATATTATTTCCTATCAATCCATCGTAAAAGTCATGGAAGTTACAAACAAAAAATTCAATTGATTCGTCCTTACTACCTACCCTGCAGAAAATTTGGTGACAATTGAACCAAATGTATTCGTTCTATAACTGGAGATAATGTGGGTGTTATCAAAAGTACGTAGTAGTGTATGGTAAAGAAAAGTCATATGGTTTAAATGGTGGCATATTGACCATTTTCGTGGTGTATCGTCTTGATCTTGAGCCAATTTAATTCGGACTCGGTCTAGTATTGTAGTAAACTGCACTGAACATGTTCGATGTGGTCGAACACAGGACCTATCAAATAGTGTAAATATAATGTTAATTGCTCCCTTCAATGTGACTCTGGGATCAGTCCCGTAACTATACTTAGATATTAACCTAAGCTTAAATGGTATTTATACTTTTGAAATATGAGTGGCCCTGTGATCGAGTGGGTAGTGTGCCAGCCTGTCATGCACGAGGTTGTCGGTTCGAATCTCAAAAAATTTTCAGATTAAAAATAAAATTAAAAAAAATGTCATTGGATTTGTAACAATAAAAAAATATATAAGCGTTAATTGTTACAGTTAAATGTCGAAATTTTATTTATAAATAATTTATATTATTATACATCGAATAGGTCCCTATGGGATAGTTCAGTGACAAGTCACAAGGTGCATACAAAGTATCAATTAACCCCATCCTAGGCCATCCCCATGTAAAAGTGACTGGTCCGCTTCATAGGAAGTGTTAGAACTCGGACTGGTCCCTATCACTTGGGGACCGGTCACGTGACTAGTCTTGTGTCAGTTCCATTTCCTGCAGGGTAGTTCTTCTTTATTTATTCTGATTATATGTTGTAGAGTATTAATAGTTATTTCATTCGTTGGTATATTTTATTTTGGGTGGCATATGCCGGGGTTAATAATTGAATGTGAAGCTCCTGTATCAATTAAAAACCTTAAATAGCCTAATTTAGATTTTATTGTTATATGTGGTAATCTTCCCGTGAGGCTGTAAATTAACAATTTTCATATGTTGGTTGTTTTTTGACGTTTTGGAAAATATTTACGTCTATAGGTTCTGATTGGTTATTTTGCTGGTGACTTATATTTGGCGTATTATAGGAGCTATTAAAATTTCTTTGTTGGTTGAATTATTGTTAGGCCTATATTGAAAATTTTGTCTATGATAATTTTCTTGCGAATTGTAATTAGGTCTGTGATGGATATTTTGTCTGTTATGATTGTTAGAATTAAAATTATGTTTATATTGAGGATTTGAATTTGTTTATTAAAATTTCGGTTTCGTGGTTCATTTTCGGTTTGTTTGATCTTGTTGCCATTGTATGCATATCCTGCTTGGAAAAAAATTTCCATTGCTTCCTCCAGCGTGTTTGGGGTTCGACAAGTCAATATAGTCTTCATTGGTTCAGGAATTTTTCCCTTAAAAATATTAAGTGTTGATTTCATGTTGTTTTTGGCTATTTCGGCTGTGCCAGGATTTTCTCCCATTATCATACTGGTTTTATTATTTAATCTCCGTAACCTATCTTTTATTTCGTTATAGAATTCTGTCGTGTTTGTTCTGAATATTACTGCTCTTATATTATCATCAAGTTCTTCTAAGTTCAATCTTTCTCCAAAATTATTTATAAGGACATTCTCAATGTCTGCCCACGACTGTACATGAAAATTTATTTCCATTACTTCCCTAGCTCTGCCTTGTAACCTACTTTTTATTATATCAGAGAAGAAAAGTAGGGACATTTGGTCATATTGCGTTAGTAGAGGGTGTATTCTATCTATAAGGGTAATCTATATATAAATAGGCAAGTGAAAAAAGTTAAGAACCATTTTAACTGACTTAAACTCAACGTATTCGCTTGATTTTTTTTTTTTGTTAGATAGATTGACAATAGGAGCAGTGATCCTATGCTTAAAAATAATATATTTTTTTAATTATTAATAACTTTGATTAAAGTTAAATTCACCTACAGCACAAAGTAAGTTTTTAATTTTTGGTTTATTTTGTGTGCGTTTTGTTTTTGTTCATTGTTTTCATTATTTTTCTGTGCTTTAAATTACTGAATATACTGGAATGTTGGAATATCATGGAATGTTGGAATATGATGGAATGTTGGAATATGATGGAATGTTTATATTATTAGGCTAGTATATTCGTACATACATATGGGGTCTTTCTCAAAGAATAGGGAATATAAACTTTTTTTGTAACAAACGTTTTAATGGGGAGTCTAAAACTTTAGAGAAAAAGCGTTCAATGAAAAAATAAACGAATATTTTTGTTTTGGGCAATAATAATGAATATGAAGTGAAAACACTAGGAGCAAATATCTAATTACATTTAGTTCAAAAAGTGAACAACTTTTTTTAAATAGATTGCTTAAAATCTATTCTTATTTAAGCCGATAAATGAAATTTTAAATTCGTATTTAGTAGGTAAGAAAGTGGTTTAAGAGAGTGGTTTACCTTGGAGTCTATACATACATATGTATATTTGAATATAGTTTTTAAATTGTGTTTTAAATTCATCAAACTTTAAATATTTTCATTCTATTCTCCACCTCTGTGCGTTAATGGTTGATTTTCAACCACTGGGTGAACACTAGTAAAGTTGTAAAGGTCGTGTCGTGTTCCGCTAAATTCAGGTAATGTTTTGAGATATTTATTAGGGTCAAGGATAACAGAAGGTGCTTGGGCCATGATTGAATAAGGTAAGTAAAGGGTATTTTTTATTGAGGTGTAGAACTTTAAGTTGGCATCACTTTTTTAACTGGCGGCCATTTTGTCAGCTGTCAAGTGATTAATATTTAGTCCATCAGAGCAATTAATTCGGTTAACCATGGATCGTTTTCACACTACGTTTACTCTATGTGATAATACGCATCCGCAGAGACGTCGAACAGTGCGCACCAAAGAAACAATTGCCGCTGTAGAGCAAAGTGTTGAAGAGGACCCGAATGAATCGATTCGCCACCGTGCACAGCAATTGGAGCTTTGTCCATCAACTTTATGGAAGATTTTGAAGATTTTGAATGTGGATGAGTTGTGGTTCCAACAAGACGGCGCTACATGCCACACAGCGCACGTCACAATCGATTTATTGAAGGAAACATTCGATGAGCGCATAATTTCGCGGAATGGACCTGTCAATTGGCCACCAAGATCGTGTGATTTGACACCATTGGATTATTTTCTTTGGGGATATGTGAAGTCGCTCGTCTACGCCAACAAACCAGAAACGTTACGGGATTTGGAAGCCAACATTCGTGGCGTTATTGCCAACATACGGCCCCATATGCTCGAAAAAGTGGTTGAAAATTGGACCTGTAGAATTGGCTTTATTCGAGCCAGCCAAATTGATGGACATTAAAACGATTTTCTTGTGTTTTATTTCAATTCGAAGTTCTATACCTCTAAAAAAACACCCTTTATAAGTAAAAATAAAATGAATCTATATATATCAAACACTTAAAAAATTTCACCTTACAATTTCACCTAATAATTTCAATGATTCTATTTCCTCTTTTTTTTCTTGTCAAAAAGATTAGTTTTGTGTAAAAAAAATTTATTTATAATTTATATGATTTTTTTTTGTTCTTATTTGCTTGCTTTTCTTTTGAAAAATTTCTTTCATAGTAATAACTTTATAAAACTTAAATATATGTACGTATATACTTATAATATGTGCAAATAGCTCACTTTATGTAAACGTTGTCTTCTTCGCTTTACTTGTTGAAAATTGTTGATTTGGTTTCTTCCTCAATTGAAAAATATTGATGTGATGTCTTCTTTAAATTAATTGAAGATTTGACTTCTTCTTCAGTTGGAAAATGTTGATTTGATGTCTTCTTTAAATTAATTGATGATTTCACTTCTTCTTGAGTTGAAAAAGTTTGATTTGATGTCTTCTTTAAATTAATTGTTGATTTGTTCACTACCTTAATTCTTTAAGGATTTTTTTTTACTTTTGTTCAAAAATGATCAATTCACTACCTTAATTCCTTAAGGATTTTTTTGTTCTATTTTTTTTTCAAAAATGTTTAATTCACTACATTAAGGGTCGTATGCAAAAAAAGTTAACAAAGCTTTGCCAAGCAATGTTAAGTAAAGTTGTATTCTAAAAAAATTATTATATCAAAATTCTAAAGTATGCACATACGTTTGTTAAGGGTCCTTTAAGTTGATATTTCCAAAATGTGTACTTTGTTCTTCAAATATTTTTGTTAATATAGCACATATTGATTCATGATTAGAGATGCTAAACGGGAAATCCCGAGCCCGGAAATCCCGGGCTTTTCGGGACTATGCAAATCCCGGAGCCCGGGATTTTTTAATTTTAAAGCCCGGGATTTTCGGGATTATCTGAATAAATAATGTCTTTGACTGTCATCTTCTACATCAAAAATTATTAGAAACTTCCTGTTATAAAAAGTTAAAATAAAAAATTTGCTTTGAATAAATATTTTAGTAGATAATAGTATATGGTATATACATAATATATCTTTGACTTTTTCTTTTCTAGGAAAAATGTTACAAACATTGCACTTTTCAATGAAAATTTGCAACTTAATGTCTGAATTGTATAAGTACCCTTTAAATATGCAAAACAAAAATATTTTGTAAAATTAAAATATTATTTTTAATATATAGACGCACATTTGTGCACAATTTTTTCGGGATTTTTGTAAGTCCGGAAAATCCCGGGGTCCCGGTTCGGGATTTCGAGACTCCATCACTAAATCCCGAAGCCCGGGATTTCAAAAAACCTTTCCCGATTAGCATCTCTATGCATGATACATCTAAAAATGAAGCTAGAAGTGTTAGCTCTTATCTTAAATTTATTATATCTGTTATATTATTGAAAACATCACCAAATTATCTAACTGATTCGAAAAACATAGCAAAATCCATAAAAAAATTTTAAAATAAATTCAATTATACAAAAATGTTTTAGTGATGTACATACAGTCAAAACGAATGGAAAAAATCTGGAATTTCAAATACTCATTTCATTTGAATAAAATATATTGCCATAATTTTTCTTTGTTCATCATATTATTTTTACTTTTACTTCATAAAAATGTTTATATGTTTTCCTTCCATGTCAGAAGCTCATACTTTTTAAATTAGGTTGCTTTACTTCAAGATGATACAAATTTATTTAATTAAAATAAAAAATTATTTGAATACTCGAAGTGGTTGTTGAACACGGTGGTGTTACCAGTATTTATTATTAAATTACAAAATAATTAAAGTTGTTTTTTGGATACAATTTCTTAACAAAGCAATGTTAGCCTTAAGGTGCTTGGTAACTACTATGAACTTTAAAGCTCAAGTAAAATATTTTTTTGCATACGGCCCTAATTCTTTAAGGATTTTTTTTTGTTCAAAAATTTTTATTTTACTACCTTAATTCTGAATTGGTTTACAAAAGTTCTTAATATTAAATACAAAATCAATAATAAGAATTTGACAAAACTGCACAAAAATTATTAAAGCAAAAAAAAAACAAGTAAGAGTGCTATATTCGGCTGTGCCGAATCTTATATACCCTTTACCAACGTACGTACATATATATAGTGTACAGACACATACATACATATTTGTTTTGTGAAAAAATTTATCATTTTTTTAAAGTTTCCATCTTTGGAGCTGTAATTTTCTTTCAGAAGCATAAAATATATTCAATTTATAAAGAAAAAGAAAAAAATTGTTAGACCTATTTAATTTTACATAACACAAAAAGTGTGAGTTTTCCAACCCTGGAGTCATAATTTTGGATTTTTTTGATTATTGATACCAATCTAGTTCTTTAAAAAATACATAAAATATGTTAAGTGAAAAAAGCAAAAACGAAATAAGGAAAAACTTAAGGTCAGATTTTGTAAATTCAAACGATTTTTTCGTTTTGAAATTTGTATGGAAAAAATATTTTTTGAAAAGAATTTTCGTTATTTTTCATACAGTTCTCGTTGTACCTTCATAGTGAACAGACGTAATAGCGGAATTTTTCTTATATACAAACTAAACAAAAAAAAAGCATACAAAAAATATTCGTAGTACATATTAACTTTGATAAATAAGCATTTTTTTGCTTTGATAATATTTTTACATATAGAAATAACAAAAACAAAAAAAAAAACCGTAAACAAAAAAACATACAAAATACCCTTGAGGAATACTCTTTATGAGTACCCCAGAGGAAAAAAATAGTGAAGTGAGTTCTAACGGCAGAAATGCCTATTTTACTGTGAGTTTTGATGCTCATAATGATAACAATAAAAATAAAAAATCTGATAATAATCTTGCTGTGAGTTCTGAAGCTCTTAATAAAAATCAAAAATCTGATAATAGACTTTTTCTAACGACAAAACCACAGTTTCGTCAGCGATCAACTTCGCTTTGTCCAATGCCAACTAGTGAATCGTTGACATTATTGCCTAGTACTTCTACATTTAACTCAGCGATATCATCCGCTTCCGACTCGTGGTCAACAATTAAACAAGTTGTTACTGAAGACAACAGTAGTACAAAACCAAAGGTACAAGTAGGAATGGACAGATATATAACCATTTTAAAGCGCGGGCGAAGCCCAAATTCTACTAAAACTGGATCCGCCCCAAAGATGTCTAGGGATAACAGCACATCTTCTATCAATCGTCAAAATCGTTTTTCATTATTGCAAGACAAAAACGACAAGCCCGCCGCATCATCGCAAAAGTCTTTCAAGCCACCACCTATTTATCTGAAAGAAAAAAATTCAAACGCGCTTCTAAAAAATCTACTGTCGACCATTGGTGAAAATACTTTTCACATCATTCCAATTAAACGAGGTAATATTGATGAAACTAAAATCCAAATATATGATGAAAAAGATTTCCGAAAAATTGTTAGTGAGTTTGAAAAAAATAAAACAAATTTTTATACATATCAACTTAAGAGTGCTAAAGGCCTACAAATAGTATTAAAGGGCATAGATTCATATGTTGAGCCTGAAGAAGTAAAATGTGCACTTATCGAACAAGGATTTAAGGTAAAAAATGTTACCAATATAATCAATAGAGAGAAGATTCCCCAGCCTCTATTTCGTGTTGAACTGGAGCCGAATGATATACAGTTAAAAAAAAATGAGACGCACCCAATTTATAGTCTAAAATACCTTTTACACCGAAAAATCACAGTTGAAGAGCCACGTAAGCGTTCAGGTCCCGTACAGTGCCATAATTGCCAAGAATATGGCCACACAAAAACCTACTGCAAATTACCTACAGTTTGTGTTATCTGCGGTGAATTGCATGGTACTGCTAACTGTACCAAGCCAAAAGTACAAGCAGAAAAAAAATGCAGTAATTGTGGAGGTAATCACACCGCTAACTACAGAGGATGCCGTGTATATTCTTTCGTTAAACAGGCTATGGGTCAAAAATCTAAATTAGCTCCAGTTCAATCAGCAAATGCTTACTCCGCCACTCTTCCTCAAACTAGCCAACTAGTAACTTCACGTGTATCGTATGCCGATGCTGCTAAGACTAGTTCTATTCCCACACAAAATGTTCCACCGCCAAGTAATTCAACGAATGCAAACTCTATCTTTAACTTTAGTCGTCTTGAAGCTACTATTGAGAATCTGGTGCTAACTATAAACAACTTTACAACAAATATGACTAGCATGATGCAAGAAATGCTGAGAATGCAGAATACACTGCTTCAAGCATTAATCAACAAACCATGAACGCGTTAAAAATATGTTTCTGGAACGCAAACGGCATTCGCCAACATAAAAATGAACTTGAGCACTTCCTCACGGAAAAAAATGTTGATATAATGTTGGTATCTGAGACTCACTTGACTTCGAGAAGCTGCTTTAAGATAAATGGTTACACTCTATATGATTCAAAGGACCCGAGAGGGAGAGCATGCGGTGGATCAGCAATTCTAATTAAGTCAAGACTCAAGCACTATATCCTTGAGAACGTTAGTGAAGAATATATGCAAGCTACGAATATTTTCGTAGAAAATTTTTGTTCGAATTTCGTGATATCATCAATTTACTCACCTCCCAGATTTTCAGTTACCGAAGATCAGTATGAGAAGTTCTACAAATCGCTTGGATCTTGTTTCGTGGCAGCTGGTGACTACAATGCAAAACATACGTACTGGGGCTCGCGTCTTGTTACACCTAGAGGTAGAGCGTTGTTTAATACAATTTCAAAAATGGGCTTAGATGTCATTTCGAGTGGGGAGCCTACTTACTGGCCTACTGACGTAAGAAAAATTCCAGATGTTATAGATTTTGGCGTCACGAAAAATATCCATAGGGACTTAATTCACGTAGAGGGCTCTGTAGATCTGTCCTCCGATCACTCTCCCACAATAGTTACAATTTTCAACCCACTAAGGAGTGATTTAACTAACTCATATGCGAAAACGATTAATAGGGTCAACTGGCTAGGATTCAAAAAATATATTAGTAGTCACTGCGTAGAAAACATTCAGCTAAGATCACCTGATGATATTGAATTTAATATTGCCAATCTTACCGAATATATTAAACAGGCTGCTGAACATGCCACTACTTCCTATCCGCAGACTGGCTTTAATAGAATTTATTCTACGGATATTGAACGTCTCGTATGTGAAAAAAGGAGAGCTAGAAGAGAATGGCAACAACACCGATCACCCCTAAATAAAATCAGACTTAAAGAATGTACTAAACGACTCAAAGAGCTGCTATCGTCGGAAAAGACTGCATTACTGGAAAAGTACTTAGAAGGTCTTGATGTAACGTCAACATCTAATTACTCTTTATGGCGCGCTACTAGAAATCTTAAAAGACCCGTTGATCTCAAATCACCATTGCGTACTTCGACTGGAGGCTGGGCAAGAAGCGATAGTGAGAAAGGTAACTTATTTTCTGAGCATTTAAAATCTGTATTCACTCCCAATTCATGTACGGGTGCTGCCGATTTACCGAGTGTAGTCTCTCTACCCCCTCGTCCCTTAAGGTTTAAGATGCATGAACTACAAAAAATAGTTGCTGAACTCGACCCTAAGAAAGCTCCAGGTATTGATGGCATTAGTAACAAGATGCTGATGAACTTGCCTCATATTGCAATAAGAATTTTGCTATTTATTTTTAATGCCATTTTACGAATGCAGTATTTTCCACATAACTGGAAACTTGCCAAGATTAAAATGATTCCAAAGCCAGGCAAAGATCTTACCAAGGCTGAGTCATATAGGCCTATAAGCTTACTTTCAACTATTTCAAAGCTTTTCGAAAAGCTGCTCATGACTAAATTGTCCACAATTTTAGCTGATACTGGGTGCATCCCGGACCATCAATTTGGCTTTAGAAGTCAGCATAGCACTATTGAGCAAACGCATAGATTGGTTCAAATTATAAGGAGGACTTTTGAAGAAAAGAAGTATTGTTCTGCCCTTTTTATTGATGTTTCTCAGGCATTTGACAAAGTATGGCACAAAGGCCTAGTTTTAAAATTGAAGACATACCTACCAATAAATATACAAAAGCTTTTGGAAAGTTATATTCTCGATAGAAAGTTTACTGTTGTGGAAGGAGACTTCATAAGTGTACCCGAATCTATATCTTCTGGTGTGCCACAGGGTAGTATTCTGGGGCCAGTCTTGTATCTAATATATACTTGTGATATGCCTGTGAGCAATAACATCCACACTTCTACATTTGCCGATGATACAGCCTGTTTGAGTATTCACAAAAATCCTGATGAGGCATCCCGCAATCTCCAAGCACACATTACCCAGCTTGAAATATGGTTGAACTTATGGAGAATTAGAGTCAATGAACAAAAGTGTGTTCATATAACGTTTACCCTAAGAAAAGATACCTGTTCCCCCATTCGAATCAACAATCAAAATATTCCTCAACATTCTCAAGTCAAATACCTTGGCATACACCTTGATCGAAGGCTTACATGGAAATATCATATTGACTCTAAGTTAACCCAAATGAAACTTAAATTGACTCAAATATATTGGTTAATTGGCAGAAATTCAACACTCAGCCTAGACTGCAAACTCTTGATATACAAGTCGCTTTTGAAGCCAATATGGTGCTATGGAAATCAGCTGTGGGGCACTGCTTCAGCTTCAAATGTCGAGAGAATCCAACGAAGGCAAAACAAAATTTTACGTTTGATAACATCTGCTCCATGGTACGTTAAAAACTCAAATATTCATCGTGATTTAAATATGCCACTAGTGAGTGAAGAAATTGCAAAATACGCAGGCAAATATTTAACTAAACTCGAGTCACATCCTAATCCACTTGCCCGTAATATTTTGAGCTTTACTGGACACATCCGCTTAAAAAAGAGGGACACAAGGGCTCTTATACCCAACACTCCAGATGGGACTGCTTAAAAATAGTTCTTTTTGATTATCACTACTTATGTATTATTTATAACTATCACTAAGCTTATGTCCGATATTGGTCGGGCCTAATAATTATATTTAGATTTAAGATTTGATTACTTATTGTTAGTTCATTTTTGAAGATACAATAAATAAATATGTATATGAAAAAAAAAAAAAAAAAAAAAAAAAAATTTTTTTCATACAAATTTGAAACGTTTAGAAACAAAATTTTTTACAAAATCTGCTTATTAGTTTCATTTAATTCCTTTAATATTAAAAACTTCAGTAAAGTGCGACTTTGAATCGTGCACGGCTTTTTTGAAGTTTTTTCTTCAGTTTAAACGATTTTTTCAGTTTTGTCGCTTTTTTCTCGTTTTGGCGATTTTTTTCTGTTTTTGGAGGTTTTTTTTATTTTGGTGATTTTTTTCTGTTATTGGGATTTTCTTCATTTTGTAGATTTTTCTCATTTTGACGATTTTTTTTTCATTTTTGCGATTTTTTTCTGTTTTTGGGTTTTTTCTATTTAGGAGTTTTTTTTCTTTTTTTTCATTTTGGCGACTTTTTTCTGTTTTTTGGGTTTTTTTCGTTTTGGCGATTTTTTTCATTTTGGCGTTTTTTTTTCATTTTGGCGATTTTCTTTCATTTTTGCGATTTTTTTTTATTTAAGCAATTTTTCCAGTTTCTCGCGATTTATTTTAGTCCTAGAAATTTTTTTTAATATGGCGATTTTTTTCTGTTTTTGGGTTTTTTTTCATTATGGCGTTTTTTCCTGCTTTGGGGTTTTTTTTATTTAGGCGATTTTTTCTCTTTTTTGGGGTTTTTTCATCTTGGCGATTTTTTTTCATTTTGTCGTTTTTTTCCTGTTTTGGGTTTTATTTTTAATTTTGGCGATTTTTTCATGTTTTTTTTGGGGTATTTTTCGTTTTGGCGATTTTTTTGTTTTTCGCGATTTTTTTCCGTTTGGCGATTTTATAATTCCTTGATTTTTTAGTTTTACCGTTTTTGAAAATTTCAAGAGTTTTGCTTTTACGGTTTCCAAGATACAGCAAGTTGTCAAAATTGCATAGTCAAAATTGCATTAACTGATGGAACACCCTTTAATTTAAATTTTTTGAAATTTTAGTGTTAATTTTTGTAGTCTGTATAAAAATACACTAACCTTACAAATTTCAAGTGTATATACATATAATTGTATGTATATTACATGGGATTTTAGAATTTTTCGTTGCTCGTTTTGGAACACCCTTTAATTTCCAATTCTCATGTATTTGTTGTTGTAGCCAAAAGTCTACACACTGTGTCCAAATTTCAGGTCTGTAGCTCTTACGGTTCTCGAGAAAATACTAATATAGTTTTAGACATAGTTAATTTTACATAACACAAAAAGTTAAAGTTTTCCAACCCTGGAAACGTCTTTTTAATTTTTTTTATATTTTTTTTAATTTAAAATACCAATTTTAGTCGTACTGAAGTGTAAAATAAATTTATTTATTAAAAAAAAATAAAAATTTGTTTTCGGTAGTTACTTTTATATGGCAAAATATAGTTTACGTTTTCCAGCTCTGCAATCGTCTGCCCAATTTTGCTGAATTTCAATACCAATCTATTTTGGAAAATTTCTGACACACCAGTCCAAGAACGAAGTCTCTAGCTTTTCTGGGAGCTTCGGAAAACCGATTTCACGTACAGACAGACGGACAGACGGACATCGCTTATTCGTCTTCCCTATGCATAAGGATCCAGAATATATATATTTTATGAGTCGCTTATTGATATTATAGAAATTACAAACGGAATGACAAACCTAAATATACCCTTTTACCATTTTTGTTGGTAAAGGGTATAAAAATACATAAATATGGATGTACATGTGCAACATATATATTTTTATAGAATAACTATCAAAATATGTTATTAAGAATTATGTACACAGGCGTAATAGCACAAAATAGGTAATATTAATATTCGTAATAGGTAATATTAATAAATATTATTTTGGGTTACAAAACGTTTAACAAAGAAAAATTTGTTTTGTAAAGCTTTCGTAAACTTAAACTATTTTTTATGAATACGGCAGAATAAGCTTAAAAGCTTCAAGCAAAAATTTTTACAATTAGCTGCCGCACTGGTTGAAGTCTACTGATGAGGAAAACCCGCAAATTGTCCACACGCAAAGTTTACTTTGCAAAGTCTTGAAGAGAAAATAATATATTCTCTACGATGTTTCCTAAGTTAAAAAATTTTAACTCTCTAAACTATGAATCGCTCACACATAAAAAAAAAAAGAAGTAGTAGCAGTATTAGGAAAAATGTAAAAAAATTGCACTATAATTGGAGTTGAAAAATCTGCGTTTTTAGCCCAAAAATCTTCAAATCTGGATTTCGTGTTTTTGGAGGGTAAAAATCTGCAAAATCCAGATAAATCTGCATTTCTGGCAATCGTGTCTGTAATCAATATTAACTAGCCCTTGAAACTATGCTATGTTTATTGTAAATTCCATGCGACACAAGTGCCACCCACCATCCTTATTTCGCATGAAAATTTAAATGTTGAAGATACATATCTGATGTTTTCCCCAAAATGAAGAGAATACTATTTCTGCAACATTCTTTCACTACAAATGCATGACAATTTTTTTATATAGTTTGTTTGACAGCATTTCACATTAAATGTTGGACAGAGTACCAGGCTTAGTAACAGAAAAATGTTGGATTTGCTTGCTTTGCAAACAAATTTTTAACGGATTTTAAATTTTTGGTAAATAAAAACGTCTGCGCTGTTGATGTTGCATCATTTGTTTTTTCTGAACACGGAACCGAGGATGCTAATTTAGAAATTTTCTGCTTGATTCGGCGGTTTTATATATTCGGCGGATATATATAAATTTATTTAATATTTATTAAAGATTAACCCCCATATCCAAAAAAATTAATGTGTGCTTGAAGTGTACGTATGAATGAATGGTTCATTTGGCCACTTTGGCCAAAATCCCTCAAAGGTAATTTTTGACCAAAATCGACTTTATATGAGCTGTAACTTTTTTCACAAACTCAATTCAGGAATTCTAATTACTACGTTTTGTAGCTAGTGTCCTGGTAATTGCTCCTTCTTAGGTGGCATTGCATGCCAACCCTTCATTTGGCCACTTTGGCCAAAATCCCTCAGAGGTAATTTTTGACCAAAATCGACTTTATATGAGCTGTAACTTTTTTCACAAACTCAATTCAGGAAATCTAATTGCTACATTTTGTAGCTGGTGTCCTGGTAATTGCTCCTTATTAGGTGGCATTGCATGCCAACCCTTCATTTGGCCATTTTGGCCAAAATCCCTCAGAGGTAATTTTTGACCAAAAACGACTTTATATGAGCTGTAACTTTTTTCACAAACTCAATTCAGGAATTCTAATTACTACGTTTTGTAGCTAGTGTCCTGGTTATTGCTCCTTGTTAGGTGGCATTGCATGCCAACCCTTCATTTGGCCACTTTGGCCAAAATCCCTCAGAGGTAATTTTTGACCAAAATCGACTTTATATGAGCTGTAACTTTTTTCACAAACTCAATTCAGGAAATCTAATTACTACATTTTGTAGCTGGTGTCCTGGTAATTGCTCCTTATTAGGTGGCATTGCATGCCAACCCTTCATTTGGCCACTTTGGCTAAAATCCCTCAGAGGTAATTTTTGACCAAAAACGACTTTATATGAGCTGTAACTTTTTTCACAATTTCAATTCAGGAATTCTAATTATTACGTTTTGTAGCTAGTGTCCTGGTAATTACTCCCTATTAGGTGGCATTGCATGCCAACCCTTCACTTGGCCGCTTTGGCCAAAATCCCTCAGAGGTAATTTCTGACCAAAATCGACTTTATATGAGCTGTAACTTTTTTCACAAACTCAATTCAGGAATTCTAATTACAGTAGTTTTCGTTTATAGTCACTACCGCTTATTGTCACATTAATGATATAGTCCATATTTAATGGTTTTTGTGACTTTTGAACTTAATTTCATTCAAAAAGTTGGCGATATAGTCCATTTACTATATAGTCATATTTGACATATATGCACCGAGTTTGTGGTAGTCAAAATTCAAATTGTATGCAAACAATTCGCGTTATGGTCACAAAAATTTTCAACAGATTTTTTTAGTTATTTATTTAAGCCATAAGCCAAAAAGTAAATCTAAATTTCAACCTCCATCTACTGTTTAGTAGAAGAACATGTCTTTAGAACAAAACATTGTTGCATAAAAGGCTACAAAAACGTGCCTTTTAAATACAACAAAAAAAACACCTTCCAACACCAAAAGAAATTTTGAATTCTTTAGATTTTTTAAGAATTTTTTGCATAGAAAATGATATTGAGGGTCATTCTTTGTTTGAAAAAATAGAGGACATGACTTTAAAATAATCACTTATATTGAAGCAATCTAAAATTACTGACTTTTTTGAAAGCAATTAATAATCTATTTTTAACTACAACTTTTGTGAAATGTGCAAGTATTTTGTAAAATGAAGTCATTTTGTTTATTTTTTTAATAATAAATATGAATTTAGTTTATTTGGTTTATATTCACATAATTGGATTGTATGGAAATTATTTTATATACCTCTGCGTGGCATATAAAAAAGTTAGGCTTATAGTCACATTAGCGATATAGTCCACAATTTCCGTGCAATTTTAAATGTGACTATAAGCGAAAACTACTGTATTAACATTACTCAATACTTTGAAACAGTAAATATTTTACAAGACAATACCCTGCAGAAAATGCGAATATTGAAATATTAGTGATTTGCTAGTGAAATTGTCAGTAGTACTACTGACCAGGTGTACCCCAGCCAATGTAATTATCTATTGACATTTAACATTAGCTTGTCATTGAAAATCCACCACTAGACTGTAGCAATACTGACTAAGTAGTTCTTTTGGGACCACATGGAGACATTGGCACCAAATATTCACTAGTAAATTTTAGGGGCTCTAGCCTACAATATCGATATTTCCTCGCTCGCTGTCAATAGTAAAATTGTAGTGATTTACTAGTGACATTCTCAATAGTAAAACTGAATACGTGTACCGCAGCCAATGTTATCGACCATATGGCGATTTTTTTCATTTTGGCGATTTTTTCCTGTTTTTTTCGTTTTGGCGATTTTTTTTTCATATTGGCGTTTTTTTCATTTTGGCGATTTTCTTTCGTTTTCGCGATTTTTTTTTCATTTTAGCAATTTTTCCGGTTTTTCGCGATTTATTTTAGTCTTAGACATTCTTTTTAATTTGGTGCTTTATTTCGTTTTGGCGATTTTTTTTTTGTTTTTGGCGAGTTTTTCCTGTTTTGGGGTTTTTTTCATTTTGTCGATTTTATTCTGCTTTTTTTGGGTTTTTTTCGTTTTGGCGATTTTTTTTCATTTTGGCGATTTTTTTCATTTAAGCAATTTTTCCGGTTTTTCGCGATTTATTTTAGTCTTAGACATTTTTTTTAATTTGGTGCTTTTTTTCGTTTTGGCGATTTTTTTGTTTTTCGCGATTTTTTTGCGTTTGGCGGTTTTATAATTCCTTGATTTTTTAGTTTTACCGTTTTTGAAAATTTCAAGAGTTTTGCTTTTACGGTTTCCAAGATACAGCAAGTTGTCAAAATTGCATAGTCAAAATTGCATTAACTGATGGAACACCCTTTAATTTAAATTTTTTGAAATTTTAGTGTTAATTTTTGTAGTCTGTATAAAAATACACTAATCTTACAAATTTCAAGTGTATATACATATAATTGTATGTATATTACATGGGATTTTAGAATTTTTCGTTGCTCGTTTTGGAACACCCTTTAATTTCCAATTCTCATGTATTTGTTGTTGTAGCGGCCAAAAGTCTACACACTGTGTCCAAATTTCAGGTCTGTAGCTCTTACGGTTCTCGAGAAAATACTAATATAGTTTTAGACATAGTTAATTTTACATAACACAAAAAGTTAACGTTTTCCAACCCTGGAAACGTCTTTTTAATTTTTTTTATATTTTTTTTAATTTAAAATATCAATTTTAGTCGTACTGAAGTGTAAAATAAATTTATTTATTAAAAAAAAATAAAAATTTGTTTTCGGTAGTTACTTTTATATGGCAAAATATAGTTTACGTTTTCCAGCTCTGCAATCGTCTGCCCGATTTTGCTGAATTTCAATACCAATCTAAGTTGGACCATTTCTGATACATCAGTCCAAGAACGAAGTCTCTGGCTTTTCTGGGAGCTTCGGAAAACCGATTTCACGTACACCGGACGGACAGACGGACGGACAGACGGACATCGCTTATTCGTCATCGCTATTCATAAGGACCCAGAATATATATATTTTTTTGGTCGCAAATTAAAATTATGGAAATTACACACGGAATGACAAACCTATATATACCCTTTTCCATTTTTGGTAAAGGGTATAATAAAAATACAATCAAGATTTCATAGAATTTTCATTACTAAAATTAATAAGTTCAACGCATCTTAAGAATTTCGATCGTAAAAACGCATAGAAAGCAAAAGGGAAATGCACTTAAAATTCTTAAAAATTTTGGTTACAAATATTGTCAATGGAAAGTATAAGAAATGCAATTTCAACTATTTCATAAAATTCGATAGAATTCTCAATACTAAAAGTAATGAGTTCAATGCCTCTCTTTCGCTGAAGCTATTATAATTTACTTTCTTTTGATGGTAAGTTTTCTACTGTTGGAAAAAAGTAATGGAGTTTTTGAAATAAGACATCTTTTCTAATGAAAATGTGCCTAGAGGTTTTAAAAATGATTATTTTATGTAAAAGAACTCAATTGTAATAATTTTAATAGCAGCTGTAATGCTTAAGCCTCTAACCGTAATATTTGCATATAACTACAAGTAGCAAAACAGATTTTTAGCAATTTCATCGGAAAGACGAAGTGCTTGACTCCTTAATTTCCAGGAATTCCTATGGTTTCAGTAGCACCTCAATCATATAAAAACATTATTATATATCCACTTTATCGTTCTATCCGTTTCTTATTAATGTTCGTACCTACTAATAATAATTAATTTTAATCACAAACAATATACATTTACATATGTATATTTTTGAATAAGAACACATACATACATATATACTACTTTTTGTTGTTGTTGGGTGCTTATCAGTATAAAAAATTCAAATAAAATGCGTAACAGCTGTTCGAAACATTGATGGGAGTTCAATATCTTCACATTATTTTTGATTGTGTGGAAAAAGTACGAAAATTATTTAAATGGTATCAAATCATTATTTTATACTTACAAACAATGTTATGACTTTGATATTTAGTGAAATTACAATTTTAGCTTCATATATATATGTACATACATACATACATACATTACAACGTATTACAATTATAAAAATATTTATATTTTTATTATCATTATAATTGTTATGATTAAACGCACATATATTTTTTTTTGGTATTATTAAATAAAAATAGTTTTTGTGCGCTTGTATGCTGTTCGTTCGCACAAATGTACTATATGTATGTTACATATTCATACATATATGAATATGTATATCAACAAAAAAATAAACAAATACGATTGGCAGTCTATGGTTAGATTTTATAAAGAAAAAAACTTTATTAGAAAACTCAATTTATTAAATGCCGATATTTCTCTTCATCGTATACAACAGGACAACGTAATTTTACTTTTGTTATAACATTTCATTTTATGCAAATTCTCATCGAATTAACATGTATTAGTTTTATATAATTATTTATTTTCTTTTCACTTTTTCACACACACTTTAATTTATAAATCAATTAAACATATGCGCCCTTAATTATGAAAGTGGTCTAAGTCATGTGCATTTTTGCTTCAAAATATCAAATAAATCTCAAAAAATCTTCAATAAATATTTAATGAATGTTAAATAAATTTATATTAATCAAGACTAGTACAACTCTTAATTCAAATGTTGCATAATATAAAAATATTTTTTGATTTGTTCAAATGTTATCTATTAGAGTTGTGCTGTAAAGAACGAACTACCCTGCTTTTTTTGGGTTTTTTTCGTTTTGGCGATTTTTTTTCATTTTGGCGATTTTTTTCATTTAAGCAATTTTTCCGGTTTTTCGCGATTTATTTTAGTCTTAGACATTTTTTTTAATTTGGTGCTTTTTTTCGTTTTGGCGATTTTTTTGTTTTTCGCGATTTTTTTCCGTTTGGCGGTTTTATAATTCCTTGATTTTTTAGTTTTACCGTTTTTGAAAATTTCAAGAGTTTTGCTTTTACGGTTTCCAAGATACAGCAAGTTGTCAAAATTGCATAGTCAAAATTGCATTAACTGATGGAACACCCTTTAATTTAAATTTTTTGAAATTTTAGTGTTAATTTTTGTAGTCTGTATAAAAATACACTAACCTTACAAATTTCAAGTGTATATACATATAATTGTATGTATATTACATGGGATTTTAGAATTTTTCGTTGCTCGTTTTGGAACACCCTTTGATTTCCAATTCTCATGTATTTGTTGTTGTAGCGGCCAAAAGTCTACACACTGTGTCCAAATTTCAGGTCTGTAGCTCTTACGGTTCTCGAGAAAATACTAATATAGTTTTAGACATAGTTAATTTTACATAACACAAAAAGTTAACGTTTTCCAACCCTGGAAACGTCTTTTTAATTTTTTTTATATTTTTTTTAATTTAAAATATCAATTTTAGTCGTACTGAAGTGTAAAATAAATTTATTTATTAAAAAAAAATAAAAATTTGTTTTCGGTAGTTACTTTTATATGGCAAAATATAGTTTACGTTTTCCAGCTCTGCAATCGTCTGCCCGATTTTGCTGAATTTCAATACCAATCTAAGTTGGACCATTTCTGATACATCAGTCCAAGAACGAAGTCTCTAGCTTTTCTGGGAGCTTCGGAAAACCGATTTCACGTACACCGGACGGACAGACGGACGGACGGACGGACAGACGGACATCGCTTATTCGTCATCGCTATTCATAAGGACCCAGAATATATATATTTTTTTGGTCGCAAATTAAAATTATGGAAATTACACACGGAATGACAAACCTATATATACCCTTTTCCATTTTTGGTAAAGGTATAATAAAAATACAATCAAGATTTCATAGAATTTTCATTACTAAAATTAATAAGTTCAACGCATCTTAAGAATTTCGATCGTAAAAACGCATAGAAAGCAAAAGGGAAATGCACTTAAAATTCTTAAAAATTTTGGTTACAAATATTGTCAATGGAAAGTATAAGAAATGCAATTTCAACTATTTCATAAAATTCGATAGAATTCTCAATACTAAAAGTAATGAGTTCAATGCCTCTCTTTCGCTGAAGCTATTATAATTTACTTTCTTTTGATGGTAAGTTTTCTACTGTTGGAAAAAAGTAATGGAGTTTTTGAAATAAGACATCTTTTCTAATGAAAATGTGCCTAGAGGTTTTAAAAATGATTATTTTATGTAAAAGAACTCAATTGTAATAATTTTAATAGCAGCTGTAATGCTTAAGCCTCTAACCGTAATATTTGCATATAACTACAAGTAGCAAAACAGATTTTTAGCAATTTCATCGGAAAGACGAAGTGCTTGACTCCTTAATTTCCAGGAATTCCGATGGTTTCAGTAGCACCTCAATCATATAAAAACATTATTATATATCCACTTTATCGTTCTATCCTTTTCTTATTAATGTTCGTACCTACTAATAATAATTAATTTTAATCACAAACAATATACATTTACATATGTATATTTTTGAATAAGAACACATACATACATATATACTACTTTTTGTTGTTGTTGGGTGCTTATCAGTATAAAAAATTCAAATAAAATGCGTAACAGCTGTTCGAAACATTGATGGGAGTTCAATATCTTCACATTATTTTTGATTGTGTGGAAAAAGTACGAAAATTATTTAAATGGTATCAAATCATTATTTTATACTTACAAACAATGTTATGACTTTGATATTTAGTGAAATTACAATTTTAGCTTCATATATATATGTACATACATACATACATACATTACAACGTATTACAATTATAAAAATATTTATATTTTTATTATCATTATAATTGTTATGATTAAACGCACATATAATTTTTTTTGGTATTATTAAATAAAAATAGTTTTTGTGCGCTTGTATGCTGTTCGTTCGCACAAATGTACTATATGTATGTTACATATTCATACATATATGAATATGTATATCAACAAAAAAATAAACAAATACGATTGGCAGTCTATGGTTAGATTTTATAAAGAAAAAAACTTTATTAGAAAACTCAATTTATTAAATGCCGATATTTCTCTTCATCGTATACAACAGGACAACGTAATTTTACTTTTGTTATAACATTTCATTTTATGCAAATTCTCATCGAATTAACATGTATTAGTTTTATATAATTATTTATTTTCTTTTCACTTTTTCACACACACTTTAATTTATAAATCAATTAAACATATGCGCCCTTAATTATGAAAGTGGTCTAAGTCATGTGCATTTTTGCTTCAAAATATCAAATAAATCTCAAAAAATCTTCAATAAATATTTAATGAATGTTAAATAAATTTATATTAATCAAGACTAGTACAACTCTTAATTCAAATGTTGCATAATATAAAAATATTTTTTGATTTGTTCAAATGTTATCTATTAGAGTTGTGCTGTAAAGAACGAACTAGTTCAATTGAACTATTCACATAAGTGAACGATGTGAACTAGTTCAGTCTAGTTGTACCTTTTTGTTCTTTTGGTCTTTATTGTTCTTTTGGTCTTTCTTGTTCTTTTGGTATTTCTTGTTCTTTCGTTCGTTTTTGGTCTTTATTTCGTTTTGCTTATCTTATTCTCTGTTCCTGACATGGCTGCCAGATGCTACGACTTATTGTCGTTTTGACGATTTTTGGTGCCGAAAATAGCAAAATCGTCGGTGGGTTTCTGGTTTGCGGCACAGTATATTCAAAATACATTATGTTTGCAGCAAACCAGAAACCAGCCGATGAAATGACGATCTGACAATTTTTTGCTTAAAATCACGATTTTCAAGACAAATTGGGCTGCTTTTTACACTGGGTCTTCACGTAGCAATATCGATTGAGGCAATTGTCAAATTTTATTGCGTCCATGAAATTTCCTACTTGTAGACAGCGATTGACATAAGTGGCAATCCATTGAGCAATTATTGCTCAAGCAGTTACTTGAGCAATGGCTGCAATACAAAAGATTACGATGGAAATAATTAAAAGGAAATACCCATTAGAAATGACAATGACGCCAATTTATTATAAACATTTATTTTTTACCCCCGACCAAAAAAAGGGGTGTTATAATATAAGTCTGTAGTGTGTGTCTGTGTATCTGTGTGTCTATCCGTGTCCACGTACAGCCCAAACGGCTGGACCGATTTTGATTTAGTTTTTTATGTCTGAAAGGTGCCTTGATCTAGAAGGTTCTTAACTATGTTTAAAGAAAATCAGTCTAGAAGTTTAGAAGATATCACATCTTCTCTAGCAATATCGGGGGTTTTTTGAATTTTTAATTTATGTTATTATTTGATTTTTTTTAATTTATTTTATTTTAATTTTTTATTTTTTGTTTTAAGTTTTTTAGAGTGGGTCGATTTGTTCGTGTAAGAAGAAAAGCAACAGGCGTCTACCAAAAAAGAAATCTACACAAAATTCGATCAGCTTTATTTATAAAAACTATTAAAGGTTTTAAGAACAATTTTGCATAAAAATTTAAAAAAAAAACCTTTATAAAGCCTTAATAAGTTTTATAATAAGGCTGTAAGAATATTACTCAATCAAAACCTAGCACCCGCCGAGAGGCATCACAATTTAAAGCTATTCGTTGGGTAAAATCATTTCTAGGCAAATAACAAAAAAAAAACATTTTAAAAATTCTCGTAGTTATGCTAAAGGCATCATTCCTGCAAAATTTCATGAAAATCGGAAGCAAAAAATTTTTAAATGTTACTTTTGTTATTTGGCTATAAATATTTTTACCCAACGAATAGCTTTAAATTGTGATGTCTCTCGGCAGGAGCTAGGTTTTGATTAGGGTAATATTCTTACAGCCTTATTTATAAAACTTATTAAGGCTTTATAAAGGTTTTTTTTTTAATTTTTTTACAAAACTTTTCTTAAAAATCGTTAATAGTTTTTATAAATAAGGCTGATCGAATTTTGTGTAGATTTCTTTTTTGGTAGACGCCTGTTGCTTTTCTTCTTACACGAACAAATCGACCCACTCTAATGTACATACATTACATGTACCTAATTTTAATTAAATGAAAAACTAGTATAACTTTGACACGTAGTATGTACCTTATTACAATGAACTAAAAAAACGCTTTAACAAGACTGAATTACAATTTTATTTGAATAATAAATTGAATAATAATAATCAATAATATAATATTTAATAATAGTTTAATTTAATAAATAAAATGATACGATATACAAATTGAAAAAAAAGGAACACATTTTCTTCATACATACATTTGTATGTATGTATATTAGCCAGAATAGGAAGAGTGCTTTTCGCAAACGAATTTAATTCGAACGAATTTTATTTTCCATGTTGTAAAGAATTACTCTTTTTAATTCGCAAATTTTATAAATAAAATCGAAAAAAAACCAAGAATGCAAAATAAAATTCCTCTTGCAAATTTAAAAATAAAATTCGCAAACGAAAAGAAAATAGAATTCGCGATTAAATTAAAAAATACAAATAATCCAAAGTAAAGACTTTAAATATTTTTAAGGAGATTTTATTGTTAACGACTATACCTAGAGAGCTGAATTTTGGTGTATAGGTTACCCTTCCGATGTATAGATCCACTAAGAAGGTGTTTTTGGAAATTCAAACGTGAAATTATGTAAAATTGGGTAAAATTGGTATCTTTATATCTCGGAAACTACATTAGATATAATAAAAATTTAAAAAGGATAAGAATGCTGATAAAAAGCAAGCCGACATGTATTTGGTACTTTTTTAATATGTGTACTTTTAGGGGTTAAAAGGGGGTAAAATTGAATTTCGGTACCTTTTTTGCACTCGACATATCTTGTAAATTATTAAAAGTAGCAAAAAGCTTTTTGGTGCGTTACTTTCTTCTGGACAGCATCTTGAACGGGTTTGACACTTTCTAAAAATTTCCACTTATAAGGGGTAAAATTTTTGGAAAAGTACTTTTTAATGTAAAATATTTGGACGTTTGTTATATCGGATTTTCACTTAAGCGAGATTCGTTATACTGAGATTTGCAGATATATAAGTAAATAAAATAAAAAAGTAAAATTTTAATAAGAATTCTACTCATGGCCGGTTTAATCACTAATTATTGAATCCTCAATCAAGTTTTAATTTAGTTTTACTAAAAGTTTATAGTGTCCTTTGATAACTTGGACCTCATTTTTGTTAGTATTGTTAGAAAATTACCTTTTTCTAAAAAAGTATTTACCTTAAAAATTATTTTTGTGGAAAAAGTTCATTTCTAAAAATGTACCTTTTTCTAAAAAGTACTTTTCTCAAAAAGTACCTTGTTCCAAAAAATATTTTTTTGGAAAAATTACTTTTTCTAACAAGTACTTTTTCTTAAAAGGACCTTTTTTAAAAAAGTGATTTTTCCAAAAAGTACCTTTTTAAAAAAGTGCTTTTCCCAAAAAGTACCTTTTTCTAAATAGAACTTTTTTTTAAGTACCTTTTTCTAAAAAGTACTTTTCGCAAAAAGCACCTTGTTCTAAAAAGTACTTTTCCCAAAAAGTACCTTTTTCTAAAAAGTACGTTTCCCAAGAAGCATTTTTTTAATTAAGTACTTTTCCCAAAAAGTACCTTTTTCTAAAAAGTACTTTTTCCAAAAAGTATGTTTATCTAAAAAGTAGTTTTCTTAAATGGTACCTTTTTCTAACAAGTACTTATCCCAAAAAGTACCTTTTTCTAAAATGTAATTTTCCAAAAAAGTACCTTTTCTAAAAAGTACTTTTCCCAAAAAGCACCATTTTCTAAAAAGTAATTTTCTCAAAAAGTACCTTTTTCTAAAAAGTACTTTTCCAAAAAGCACCATTTTCTAAAATTTACTTTTCCCAAAAAGCACCTTTTTCTAAAAAGTACTTTTTAACTCTTTAATGCCAATGCTACGTTCAATAATTTAAAAGATATGTATGTCAAATGCAAAACAAGTACCAAAATTGAGTTTTTACCCCCTTTTAACCCCGAAAAGTACATATATTAAAAAAAGTACCAAACGCATGTGGGCTTGCTTTATATGAGCACTCTTATCCTTTTTGAATTTTTAGTCTATTTTATTTTACCTTCTTTTACCCCCTTCGCGGTCGAATTTTCAAAAATCCCTTCTTAGTGGATCAATGCATAGGAAGAGCAATCTACACACCAAATTTCAGCTCTATAGGTATAGTGGTTTGAGCTAGGTGATGATATGTCAAAAAGAACTCAATTGGCTGCCTGACTTAAATTTTATAAGAATTATTCTTTTGCATTCGTTCCTAAGAATTATAAAATAAAATTCCGAAAATAATTCTATTTTAAATTCGCAAACGAATTAAATCAACAAAAATTAATTTAATTCGTTTGCGAGAAGAACGTAAAAAACAAGAATTTAAAATAGAATTTTTTTCGAATTTTATTTTTAAAATTCCGAAAACAAATTTTAAAACGAACGAAAAAAATTAAATAGCATTTCCGAGCATAATTTTTTCCTACCCTGATATTAGCTATGGCATAGTGCTACATGAGAATTAGAGTTTTTCTTTTCCCGGACTTTTTCATTTCCCGGGAAAGCGGGAACGATTTTTCGGTTTCCCGGGAATTCCCGCACAGTACAAAACAATACAAAATATTTTTAAATTTAATTTATTTCAACAAAAACAAATTATAATTCATGAGATCGATTAAATAATAACGTTTTATACACACATTAGTCAAAAAACAATACCGTTTCCGTTCTTTATATAATAGTAATAAATAGATACCAATATTATAAAAAAGAAATTATACGAGTATTATTAAAAAAAATATTACAAAATATCCCCTTATGAAAAAATCATTGTTAAACTTAAAGTTGGTTTAACAAACGAATTTTGTATGGCAAAACCAGTTTTAACGCATGCTTTAACCTTAACATTCGTTTTTCCATAAGGGCATATATCTTTGGAAATAGGACTTTAGTACAGAATAAGCTGTTAATGCTGTTAACCGTACTATTTACCAAATAAAATCTGTAATTGTTTGAGCTTGTAAGCGTTTTTACAAGCCTTGATTGCCAAAAATAAAACAAAATGTAGATAATTTGCTATGCGATATTTCACGACTGCTTTATTTCATTTCTTCTCAACGAATGGTAAAATCCAAAAATATTTTAAATATTCAGAGTAGAAGACAAAAAGTTATCAAGAAAAAAGAACTTCATTATCAAGATAACAAAAAAATTTCATTATACGGCTACACCGTTACAATTAGTAAATCTCATATTTTGTTAAGCTGAACTTACAATGTCAAACCAAATGTAACAAAATTTACAGAGACACTAGACATACATACATAGCTACAATATATAAATGTACTTGAATTATGTGTGTATGTATGTAACATCTGCGACTGCTAGCTGCTTGCACAGTGGTCACTTCGAACATTCTCCCCCCTTTGGAAGGCTGTGACTTTCAACAAAACTGGCTTCAAGTGGTAATACTGCTAACTTGGCAACTGCTCGGCGAACTATGCTGTTGCTGGTTTTAACTAAAGCCACTCGCACAACTTTATCGCTACCAGGAATTACATCTACTACGCGTCCCAACTGCCATTTTAAAGGCGGAGTACATTCATCTTTAATAAGGACCATTGATCCTATTGTTACATTTGATGTTGTTGATCGCCACTTTGATCGCTCTTGTGAAAGTGTCAGATATGATTTAGTCCACCTTTTCCAAAATATTTGCTGCATAAAACAAACCTTTTGCCATCGATCTAGATGACTTAGGTTTAACTCAGTTAAATCTGGCTCTGGGAATGATGTTAAAGAGGAACCCACCAAAAAATGTGCTGGAGTCAACACTTCGAGGTCATCTGGGTTTTCTGTTATTGGACATAGAGGCCTAGAGTTGAGAATTGCTGATATTGGACACACTAATGTCCGTAATTCATCGAATGTTAAAATGGATAATCCAACTGTTTTATAAAAATGCTGTTTTGCAGCTTTTACAGCTGCCTCCCAGAGGCCTCCAAAGTGTGGAGATCTTGGGGGTATAAACCTCCACTTTATGCCATCTTCCGTACATTGTTGATAAATTTTTTTCATATGTGTTTGGTCAAAGAACAACTGGCGTAGCTCTGCTAGCTCATTTTTTGCCCCTATAAAATTTGTTGCATTGTCAGACCATATGGTTGTTGGTTTTCCACGCAAAGAGATAAAACGCTTGAGAGACGATAGAAATGAAGAAGTAGACAAATCTTGCACCAATTCCAGATGCGTCGCCTTTGTTGAAAAGCAAATGAAAATGCATATATAGCATTTTAATGGGGAACGACTTTTAATTTCGGATTTGTAAAAAATGGGCCATAGAAATCAATGCCAGTTGTATGGAAAGCTTTATTTGGTGTGACACGATCTGCCGGTAAGTTTCCCATTAAATGCGGAGTAATTCTAGTTTTTAGCCGAAAGCATTTAACACATTTGCTTATGATAGCGCTTACTGTTTTCCGGCCTCCAATAGGCCAGTATTGTTGTCGAATGTTTGCCAATAACCACTGTGGCCAGGCGTGCAAGAATCTTTGATGAAAATACAATATTAACGCTGTTGTAACAGGATGCCTTTTTGGAATAATAATTGGATGACGTGCCTCGAAGTTTAAAAATGAATTTTGTAAGCGACCACCAACTCTGATTAATCCTTCGCACATGAATGGCGACAGCGAAAACAGTTTACTAGACGAAGGTATACATACCTTTTTCTTCTTTTAATGCTATATATTCAGTAGCAAAATTTACAAGCTGAATGTTGCGAAACAAGATATGAGTTCCCATTTTTATTTCTTCTGGTGTTAGTTCTTCAGCCCGTGTAGTTTTTATTTTGTGATTTAGAAATCTACTAACGTAAGCAAAAGTTCTTTGTATCTTCGGGAAGGAGTTGTGATATTTGCAACGTATTGAAAAGTCGCAAGTGGACGATGTGATTAAAACAACTCGACGACGTTCAGGAAGCTCAGTGATGTAATTTGCCCTTTCTGGCCAATTTACTTGATTTTTGTGTAAAAAATCTGGTCCATATTTCCAAATTTTTGACTTTACAAGCTCTTCGGGAGTAGATCCTCTAGATAAGATGTCAGCAGGATTTAATGCTGTTGGGACGTGATGCCACAACACGTTTTTGGTTAAATTTTGAATTCGACTCACTCTGTTCGCAACAAAAACGTTGTAGTTTGAAGAGTCCTGACGCAGCCACGACAAAACGACTATGGAATCTGACCAGCAATGGTATTCATATTTGCCTACAAAAGCACTGGCAGTTTCGTTTAAAAGCTCTGCTAAAAGTAGTGCAGCTGACAGCTCAAGTTTAGGTACAGTGAGAGCCTTTAAAGGTGCGACCCTGGACTTAGAACACAATAGATTAACTTTAATATTTCTATCTGATTCCGCTCTTACATAAATGCAGGCACCATAGGCAGACATACTTGCGTCGAAAAAACCATGTATTTGAATGGCAGTATCTGGAATAAAAACAAATCGAGGAAACATAAACTGGTGGCATAGCGAAAATGTTGATAAAAACTGTAACCAAGCCGAATGTAAGGCTTGCGGAAGGCTTTCATCCCAGTCTAAATTTGATTTCAATAAATTTTGCATGAAAACCTTCGCTTTGGTAATGACTGGTCCAATTTGTCCTAATGGATCATAAATCCGTGCAATCGACGATAAAACAGAACGCTTTGATATAATTTTCACTTTTTCGACGGGAGGTAACGTAAATATGAAGGCATCAGCAGTTGGGTCCCATAGTAGACCTAAGGTTTTTGTTAGATTTGTACCGTCATGAAATTTTAAAAATTCTTTTCGATCGGAAGGTGGTATTTGGTTTAAGACAGACAAGTCATTTGAGCACCATTTCCTAATATGAAAGTTTCCCTTTTTAAGCAAATTTGTTACTTGCTGCCTGACTTCATTTACCTCTTCCGTTGAATTTCCACCTGTGATCAGATCGTCTACATAAAAGTTATTTCTTATAATAATGGCGCCAATTGGGAACAAATTTTCCTCATCGATGGAAAGTTGATGCATTGTACGTATTGCCAAAAAGGCAGCGGGCTTGGTGCCATAAGTTACAGTGTCGAGTTTGTAGATGCGAATATCTTCATCGGGACTATTTCTCCACAATATGCACTGCAAAAAAATTGTCTGGATGCGAAATACGAATGCAGCGATACATTTTGCATATGTCTCCACTTAATGCAACCTTGAAAAACCGAAATCGCAGTAATATATTAAATAATTTGGGCTGTATAGTGGGTCCTGCAAAAAGGGTATCGTTTAGTGATATACCCGTAGAAGTTTTAGCGGATCCGTCAAAAACAACCCTCAGCTTTGTTGTTGTACTATCCTCCTTTTGAATGCAATGGTGGGGAAGAAAATTAACTTTGACGCGCTTAGGTATAACTGTCACTAACGACATGTGTTTTAAATTGATATACTCGTTCATAAAATCAATATTCAGCTTTTTGATGTCTGGACTATTTTGCAATTTTTTTTCAAGGTTTAAAAAGCGTCTATGCGCAACCCTATATGAATCCCCAAGTTCTTCTATATTTGGTTTTTTCGGGAGACTAACAGAGTATTCCCCAGATTCATGCCGAATTGTATTTTGCTTAAAATGTTGCTCACAGAGCTCGTCTTGCAGTGTTGACTTATCATTATTTTCTAAATTGTTTTCGATTTCCCAAAACCTTTTTACAACATCCAGCAGCGATTCATTATCATTTTGAATATTCTTACGTACCGTAGCTAACGCAAAGGAACTAGTTAAAGATGCGCCTCCTCCAGAAACCACCCATCCTAATCTAGTTTTTTGCAAAATTGGCAAATTGTTTCCTAATCGCACTTGACCTACATCCATAAGTTCAAAAAATAGACCAGCGCCAATTAAAATGTCTATGCGACCGCATTTATTAAAATCTGGATCTGCCAATTTTATATTACAAGGTATTTTGAACTGATCAAAATTAAGTTTCGTATTCGGTTGGTAGCCGGTTATGGTAGGTATGACAATAGCATCGAACGAATTGCAATAATCATTGTAGCGTGATTTGATTACTACATTTGCTGACTTATCAGCCAAAAAATTGCCATCACCAATACCAGAAATAGATGTAAATGATTTTCGAACTTCTAATTGCAATTGTTTTGCGAAACGACTAGAAATAAAATTCAATTGTGAAGCCGAATCGAAAATTGCCCGGCATGGGACAAAGACACCACATTTATTCTTTACTGCAATTATTGCGGTAGCCAAAAATACATTATTATCACTTGTTGCTAGGACTTCACTTTCTTTATTTGATGATAACAAAGAAACAAGGGTGGATTGTCTCGTAGATGATGATATGGATTGCTTAGTTGAGGTTTCTTGTCCGTGGGGCTCTTTTGAAGTACTTATCAAGGGCAAGGATTCAGGCAGGGAAACACTACTGTTTTCCATATGCAGTAACGAGTGATGCTTCATCGAGCAATGGCGACATGTACCTGCCTTACAGCTAGATAGTCTATGGCCCTTCCGTAAGCAATTAAGGCACAAATTTAATTTCTTTGCTTCCCTATATCTTAAAGCTGGGAAAAGATTGACAAAACGTGTGCAATTGGTTATGTAATGATCCCTTTTGTCACAAAAGTTACAGTTGGGTGCGGTTGAGCAAGAGGCTACTAAAACATTTCGAAAATGACTACTAGATTTTTTGCTCACCTGTTGACTTGACATTTTTGTTACCACGGAATTTTCAAGGTTCTCAAGCATGCGACATCTTCTTTCGAGAAAAGTGGTTATAGATGACAATGTTGGTAGCTGATCAGCTTGCAAACTTTCCTCCCATTTGGATTGTGATTGTGGATCAAGTTTAGATGTAATTAGATACACTAAAAACCCATCAGAAATTTCTTCCTTTGAGCACATTGTTTCCAAAGCTCTCAAATGAGCGTTAAGCTTATCGGTTAATTGCCTTAAACTTCTAGCAGAGCCCTTGTCAACATCGTTTAACCCAAAAATCCCCTTAATGTGCGCCTGAAAGTTAAGTAATTTATTGTCAAAATGATTTTTTAGTAACGATATAGCCTTATCATAATTTTCTTCAGAAGGGTCTAATGATGAAATTGTATCTAATGCCGGTCCCATCAAACATGTGCGTAGGTGCTGGAATTTTTCGATTTTACTTATTTCAGTGTCGTTTGCTACAACTGTTGTGAACATGGCAAAAAAATCAGGCCACTCTGTGTAGGACCCGCTAAACTGGGGTATCTTCAATTCCGGCAATCTAGTTTTACGAACACTCATCGTTTCCTCCAAAGAAAATTGACGAATGGTAGATGAGTGCGGTGGGGGTCGAGAATTGCAATTAGCGCTCAATTTTCGCTTGATTTTAGCCTTAACTTCAAAATACCGCATCATAAAATCTGTACGGATACTACTATCCACGTTACTACTACATTTTTCCTCGAAGAGTAAAGCAGCGTCTTGAAAGTGGGAACACAAGCTTTCAACATAATCGAGGCGTATCGAAAGATCAATATCATCCAACTTATCTAACTCTTCAGTATTAAGACGATTAGAGATATCATTCACTTGCTTACCAAATGAACTAAGTTTTACTAATAGTTGAGACAGCTCAGCGTCCTCCTTGCTTTGATTATTCGACGACGATGTTGTTTCACCAGGCATGATTTTTTCATTAATATCCGAATTGATATTAGACTATGTACGAGTATGTGATACTGAAAATCACGTCGGGGTCACCAATGTTTGAGCTTGTAAGCGTTTTTACAAGCCTTGATTGCCAAAAATAAAACAAAATGTAGATAATTTGTTATGCGATTTTTCACGACTGCTTTATTTCATTTCTTCTCAACGAATGGTAAAATCCAAAAATATTTTAAATATTCAAAGTAGAAGACAAAAAGTTATCAAGAAAAAAGAACTTCATTATCAAGATAACAAAAAAATTTCATTATACGGCTACACCGTTACAATTAGTAAATCTCATATTTTGTTAAGCTGAACTTACAATGTCAAACCAAATGTAACAAAATTTACAGAGACACTAGACATACATACATAGCTACAATATATAAATGTACTTGAATTATGTATGTATGTAACATCTGCGACTGCTAGCTGCTTGCACAGTGGTCACTTCGAACAGTAATTATTTGTTTTTTTTTATTTCCTTGCTCATATCTGTTTTTTGCTTTTATGAATTGTTGTAGAATTAAATTTGGAACGTCGCGGTCTGCTTTTTTTAAATAAAGGCATCTACATCTCAGAACGCATGCGTGCCAGATGTAAACTCGGCCTTAGTTGTTGTAAAGCTTTAGCTATTGTGATATTGCCATCAACTTATTATTGCACCATCGCATACATAAAGTGAATATCGACACTTATAAAGGAATTTATAGATACAAATTAAGTTGCCATAGCAAAATCATAAAATCCCGGGAATTCCCGCACAAATTTCCCGGGATTTCTTTCCCAGAAAATGTGCGGGATCCCGGGAAATTTTTCCCGGGAAATCCCGTATGAAAAACACTAATGAGAAATCTTAGTCCTATGCAAGTCTAATTGCTAAGCTGATTTGTTTTTTAGGCGAGACGAGGGGAAAAGAAACGTTTCTGTTCTTTATATGAAAAAAGAGCTTTATGTAGAGGATCTTTTAATTAAAAAAAGAACATAAAACATTATTTTAACCATTCTCTACAACATGTCCCTTTTGTTTTTGCATTATTTTTTTATTATTTTTAACTGCAGTTCACTTATTATTAAAAAATCCACCACATTATTCATTTAGCCGCGTGTATTGCCTTAAAACTTTTCTTTCAAATGAATTTGTATGATTTGTAGCAAGGCCGATTAATAAGGTCAAGTTGAAAACGCACCTGATCTACTTTTTTTGGCCTAATTCAAGGCGAATTCATATAACTAGTGTTCGCCCAGTGGTTGAAAATCAACCACTAACGCACAGAGGTGGAGAAGAGAATGAAAATATTTAAAGTTTGATGAATTTAAAACACAATTTAAAAACTATTCAAATATATGTACATATGTATAGCAGCGATGCCAACTATTTATAACCCAAACGCGCTATACCACTTCTCAAAACGCGCTAGAACGCGCTTAGTTACAGCATTATCAACAATTTATAGTCAAAACGCGCTATTTTCCTACGCGCTAAATTAAATTTTAATAAAGGTCGATGTATGTATTAGTAAATACGAGTACATACAATTAATTTTTTAGTAACTCTTTTTCAGATTATGCAATATCGAAATTATATCCTAAATAACTAAAATCATTTAATACAGAATCAGTCTCGCCTTCCCAATATTCGAAATTCTTAGTTTTGATTTTAATTCTATTTGTAAAACTTTGTAACAACTTATATAAATTATCGAATAGTGTTGCGATTTAAATGCTTTTTGAAGTACAAAAAGAATAGATGCTTAATAAGTTATATACATTTTTTTGGGTCACGAGTACGAGTACATATTTTTAACTGTGAGATTTCAAAATATTTGCATTTTACAATATTAAAATGCGTTTTTAATTCTATACACTCAAGAGAATTTTATTTGCAGCATCTGAATCATTAACGAATTTAAACAAAAAGTTCAATTTTGGATATTAGTTAAATTTATACAAAAAAGTAAAAAGATATTGAACTGAAATGATATTTTTGACTTTAATCAAAACGCGCTAATTTAGCGCTTTTTTTTATTAAACGCGCTAAGACGAAAAAAAGCGCGTTTAGCATAGTTAAAACGCGCTAAAACTAGCGCAAAAGGCGCTAAATTGGCATCGCTGATGTATAGACTCCAGGGTAAACCACTCTCTTAAACCACTTTCTTAACTACTAAATACGAATTTAAAATTTCATTTATCGGCTTAAATAAGAATAGATTTTAAGCAAACTATTTAAAAAAAGTTGTTCACTTTTTGAACTAAATGTAATTAGATATTTGCTCCTAGTGCTTTCACTTCATATTCATTATTATTGCCCAAAACAAAAATATTCTCTAAAGTTTTAGACTCCCCATTAAAAAGTTTGTTACAAATAATGTTTCTATTCCCTATTCTTTGATATGTACGAATATGCTAGCCTAATAATAGCCATATTCCAACATTCCATCATATTCCAACATTCCAGTATGTTCAGTAATTTAAAGCACAGAAAAATAATGAAAACAATGAACAAAAACAAAACGCACACAAAATAAACCAAAAATAAAAAAACTTACTTTGTGCTGTAGGAGAATTTAACTTTAATCAAAGTTATTAATAATTAAAAAAATATATTATTTTTAAGCATCTAAAGAAAAATAATACAGTACCACTCGTTATTTAAATTTCCAAATTTTATTAGTTTCAGCAATAATCGTTTAAGTACATAGAAAGATGGAAATAAGAATAGAATGAACAAATAAAATACGTTTTTCCTTCTGAGTGTTTATGGAGTTGCCAAGCCAAATTGTTGTAATTCTTTTTTTAGCAAATTAAGAGAGAAAGAGAGATCATGGCTTTATGATTGGCTAATATTCTTAACTGTTTTTAACTATCTTAGACACAAAAATGTAGAAGAAAAAATACATTCTGCACTGCTCCTATTGTCAATCTATCTAACAAAAAAAAAAAATCGAGCGAATACGTTGAGTTTAAAGCTTAAATTAGACGTGACATAGCCATAACGCCATAGCCATAATAAAACCAAAATTCAATTGATTTGTATGGTGAGAGTGAGAGTGAGAGTGAGAGAGACTCGCCATAACTCTCACCATAGAAACCAATTGAATTTTGGTTTGGTTATGGCTATGGCGTTATGGTTATGTCACGTCTAATTTAAGCTTAAGTCAGTTAAAATGGTTCTTAACTTTTTTCACTTGCCTATTTATATATAGATTATTGGCTCGTATGTCAAAAGTTGTTTATGTACAGAAGCTGTAATTCGGTTTCAGCCAGCTGACAACAAATAACTTAAAAATCCAATTTAAGATAAAAACTAAATAAAATAATTTTAATTTATATTCCCAACTATTCTGCGTTTCGGTACGAATCGAAATTTTATCCGTTTGGCAATTTTACGATTCTATATATTCTGCATTTCGATTGTAACTAAGTTTTTGCAAGTTGTTTTTTCAGTGGCGAAGCGTTTTCAATTTTGGTTTGTTTAGCTTCAAAAAGTAATTTATTCAAAAAATAATGTAAATATTAATTGCAAAAGAAGGTTTAATTAATGAACTACAGAATTTGTTTTTTTTTTATTTTTTGTAATGAAATGTCATTTCTACTTAATTAATTACATGTAGAACAGTATGAAAAGTTGGCAGATTTAATGACAACAAAACGACATTGTCTGCATATTTAATTAAATTAAAACAAATAAACTTTATTCTTGTGTTACAATTATGTATACAAAATGAAAATATCACCTCCGGCGTGACAGAATTCTTCACACTGGATTAGTTTGGCCACAAATACCTTTTTCTTATCTCGTTTTTATAATCTCTCTGTACTTAAAATTGAAATAATTTATTTAATATAAATTTTCACAACATTTAATACTTTTGTTATAATTGTTAAATCACTGTTTCTTTCACTAAATTTAACTTTTTGATAGAATTTTTTGCAAAGTTGCTTATTTTTTCTGTTCCTATTTTCCACGTTTCATAGAAAAACACCTGGTTTAAACATACTCTTCTTTTATTTCTTGATGGTTTAGCGTTAAATAAAAATTACATACGTACAGTTACTCACAGAAATATTTTGCTTATGTAAATCTCAACATATTTGTAATGGCGAGTATACACGATACTACAAATCGTACGATAAATCGTACAAGTATGAAATTAGTAACGTGTATCATGCTGTCGTACTTATGAAGTATAGTTTGTAGTATGAAAATCAAAAATTTTAGATTTTTGTGGTTTTGCGGTTTTTTTTTTAATAGATAGAGTGATTGAAGAGGAAGATTTATATGTACATATAATAACATCCATTAAATAGTGGAGAAATATTGTTATTTTTGAGGTTTCTAATGTGATGTCGTAAATAATTAAATTTTTCCGCTTACATTGCAAACACAGGCTGAACCCTACGAGATTTATCCAAATAATGTGCTAAGTATTTTACACATTGAAAAGGTCTGTAGAAAACTCCGCTATGGTATATGTCTATCTCTTATGGATATCGCACAATAACATTTTTAACCGACTTCAAAAAAGAAGGAGGTTATCAATTCGTGTGTATTTTTTTACTTATTTTTTAATATTCGTACATGCCTAACACGGTCATTTTTAAACCGATTTTCAAAATTCTTTTTTTTTTTTTTGAAAGGGTTTGCCTGCAATTACATAGGTCGTATAATTTTTTTTTTTTTTAAATCGGCAGGGAAAATTTCCTCCCCTATTCCATAACTCTGCTATTTGTGAACCGATTTTCAAAATTAATTTTTGGTTTGAAAGAATTTTGCTTAAAGTTAGAACAAATTTAGTTGGGATATTTTGAGGCCACCCTCCCCCCAACAAAAAAAAATTTATTGATGATTACATAACTTCTCTATTTATGGACTTATTTCTAAAATTCTTTTCTTTTTGTTTCAATATTATTTTCATACTTGCGTCCGTCTTGTAATCTTTTGGATTGATTCTTAGTATTGGAGTCAGTTTTTTTTTTGCCAGAATTATTTTGGCATTTACTTTTTTCGACAAATAATGGCTAATTTTCGATTTTAACCAGCACAGCATTAAGCCTTATCTAATTAAATACCTTAAATACATTGTTAATTTCATATAGAATGTTACTGCATATTGTAAAAGGCCCTACATCCTTTGCTCAGCTAACCTTTTGAAAAAGGTGAGATCTACCGGAAAAATTGCGTTAGCTGTTGCGTTATCCGGCATTGACGCTACGCTTTTAGAAGGAGGCCGAACCGCCCACTCTACATTCAACTCCCGCTGAAAATCGCCACCGATGACAATAACAGCGTCTGTAGTATTTCTAGCAGAGGAATACAGGAAAATTGATGCGTGTCTGCTCATTAATAGTCTGGGACGCAGCTCCCATGTCAAACAAGACGTCTGTGGAAGCACTGGATAGGATAATGCGCGATTTGCGTAACAAAGATTCACCTCTGGGTGGATGTACAATTCTGTTCTAAGAAGATTTCCGTCAAATTCCACCAGTTGTGACTCGAGGAAAACGTGTTGACGAAAAAAACGCTTCCTTAAAAAGATGCAACCTTTGGCGACATGTCAATAAATTAAATTTAATTAAATTAATATGAGGGTTTCGTCATCATCTCGTAAGAACAGGCTATTTCTAGATATGCCGCTAAAAGTTGGCAATGGAGAGTTAACACAAAGTGAGGGAAAGATTAACCTAAAAAACCTTTGTGTTTTGATAGACAACGTCCAAGAGTTAGTCAACAATGTCTATCTTGACATTGATAACATAAGTTATAAGACAATATCTTGGTTTAAATAATGAGCGATTCTGTCACCAACTAACGAACAAGTAGAAAGGTAAATAACTTAATTCTTTCAAAGATTGATGCGCCGACGAAAATATACTACTCGGTCGATACAGTTCTCGATTTGGAAGAAGCTGTTAATTTTCCTACAGAATTTCTAAACTCTTTGAACCCGTCTGGACTCCCTCCTCACAAAATGGTGTTGAAAGTAGGTTGTCCTGTTATTTTATTAAGAAACCTGAATCCACCTAAACTATGCAATGGCACGCGTTTGCTGGTAAAATCACTGAAAACTTTCATAATAGAGTGCACAATACTCACAGGATGTGTTACCGGAGAAAATGTAAATGATTCCCCGAATCGCTCTGATACCATCGGATTTACCCTTCCAATTTAAACGTTTACACTTTCCGGTAAATATATTTTTTTTTGCAATGACCATTAATAAATTAATAATAATTAATAAATCGCAGGGTCAAACCTTCAACGTTTCAGGCTTAGATTTAAGCGTTGACTGCTTTTTACATGGCCAACTGTATGTCGCTCTTTCAAGAGTAACCTCTAGAGAAAACATGTTTGTATTGTCTAATGACAAGAAAGCTGTTAACGTTGTATATAAAGACATTCTGTAATATGGTAATTGTTGTAAAAATAAAATAAATAAGTGAAAATGTAAAAAGTAAATAAGTAAAAATGTGGTGTATGAATTTAGATATTCCAAAGATAGCAGGAAATCTTCATGGTTTAGGGAAAGAAGAATTGTTTTACCCTAAATTTAACGCGTGCGGGCTACGGCAGTAATGAATAATTCAAAACTACTGGATCGATTGTAATCATTTTTTCATTGAATGACATAGGCTATATATTTTATACCCGTGCGAAGCTGGAGCGGGCTGCTTGTTTTGAATATTACACTTTCTAGTATGTTTTACCCTCTATTGTAAAGTTACAATTATATGAGTTAGGGCCTTTCTAGTTGAGACCAACGATATATTGATAACTGTGAAATTAGTGTCATCAAAAAACATAAATGTGATCAAAATTTCGGCCATCAAAAATACTGAGACGAAAACTTTGACCTTCTGACTTGTGAATATTTTTCATAATCTTACCACTAAGGCGAACAGAGTTATGAGGGAGTAAAGACTATGTGAATGGGTTCATGTATGAACACGAATTGTTATGTTTTAGTTTGCTAATAAATACATTTATAAAATAAAACATATTGTCGGCTGGTTTCTGGTTTGCGGCACAGAATATTCATACATTATGTCTGCAGCAAGCCAGAAACCAACCGACGATATGTATACAGTTACTCACAGAAATATTTTGCATATGTAAATCTCAACAAATTTGCAAGTAGAATGATACATAAAAATGTATTCTTTGAAAAATTCATGTTTATTTTTTACATATTAAATAAGAGAACCCTTAACTGCAAATATTTTAATTAAAATTTAAAAAAAAAATTTATTTTATGAAATTTTTAAAAATTAATCAGGTCACAAAAGTATTTTGCTTTTTGAATTTTTACACAGATTTTTCATTATTAAAGCAGCGTATTATGTTTTAATGTTTTGTGTGATATCCATTGTTAGAGATGACCACTTGCAGACGTCTTAGCATATATTCCACTAAATTTCGGAAATTTTGAGGTAGTTTTTTATGCTTTTCTTCTTCCAATACTAGTCCTAAGCACACTTTTGACAAAATGCTATTTTTTGGGGTTTTTTTTCAAATAAGCCCAACGATTTTCAATAGGACTCATGTCGAGACTTTGTTGGTGTATTGGCAGATTTTTGGTATTGTAAAAGAGCCATAATTTAATGTCCAGGGGTATATGTTTTGGGTCGTTTTCATATTGGAAGTAATAACCATTCATTGTTCCAATAAACCGTGGTAATATTAATGAAACGAAAATTCATATTTATGAAAAAAAGATTTTCGCAAAATGGTTTCTGAATTTGAAAAAAGTAAAACAAATTTCTACACATATCAGCTCAAGAGTGCTAAAAGTATGCAGATTGTGTTGAAGGGCATAGATTCCTATGTTGCGCCCGAAGAAGTAAAAAATGCTCTACTCCTCCAGGGTTTTAAGGTAAAAAATCTATTGAACATAATAAATAAGGAAAAGATCCCCCAACCTTTAGTTCGCGTTGAACTTAAGCCAAATGATATATAATTGAAAAAAAATGAGACTCATCCAATATATAATTTAAAATTTCTCTTATATCGAAAAATAACCGTTGAAGAACCACACAAGCGCTCAGGACCCGTACAGTGCAATAATTATCAAGAATATGGCCATACTAAAACTTACTGTAAACTAGCTACTGCTTGTGTTGTGTGTGGCGAATTACACTGCACTGCTAGTTGCAATAAACCAAAAGATCAAGCAGAAAAAAATGCAGTAATTGTGGAGGTAATCACACCGCTAACTACAGAGGTTGTCCTGTGTACTCTTTCGTCAAACAGACTATGAGGCAAACACCTAAATTGGCCCCAGCCCAATCAACAAACGGTTTATCAGCCACTATTGCGCAAGTGCGTCAACCAGTTAGTTCCCGTGTATCGTATGCCGATGCTGCTAAGACAAATTCTATTCATACACAAAATGTTTCACCACCAAATAATTCAACAAATACAAACTCGAACTTTAATTTCAATTGCCTTGAAGCTGTTATTGATAATCTGGTGCAAACTATAAATAATTTTACAACAAATAAGACTAGCATCATGCAAGAAATGCTGCGAATGCAGAATACATTGCTTCAAGTTTTAGTTAACAAACCATGAACACGTTAAAAATATGTTTCTAGAACGCAAACGGCATTCGCCAACATAAAAATGAACTTGAGCACTTTCTCACGAAAAAAAAATACTGATATAATGTTGGTCTCTGAGACTCATTTAACTTTGAGAAGCCTTTTCAAAATATGTGCCTACACCTTATATAATTCAAAGGACCCAAGAGGAAGAGCATGCGGTAGGTCAGTAATTTTAATTAAGTCAACACTGAAGCACTACATTCTTGACAACATTTGTGAAGAACATCTACAAGCAACAAATATTGGCATTGAAAATTTTTGTAGAAATTTCGTGATATCATCAATTTACTCCCCTGCCAGATTTTCAATATTCTGAGGATCAATACGAAAATTTCTACAAATCTCTTGGACCTTGTTTTGTAGCAGGTGGCGACTATAATGCTAAACATTCGTTCTATGGTTCGCGTCTTATTACACCCAGAGGCTGAGCGTTGTTCAACACAATTTCAAAAATGGGCTTGAATGTCATTTAGAGTGGGGAGCCCACTTATTGGCATACTGATATACAAAAATCCTGGATGTTATAGATTTTGGCGTTATGAAAAATATCTCTAGGGATTTAATTCAAATTGAAGCTTCTCTAGATCTCTCGTCCGATCTCTCCCACGATCGTTACAATTTGTAGCCCATTAAGAAGTGGCTTACCTCACCCATATGCGAATTTGTTAAGTCGTCTTAATTGGCTGGGATTAAAAAAATATCTTAGTAGTCATTGGACGGAAAATGTTACGCTAAGAACACCCGATGATATTGAATCTAACATGGCCAACCTTAATGTACTCGTAATGTAGCGGCAAAGTAAAAGATAGAGAAACAGAAGAAAACAACCAATCTGGATGAAAGCAAATTCTAGAGTGTTTTATTAATTATGTTCTTATAGCTAGTTTACTTTGTAGTTTTTCAATAACAGCTGCTGGTGTTGCCGTTTTACTTAAATCAGTGAAAGACAGATGTCTCACAATTTATGTTTACAATTATATACTACACTTAATGAAAATATTAAACAGGCTGCTGAACATGCAGCAGAATAGGGTTAATAGAATTTATTTTACGGATATTGAACGTCCCGTTTGTGAAAAAAGACGAGCTAGAAGAGAATGGCAACAGCACAGATCACATCAACTTAAAATCAGATTTAAAGAGTTCACTAAACGATTGCAAGAGTTGCTTGCATTTGAAAAAACTGCATTTCTTAAAAATTATTTAGAAGGTCTTGTTGTCGCACCAGCATCTAATTACTCTTTGTGGCGCGCTGCTAGAAAGCTTATAACACCAATTGAGTTTAAACCACCTCTGCGCACATCCACAGGAGGTTGGGCAAGAAGCGATACTGAAAAAGGTAAAATAGTCGGTGAGCATTTAAAATCCGTATTTACCCCAAACACATGTTCTGGTGCTGTTGATTTGCCAAATGTAGTTGCGCTACCCCCTCGACCAATAAAATTTAATACGCGTGATGTACAAAAACTAATTGCAGAACTCAAGCCGAAGAAAGCTCCGGGTATTGATGAAATTAGTAACCAGATGCTAATAAAGTTGCCTCGTATTGCAATTAGAATCCTGTTATTTATTTTTAACGCCATTTTACGACTGGAGTTTTATCCACACAACTGGAAGCTTGCCAAGGTCAAAATATTTCCAAAGCCGGGCAAAGATCTTACCAAGGCTGAGTCATACAGGCCAATAAGTCTGCTATCGACAATGTCAAAACTTTTCGAAAAACTGCTCATGACAAAATTGTCCCCAATTCTAGTTAGTAGTGGGGGCATACCGGACCATCAATTTGGTTTTAGAACTCAGCATAGCACCATTGGACAAACTCATAGATAGGTCCGATCTATAAGCAGAACATTTGAAGAAAAGAAGTATTGTTCTGCGCTGTTTATCGACGTTTCTCAGGCATTTGATAAAGTGTGACATGAAGGCCTAATTTTAATATTAAAGACATACCTACCAATAAACGTTGTAAGTCTTTTGGAAAGTTACATTTCTGCCCGGAAGTTCACTGTTGTCGAAGGAAACTTTATGAGCATGCCTGAAACTATCTCATCCGGTGTGCCACAGGGTAGTATACTGGCTGGGGCCAGTTTTGTATTTGATTTATACTTGTGATATGCGTCTGAGCCTTTGATGCTGGTGTGACATCAAAACCTTCCAGATAGTTTTTAGGAGATGCAATTTTTTCAAATGCAAGCAAATCTTGGAGTCGTTTAGTGCACTCTTTAAATCTGATTTTATGTTGGGGCGATCTGTGCTGTTGCCATTACCTTCTAGCTCTTCTTTTTTCACTTACGAGACGTTCAATATCCGTAGAGTAAATGCTTTTAAATCCAGTCTGCGGGTGCGAGGTAGTGGCATGTTCAGCAGCCTGTTTTATATTTTTGATAAGATTGCCAATGTTAAATTCAATATCTTCGAATGTTCTTAGCGTAATGTTTTCCGTACAATGACTACTGAGATATTTTCTGAACCCCAGCCAATGAACACGGTTGATCATTTTCACATATGGGTGAGGTAAGTCACTTCTTAGTGGGCTACAAATTGTAACGATCGTGGGAGAGTGATCGGAGGAGAGATCTTGAGAAGCTTCAACATGAACTAATTTCCTAGAGATATTTTTCATGACTCCAAAATCTATAACATCCGGAAGTTTTTGTGTGTCCGTAGGCCAGTAAGTGGGCTCCCTACTCGAAATGACGTCGAAGAACGTATGTTTAGCATTATAGTCGCCAGCTGCTACGAAACAAGGGCCGATAGATTTGTAGAAATCCTCATATTGATCCTCAGTAATTGCAAACCTAGGAGGGGAGTAAATTGATGATATGACAAAATTTGAGCAAACATTTTCGACACAAATATTCGTTGCTTATAGATGTTCTTCACAAATGTTGTCCAGAATATGGTGCTTGAGTCATGACTTTATCAGAATTGCTGATCCACCGCATGCTCTTCCTCTCGGGTCCTTTGTATCATATAGGGTGTAGCCATTAATTTTAAATAGGCTTCTCGAAGTGAAATGAGTCTCAGAGACCATTATTATATCAATATTGTTTTCCCTGAGGAAGTGCTCAAGTTCATTTTTATGTTGGCGAATGCCGTTTGCGTTCCAGAAACATATTTTTAACGTGTTCATGGTTTGTTAACTAAAGCTTGAAGCAATGTATTCTGCATTCGCAGCATTTCTTGCATCATGCTAGTCATATTTGTTGTAAAATTATTTATAGTTTGCACCAGATTATCAATAGTAGCTTCAAGGCGATTGAAATTAAAGTTCGAGTTTGTATTTGTTGAATTATTTGGTGGTGAAACATTTTGCGTATGAATAGAATTTGTATTAGCAGCATCGGCATACGATACACGGGATCTAACTGGTTGGCTCACTTGCGCAATAGTGGCTGATAAAGCGTTTGGTGATTGGGCTGGGGCCAATTTAGGTGTTTGCCTCATAGTCTGTTTGACAAAAGAGTACACAGGACAACCTCTGTAGTTAGCGGTGTGATTTTCTCCACAATTACTACATTTTTTGCCATTTTGATCTTTTGGTTTATTGCAACTAGCAGTGCCGTGTAATTCGCCGCACACAACACAAATAGTAGGTAATTTGCAGTAAGTTTTAGTATGTCCATATTCTTGACAATTATGGCACTGTACGGGTCCTGAACGCTTGTGTGGTTCTTCAACGGTTATTTTTCGATACAAGAGATATCTTAAATTATATATTGGATGGGTCTCATTTTTTTCAATTTTATATCATTTGGCTCAATGATTACTTAAATAGAATCAAATATTTTTATATAATTTTTCGACCTTTTTTATATGTGAAATTAAACTATTTTTTTGAGCTTTAGGTCAGTTTATATTTTTATATTTATTAGTACAATATTTCGTTAACCTTCGGTTAACTTCTATATCCTGAAGAAGTTAACCGAAGGTTAACGAAACTGACCTAAAGCTCAAAAAAATAGTTTAATTTCACTTAAATATAATTAATTTTTGATGAAGACAAGGATGTATAAAATGTTGAATTTCTTAGACCGCTCCTTAGAATTATCGAATCTACAGTGAGTAAATGTTATTGACTAAAATAAGTTTTAACAACACCTTTTTCAGCTTTTGAGCATATTTTCTTTAAATATGCAAAGAAGAAATTTAATTTTTAATTTTTCCCCTTTTTTTCAAAAACTATGCAGCAACTACAAATTTGTGGCTGCCAATATGGCAACTGAAATTACCAGCTGTTAGTTGCCAATTGCCATCCGTAATACCATTTCGTCAACTAGCAACGCAACCAAAGTTCGGTTGCCATCCATAATCGAGCCACAAGATACTCCATGTCACATGGACTACCTATAGATGCAATGATTTTTATTAAAAAACTCAACTTTACTAAAAAAATGTATGGTCCATATATTTTTAATATATGGGTGTATGTAAATATACATATATGCATATGTATGAATTCACGTATGGAGATGTATGGGATTATACGTGGCAAAGTATTACATGTTTGGATAAATAATTAAAAACGAACTATAAGATATTTTATTCATAATTTTAAGAGAATAATTTAATAAGAATTTAGATTAAAAACTAATACAATTAATAATTAAACAAATTATGCGTTTTTATAGCAACACTAGTTTTCAATAAAATTTTTTGCAGTAATATGATCTTTGTTTCTTAAAAATATCTAGAGTATTCCGCTATTTTCTATAAAATTAGTGACTGGAATATACTTTTGATTATTTCATTTATTTAATACGGCCGTAATGTATAAAATCGTACAAGAATGGGGTTTCTATATAAAGGGTGTCCCAACAAGAACGCAACATTTAAATTTGGCGCCATTCGAAGTGTCATTGTTTGACATTTGAACAATTGTTATTGCTTGCTAGTAGAATGTACGAGGTTAGTAAAAATGGAGCGCTACACGAATGAACAACGCATTCTCATTGTGAAATTGTTTTACCAAAATGGTGAAAGTTTTGCGGCTACAGTTCGCAAATTGCGATCAATTTGGGGTCACAATAATGCTCCAAAAGAAGTCAATTGTAAAGAGATTAATGGATAAATTTGCCGAGGCTGGGTCTGTTAGTGATGTAAAGACAACAACGCGTCTTCGACCAGGTCGATCGACCGAAAATGTCGCAGCTGTACGTGATAATGTCGCTCAAACTTCATCCACCTCAATTCGACACCGAGCTCAGCAAATTGGTGTCTCCAAATCCACTATGCAGCGAATTTTGACGAAAGATTTGCATCTTCACGCTTACAAAGTTCAATTGACTCAGGAACTGAAGCCAGCTGACCATGGACAGCGAAGGGAGTTCAGTTGCTGCATTAGTAGTTTCCCGGTCGTGTTCTTTCGCGTTTTGAAGACCAGAACGACCATGCGATTTAACACCATTGGACTTTTTTCTTTGAGGTTTTTTGAAGTCGATGGTTTACGCAAATAAGCCGACGACGACTCAAGCCTTAAAAGAGGAAATTGGACGCAGCATTAATGAAATACCGCAGCATTTATGCAAAACGGTCATTGAAAATTTTATTAAAAGATCGCGTGTGTACCAGCAAAGCCGCGGCGGCCATCTGCCCGATGTGCTGTTCCACACATAACCTCATTCTGTCTACTTTACGATATAATAAAGTTTCACGATTTTTTTTTAAATATCTGTGTTTTATTTAAAATTTAAATGTTGCGTTCTTGTTGGGACACCCTTTATATAAAACAGGATGTGTGTATTAAAGGGCTGCAAAGATGTACATATCTGTTCGCATCAGTTTTGCGTGTGTATTGGTTCTGATTTGGTTAGCTATGTTAATTAGCGTTTCTGTTACTAGTTGTTATTGTTGGTTTTTTAAAACTGTTTTTGTGTGGTTGTATAATGAGCAAATGAGAATAACACGTTTGTTTGGATCTGTTTTTCTGAAACAAATCAAATACATACGTAAGACAGCTTTTAACATAAGTAACATAAGTTGAAAAAAATATGCATAGTTGATGAATGAAAGGCTGCTTTATACTTTGTTTTTTTTTTTGTTTTAGATTACGTTTATTTACACTTAGCCGCAAAACTCTACATACAATTTTAGGTATTTCATATATTTTATTCCTAATTTTTATTTAATGTTTAATTTTTGAAAATATTGTGTCTTGAGTATTATATTGGACCCACTTTATAACTTCGAGATAAAAAAACATAAAAAACTGTTTTTGTAAAGTAAAAAAATGCTGAAAAATGACGAATAGCCAACGTTGCAAAAGTGTACATATGTATGTATATAGGTACGCGTTTGAATTGTATTAAATACAGATATAGTAGCACGTTTTATTTTATAATTTTGTGTTCATTTATGGTAGAATTAGTCGATTCGTATCGAGTTACTTTTGAAGTGGTAGTATCGTTTAATTCTGGATGTTAGTTAGTAAAAACGTGATAGTTCCACCAAACGTTTCAGCTGTTGTTGTATTTCTCTTTGCTTTATACATGTGTGTGCATGTATGTAAGAGAGAAGTTGACGTAGAAATCTATTTTCTGTAGATTTCTACCTCACATACACTTACGATACATATTAAATAAACAGCAACATGTTATATTTATGCTACAGATTTTCTCAGCTGCTCCGTCAACTCACGATATGAATCTACTAATTCTACCATTAGTCTTGTTTTAAAAATATGTGTTAGATTTTGCTTAAATTTTGCTTTGATTATTAGCAGTAGTTGGAAAAAAATGGGGAAAAATAAGGAAATATCAACCAACGTTCGAAAATTAGTCATAAATCTTTCAAATGAAGAGAATTAAATGATAAAAACCGGACAAACCTTAAATTTTTATAAATTTACAATCATAACTATCATTAAAACTACAAAAGAATCAAAGTTTTCCACTATTGGGACGAATAGCAAGGCTTTATGAAAGACTAAGGCGCAAAATTGTGAGAGAAATTGCGAAAAATACAAACGAAAGTAGCACAAAACTGAAAGAGAACCTTAAAATAATTATGAAATTCTTGTAGATGCTAATATAATTCGCCATTATAATTGTATATATTCATACATTTTATACATATTCATACATGTTCATATGTGTAAATTCATATTCATATTTATTAAAATTACTTTTTTTAGGATTTTAAACTTCGAAGTTGTATTTAATGAAACATTTGTTTGAATAAATAATTAAAAACGAACTAAAACACATTTTATTCATCATTTTAAGAGAAAAGGTGCATGGATTATTTAAAAAACACAAAACTCATCTTTGTACACAAAATTGAATTTAATAAGAATTTAGATTAAAAACTAATGCAATTAATCGTTAAGAAAATTTATCAATTTTATTTCAACGCTAGTTTTCAATAAAATTTTTCGCAGTAATATGAACTTTGTTTCTTAAAAATATCTAGAGTATTCCGATATTTTCTATAAACTTAATGACTGAAATATCCTTTTGATTATTTCATTTATTTAATACGACCGCTATGTAAAAAATCGTACAAGAAATGGGTTAATTTTTTGAATGCTGAGGCTGCACGAATATAAACTTTGCAAACCGTTTGTATTTTAGATTTGCAACTCACCAGTGATAAAAAAGAGAGAGAAAAAGATCGAGTTAATAAAATGCAACCTTTTTTGATTGCAAAAACAATCTTATGTGAGATATCATTTATGCATACATTTTTATATGGCTCCATATATTATATCTTATTTTTATATATATGAAGAGCTTCATAATTAAATTTCCATATATGACCTCATACATTATAATACATTGTATTTATATACATTCATATACATATTAAACATATATGGACCATACATTATTTTTTTAGCTGGGTGGGTACATACATATAAACAAAACAAACTGAACAGACTGAAATCCAATAAATAAATAAACAAAAAAGAAATGGCTGGTGAAGAAGGTACTTTTTTAAATTCATAAATACTTATGTATGTGTTTTTTTCACTGTTTGTACATCTTAATTAACAAAGAATACTTTCAAATCTCTGCGTGAAAAAACAAACCAATATATAATTCTAATAACTCTGTAGTGAAATTTTATTTGGTAAGTGTTAATACCAAAACAGTACCCTATTGCTGTAACTTGTGAGAAGTTCTCGCATCGAGAAAAATTAAATAATTATATTGGTTGTCCTATTTTACACAGCGTTACTCACATAAAAACTTATATAAACTTACAAAAAATATCAACAAATACAGTTTTTTTCTTATTCACCCACAGGATGATAAAAATTTTTTCGACTCGAAAAGTTCTCACATTCCTTACAGAAACGAGGCACAGATTCATTTCCAGGTAATATCAGGATTACAAAAACAATGAAAAAATACAACAATGAAAAAAACAACATGGGTTGTAGTTCATCCAAAATTTCAAATATATAATTTGTTTTACATAATAATAATAAAAATTATTCACATAAATTTTAAAATATTTCTCCACGGCAGCTACCAGTAACAAAATTTGCAACATTTAGCACTTTTCACAATTTCTTAATATTTTTTTCATATTTTTAGATTTGTTTTCACATAATTTTTTTAATAAAATATTTTTTTATATTGGAATTTTTTTACATTTTCTTTTAATTTCTCTTTCGTAAAAAATTTTTGAAGTTTCGGATGAACTTTAATTTGAAAAAAAAATAGCTCAGCTGCATTTCCGCTACTAGCTTGTGAATGTGCCTTGGTTAATACCATGTATAAGTTATTAAAATTACTGACAAAATCCAACTAACTTGAATTTTCTATGCATATTTTAAAAAATTAGTCCCATTTTTCTTTGGCATATACTACATAAAATATTATGTATAAAAAAAAGTGCCATTCCACATAGTAAATGTATGTTCATAATGTAAACAAATCGTAAGAAATATTTCTTGTGGGTCCTCAGCTTTCTGCTGCTCATCATTTATTTGTTTCATCAGTGGTTTTTTCATATACCTATGTTACAATATGTTTTTGTGAGCAAAACCACATACAAACAGTTCCTAAGCAGCAATACAATAAGCAATTGTTATCTATTTTAATTGTATTGTCATTTCGAAAAGCATACACAAACAAGAACTGTTATACAAGTTCTCTCGCTCTCACCACAATTACATGGTACATACCAATGTGTATGTGGTTTGTCTATACTTATAAGTATACAAATGCAACCCTTTAGTGTGTATGTATGTATGTAACGTATGGACTCCAAAACGGCTGGGCCGATTTTGATGAAATTTTCAGGGAATCTTCAGAATATTCAGGCGGGTGACACTGTGAAGTCTGATTTTTTATTTTCGGTCTGCGGGCGTGGGGGGGCGTGACAAAATCCAATTTTCATATTGCACCACCAATGCCATATGTAAAAATGTATATACTAGCTGACCCCAGTCCGCGTGGCTGGCCCTAAGCAAACATTAGTGTTGTATATGGCATTGGTGGTACAATATGAAAATTGGATTTTGCCCACGAATTAACTAAATATTGCGCCATCTCCCGGATGAACTTCAAACTACACAGAAACGCTCCTCAAGGCCCATTGAACATGTATATAAAGTTTGGTCGCAATCTAAGTAGTAGTTCTTGAGTTACGGTGCAAAATCACAAAAAAAACTAAATATGGTGCCATCTGTCGGACGAACTTCAAACTACACAGAAACACTACTCACGCCCTATAGAGCATGCATATGAAGCTTGGTCAAAATCGGTTCACTAGTTCTTGAGTTACGGTGCAAAAAAACTAAAAATTGCGCCATCTGTCGGACGAATCACTATTTCTGAAAGGGGCGTAGCATTTACCGGGGTAGAATATATATAAAAACATGCACCGGTCTTTTACAAATATTATGTGGGGTGGAAGGCGAAAATCTGTTGGGGCATTGAAGAGTTCACCCATAACATATAAACGTGTTTTTGTATTATATACAATAAGATATATTTTTTTTGCGGGTGGGTGGCGAGGGGTAGCGGAGTACACCGGGCTCAGCTAGTATTTTTTAAACGTTGACGCTGTCCGCATATAAACTTTGCAAACCTTATGTATTTTCTAATAGATTTGCAATTCACCAGTAATAAAAAAGAGAGAGAAAATTCGAGTTAATAAAATTCAAGCTTTTTTGATTGCAAAAACGATCTTATGTGAGATATCATGTATGCATACATTTTTATATGGCTTCATATATTACATCTTTTTTTTTTTTTTTTTTTTTTTTTTTTAGGACCAGCACTCAGGGGATAACCCCTACTCATGGAACAGGAAGGAGGATAGAGGGAGTATTGTCTGTGGACATTTGATTTAAACTTTCCCACGCTGGTAGTGACAGGAAAGACCTCCGCAGGTAGTTGATTCCACATACGTACAGTTCGGCTAAAAAAGGAATTCTCTCTGTAATGCGTAGTGCTATCCATTGTCCAATCTATAGAAATGTAATTTATGTCATTTAATATGTTTTTTGTATAATAAATTAGTTTTTAAGTTAGTTCAATAAAATTGTTAAACACAATAGGTTATGCGCCCAACAGAGCTTAAAAAATAAATTAAAATAAATAATTCTTTTTTTTTAAGTCAAGAACATTTTTTTTTAAGTCAAGAAAAAAAATTTTTTTTAATCTTTAAAAAAATATCGAAGGATTTTTTTTTTTCATTAATTATAATGGAATTTTCAAAAACAATTAAGCTACTATCTGATACAGACTGGCCAATATGGAAAAGGAAGGTAAAAGTTCCCCTTGAATTTCATGAAGGGGCTCTGGATGTTGTTGAAGGAAAACTAACTAAGCCAGAAGCAATTACTAATAATGCAACAGAGCAGCAGATAAAAAATCACAAAAAAGAAGTGGATATTTATCGTAAAGCTAATAGCTGTGCAAAAAGTCTTATAACCAGTACTATAACAGATGAAATCTATTTGAAGATAATGGATGAAGATTCTGCTTATGAAATGTGGGAGGCGTTACATCAACAATTTGAGGCAACATCTAAGGATCAGTTGTATGCGATGTGCAACGATTTATTTTCATTTGAATGGAGCGATATTGATGATGTTTCAACTCATGTTTCCAAATTGAAAAATTTATGGTCGGAAATTAACAATGGATTACGAATAAAACGAGAAAATTTATTGCCAGATTTGTTATTAATATGCAAATTTTAATAAAGGAAACAATGATGATACTGGTGTAAATAATCAAGAAGCTTTGATCCTAAATCAAAAGAAAGGAATAAAAGGTAAGCAAATAAACAAATTTAAAAATAAGCAACAAGATATTTGCCACTATTGCAAAAAGAATGTCGAAAGTGGATCGCAGATGGTTCTCCAAACAATTCAAAACCCAAAAGAATTATACATTCCAATGTAGCATTGAATATTGTTAATTATTAGTATTACTCAATTCCAACACTTGAATTGGAACCGTACTAATTGTTTTTTTTTATTGTTTTATCTTCAAGCACTTGTAACTTGAAGACAATGAATCAGAAAATTAAAACACTCAGATTTATTTTGTGACTGACTGACAAGAATTTAAATTTTATTACGATACTTATACTAAATTAATAATAAAAAATTGCTGAGCTAATGTCTACAGAAACTTAAAATTTATGGGAAATTAACCAATCAGAACAAAGTTGTAATTAATGCAATTTAATACGTTTAATATTTTGCTTTGGTTGGACAAATTCAATTAATATTAATATTAGGTGTGTTTTAACACATTTTAATAATAGGTGTGTTTTAACATTCTCCCCCACGTTGAACAGATGTTCAACAAATCGTTTCATCTTAGGTGAGTCGACTACGAGTTACCATATAGCCTAAACGTCTAGGACGAACTGAAGTGGTTGCTGACGTGGTGTTGGTGTAGGGTTCAAGTCATTGAGCGGTGGTTCTACCGATTGCAGTTCGATATTTTCGTTGGTGACTTCAACAGGCCTTGTTGTGCGTAGTCGTTGACAGATTCTGCACGTTTTATTTCGAAGAAAAATAATAGTCAATGATATTAAGCTCAGAAGAAGTGCAAGGTAGCCAATCGTATGGTTATGCTGTTGATGGGAATTGATTTCATTAGGCAGGTCCAGTATGTGTTGTTCTTTTAGTGATTCTTGTAAAGTTAATAGTTCCTTGATGTTATTGTCATATAAACTATCGACGTTTGTTGACATTGATAGATTATTGCTTATAGATGGTGCAATAATCTTTTGCGAGGATAAATCGGAACTCGTGCCGAGGCTAGTGTATGATGAATTTATTGTGCTCAAGATAGTTTGTCGTCCGTTCATAGTGACGGATTCATGTTTTAGTATACATTCCGGATCCAGCGAAAGTAGACCGGATCCTTTTAACGAAAGGTGAGAAATTTCTCTGTTGCAGACGACTGTTGCCCGAGATGGTGATGACGTGGCATATATCCACGGATTTCCCTTGTTAAGTGGTATCCATTTAGTTGTAGTCTTCTCTAGAGTACAAGTTGGTGTCGTTTTATTGTTGTACAAATTGATTTCACACTTGCAAATTTCTGAACCATAATTGTAGCGAGTCTGAACAGTGGTACACAAAAATACGTCTTGCTTTATTATATCACAAGCTCTTAGATTAGATCTGCCTTCGTAAGAAAAATATACTGGTTTTTAGAAACTGACATGCCTATGAAATCAGCACATGGTTTAATGGCTACCATGGTGTGATTCACCATGTTAGGTACGGGAATCAGCTGGAACATCTTAAATTGTTCAATTTCCACTAATGGTAGACTTATTTTGAATACTGCATATTGGGGCGTGAGTCTACCTTGAACCTTCATTAGTTTGAATAGCTGTAGTAATGTATCCTTTCCGGAGATAGGAAGTGTTACTGATGTTGGTACATGGAGTTTAATCTGATTAATCTCCTCTTGCAATTGTTCTCGAGTCAGTAGTAATGGACTGATTTTTCCTTGATGAGTATCCATGAGAGTATCAAGAATTGAGGACTGTATGGTTCGTATATTATTTGTAACCAGGTTCAGTTCCAAAACTCCACTATTAAATAATTGTGTGAGCTGTATCTGGAACAACACATTATTGTTTTGCTGATTTGCTTGTGATAATTTTTCGATTTTTTGCTCTAGTTGTTCAAACCTTGCCTTAGCTGCTAATTGGCCCTTTCTTATGATATTAACTGTTGAGTCAACAATTGAGGTTTGATTCTTGAGCAAAGTTAATAAATGTGACTCATTTTCCTTTACCCTTTGTATTGTATCGGATATCTGGTTAGCATATTCTGAGTCCAATATGCCAAATAATGAGTTAGCAATATTTCCAACTATATTCAAGGCGCCTCTTTTACTTCGTAGTAGTCGATTTTCCAGCTGTAGATCATTTTCCATGTGTTCAAAATGCCTTATGATACTTAGGCATGATTCATTCAATTTTATCATCCTGCAAAGGTTTTGTAGGGATTTCGTGCGATTGATCAAAATTGATGTTTCAGACCAGTATGCATTCAAATCATAGTATACAAGAATGTTCCATTCGCTGCTTGAAATGGTTGCTGTGCCAATTTCTTCAAAATGAATGCCTAATTTCATTCCAAATTTTTTGTTCTTTACCGGATTTCCAAATGACATTGGTAACAGGACAAGTATTGTAATTAAGGTTACACTCAGATGGGTTGATATAACCCTTTTCCTTTTAATCCTAGGCTCCTGAATTGAGTCATAAGTACTGTTGTTGCTAGTTGAACTGTTGTCATCAAGGGTGACAGATGTTTCGCAATTTGATTCGATGGGTAAGAGAGCGATTCGATGTATTGGTCGTTTGAAAATTCCATTAGCTGTTTTAACCTCCACAACTCTGATCATATTGTCACTACCAGGATGTGTTTTGACTATTCTTGCTAAGGGCCACTTCATGATTGGTAGATTGTCTTCCTTTATTATTACCATATCACCAATCTTGAGGTTGTCAAACCGCTTATTCCCCTTATGGCGCTGCTGTAATTGATTCAAGTATTCAGTGGACCATCTTTTCCAAAACTCTTGTTTGAGATGGGATACCAGCTTCCAGTGTGATAGTCTTGATGAGTTTACTGTTGTTGCGCCACTATCTACTTGTGATACAAGTGCTTCGCCAATCAAAAAATGACCAGGAGTCAGTGCTTCAAGATCATCAGGATCACTTGACATAGGTGTTAGTGGGCGAGAGTTGAGTATTGCCTCGATCTCTGCTACGATAGTCCCCATTTCTTCCTGGGTCAATGATGCAGCTGCCACACTTCGCAGTAAAAGATGTTTTGCCGATTTTACAGCCGCTTCCCATAGTCCACCAAAATGTGGCGCACGTGGTGGGATAAAATGAAAATTTATTCCCTTTGAGCTGGCAGTTGAGATGATTGATTCCCGTCCCTTGTTGGAGTAGATACTTCCCACCAGTTCTGACAATTGGTTTTTTGCTCCTATAAAATTAGTAGCGTTGTCTGAATATATGTTCTGACAACGACCTCGACGGCTGATGAATCGTTTCAGAGCCCCAATGAATGATTCAGTTGTTAGATCGGTTACTACCTCGAGATGAGTCGCCTTGGTGGCAAAACAACAGAATACGCCTATATATGCTTTTGTCGGTCTTTTTCCTCTGACCTTATGATGGATCCACACTGGGCCACAATAGTCAACTCCCGTGTTAATGAAGGGTCGGGCTGGAGTCACTCTAGTCTGAGGTAAACTACCCATTATTTGTTGGCACAGTTGAGGTCGTGCCCTGGCACATCTAACGCACTTTTGTACAGTTGAGCGCGCTGTTATTTTGCCCTTTATTGGCCAAAATCGTTGTCGTATTATGTTTAATAATGCTTGTGTGCCGCAATGTTTGTTTTCTTCGTGAACCATTGTAAACAAAAGCCTTGTGATAGGATCATTATATGGTATCAACATTGGGTCTTTTGCTTCGTATGACAATAGTGATGCCTCCAATCGTCCTCCAACTCGTAAAATATTTGTTCTATCTAGAAATGGAGCAAGACTGATGATGGAGCTGTTTTTGTCGACTTCTTTATTTTTTCGAAGCTGGTTGATTTCTGATAAGAAATCGGACATCTGAACGGTTCTAATAATGGTATATAGTGCATCGTCTAATTCTGCTGGAGATAATGATTCGTGTACAGGGCGATGTTGTTTTTTCATACGTGAATTTTTTGTAAATCTCAAAACATACCCCAGTATTCTCTGCAAAGTTTTAAAGGAATTTCTGTGTGGAATTTTGTATATGAGATCATTGCTCGAAACGGTAACTGCTGCAGCTAGCGATGTTGCCTTCTTCTTCTCGAGATCGCTGGGAATTTCCAGTTCCCTTGACAAATGGGGTGGCCACATGTCTTCTTGTCCGTGTAGAAAGAGTGGTCCATATAGCCATAAATTACATTCCGATAGTTTACGTGCTGGAAGACCTCTGGATAGTATGTCAGCGGGATTGTCCTTTGATCTGACGTGGCGCCATTGACTGGGTAATGTCAACGATTGAATTTTGGACACTCGGTTGGCCACAAATGTATGGTACAATGAGGATTGGGAGTTTATCCAGGAAAGTACTATTTCGGAGTCCGTCCAGATGAACATCCGTTGATTTTTGGTTTGAAGGTCCATTTTGATTCTTTGCATTAGATGGGCAGCCATAACCGCGGCACATAACTCCAACCGAGGCAGTGTCTGCCTTTTTAATGGAGCAACCCTTGTCTTGGCACAAAGTAATTGTACAATAACTCTTTTATCCTTGAGAACTGTTCGAATATAGGCGACTGCACCAAAAGCTCTTTCAGAAGCGTCTGAGAAAACATGCAGTTCCGTCTCTGCTGGGAGTTCACTTTTAAAAATGTGCCGAGGGATTTTGAAGTTATTCAAGCTGTCTAAATCTTTTCTGAAATTGGTCCAGAGTACTAGATGGTCCTCGGGCAAAGGTTCATCCCAATCTAACCTTAACTGCCACAACTGTTGGATAAATATCTTTGCATTGATGACAACAGGTGCAAGTAGACCAAGCGGATCGAATAATCTTGCGAGATCCGATGTTGCTGTACGTTTTGTGATATTCTGTACATGATTCATTTTTACCTTGATGCAAAAATGGTCAGTATTAGGCAGCCATAACAACCCTAACGTTTTTATAGAATCAGCGTTATTACTACTGAAATCCAAATTTAGCTCTTGATCACCGAGTGGAATATTCTTCAGTAGTTGCGGGTGGTTTGCACACCATTTTTTTAAGTTGAAACCATGGCTTCTTAAAATTGTACTGAGTTCTTGTTGTGTTTGAAGTGCGATATTAAGACTATCGGAGCCCCCCAGGCCATCATCCATGTAAAAATTAGTTTTAAGCATTTGTGAATCATATGGGTAGGCTAGCGAACTTTCATCAGCAATTTTTTGTAAGCATTTTGGTGCTGCTCGTGTCCCATATGTAACTGTATTTAGTTGATAGTAATTAATAGGAAGTGCTGGGTCTTCCCTCCAAATAATTAATTGGTACTGATGGTTGTCCTGGTGAATCAGAATTTGTCTATACATTTTCTCGATGTCGGTGGTGAAGACGAATCTGGGGAATCGAAAACGCAGTAAAATTGAGAAAAGTTCACTTTGAATACTTGGCCCTGTATACATCAGATCGTTTAATGAGTAGCCTGACGAGGTTTTGGCTGATGCATCGAACACCACCCTGAGTTTTGTTGTGGTGCTATCTGGTTTCAGGACGCAGTGATGAGGATTTAATACAGTGTCGATATCTACCTTCTGCATGTGCCCCAATTGCTCGTAATCTCGCATAAATTTTATATATTCGGTTCGAATTCCTTCATCTTTTTGGAGTCGACGCTCTAGACTCATGAATCGGTTGTATGCCATCGCATGGGATTCTCCTAACGCACTTGGGTTTTCACGAAAAGGATGACTGACTATGAAGCGACCCTCGCCATTGGTATGAACATGTTGGGTAAAATGTGCTTCACATAGTTTTTCGGGGAGCGAGAGAACCTTTTCGCTGCTTTCGATATCGTCCAATTTCCACAAATGCTCTATGGCTTCTTCCAATGAAGTGGAGTCTCCAAATACTGCACATGTTGTAGCACATAAGGGACTCGGGATTGGATTTTTCCCGATTGCTCCACCCACAATCCATCCCAAAGCTGTATTTTGAAGTGTTGGAAGATCGTCAGCAAGGTGTATTGTGCCATTTTGAGTTAATTTGAAGAAAAATTCCGCTCCAAGCAGCAAATCTATTTTTTCCTGCTGATAGAAATGAGGATCTGCTAGGTGAATATTGTTGGGAATTCCCCAAGTTGAAATGTCAACATGCTGATTGGGTTGCGAGGGAATTATGCTAGGTAGAACATACGCTTCAACATTTGCTGAGAAATTGCGATTCCTGGACATCATTCCAATATTTATGCGATATTTTGAATTTCTTCGAACTTCACCTACACCATCAATACAGAGGGAGGTCTCAAATGGTGAAATGGAAAATTTTTGACAAAGCCGTTTGGATGCAATATTTACTTGTGAGCCAGAGTCTAATATTGCTCTAAACTCATCTGATACACCATTTGAGGCCGTAATGATAACTCTTGCCGTTGCTAGCAATACATGACCCTGGCGGCCCGCACCGATATTTGTTGTTGCTGATGCAACTGCTGCTACTTCTGAGGCAGGAGGCTTTATTTCTGGACTCAGATTCGAAGCTGAAGATGGAGTTGATGAGCTTTTTGTTGTTTTGGTATTGCCCCTTTTTTCTAAGTGGAGCAACGTGTTGTGTTTTTTCGCACACCTTTTGCAGCTACCTGAATTACAAGTTTTTGAACCATGGTCACTTCCGAAGCAATTTATACATAACCTTTTTCGTTGTACCCATTGTAGTCGTTCTGCTTCTGATAGTCGCAGGAATTTACTGCAGTGGTATAGTTTGTGGTCAGTACTATTGCACAGTCTGCATGTACTACTATTGCTTCCGTTGGTTGTTATAATTGTTGATACCACCTTGTGTTGTGGTTTGTCCTTCAGAGCAACTGCCTCCATTGACTGAAAGTTTCTCTCCAAGAACTCCAAAAATTCCTTGATTTTTGGAACTTCGCGTGGATGTGAAAGAGATTGCTCGTAGCGAAGGCGGGTGGGTTGATCCAGTCTTTTTAATAACAAGTGTAGTAGCAACGGATCCCAAGTGGCTGTGTTTATTTTAAGATTCTGTAATGCTAATAGACACTCTTGTGTTTTATCATGCAATGACTTGTAATTATCGCTTGAAGCTCTGTTTGGAACATCGACCAGCTCCTGTACCAGTTTGCCAACAAGCAATATTTTGTTGTTGTAGCGCTCTATTACTAATGACCATGCTGCCTCAAAATTATCTCCTGTAGCAGTGAAGTGCTTGATAAGATTTCCTGCTTCGCCTTCCAGATGTGTTTTGAGATACCACATTTTTTGAATGTCTGGTATCGGTTGTTGTATTATTAGTGAAGAGAACAAATCATGAAACTCCTTCCACTTCAAATAATTTCCTTCAAATTTAGGAAGCGTTATCTTGGGAATTGGGATTGTCCGTGAATCTTGCTGATTATTTTGGGGCATGGGGTGGGCTTGATCATTTGTACTATTTCCAGTGGTTTTAATCGCCGTCCGCAGCCTTTTTTCTAACTGGATGAATCTATCCATATTATAGCCTTTTTTGCTTGTGTCAGCACTCAATTCTGCAATTTGATAATGCAACTTTCAATATTTTGCCACAAATTTGTTGCGGTTTTGGTGTCTTCTCTTGTGAAGACGTCTTCTAAAAAGCGCTCCAACGATGACATCATGGCGGCTTGCCTCCGCATGAGCTTGACTAGCTCTTGTTGATTTACTGAGTTGTCAGTGGTAAGTATAGTTGGCTCTGATCCGACTGATTGAATTTGTTGCTTGGCGGTAGATTCAGTAATTTTTGTTTTTGAATTTTCAAAAATCGCCTTATATTGTTCTACGATATTCATAACTGTGGTGTAATAGTCTTCAGTGAAATACTGATGTTCCATTGGAAGGTTTTCAATGAGGCGAATCTTGGTGTCATTTGTCTCGAATTCTGACCATTCCGCTTCCAGTCGTCTCAACCTTTCCTGGAAATAATCTGTAGAATCCTTTCTTGATGCAGGATCTTTCTTGAAATTTCGGACTATGACTTCAATTTTGTTGCCAATTTGTTTTTGGTTGATGACCAATTCCTCGAAAGAAGCCATAATTCAATCGTTGTTGTGGGTAAGGAAAATGGATGGAGGTTGTTGGAGGAGCTGACCAAAATTTTTTATTTATTTGCCAAAATGTTGATTGGTCTGGTTGATATCCAGCTGTCTTGATAAGTCTTAAAGGCCTGTTGTCATCAAAATGTTATTTGGTGGATTGTTGACGATGTAGACTTGTTGCTGTCTGACGTCGTAATTAGGAAATTCGTGGATGTCCTGTGTAGAATGAGCTTCGACTTGAATGTTGTAGCAAATCTGTAGCAGGATGTTGAATTTCAAAAAGGCTGTGTTGATGTTTTTTAAGAATATAAAAGTCCTTTGCCACTGGTGGGAAAAACTTATGTATCCTTAAAAGTTTGATTTGTAGCGCTGTTGCGTGTTTTTAAAAGTTTTTTTTTTTAAGTTTGAAAGCTAGGGTCACCAAAAAATGTTAATTATTAGTATTACTCAATTCCAACACTTGAATTGGAACCGTACTAATTGTTTTTTTTATTGTTTTATCTTCAAGCACTTGTAACTTGAAGACAATGAATCAGAAAATTAAAACACTCAGATTTATTTTGTGACTGACTGACAAGAATTTAAATTTTATTACGATACTTATACTAAATTAATAATAAAAAATTGCTGAGCTAATGTCTACAGAAACTTAAAATTTATGGGAAATTAACCAATCAGAACAAAGTTGTAATTAATGCAATTTAATACGTTTACTATTTTGCTTTGGTTGGACAAATTCAATTAATATTAATATTAGGTGTGTTTTAACACATTTTAATAATAGGTGTGTTTTAATGAAATAAATATAGCTGAGTCTAATAAAGACTGGTGGGGTGATAATGGAGCCACGAGACATGTTACAAATTCTTGTGAATATTTTATAAATTATACAAAGTTTTATAAAGGTCATAGCATTCAATTTGCTGGTAAAGAAGTATTAGAAGCTCTTGGTAAAGGTACTGTGGAATTCTCATCAAAATTTAATAACAATGTAAAAACAATTCAATTGAATGATGTGTGGTTCGTTCCAAATGTCACAAGAAATCTCTTTTCGGTATTAGCTGCTCATATTAGAAATCCCTCAAGTGAGTTTAAATCTACTGCAACAGATTGTATTATGAAAGTTGATGGTGAAGTTGTATTATCTGGTAGTCGTCAAGTTAGTGGAACACTATTTCTAGCCAACATTCAGCCAATTTTTCCTAAAACTAATACGTATGCAGCAATTGATTGTTCAACTTTGCAGTTATATCATGGGAGATGGGGACATCAAGACAGGAATCATATCAAAAATAAGTTAGAAAAAGAAATGGGTATTAAAGTAAAGTACACTAATGATATTTGTGAGTCATGTATATATGGTAAAGCGTGTAGATTATCATTTGGAAGAAGAGAAACAGCAACTAGTCCAGGCGAAGTTATATCCGCTGATGTTTGTGGACCTTTTCCTGATTCGTTTAAAGGTTTCAAGTATTTTGTTCTGTATAAAGACGATTACACTAAATATAGGTACGGTTTCATAATAAAGCATAAATCTGATGTCAAGGACACTTTATTAGAAGTAATAGCAAAATCTAAAAACCAAGGTTATACTATAAAAACATTGCTAAGTGATAATGGAGGAGAATTTGTAAATGCTGAAATAAAGAAAATTTTATCAAGTAACGGAATAATTCAAAGGTTGACTGCTCCATATACTCCGCAGCAAAATGGTGGAGCCGAAAGGGAAAATAGAACAATTGTTGAAATGGCTAGGACTTTCAAGTATTCAAATCCTGAAGTTGTATTTTCTGATGAATTGTGGGCTGAATTTGTGAAGTCCGCAATTTACATTTTGAACAGAACTGGTAAATCATCTGTTGCAGATTCCAGTCCTTATGAACTATGGTTTAATAAAAAGCCAAGAATTCATCATTTTCGTATAATTGGTTCTAATTGTTTTGGCTTGGAACATGGACATACCATGTTCCAAGCCAAAAACGTAGAAAAATGGATATAAAAGCAATAAAAGGATATATCGTTGGTTACGATGGAGACGAAAGGTACAGAATATATATTGAAGAAGAAAACAAAGTTGAAATATCAAGAGACGTTAGGTTTAATTAAAAAGTTAGTCAGCAAGGTCGAAGCATGCATTATGGTGTTTTTAACTCAAGAAATACCAACTCAAAAATAAAGGAAAAACAAAGAAAAGTAACCATAAAATTAAAACGCGATGAAGTGAAGGAATCTAATTCTGAAGATTATAGTGAAAGTGATACTGAAGACTTCGAAGGATTCGAAGAAGTAGAAAATTCAATTGAAGATGAAGCTAACAATCAAAATAATGGTGAAGACAATGCGATTCCAGATGCCAAATTGAAACATACTAACAAGCGTGAAAGACAAGAAGCCGATGATGAGATTAACGAAAATGGACCAAAAGTGAAACGTTTAAGGAATCGAACAATTTGATTGCAAATACATCTCACAAAGATTTTCTGATGTCATCGCAAGATTTTGTTAATCAAATTTCTATTCCAACAACTTATGAAAAAGCTGTTGAAAGTAATCATAAATATGAGTGGAAGAAAGCTATGCAGGTGGAAATAGGTGCATTAAAGGGAAATAACACCTGGTTACTTACAGAATTGCCAAAAGAAAAAAAGGCACTTCCATGCAAGTGGGTTTATAAAATAAAAACTAACGCAGATGGATCCATTGAAAATTACAAAGCAAGACTTGTAATTAAAGGTTATAAGCAAAAATATGGCTTAGACTATGAACAAACTTTTAGTCCTGTTGCCAGAATGTCAACAATTAGATCACTTCTGAGTGTAGTTGCAACTGAAGGTTTACATCTAGCACAATTTGATGTGTCAGCCTTTTTGTATGGTGAACTACAAGAAAAAATTTTTATGAATCAACCAGAAGGCTTTAGTGATGGTACGAAAAGAGTTTGCCGCCTCAATAAAAGTTTATATGGTTTAAAGCAAGCACCCAGGTGTTGGCATACCCGTATGGACACCTTTCTGGATAATCTGGGATTAAAGCCAAGTGCTGCAAACAGTTGCCTTTATATAAGGGAGAAGAATGGAAAGAAGTTGATTCTAGCTCTCTACGTGGACGATGGATTAGTAGCAGCTTCTGATGTCAGAGACATAGATGAATTTTTAAAAAAATTGAAAATGGAATTTAAAATTCTTGTAAAAGATGCAACATATTTCCTTGGTCTAGAAATAGAGAGAGATAACAATCACATAAAAATTCATCAGAAAGCATATGCCACAAGAATTCTCGAAAGGTTCAAATTTGCTGAATGCCGCCCAGTATCAACACCAATGGAAAAATCAGGAAGCGCAATGAATTCAGGGAAAGTTACTAATAAATTCCCATATCGTCAAGCAGTAGGTGCTCTCATGTACCTCATGTTGGGAACGAGGCCTGACTTGGCATATAGTGTTGGATTTTTATCAAGATCCTTAGAAAATCCAACTACAGAGGACATTAAAAAAGTAAAAAGAGTTTTCAGATATATTGCTGGAACTTTAAATGTTGGTATAATTTACAAAAGGCAAGGCTCAAACAAGCTGAATTGCTATAGTTATGCTGATTTTGGAGGTTGTGTAACTACAGGTCGATCCACTTCTGGAGTTGTTGTTACTTATGGTTTAGGAGCAATTTCTTGGATAAGCCAGAGACAAGCTATGGTGTCAACTTCAACAACAGAGGCAGAAATTGTAGCTGCAAGCGAGACTGCAAAAGAAATAATTTGGCTTAAGAGACTATTTAAGGATCTTAACAACTTTAACGAAGTGCCTATTATTCAAATTGATAATACTGCAGCAATACGTTTAGCGCAAAATCCCGAGTTTCATAAGCGGACCAAACATATCCTATTAAAACATTTTTTCATCAGAGAGAAGGTTGCTGAGGGTCTATTAAAAGTATCTCAAGTATCCACTGAATATCAAGCTGCAGATATCATGACAAAATCATTAGCTAAACCTCGACTACAGTTTTTAGGTAACTGTTTGAATATTAATTAAATAAAAATTAGGGAAAGTATTGAAATGTAATTTATGTCATTTAATATGTTTTTTGTATAATAAAATAGTTTTTAAGTTAGTTCAATAAAATTGTTAAACACAATACAATCCACCACAAAGGGATGTGCTCTGAATGAGGCACGGGTTGTACGTATAAATGTGCGGGTTTCAGGAACAAGTTCCCTAATTTCATTAGAACACATTCCGTTGTAGTAACGATAGAGCAATGAAACGCACCCCACATTGCGTCGATGCTCCAATGAATCAATAGAATTAGATACCCTACTGTCACCGATGAGCTTATTCGCCCTCTCCTGTACGCGGTCGAGCAGCCCCAAAATAGACTTTGAAGCGCCGGCCCATAAATGAGAGTTGTATTCCATTTTCGGTCGGATACAAGTGGCATAAATAGTAAGGAGATCAGATGGGGTGAAATATCGTTTGCACCGTTTCAAAAAGCCGAGGCACTTGAATGCTTCTTTTGCAATTTGAAAAATGTGTTCAGTCCATCGAACATCATACTGTATTTTCATGCCAAAAACATCAAGAGCGTCTGATTCCTTAATACTTATACCTCCCATAGTTACAGAGGCAGCAGCATTTTCGGTCATGCATCTATGTGTAACCATGCAACATTGGGTCTTACGGGCGTTAAAGTCGACCCTGTTCGCATGACCCCATTCAGAAATTTTCACCAAATCATGGTTTAAAGTATCATTCATTATTTGTCGCATAGCCTCAACCTGCGGCAGGCTAGGTCCATTGCTGAATGAGAAAGAATGGCAAATGCTACTGTCATCCGCGAAAGAATAGATAGGGCTGAAAGTTTTACAGAGAAGGTCATTTAGAAAGATAAGAAATAAATAAAATAAATAATAAAAATTTCTATATATGGATCCACATATGAAGAGCTTCATAGTTAAATTTCCAAACGTGGCCTTATATATTATAATAAATTTCATATATTAGTCCATATATCAATTCATATGCAATACTTTTGCCACGTATAATCCCATACATCACCATACATGAATTCATACATATTCATGTATATATATATATATATAAACTCATATATTAAAAATATATGGACCATCCATATTTTTATTTTAGCTGGGTACGGCAAAAAAGGTTGCATTTATTAACTTGATCTTTTTCTCTCCTTTTTTATCACTGTTGAATTGGAAATCTATTAGAAAATACATACGATATGCAAAGTTTATATGCGTAGAGCGTTCTCAAAGTTTAAAAAATAAAAACTTTTGTAAAAAAAGCATTCCTGTTGGATTTTATACATTGTGACACTATTAAATAAATAATATAATTAAAAGGATAATTCAGTCATTAATTTGATAGGAAATTACGGAATAATCTAGATATTTTTAAGAAACAAAGTTCATATTATTGAAAAAAATTATATTGAAGGCTAGTATTGTTACAAAAAAGTATTATTGTTTCTTTTGAAATTGCATTCGGTTTTAATCTGAATTCTTAAATAAAATTTTGTGTGCGAATATGAGTTTTTTGTTTTTTAAATAATCGACCCTTTATCTTAAAATGACGAATGAAATGTGGTTTAGTTCGTTTTTAATTATTTTGTTGGAATACAACCTCCCTTTACAAAATCATACAAAAATGAATTTTTGTTAATTAAATTATTGGACAGCAGTGCTCATTTTTGAAACAATATGAACTTTGCATACTACATATATAGGAGATATGTGCAAATACATGTACTAAAATGTATGAATATCATTCTTCGGATCCGAACCATATATATGCCCCATAAATATTCTTTTAGCTGGGTATTTCTGCATTTTAATTTATTCCTCAGAAAATAATAGTTATTTCTTAATTTTTATTTATTTCTCACCAAATAACAGTTATTTCTTGATTTTTATTTATTCCTCAGAAAATAACAGTTATTTTTTTACTTATATTAATTCCTCACAAAATAAGAGTTTTTGTGACTTTATTCCTCGAAAACAAGAGTTATTTTGTGAGTTACAAATTAACAGTTACATTTTTATTTGTTTGCTAAAATCTATAATTATTAGTATTAACGCAAAAATTACGCTTTCTACATTTTAAAAACTAAGCAAAGAAATAAAATTCAAACATAACTGTTATTTTGTGAGGAATAAATGTAAGTTACAAAATAACTCTTATTTTGTGAGGAATAAATAAGAATCGAGAAATTACTGTTATTTTCTGAGGAATAAATAAAAAATCAAGAAATAATGATTAAAAAAGAATTTTTAAAATAAAAATTATACTGTAGTGTACCTCACTTACTGTAATATAATTGCATATAATATAATTGCATTGCAACACAGTTCATTGTAATAATTAACAAAACGCTTACTTTATTAAATTTAAATGACACACTTTTGTTTTCATTACAAAATTATGCTATTATAGATGGTCAGCAAAAGTAAAGACATAAAGAACAACAAAAATAATAAAATGTAAAATAGTATATAAGTAGAGTTAAACATTCAATAAATCAGACTTTAATTTCTAAACGCAAACCGGCAATAACTTGCCTAGTTTTTTTTATTATCTTTTGGCACCTCTTTTGAGCGCCTACTGACAAGCTGGTCTCCCTGACAGCTGTAAAAACTAAACAAGGGAATATAGGGCCATACACGCACACTAACTACTACACGTTAGGGCTAAAATCTGAATCCTTCACCTTCACACATTACATGGCGATCCTGCAACCACGATCCTGAGATCCTGCAACTACGATCCTCCAACCACGAAACTGTGACAGAGATCCTCCAACCATGAAACTGACAGAGATCCTGCGACCACGATCCTGAGACAACTGCAACCACGATACTGCAACTACGATCCTAAGACCAAAAAACTACAACGAACCAATACAAAGAAGAACAAGCAAATTTTATCGCAGCCATAAAACACTTACATACTTTAAATAAAAAAAAATTTACCTAAAACTTGTCACTATAAGCAAATGATTTACAAAATGTCTTTAACAAATACAAAATACCTACAAAAACTTTGCAATATCTTTGCAACACAAAACAACATGATGTCTACAATAAATGCAGAATTTCGCATTCGAAATAAGTTTTTGAAATTACAAACAAAATCACACTTTCTAAAGGCCAAACGGAAAAGTACTTCAGTAAAAACAGCACTCCAATTAAAAACGTTTATGTAGATGAAAACAAAATTTTTTTGAATATGTATTCAATTGCAGACATACTTAACTTTTCTTAACATTAGAATAAATTATTATTTTTTAAACAAAAACATTTTTAACTCTTATAAAAATGTAAATATGTATCATTAACTAAAAATATTAATATGCAAAAAAAAAATATTCATGTTTATCTTCAAATGGTAAATATATTAAATTTTAAACACATTCACTTTCACACTAACAGTTAAAAACTATGAGATATTAAATTACAAAAACATAAACAATGACGAACAAAAAACTTGCTAATTGTAACAGAAATATTACTGACGACTATGCAAAAATAGAATTGACAAACAAAGTGCATTTCACTCATGTATTATAGGAAAAGAATAATGAAAAAAATAATGACGTTAGACAACACTACAGTGTACATAAAAAAACTACAGACTACGACATACACGTAGAGAGATAATTAATAAACACGGACGACATAATAGAACCATCAATTATCCTGTACAACGCTCACTCCTATTTGGTACCCAAGAAAAACATGGAAGACTGACGAAATTGAGACTAGTAATAGACTTTAGGAACCTGATCAACAGAATTGTAAACTTCGAATTTCCACTAAATGGATTTAGACTTTTCAAATGTATATAAAAAAATAGATTTGGACATACTTAAACAGATGATACCGTAAGAAAACAATGAAAAAGAAAGAAAATTATTTTAACTAGTAGGGCAATGAAAAATAAAACCTATGAGGCAAATATAAAAGAAAACAATGAGGCAGCTAACAATAATATAAATGAAGAGAATGGGCTCGCAACAGAAAGAAATATGGAAAAATATGATTCTCGGAAGCCTGATCAACTTCAAATATGGGAATGCATATCCATTAATGACATCAAAAATATGAAGAAATTGAAATTTAACAAGCTTGAAAATATAAAAGAAAAAGATACATTTATTGAAAAAAAAATCAGTTCTCGTAGTACCTTCATAGTGAACAGACGTAATAGCGGAATTTTTCTTACATACAAACTAAACAACAAAAAATCATACAAAAAATATTCGTAGTACATATTAACTTTGATAAATAAGCATTTTTTTGCTTTGATAATATTTTTACATATAGAAATAGCAAAAACAAAAAAAAAACCGTAAACAAAAAAACATACAAAGTACCCTTGAGGAATACTCTTTATGAGTACCCCAAAGGAAAAAAAATAGTGAAGTGAGTTCTAACGGCAGAAATGCCTATTTTACTGTGAGTTTTGATGCTCATAATGATAACAATAAAAATAAAAAATCTGATAATAGACTTGCTGTGAGTTCAGAAGCTCTTAATAAAAATCAAAAATCTGATAGACTTTTTCTAACGGCAAAACTACAGTTTCGTCAGCGATCAACTTCGCTTTGTCCAATGCCAACTAGTGAATCGTTGACATTATTGCCTAGTACTTCTACGTTTAACTCAGCGATATCATCCGCTTCGGGCTCGTGGTCATCACTTAAACAAGTTGTCACTGAAGATAACAGTAGTTCAAAACCAAAGGTACAAGTAGGAATGGACAGATATATAACTATTTTAAAGCGCGGGCGAAGCCCAAATTCTACTAAAATTGGATCCGCCCCAAAGATGTCTAGGGATAACAGTACATCTTCTATCAATCGTCAAAATCGTTTTTCATTATTGCAAGACAAAAACGACAAGCCAGCTGCATCATCGCAAAAGTCTTTTAAGCCACCACCTATTTATCTGAGAGAAAAAAATTCTAACGCGCTTCTAAAAAATCTACTGTCGACCATTGGTGAAAATACTTTTCACATCATTCCAATTAAACGAGGTAATATTGATGAAACTAAAATCCAAATATATGATGAAAAAGATTTCCGAAAAATTGTTAGTGAGTTTGAAAAAAATAAAACAAATTTTTACACATATCAACTTAAGAGTGCTAAAGGCCTACAAATAGTATTAAAGGGCATAGATTCATATGTTGAGCCCGAAGAAGTAAAATGTGCACTTATCGAACAAGGATTTAAGGTAAAAAATGTTACCAATATAATCAATAGAGAGAAGATTCCCCAGCCTCTATTTCGTGTTGAACTGGAGCCAAATGATATACAGTTAAAAAAAACGAGACGCACCCAATTTATAATCTAAAATACCTTTTACACCGAAAAATCACAGTTGAAGAGCCACGTAAGCGTTCAGGTCCCGTGCAGTGCCATAATTGCCAAGAATATGGCCACACAAAAACTTACTGCAAATTACCTACAGTTTGTGTTATCTGCGGTGAATTGCATGGTACTGCTAACTGTACCAAGCCAAAAGTACAAGCAGAAAAAAAATGCAGTAATTGTGGAGGTAATCACACCGCTAACTACAGAGGATGCCGTGTATATTCTTTCGTTAAACAGGCTATGGGTCAAAAATCTAAATTAGCTCCAGTTCAATCAGCAAATGCTTACTCCGCCACTCTTCCTCAAACTAGCCAACTAGTAACTTCACGTGTATCGTATGCCGATGCTGCTAAGACTAGTTCTATTCCCACACAAAATGTTCCACCGCCAAGTAATTCAACGAATGCAAACTCTAGCTTTAACTTTAGTCGTCTTGAAGCTACTATTGAGAATCTGGTGCTAACTATAAACAACTTTACAACAAATATGACTAGCATGATGCAAGAAATGCTGAGAATGCAGAATACACTGCTTCAAGCATTAATCAACAAACCATGAACGCGTTAAAAATATGTTTCTGGAACGCAAACGGCATTCGCCAACATAAAAATGAACTTGAGCACTTCCTCACGGAAAAAAATGTTGATATAATGTTGGTATCTGAGACTCACTTGACTTCGAGGAGCTGCTTTAAAATAAATGGTTACACTCTATATGATTCAAAGGACCCGAGAGGGAGAGCATGCGGTGGATCAGCAATTCTAATTAAGTCAAGACTCAAGCACTATATCCTTGAGAACGTTAGTGAAGAATATATGCAAGCTACGAATATTTTCGTAGAAAATTTTTGTGCGAACTTCGTGATATCATCAATTTACTCACCTCCCAGATTTTCAGTTACCGAAGATCAGTATGAGAAGTTCTACAAATCGCTTGGATCTTGTTTCGTGGCAGCTGGTGACTACAATGCAAAACATACGTACTGGGGCTCGCGTCTTGTTACACCTAGAGGTAGAGCGTTGTTTAATACAATTTCAAAAATGGGCTTAGATGTCATTTCGAGTGGGGAGCCTACTTATTGGCCTACTGACGTAAGAAAAATTCCAGATCTTGTAGATTTTGGCGTCACGAAAAATATCCATAGGGACTTAATTCACGTAGAGGGCTCTCTAGATCTGTCCTCCGATCACTCTCCCACAATAGTTACAATTTTCAACCCACTAAGGAGTGATTTAACTAACTCATATTCGAAAACGATTAATAAGGTCAACTGGCTAGGATTCAAAAAATATATTAGTAGTCACTGCGTAGAAAACATTCAGCTAAGATCACCTGATGATATTGAATTTAATATTGCCAATCTTAACGAATATATTAAACAGGCTGCTGAACATGCCACTACTTCCTATCCGCAGACTGGCTTTAATAGAATTTATTCTACAGAAATTGAACGTCTTGTATGTGAAAAAAGGAGAGCAAGAAGAGAATGGCAACAACACCGATCACCCCTAAATAAAATCAGACTTAAAGAATGTACTAAACGACTCAAAGAGCTGCTATCGTCGGAAAAGACTGCATTACTGGAAAAGTATTTAGAAGGTCTTGATGTAACTTCAACATCTAATTACTCTTTATGGCGTGCTACTAGAAATCTTAAAAGACCCGTTGATCTCAAATCACCATTGCGTACTTCGACTGGAGGCTGGGCAAGAAGCGATAGTGAGAAAGGTAACTTATTTTCTGAGCATTTAAAATCTGTATTCACTCCCAATTCATGTACGGGTGCTGCCGATTTACCGAGTGTAGTCTCTCTACCCACTCGTCCCTTAAGGTTTAAGATGCGTGAACTACAAAAAATAGTTGCTGAACTCGACCCGAAGAAAGCTCCAGGTATTGATGGCATTAGTAACAAGATGCTGATGAACTTGCCTCATATTGCAATAAGAATCTTGCTATTTATTTTTAATGCAATTTTACGAATGCAGTATTTTCCACATAACTGGAAACTTGCCAAGATTAAAATGATTCCAAAGCCAGGCAAAGATCTTACCAAGGCTGAGTCATATAGGCCTATAAGCTTACTATCAACAATTTCAAAGCTTTTCGAAAAGCTGCTCATGACTAAATTGTCCACAATTTTAGCTGATAGTGGGTGCATCCCGGACCATCAATTTGGCTTTAGAAGTCAGCATAGCACTATTGAGCAAACGCATAGATTGGTTCAAGTTGTAAGGAGGACATTTGAAGAAAAAAAGTATTGTTCTGCCCTTTTTATTGATGTTTCTCAGTCATTTGATAAAGTATGGCACGAAGGCCTAGTTTTAAAATTGAAGACATACCTACCAATAAACATACAAAAGCTTTTGGAAAGTTATATTGTTGATAGGAAGTTTACCGTTGTGGAAGGAGACTTCATGAGTGTACTCGAGTCTATATATCTTCTGGTGTGCCACAGGGTAGTATTCTGGTGCCAGTCTTGTATCTAATATATACTTGTGATATGCCTGTGAGCAATAACATACACACTTCTACATTTGCCGATGATACAGCCTGTTTGAGTATTCACAGAAACCCTGATGAAGCATCCCGCAATCTCCAAGCACACATTACCAAGCTTGAAATATGGTTGAATTTATGGAGAATAAAAGTAAATGAACAAAAGTGTGTTCATATAACGTTTACCCTAAGAAAAGATACCTGTTCCCCCATTCGAATCAACAATCAAAATATTCCTCAACATTCTCAAGTGAAATACCTTGGAATACACCTTGATCGAAGGCTTACATGGAAATATCATATTGACTCTAAGTTAACCCAAATGAAACTTAAATTAACTCAAATATATTGGTTAATTGGCAGAAATTCAGCACTCAGACTAGACTGCAAACTTTTGATATACAAGTCGCTTTTGAAGCCAATATGGTGCTATGGAATTCAGCTATGGGGCACTGCTTCAGCTTCAAATATTGAGAAAATCCAACGAAGGCAAAACAAAATTTTACGTTTGATAACATCGGCTCCATGGTACATTAAAAATTCAAATATACATCGTGATTTGAATATGCCACTAGTGAGTGAAGAAATTGCAAAATACGCAGGCAAATAGTTAATAGTGTTTTCACACTGACTTGGTTTTAATAAAAGTTGGTTTTAATGTCAAAACCAACTGTTAAAACCTGGTTTTACTATACAAATTGTTTTTGTTAAATCCAACTTAAAACCATTTCTGAATTGGTTTTATTTTGGTTTTATGAAATGAAACCCTGTTTTCGCTGTGGTAAATTCAGTGCTGCGAAGTTAAAATGACCGGTAGCAGCTGATAATGTTTATTCCAGTGAATAACAAGAGATGTCGCTTAAAAGATTTTCCACTTGAAAATGGATGCAGCAGCAACAATAAGTAAACAATTATGGAAAAATAAGAGTTTTTTTGGAAGGAAAACAACAAAAGTATTTTCATTGACCTCTGGGAAGTGAAAATAAACGATATGACATATCGATCCACCACTAAAAAAGTTGTATTTTGTAATTTATTTGTGCATTTTTTATATACAATAACTTTATTTCCAAGCACTTCTTCACTTTGTGTTACTAGTTCCATAATTTTAAAATATTAATTTACAAAATATGAAATAATTTCCATTTTAGAGCGAATTGTAAAGTTTCTTAGTTTTTCATACAAACAAAAACAGTTGTACAGTTTGTCAAATAAGTGTTATAAAAAGCAGAAAAAAATACAACAACAAACACACGCATTTCTGCAGGAGATGTATTTTATTTTGAGGAAAAGTTATTAGACAGTCTGTGAGTTAAAACCTGAATTTAACAAACTTGTAGTGTGAATGCAAAATCAGCTGTTTATGTTTTAACGTTAAAACCAGGTTTTAACTTGCAGTGTAAAAACACTATAACGAAGCTCGATTCACATCCTAATCCGCTTGCCCGTAACATTTTGAGCTTTACTGGACACATCCGCCTAAAAAAGAGGGACACAAGGGCTCTTCTACTCAACACTCCAGATGAGGCTGCTTAAAAATACTTCTTTTTTTCCTTTTTGATTATCACTACTTATGTATTATTTATAACTATCACTAAGTTTATGTCCGATACTGGTCGGGCCTAATAATTATATTTAGATTTAAGATTTGATTACTTATTGTTAGTTCATTTTTGAAGATACAATAAATAAATTTACGAAAGAAAAAAAAAATTTATTGAAAATAGTATTATGCACATAGGACGTAATGATAATTCATCGAAACCAGATTCGAATATGAAGAAGTTGCGTACCAAAAATATGAATATAGGATGTAATGATAATTCATCGAAATCAGATTCGATTATGAAGAAGTTACATACCTAAAATATGAATAATGAAATTATTAAACTAGCAAGATTCAGCGATAACTCAGCGAAACTAGATTCGATTCTGAGGAAACTGATATATAAAATTAATAAAGAAAATATAAGAAAATTAGCGCAATGAAATAAGGATGAAATATTTAAAGTATATACAACAAAAAAAAACTAAAAATATATAAAAGAAGCATATGCCAAGATAAATATATAAATAATAAACGTCCTCAACTAAAAATACTAATAAACAGTGCCCAAACAAAGATAACTGATGACATATTTCAATACAAACTAATGGACGAAAGTCACATGTAAAAACAGGCCATTCGCCATATGAATTATTATATGCAAAATTACCATCCAATGATTTCGACAATTAGAAGAAATTTAATAATTATCATGACTACGTACAAGAACCACGACTCACGTTACAATTTACGCCGAACATACATAGATAATGAACTAACTATAAAAGCAAAGGGAAATGAATATTAAACAATCATTATTACAATAAATTAGATATTACTCCTATATCAAGACTTAGTATTATTTAAGGTAGAAAATAGAAATAAAAACAAAACAAAACAAACTCCACATAAATAGAATATAAAAGAATTTAATTTAACAATAAAATAAGTTCATAATAACAATTCAAGGCCATATAAACCTTTGTAAAGCTAAAAAAAAAAATTTAGCTTAATAAGAATATATTTAAATTTTAGAAAATTTTAAAATACATACTTATTGTTTTACAAAAAAAAATTTTTTTTTCATGATTAATTCTTTAAAAATTTATAATTACACTATTTACATTGTAACTTAAAACAGATTTATCACTTAGAATCATAATGATAAAAACAAAAAAATTACTGTACCTCACTTACTGTAATACACTGTATCATAATATAATTGCATTGCAACACAGTTCATTGTAATAATTAACAAAACGCTTACTTTATTAAATTTAAACGACACACTTTTGTTTTCATTACAAAATTATGCTATTACTTTATTAAATTTAAACGACACACTTTTGTTTTCATTGCAAAATTATGCTATTATAGATTTTTTTTTTTTTAATATATATTTTATTTATTGTATCTTCAAATATGAACTAACAATAAGTATTCAAATCTTAAATCTAAAATATAATTATTAGGCCCGACCACTGTCGGACATAAATTTAGAGATAGTTATAAATAATACATAAGTAGTGATAATCAAAAGGAAGAAAAAATAATTAAAAAAATAAAAAATAAAAATTATTTTCAAGCAGTCCTATCTGGAGTGTTGAGTATAAGAGCCCTTGTATCCCTCTTTTTTAGGCGGATGTGTCCAGAAAAAATCAAAATATTACGAGCAAGCGGATTAGGATGTGACTCGAGTTTTGTTAAATATTTGCCTGCATATTTTGCAATGTCTTCAATCACTAGTGGCATGTTTAAATCACGATGTATATTTGAGTTTTTTATATACCATGGAGCCGATGTTATTAATCGCAAAATTTTATTTTGCCTTCGTTGGATTCTCTCGACATTGGAAGCTGAAGCAGTGCCCCATAGTTTTATATAGGTTTTAAGAACGACTTGTATATTAAAAGTTTACAATCTAGGGTGAGGGTTGAATTTCTACCAACCAGCCAATGTATCTGAGTTAGTTTAAGTTTCATTTGCGTTAGCTTAGAGTCAATGTGGTATTTCCATGTGAGCCTTCGATCAAGATGTATACCAAGGTATTTCAACATGTAAGTTTTGAGGAACAATTTGATTATTGATTGTAACGGGGGAACAAGCGTCTTTTCTTAAGGTAAATGTTACCTGAGCACACTTCTGTTCGTTTACATTAATTCTCCACATGTTTAACCATAGTTCTAGCTGAATAATATGTTGCTGAAGATATCGGGAAGCCTCGTGAGGGTTTTCAGGCATACTAAGGCTGTATCATCGGCAAACGTAGATGTATGGATATTGCTGCTCAAAGGCATATCACAAGTATAAATCAAATATAAAACTGGCCCCAGTATACTCCCCTGTGGCACACCGGATGAGATTATTTCAGGCGTACTCATAAAGTCTCCTTCCACAACAGTGAACTTCCGGGCAATAATGGAACTTTCCAGCAGATTTAGAATGTTTATTGGTAGGTAAGTCTTTAATTTTAAAATTAGGCCTTCATGCCACACTTTATCAAATGCCTGAGAAACGTCAATGAACAGCGCAGAGCAATCCTTTTTTTCTACAAAAGCTTTTCTTATAAATTGAACCAATCTATGAGTTTCTTCAATGGTGCTATGCTGACTTCTAAATCCAAATTGATGATCCGGTATGCACTCATTATCAGTTAGAATTGGGGACAATTTTATCATGAGTAACTTTTCAAAGAGCTTTGACATTGTTGACAGTAAACTTATTGGCCTATATGACTCAGCTTTGGTAAGATCTTTGCCCGGCTTTGGAATCATTTTAACCTTGGCAAGCTTACAGCTGTTTGGATAATACTCCAGTCGTAAAATAGCGTTAAAAATGAATAACAGGATTCTAATAGCTATACGAGGCAACTTCATCAACATCTGGTTACTAATTTCATCAATACCCGGAGCTTTTTTCGGGTTGAGTTCTGCAATTATTTTTTGTACATCACGCGTCTTAAATTTTATTGGTCGAGGGGGTAGCGCAACTACATTTGGCAAGTCAACAGCACCAGAACACGTGTTTGGGGTGAATACGGATTTTAAATGCTCACCAAATATTTTACCTTTTTCAGTATCGCTTCTTGCCCAACCTCCTGTAGATGTGCGCAGAGGTGGTTTAAACTCAACTGGTATTTTAAGCTTTCTAGATACTGGTGTGACATCAAGACCTTCTAAATAATTTTTAAGAGATGCAGTTTTTTCAAATGCAAGCAACTCTTGGAGTCGTTTAGTACACTCTTTAAATCTGATTTTAAGTTGGGGTGATCTGTGCTGTTGCCATTCTCTTCTAGCTTTTCTTTTTTCACTTACGAGACGTTCAATATCCGTAGAATAAATTCTATTTAACCTAATCTGCGAATGGGCGGTAGTGGCATGTTCAGCAGCCTGTTTAATATTTTCATTAAGGTTGGCAATGTTAGATTCAATATCATCATGTGTTCTTAGCGTAATATTTTCCGTGCAATGACTACTAAGATATTTTTTAAATCGCAGCCAATTAACACGATTTATCAAATTCGCATATGGGTGAGGTAAATCACTTCCTAATGGGCTACAAATTGTAAAGATCGTGGGAGAGTGATCGGACGAGAGATCTAGAGAAGCTTCAATTTGAATTAAATCTCTAGAGATATTTTTCATAACGCCAAAATCTATTACATCCGGAATTTTATGTATGTCAGTAGGCCAATAAGTGGGCTCCCCACTCGAAATGACATCCAAGCCCATTTTGGAAATTGTATTGAACAACGCTCGACCTCTGGGTGTAATAAGATGCGAACCCCAGAACGTGTGTTTAGCATTATAGTCGCCAGCTGCTACGAAACAAGGGCCCAGAGATTTGTAAAAATCCTCGTATTTATCCTCAGTAATTGCGAATCTAGGAGGAGAGTAAATTGATGATATGACAAAATTAGTGCAAAAATTTTCGACACAAATATTCGTTGCTTGTAAATGTTCTTCACAAATGTTGTCAATAAAATAATGCTTGAGTCTTGACTTTATTAAAATTGCTGATCCACCGCACGCTCTTCCTCTCGGGTCCTTTGAATCATATAAGGTGTAACCATAAATTTTAAAAAGGCTTCTCGAAGTCAAATGAGTCTCAGAAACCAACATTATGTCAATATTTTTTTCCGTGAGGAAGTGCTCAAGTTCATTTTTATGTTGGCGAATGCCGTTTGCTCCAGAATCATATTTTTAACGTGTTCATGGTTTGTTAACTAAAGCTTGAAGCAATGTATTCTGCATTCGCAGCATTTCTTGCATCATGCTAGTCATATTTGTTGTAAAATTATTTACAGTTTGCACCAGATTATCAATAGTAGCTTCAAGGCGATTGAAATTAAAGTTCGAGTTTGTATTTTTTGAATTATTTGGTGGTGAAACATTTTGTGTATGAATAGAATTTGTCTTAGCAGCATCGGCATACGATACACGGGAACTAACTGGTTGGCTCACTTGCGCAATAGTGGCTGATAAAGCGTTTGCTGATTGAGCTGGGGCCAATTTAGTTGTTTGTCTCATAGTCTGTTTGACGAAAGAGTACACAGGACAACCTCTGGAATTAGCGGTGTGATTACCTCCACAACTACACAAACAGTAGGTAATTTGCATTAAGTCTTAGTATGTCCATATTCTTGACAATTATGGCACTCTACGGGTCCTCAACGTTTGTGTGGTTCTTCAACGGTTATTTTTCGATATAAGAGATATCTTAAATTTTTTTCAGTTTTATATCATTTGGCTCAAGTTCAACGCGAAATAGAGGTTGAGGGATCTTTTCCCTATTTATTATATTAGATTAGATACATTTTTTACTTTAAAACCCTGGAGTACGAGAGCATCTTTTACTTCTTCAGGAGCAACATAGGAATCTATGCCCTTCAACACAATCTGCAGACCCTTAGCACTCTTGAGCTTATATGTGTAGAAATTTGTTTTACTTTTTTCAAATTCAGAAACAATTTTTCGAAAATCTTTTTCCTCATAAATTTGAATTTTCGTTTCATCAATATTACCACGTTTTATTGGAACAATGTGAATTTTATTCTCACCAATGACAGAAATTATTTTTTTAATAAGAGCGTTTAAGTTTTTTTCTCTTAAATAGATTGGTGGCGGCTTGGAGGTTTTGTTCGCAGATTCAGCGGGTTTGTCATTGTCATCTTGCAATATTTTAAAACGGTTTTGCCGATTAGTAGAGGATGCGCTGTTATCCCTAGACATCTTTGGAGCAGATGCAATTTTAGTAGAATTTGTGCTTCGCCCGCGCTTTAAAATTGTAATGTATCTGTCCATTCCGACTTGGACCTTGGATTTTGGGCTACTCTTATTTTCAGTGACAACTTTGTTATGTGATGACCCTGAGCCCGAGGCGGGTGATATCGCTGAGTTAAATGTGGAAGTACTAGGCAATATTGTCAACGATTCACTAGTTGGCATTGGACAAAGCGAAGTTGATCGCTGACGAAACTGTGGTTTTGCGTTAGAAAAAGTCTATTATCAGATTTTTGATTTTTATTAAGAGCTTCAGAACTCACAGCAAGTCTATTATCAGATATTTTATTTTTATTGTTATCATTATGCGCATCAAAACTCACAGTAAAATAGGCATTTCTGCCGTTAGAACTCACTTCACTATTTTTTTCCTTTGGGGTACTCATATAGAGTATTCCTCAAGGGTACTTTGTATGTTTTTTTGTTTACGGTTTTTTTTTTGTTTTTGTTATTTCTATATGTAAAAATATTATCAAAGCAAAAAAAAGCTTATTTATCAAAGTTAATATGTACTACGAATATTTTTTGTATGCTTTTTTTTTTGTTTAGTTTGTATATAAGAAAAATTCCGCTATTACGTCTGTTCACTATGAAGGTACAACGAGAACTTCTTGCTATTATAGATGGTCAGCAAAAGTAAAGACATAAAGAACAACAAAAATAATAAAATGTAAAATAGTATATAAGTAGAGTTAAACATTCAATAAATCAGACTTTAATTTCTAAACGCAAACCGGCAATAACTTGCCTAGTTTTTTTATTATATTCTCAAATCTTTTGGCACCTCTTTTGAGAGCCTACTGACAAGCTGGTCTCCCTGACAGCTGTAAAAACTAAACAAGGGACTATAGGGCCATACACGCACACTAACTACTACACGTTAGGGCTAAAATCTGAATCCTGCACCTTCACACATTACAATACCGTTACCGTTCCTGAAAAAAGTACTTGGAAACAGGGCTGCCGTTTTTGGTTATTTCTAACCAAAAGTGGTTACTTTTTTCTTTAATGTGGAGATGTGATTATTTTTCTCATTTTGGTTACTTTTTTGCCAAAATTATGACATGTGTATCATTATATACATATTTTTTATGTCATACTTTTTAAGTTTTTATGTTCTTCAATTTTTAGTATTCCTACTAAGGCAACTGAAAATAAAACAGCTGTGACTAAAATCGCTAGTGCAGCCACCTGTTATGAATTCGCCTTGATTGCTACTCACTTGTTTACAATAACTTTACAACACTGTCAACAGCTTTTAATTTTACTAAATGATCGGAACTCTGTACTACAGAAATGACATGGCTCTTGTAACATTCAATTAAAAGATTTTACAAAGTAAATTTATAAAAAGAATATGTACGTAAGTTATTTGTATAAAAATACTGTTCGGCTGTCAAATACAAAAACTAAACGTGTGAAGAAAAACAAAATTCAAAAATAAAACGGAAAACTAAAAGAGAAAAAATTAATCAGCTGCCGACTGGCATATACCTTACAAATGAGCATTGAACTATTGCTTGCAAGTCAGCTCCATGTACCTTGATTTCTTGTTGTAGTGCGGCACAAAGTGTATGAACTTTAAATGTTATTTAATAAAAATGCTACATATTGAAATTTGGTTATATTTTTCCCATTTGGTAACTTTTAAAGCGAATTTTGGTTGTAAAAATTTCTTGGTTGTGGCAGCACTGCTTGGAAATAAATATTATATAATTTCAGTAAAAAAGCACTCTTTACATTAAAAGCTATATTGCGTTTGGTGCGGATACATTTTTAATGATTGCGAAAAACTAAAAATGCAGTTCTTAATATCTTTCTACATACATATCTTGAGAGGTATGATTGTTGCGAAAAAAAAATTAAAATAATTAAATCAGGGTTTATACTGAATAACTACAATTTGCATGTTGGTTTATATTTATTTGCATTTAATTTGCCTTTTCGTGGGGTTCAATAATACCATCCACTATGTATGAATGTACATACCCACTTAAAAAAAGAGCTTCCAGCGAAGTCAATAAGATCTTAAACTTGTGATCAGGAAGTAGTGCACATTTGGATGATTTCTAATAATTTTTGTATTGGAAGAAGTTATCTTTTCTGATACCTACTCAGTGAATCTGAAGTAATTTTTATGATGTTAAGTAAATCTGATCTTCTGTATATTATTTTTAATAAGTTCAAAGGAACTACTTTTTCATTACTTTTACACAGTTATAAAAAACTCACCACGATCCATGGAAAGGCCAAATAAATATAGCCGGAAAAGCATTGTGTTATACAGCTTAAAAACGAAGTCGACGTTGTTATTGAAAACTTCATGGCTTCGATTTCATTTGCTAAAAAAATTAAGAAATAACTTCTTAATTAATTACTGGATGTTGTTGATAATCACTTCCTGCAAAGTTTAAAATACACACTTATTGATACTTTAGAAGAAGAGAAAAAGTAGTTCTTAAATAATTACTTCCAATTTTTTCCACTAGGTATGTATTAAATATAAATACCTAAAATATTACTTTTTCGAAAAATTCCGAATGACAATTTTTTCAACCGCATGTATTTATTTTCAACCTTATCAAAATACTGTTTTTGTTTTGTTTGATAAGACCCAATCAAGTGGCATAAAATCAGGTGTATGCCGATAACAAGCAAAAATTAGTATTGATCATTTCCTAAAAAAAACTATACTTATCTACTTACTACTCGTATCTACATTCGAGTACAGATAGTAGAGATGGGCGCGAGTCGAGATTTTTCGTTACACGTTCGTGACAGAAAATCTGACTTCGTGCGTGGTCCGGTCTAATCGTGTTAAGCACAATTAACACGATAAAACACGTAACGATCTTAGGTGTAAAATATGAATTTCCAGTAAAGAAAAAATTAATAAATTGTATTGTCAAACACGCAAAACCAGCAATTTTGTTGATAGTGAAGAAGTTTCTTAAGCTTAAGTTCTGAACTTAAACAAAAATATGTATCTAGTTGAATATAAAAAAATTAAAAAAAAAACAATTTTTTGCTATTCATGTTGTATTCGGGTCATATAGTATTGGACAAATTCGACACGCGCCCATATCTAATATAGAGTAAAAGTTACCAGGCATTTCAATCATACACTTGTAAATTAATCGATTCATCAAATCGCCGAAGTGTGGGCTTACAAATTATTCGAATAACCGATCTAGAGAATCACTCGAGTTTATCAAATTTTATAAATTATCCCACATAATTGTTTAACTTATTCAGTAAAATATTGTTTCTAAAAAAACAATCAACTTAATCATTGGGCGGCTAGCTGGTTCCTTTGCGCATTTCACTGTAGCTAATGCAGATAGCAATTCTGGAAAAAAAGTTATCTTATAGTGTTTTCACACTGAAAGTTAAAACCTGGTTTTAACGTTAAAACCACAAACAGCTGTTTTTGCATTCACACTGCAACTATGCAGTGTGAATGCATAGTTGCAGTTATTAGACAGACTGTCTAATAACTTTGCGCAAAATAAAATAAATCTCCTGCAGAAATGCGTGGACTTGTTGTATTTTTTCTGCTTTACAATGCGCTCTAAAATGGAAATTATTTTATATTTTGTAAATAAATATTGTGAAGAATTGCTTAGAAAACAAGTTATTATATATAAAGAATGCACAAATAAATCACAAAGTACAACTTTTTTATCGGCGGATCGATGTCAGTCATATCGTTTATTTCACTTCCCAGAGGTCAATGAAAATATTTTCGTTGTTTTCCTTACAAAAAACTCATTTTTTCCATAATTTGTTTATAATTGTTACTGTTAAGTTGAAAATCTTTCAAGCGACATCTATTGTTTCTATATTTATTATTTGAACGGGCTAAAGTTCGTATTGCCTTGTGCACCACTAGTAAAGAACAAACGACAATTGCAAGACTGTTGTAAATTTAGAGGTGGTAAAATTGAGCTTTCATTACAAAAAACCTTTCAGCTAATTGAAATACCATGAACCAAAACAATTCACATATTCCATTTGTATAATAGTTACGTATATAAAGCAGAAATCTACATCAACTGACACCACACAGTGGACCAAACACAAAAGAACGCTCATGATGAAGGTTTAGTGGCCTTCGAATATTAACAACAAACTTTTCGTGTTATTTGTGCATTAATAATTATTACATGTAATTTGGCTTACAAGGCAATACGAACTTTAGCCCGTTCAAATAATAAATATAGAAACAAATGAAGTTCGAATAATAATTAAAAATTAACTAAGAGATCTATTGTTATTTATTTATTTATCGGTACATACTATACAAAGTAAATTTGTAGAATATGGTTGCACAAAAATGGGTGACTAGGACCACATTTCCATGATGTTATTAACAGTAGTCTTAAAAATGTTTTTGTGACTGAATATACCCGACCTATGCCTTAACATAGGAAGTAGCAACGTGGTTGTCAACAAAATTCCACAAAAGAACCGCAAGAATATACGGTTATCCGTGGCAGATCAGACCACTAGTGCGAGCGAGACGAAAAACTCTCGAAGGCCAAACAACACACACAAGCCTGACCGCACTTAAGAAATAATTACGATGACGCGAGAAATATTCTCCAACCCAGAGCTGCTTAACGACTGACATCTATTGTTATTCTCTGGCATAAGCACTATCAGCTGCTACCGGTCATTTTAACTTGGCAGCACTGAATTTACCACAGCGAAAACAGGTTTGCATTTCATAAAACCAACTTAAAACCAATTCAAAAATGCCTTTAATTTGGTTTTAACAAAAACATGTAGTATGGTAAAATCAGGTTTTAGCAGTTGGTTTTAACGTTAAAACCAACTTTTATTAAAACCTTGTCAGTGTGAAAACACTATTAAATAATAATATGTGTTATTTAGGGAGATTAATGCCCTTAATTTAAATCTGTTCAGTTTTTATCTCTCACGCACGGATTTTTTTTAATGGGGCTTGGATTACAAGGCTGATACGTTAACTTATTTCAATACAAACCTAAATCAGTTTGGTCGATTTTAATATATTAAACACTTACAACCATAGTTGATTGTTGTTTAAAATTAATATTAGTTAAAAAACATTTTAAGGCTAAAAAAGGTTTATTAATTACACTGTACAACAAAATAACATTTTTTGGCTGTCCTTTGGATAAAATTACGCGGACTATATGGATTTCGATGCTTTAAATTTAAATCTGCTGTCAGTTTTTCTCTATCACGTAGAGATTTTTTTTATGGGCGTGGCTAATTTTGGCCCCTAAATTAGTCGGCCATACTAATATATTTTACTATAACTCAAAAACCGCTATTTCGATTTTAATATATAATAAACCAAAAGACGCGCCCCAAAATTTTGTTAAAAAAAATTCATAATCATTTTTTACCTATCTTTTATGGTTTCGGAGTTATTCACAATTTAAAAGAGAAAAAAGTTTTTTTTATGCAAAAATCGCATAATTTTTTTACATGAAAATTGCAATAAAAAAATCAGAAACTCAAAAGTTTCATGTGGCCATATTCTTAGCAATTATGGCACTGTACAGGACCTGAACGCTTATGTGGCTCTTCAACTGTGATTTTTCGGTACAAGAGGTATTTTAAATTATAAATTGGATGTGTCTAATTTTTTTTCAATTTTATATCATTAGGCTCAAGTTCAACACGAAATAGGGGTTGGGGAATCTTTTCTCTATTTATTATATTGGACACATTTTTTACCTTGAACCCCTGGAGGACGAGTGCATCTTTTATTTCTTCGGGGACAACATAAGAATATATGCCCTTCAATACGATCTGCATGCCTTTAGCGCTCTTAAGCTGGTATGTGTAGAAGCTTGTTTTACTTTTTTCAAATTCAGCAACCATTTTGCGGAAATCTTTTTCGTCATAAATTTGGATTTTAGTTTCATCGATGTTGCCACGTTTTATTGGAACAATGTGAAATTTATTCTCACCAATATCCGAAATTAATTTTTTAATAAGGGCATTTGAATTTTTTTGTCTCAAGTAGATTGGTGGCGGCTTGGATGTTTTGTTCGAGGATACCTCGGGTTTGTCGTTGTCATCTTGAATAATTTTAAAGCGGTTTTGGCGATTAGTTGAGGATGCGCTGTTATCCCTAGACATCTTTGGAGCAGATGCAATTTTAGTAGAATTTGGGCTTCGCCCGCGCTTTAAAATTGTAATGTATCTGTCCATTCCGACTTGGACCTTGGGTTTTGGGCTACTCTTATTTTCAGTGACAACTTGGTTAAGTGGTGACCCCGAGCCCGAGGCGGGTGATATCGCTGAGTTAAATGTGGAAGTACTAGGCAATATTGTCAACGATTCACTAGTTGACATTGGGCAAAGCGAAGTTGATCGCTGACGTAACTGTAGTTTTGCCGTTAGAAAAAGTCTATTATCAGATTTTTGATTTTTATTAAGAGCTTCAGAACTCACAGCAAGTCTATTATCAGATATTTTATTTTTATTGATATCATTATGAGCATCAAAACTCACAGTAAAATAGGCATTTCTGCCATTAGAACTCACTTCACTATTTTTTTCCTTTGGGGTACTCATATAGAGTATTCCTCAAGGGTATGCTTGTATGTTTTTTTGTTTACGGTTTTTTTTGTTTTTGTTATTTCAATATGTAAAAATATTAGCAAAGCAAAAAAAAAAGGCTTATTTATCAAAGTTAATATGTACTACGAATATTTTTTGTATAATTTTTTTTTTTGTTTAGTTTGTATGTAAGAAAAATTCCGCTATTACGTCTGTTCACTATAGCTTGAATTAGACGTGACATAGCCATAACGCCATAGCCATAACCAAACCAAAATTCAATTGGTTTCTATGGTGAGAGTTAAGCTTGAATTAGACGTGACTTAGCCATAACGCCATAGCCATAACCAAACCAAAATTCAATTGGTTTCTATGGTGAGAGTTATGGCGATTCTCTCTCACTCTCACTCTCATCATAGAAATCAATTGAATTTTGGTTTGGTTATGGCTATGGCGTTATGGCTATGTCACGTCTAATTTAAGCTTTATGGCGAGTCTCTCTCACTCTCACCATAGAAATCAATTGAATTTTGGTTTGGTTATGGCTATGGCGTTATGGCTATGTCACGTCTAATTCAAGCTTATGAAGGTACAACGAGAACTGAAGTAAGAAAATAAAAAACATGTTGATTATTGAGTTCTTGTTTCAACTTTGTTATTTGTTGAACTTCTCATTTGTTTAAATGAAAGTTTATAACATAATAACTTTAGTTGATCTAAGATTTTTGGGTAAAGGTTCTGCATTAGCAACAGTGAAATGCGCATAGGATCCAGCTAAACCTCTCAATAATCAATTTAAATGTATTTTTAATAAAAAAGTTATTTTACTATTTAAGTAAAATAATAATTTGGGATTATTAGTGCGTTAATAAACGTTAAACTTAAATTGTAGCAATTCCCAAAAATAAAACACTAATTATTAACTTGACTGCACCAGGTCAAAAATACTTGTGTGGCAACACTCTATTCTTATATAGCTGTTGTTGTTATTTACATTTATTTTCTTTACATACTTTTTACAACTACAACTAGAGCTGAAAAAAAGTCAGCCAATGTAGTAAAGTAAGAAAATAAAAAACATGTTGATTATTGAGTTCTTGTTTCAACTTTGTTATTTGTTGAACTTCTCATTTGTTTAAATGAAAGTTTATAACATAATAACTTTAGTTGATCTAAGATTTTTGGGTAAAGGTTCCCTGATGATCTGCATTAGCAACAGTGAAATGCGCATAGGATCCAGCTAAACCCCTCAATAATCAATTTAAATGTATTTTTAATAAAAAAGTTATTTTACTATTTAAGTAAAATAATAATTTGGGATTATTAGTGCGTTAATAAACGTTAAACTGAAATTGTAGCAATTCCCAAAAATAAAACACTAATTATTAACTTGACTGCACCAGGTCAAAAATACTTGTGTGGCAACACTCTATTCTTATATAGCTGTTGTTGTTATTTACATTTATTTTCTTTACATACTTTTTACAACTACAACTAGAGCTGAAAAAAAGTCAGCCAATGTAGTAAAGTAAGAAAAGGTGCGTTTGAGTACTTTTCCAGTAAAATCCAGTAACTGAGTAAATACTGAGTAATTTAAGGAAATTACTCTCAATAAAAAAGTTTGCAAATAAAAGTACGCGAACGCAAAACTTGTAAAATCCAGTAAAATTTATACAACAGCTGATTCGACAATTTTGGCGGTAAAAAAGTTATACATATGTATGTATGTATATGCAAAAAAACCCTGCATATATTGGAATACGTGGTGCAATCTGGATGAAACAGACTAGTTACATCATGGTCCCATGTAATGCAGTCATGGGTCATATTGTTTTCACACAAGCATTCAATGCTGCACGATAAGTGTTAGTTTTTAAACGATTATGATCGTAGTATATAACTTTTCTATATGGAACAGTTTTGGGGTTAGTCCGATGTAATGCAAACATCAACCTTATTTTTTCATATATTTGGAGTAGTTTTGGAGTATTCCTACTCCTCTTTGGAGTACTTACATACATGTATGGACTAGTCACATTATCTGCAGGGAATATACCAAACTATACATACATATGCACATATATACATACATATCGTCGGGTACCCAGCTAAAATTACTGCTTCCTAGAAGCGTTTTCGTAAGGGAGACAATCAATGTTAGAGAATCACTTGCTGTTGCGCATGAATAAGGAGTTTTTTTAGTGCGAGATGAGTCAGCTAGAAGCAATACATTCAACTTCCAAAAAGCCATCATTTTGCCTTACCAAAGTGCTTCACAGAAGCAATAATATTGTATAGTTTTTGGATTGGAAATTTTTCTTGTCGACATCGCGGGTCAGGCCGTTAAAGTTTCTATGCTTTTTACGCTCAACGTGAAAAGTGATTAGGATGTGCAGAATAAGACAAAAATGTTTGTTGCCGCTTAAAGCAATCACGCTAACAATATTGTTCACTTCCTTTCAAGTAGGTCCAATGAGTGCATTTATTAAGAGAAATATAAAATGGGAAAATAACTTTATATATCCTGATATATTTATTTATTTATTAAACATACTATCCAAAGTAAGTTTGCATAGTATGGTGTTGCACGAATATGGGCGGAGTAACTAGACCATATGCCCAAGATGTTATTAACAGAATTTCCGTTACTGACTATACGACCTATGCCTTTACATAGGAAGTAGCAACGTGGTTTTTAAAGAAATTCCACAAAAAACCGCAAGATTATACGGTTATCCGTGGCAGATCAGTCAACCAGTGGGAGCGAGACGAAAACTCTCGAAGGCCTAACAACAGAACTAAGCCTGACCGCACTTAAGAAATAATTACGATGACGCGAAATGCTGTTCTTCGCCCTAGAGCTGCTTAAATAAATAATATATATCCTGATATATTCAAGATATCGAAAAACTGAAAACAAATTTAAGAAAACTACACATTAATCCTATGTACATATAATCGATCAATAAGTAAATTTTTTTAAATGTTCCATGCGGGGAACCAGTAACCGTCCGACGATATGTATAAACAAAAATTTAACTATAAAAATCTATTAACTTTATTAACGTTTAAAAACATCTTTCGGAAATTGTTGTTATGAATACATACATACATATTTCCAACAATTGTATGAAAATTCCGCACGTTTTAATTTCGCGTAGAATACATAACAGCCCCTAATACTTTTCTGGCATCAAACTTAAATAAACGTAACATTGTTTATAACTTAATACACTTGTTTTTTGTTATTTTTAAAATTTCATCAAAAAACCAAAAATTTTTGCTTCCCTTTGCTTTTGTTTGCTTATATTTAAAAACATATGGTTTCATTTTACTGGATTTTGCTGGCAAAAATTTGTCGAGTAAAAATTTGCATTTACTCAGTAAATTAACTGTCATTTATCGCTCTCAATTCGCCTCTCATTTACTGTATTTTGTGTACGCGAACGCAATCCAGTAAAAAATAGTACAAATTTGTACAAATTTTTGAGTTCTCGAACGCACTTAAAATAAAAAACATGTTGATTATTGAGTTCTTGTTTCAACTTTCTTATTTGTTGAACTTCTCATTTGTTTAAATGAAAGTTTATAATATAATAACTTTAGTTGATCTAAGATTTTTGGGTAAAGGTTCTGCATTAGCAACAGTGAAATGCGCATAGGATCCAGCTAAACCTCTCAATAATCAATTTAAATGTATTTTTAATAAAAAAGTTATTTTACTATTTAAGTAAAATAATAATTTGGGATTATTAGTGCGTTAATAAACGTTAAACTTAAATTGTAGCAATTCCCAAAAATAAAACACTAATTATTAACTTGACTGCACCAGGTCAAAAATACTTGTGTGGCAACACTCTATTCTTATATAGCTGTTGTTGTTATTTACATTTATTTTCTTTACATACTTTTTACAACTACAACTAGAGCTGAAAAAAAGTCAGCCAATGTAGTAAAGTAAGAAAAGGTGCGTTTGAGTACTTTTCCAGTAAAATCCAGTAACTGAGTAAATACTGAGTAATTTAAGGAAATTACTCTCAATAAAAAAGTTTGCAAATAAAAGTACGCGAACGCAAAACTTGTAAAATCCAGTAAAATTTATACAACAGCTGATTCGACAATTTTGGCGGTAAAAAAGTTATACATATGTATGTATGTATATGCAAAAAAACCCTGCATATATTGGAATACGTGGTGCAATCTGGATGAAACAGACTAGTTACATCATGGTCCCATGTAATGCAGTCATGGGTCATATTGTTTTCACACAAGCATTCAATGCTGCACGATAAGTGTTAGTTTTTAAACGATTATGATCGTAGTATATAACTTTTCTATATGGAACAGTTTTGGGGTTAGTCCGATGTAATGCAAACATCAACCTTATTTTTTCATATATTTGGAGTAGTTTTGGAGTATTCCTACTCCTCTTTGGAGTACTTACATACATGTATGGACTAGTCACATTATCTGCAGGGAATATACCAAACTATACATACATATGCACATATATACATACATATCGTCGGGTACCCAGCTAAAATTACTGCTTCCTAGAAGCGTTTTCGTAAGGGAGACAATCAATGTTAGAGAATCACTTGCTGTTGCGCATGAATAAGGAGTTTTTTTAGTGCGAGATGAGTCAGCTAGAAGCAATACATTCAACTTCCAAAAAGCCATCATTTTGCCTTACCAAAGTGCTTCACAGAAGCAATAATATTGTATAGTTTTTGGATTGGAAATTTTTCTTGTCGACATCGCGGGTCAGGCCGTTAAAGTTTCTATGCTTTTTACGCTCAACGTGAAAAGTGATTAGGATGTGCAGAATAAGACAAAAATGTTTGTTGCCGCTTAAAGCAATCACGCTAACAATATTGTTCACTTCCTTTCAAGTAGGTCCAATGAGTGCATTTATTAAGAGAAATATAAAATGGGAAAATAACTTTATATATCCTGATATATTTATTTATTTATTAAACATACTATCCAAAGTAAGTTTGCATAGTATGGTGTTGCACGAATATGGGCGGAGTAACTAGACCATATGCCCAAGATGTTATTAACAGAATTTCCGTTACTGACTATACGACCTATGCCTTTACATAGGAAGTAGCAACGTGGTTTTTAAAGAAATTCCACAAAAAACCGCAAGATTATACGGTTATCCGTGGCAGATCAGTCAACCAGTGGGAGCGAGACGAAAACTCTCGAAGGCCTAACAACAGAACTAAGCCTGACCGCACTTAAGAAATAATTACGATGACGCGAAATGCTGTTCTTCGCCCTAGAGCTGCTTAAATAAATAATATATATCCTGATATATTCAAGATATCGAAAAACTGAAAACAAATTTAAGAAAACTACACATTAATCCTATGTACATATAATCGATCAATAAGTAAATTTTTTTAAATGTTCCATGCGGGGAACCAGTAACCGTCCGACGATATGTATAAACAAAAATTTAACTATAAAAATCTATTAACTTTATTAACGTTTAAAAACATCTTTCGGAAATTGTTGTTATGAATACATACATACATATTTCCAACAATTGTATGAAAATTCCGCACGTTTTAATTTCGCGTAGAATACATAACAGCCCCTAATACTTTTCTGGCATCAAACTTAAATAAACGTAACATTGTTTATAACTTAATACACTTGTTTTTTGTTATTTTTAAAATTTCATCAAAAAACCAAAAATTTTTGCTTCCCTTTGCTTTTGTTTGCTTATATTTAAAAACATATGGTTTCATTTTACTGGATTTTGCTGGCAAAAATTTGTCGAGTAAAAATTTGCATTTACTCAGTAAATTAACTGTCATTTATCGCTCTCAATTCGCCTCTCATTTACTGTATTTTGTGTACGCGAACGCAATCCAGTAAAAAATAGTACAAATTTGTACAAATTTTTGAGTTCTCGAACGCACTTAAAATAAAAAACATGTTGATTATTGAGTTCTTGTTTCAACTTTCTTATTTGTTGAACTTCTCATTTGTTTAAATGAAAGTTTATAATATAATAACTTTAGTTGATCTAAGATTTTTGGGTAAAGGTTCCCTGATGATCTGCATTAGGAACAGTGAAATGCGCATAGGATCCATCTAAACCCCTCAATAATCAATTTAAATGTATTTTTAATAAAAAAGTTATTTTACTATTTAAGTAAAATAATAATTTGGGATTATTAGTGCGTTAATAAACGTTAAACTCAGATTTTTTAAAATTCGTGTAAAAAAGAGAAAAGTAAAAAAGTGTATTTGATACTGTAGTGTATTACTACTTACCAATTAACACAGCTAATAATATGCGTTGTAATTTTACTGCACTAGAAAGAAGAATCAAAACAAAAACGCCGACAAAATTTGAGGGAAAACGGGACAAACAGAAAAATACCCTTATCTTCCGTCTCGTGACACTTCTGTATGTTTTGTGGTTTATACTACATCACTAGTTAATTTTATACAATTATTATTTTTATTTTTTGTTTACATATTAAGTGAGAAAAGATGGAAAGCGGATCGCTCTTTTTATTATACATATTCTTTTGAAGTCCATTTGAAATTTCGCCAATAGTTTCTATAAAAAACAGTTAATAGTTAATGTTACTGTTAATAGTTGACACTTTTATTTTGAAGTTCTTTATTAATATTATATATAACCCGATTATCAAAAATATAGTTATCATCAAAAGGCGGCTATCAATATTTCCATTATTCTAAGTTCCAAAAACAACATGAACAATGGCTATAAAATGATATAGTTATACAGATTGATGTGAAATAATTGGAAATCATACGGATCATAGGATGCAATTTTGCCACCAGTTTCGAAAGTTAATAGTACGAGCGCCAGTACTGAGCAATCCCGTCTCCTCGCCAATTAACAGTTGTGGTAGCTCGAATGGAAACAGTGATACACGCTTTTTTAAGATACTGAGACTACATCTTTGATAATCGGGTTGGATAGAATATTAATAAAGAACTTTAGTAGTTGTGGATTGACAATCCTGGGACAGTTAAAATCTTAAAATTTGAGTAATTAAAATTTTAAATTTGATACTTTCAGTGCAAAATTTTCTGAAATTTTAAATTTGGGTAATTAAAATTTGAAAATATGTTTTCGGTGAACTTTGATGTCTTTTTTTGTATACATTACGGGCCTATTTTTGTAAAACGCATTGCTTAGCGTTCAAAAATTTGTATGGGAAAATTGTAAATTACAAAAACAAAATACATGTAAAATATGTCAACGCTAAGCGTTGCGTTTTACAAACATAGGCCCAAAGAGTTTTTGTTTACATTAATTTGTGTGAACGGTTGATTTTTTTTTTGGAATACGTTAGGGGCTTCATAGGTTTTAGGTTTTTTTATGTGTATATATGCCGACGTAAAAATCATAAAAATGCTTTATCCTAATGCCGATGGGAAAATCATGAAAATGGTTTTCCCTAATGCCGACGGGAAAACGTGAAAATGATTTTTCCTAACACCGACTTAAAAATAATTTTTTTTTAATACATATATTTATTTATTGAATCTTCAAATATGAACTAACAATAAGTATTCAAATCTTAAATCTAAATATAATTAATTAGGCCCGACCAGTGTCGGACATAAAGTTAGTGAATGCTATTAATAATACATAAGTCGTGATAAGCAAAAACAGTTTCTTCTGGAGTGTTGAGTATTAGAGCCCTTGTGTCCCTCTTTTTTAAGCGGAAGTGTCCAGTAAAATTCAAGATATTACGAGCAAGCGGATTAGGATGGTCTCGAGTTTTGTTATGTATTTGCCTGCGTATTTTCCGATTTCTTCAGTCACTAGTGGCATATTTAAATCACGATGTGTATTGGAATTTTTAATGTACCATGGAGCCGATGTTATTAGTCTTAAATCTTATTTTGCCTTCGTTGGATTCTCTCTATATTGGATACTGAAGCAGTGCCCCATAACTGTATTCCATAGCACCATATTGGTTTCAAAATCGACTTGTATATTAAAAGTTTACAATTTAGACTGAGTGTTGAATTTCTACCAATCAGCCAATGTATCTGAGTTAATTTCAGTTTCATTTGTGTTAGCTTTGAGTCAATATGGGGCTTCCATGTAAGCCGTCGATCAAGGTGTATACCAAGGTATTTTAAGTGTGAATGTTGAAGAACAACTTGATTGTTGATTCGAATTGGGGAACAAGTTTCTCTTCGCAGGGTAAATGTTACCTGGACACACTTTTGCTTATTTACTTTGATTCTCCATAAATTTAATCATAGTTCCAGTTGTGTAATATGTTCTTGTAGATATCGGGAAGCCTCGTGAGTGTTTTCGTGCATACTAAGGCAGGCTGTATCATCGGCAAACGTAGATGTATGGATATTGCTGCTCAAAGGCATATCACAAGTGCAAATCAAATACAAAACTGGCACCAGTATGCTCCCCTTTGGCACACCGGATGATATAGATTCGGGCACCCCAAGAAGTTTCCTTCCACAACCGTAAACTTCCGGGTAGTAATATAACTTTCTAATAGTTACAGAAAATTTATTGGTAAATATGATTTCAATTTTAAAATAAGACCTTCATGCCACACTTTATCAAATGCCTGAGAAACGTCGATAAACAGCGCAGAACAATACTGCTTTTCTTCAAATGTTCTTCTTATAAATTGATCCAATCTATGAGTTTGTTCAATGGTGCTATGCTGACTTCTAAAACCAAATTGATGGTCCGATATGCACCCACTACTAACTAGAATTGGGGACAATTTTGTCATGAGCAGTTTTTCGAAAAGTTTTGACATTGTTGATAGCAGACTTATTGGCCTGTATGACTCAGCCTTGGTAAGGTCTTTGCCCGGCTTTGGAATCATTTTGACCTTGGCAAGCTTCCAGCTGTGTGGATAATACAACAGTCGTAAAATGGCGTTAAAAATAAATAACAGGATTCTAATTGCAATACGAGGCAACTTTATTAGCATCTGGTTACTAATTCCATCAATATCCGGAACTTTCTGCGGGTTAAGTTCAGCAATTAGTTTTTGTACATCACGTGTTCCAAATTTTATGGGTCGAGGGGTAGCGCAACTACATTCGGCAAATCAATAACACCAGTACATGTGTTAGGGGTAAATACTGATTTTAAATGCTCAGCAAATATTCTACCTTTTTCAGTATCGCTTCTTGCCCAACCTCCGGTAGATGTACGCAGAGGTGGTTTAAACTCAACAGGTGTTTTAAGCTTTCTTTAAGTAATTAGATGCTGGTGTCGCATCAAGACCTTCCAGATAGTTTTTAAGAGATGCAGTTTTCTCAAATGCAAGCAAGTCTTGGAGTGGTTCAGTGCACTCTTTAAATCTGATTTAATGTTGGGGCGATCTGTGCTATTGCCATTCCCTTCTAGCTCTTCTTTTTTTACTTACGAGACGTTCAATATCCGTAGAGTAAATGGTATTAAATCCAGTCTGCGGTTGGGAGGTAGTCGCATGTTCAGCAGCCTGTTTTATATTTTTGATAAAATTGCCAATGTTAAATTCAATATCTTCGGATGTTCTTAGCGTAATATATTCCGTACAATGACTACTGAGATATTTTCTGAACCCCAGCCAATTAACACGGTTGATCGTCTTCACATATGGGTGAGGTAAGTCACTTCTTAGTGGGCTACAAATTGTAACGATCGTGGGAGAGTGATCGGAGATCTTGAGAAGCTTCAACATGAACTAATTCCCTAGAGATATTTTTCATGACTCCAAAATCTATAACATCCGGAATTTTTTGTATGTCCGTAGGCCAGTAAGTGGGCTCCGTACTCGAAATGACGTTGTAGCGTGTTCTAACTATCACTACGACTAACATTGCGTAGTAAACATTTAAAGTCAACTTGACCGCAATATACATAACATCCAATGGCATTGAAATTATTTTGCGCTGGACATTTGACACTCATGCAAATGCATTAGACAGACTGCAACGTAAATATGTATTTTGTACAAATGTTATTTGACACTCAGCAGTCTGATCGAAGGCCGCAGCATAATGCATTTGAATGAATCATAGTTAATAACCACATGTGTTTATATAATAAATATAAACAATACTAAATCCATGTTTTCCAAATTTCTTATGAGACCCACGCCGCACGCCTACCGTGGGAAACTAAAAGGAACAATTTGCTTATTAAGCATATACCTTTTCTTTTCCCTCTTATGTTAAGATAGGTTAAGCTTTATTCTCATAACTAGTATATATATCAATGTATTTTTATTTTAAAACTAATTATTAAACCACATTCCTGGAGCTCCAAGCTGAGCTCAGGAAAATATATTTTATTTAGAATAATTAAATAAAATAAATAAATAATTAAAAATAAAACTAATAAATTTTTTAATTAAAATAACAACCTATTACATGGCGATCCTGCCAATTCCTGAGAGTGCTATTTTTAGCACCAGGAAATAATTTTTGGGGTCCTGGCAGATCAGCCAAAAACGATCTACCAGTGGAAGATGTCCGCCTGGCCAAGAGGCAATAAATAATTGAGGGACAACAACTACAGCAATATCCACAACTTATGGGATACATTACAATTTGAGACAACATATTTACTAAAACCAGCATGGGAAAACCAGGACCACAGCCCCTTACAATAGAGGAATACAAAAAGAGAACATAAAAGAAAAAAACAGAAGAGATTACGGTGCCAGTAACAAAAAAAGTAAAACGCAGGGGAAAGTAATAGGAATGCCAGGTGTCCCAACTGAGGACGATGTCTTAAATAATACTCGTGTAGAAGAAATTACAGTTCGTGCAATCAGGTGGTCAGAACGTATAGAACATGAAAATAATAAGCACCAATAATTCAGTAAATCAAACTATTAAAAAAAAAATATATATATATAACCAAATTAAACGTTTTGGCAAAATTATTTTGATTTACTGAAGGAATGGAAAAATATTTTGAATAAGGCACGAATTATAAAAGAAGATTTAGAACGATCATATAAGTGTATCAATATTGATAGACCAATTAAAAATGAAACAATATTCATCATTTTCAAAAAATTCTTACAAAATTAGAAGAAATAAGAGTTTTATTTAATGTTTATTACAATAGACTAACAGTAGCTCACCAAAGAGCAGCAGACGCATTTTTTCTTGATCTAACAAGCAGAATTTCAAGCCTAGCCCATAAAAAATCAATACAAATCGAACTACCAAATTCAATACACGAAAGTGTAACATTTAATATTTCTATGCCTATAACTGAATCCACAATGACTCAAACTGTAGTAGACTTTTTAAATACAGCTTCAAAGCTGATTATAGAATTTGATGGAAAATCAGAAAATTTACGATCCTTTGTTGACTCCTTGTCCCTAGTAGATTCAATAAAAGGTACTCACGAAGCGGTTGCAGTATCACTAATAAAAACAAAATTAAAAGGAAACGCCAGAAATCTAATAAATAATGAATCAACTATATCCGAAATAATAAATAAATTAAAAATTAGCGTCAAGGGAGAATCTGTGGAAGTATTAACGGCAAAAATTTTAAGTATAAAACAAAACAATAAAACTGCTAACGCTTATTGCAGCGAAATAGAAAATTTAACTAAAGCGCTAGAAACCGCATACATTTCAGATGGATTGTCATGCGACCTAGCCACAAAGTATTCCACACAAACTGCCGTAAAGGCATTAACTAAAAACTGCACCATTGATAAAGTCAAGCTTATCATGGAGGCAGGACAATTTAATAGCATGAACGATGCTATAAGTAAATTTGTCAATAGTTGTACAGATGCCACAGGTCAACAAAATACCATTTTGTACTGTGGACAAAAGTACAAATCTGGAAACAACTTCCGTGGTAATAACACACAGTCACGTGGAAGAAATAATTACCCACGTAGAAATAATAACAACAACTATAATAATAACAATAATAATAATAACAATTATTACAGAAACCGACAAAGATTTAATAATAATCGTAGGAACAATAACTACGTAAGAGCAACATAATCAAATGATAATGGTTCGGAAAACTCCGAAATTCCCCTAGGATCAAATCAGTAAAAATTTACCATCTAAATCTAAACTTGAGCTTCTTTATACATATTCAGTTAAGCAATACTAACAATTCACTCACACTCTTAGTAGACACAGGAGCAGACATTTCACTAATAAAATCAAAATTCTTTAAACTAAACCAAATTAACACTAACAAAACAACAACTTTAAGTGGAATAGGACAGGGTAACATCAAATCTATTGGCAATACATTTTGCGATTTAAAATTTAAAAACTTTTTAATACCACATTACTTCCAAGTAGTAGATAATAATTTTCCGATACCATGCGATGGAATCATTGGCATGAATTTTATCAAAAAATATAACTGTATATTGGATTTCAACCAAGATAATGATTACCTTATCCTTAGACCATTTAATATACCACATACAATAGATATACCGATTACGAATAACTGCAATGAAATTAATGTACCTCCAAGATGTGAAGTAATACGTCAAGTAAATTTTACCAATTCAAATAACGAATTATTAATTCCAAATCAAGAAATTGAACCAGGTGTTTTTATACCAAATACATTAGTTAAATCTGACAAATGCTTTATTCGTATTCTAAACACTAATAACACCATTACTAAAATCAAACAAAGTAACATAAAAACCGAAAACATCTCTGATTATGAAATTATCAAAGAAAATTTAAGCAAAAACTCAAAAAGAAAATCGGAAATATTAAAAATTTTACAGAAAAATTTCCCACAACGATTTAAAACAACATTAACAAAACTATGTTCAACATATAGTGATATTTTCGGTTTGGAATCAGAAACAATAACAACTAATAATTTTTATGAACAAAAATTGAGAGTAAAAGATAAAGAACCAGTATATATTAAAAATTATCGTATACCACATACACATAAAGAAGAAATTGACAAACAAGTGAAAAAGTTAATAGACGATAAGATTATTGAAACTTCCTTTTCTGAATACAACAGACCAGTCTTGTTAGTACCAAAGAAGTCACTTCCTAACTCTGACCAGAAAAGATGGAGACTTGTCATAGATTACAGACAAATAAATAAAAAATTAATTTCAGATAAATTCCCATTACCTAGAATTGATGATATATTAGACCAACTAGGTAGAGCAAAATATTTTTCCTGTTTGGACTTAATGTCAGGTTTCCACCAGATCAGTTTAGAGAAAAACTCTAGAGACTTAACAGCTTTTTCAACCAATAATGGTTCATACAGATTTACTAGATTACCTTATGGTTTAAAGATAGCACCCAATTCTTTTCAACGAATGATGACACTTGCTTTCAGTGGCTTAAAACCAGACCAAGCCTTTCTATATATGGATGACTTAGTCATACTGGGATGCTCCGAAAAGCACATGCTTTCGAATTTGAAAACCGTTTTCGATCTATGTAGAAAGTACAATCTTAAATTACATCCTGAAAAATGTTCATTCTTCATGAGAGAAGTAACATACCTAGGTCACAAATGTACAGATAAAGGAATATTACCAGACGATAGTAAATATTCAATCATTGAAAACTATCCAACACCAACTAACGCAGATAGTGCAAAAAGATTCGTAGCTTTTTGTAACTACTATCGAAGATTTATTAAAAATTTTTCTGAATACTCCAGACATTTAACAAAATTATCCAAGAAAAATACACCCTTTGAATGGACGAAAGATTGTGATTATGCATTTAAATATCTCAAAAAGGCATTAATGAGTCCAACCTTACTACAATATCCTGATTTCGCCAAGGAATTTTGTATAACAACAGATGCAAGTAAACACGCTTGTGGTGCTGTTTTAACACAACAACACGAAGATAAACATTTACCTATTGCTTATGCATCAAAAACATTCACAAGAGGAGAAAGTAATAAATCAACAATTGAGCAAGAATTGACTGCAATTCATTGGGCAATTACCCATTTCAGACCATATATATATGGAAAACATTTTCTTGTCCGTACTGATCATAGACCACTTTCTTATTTATTTTCAATGAAAAACCCAAGCTCCAAGTTAACAAGAATTAGACTAGATTTAGAAGAATATGATTTCACAGTAGAATATCTTAGGGGAAAAGATAACCATGTTGCCGACGCTTTATCGCGAATTACAATAAATGACCTAAAAGACATGAATAATAAAATATGTTCTATATTAAAAGTCACGACTAGATCGATGACCAATACAAAAGACAAGAATAGTAATACACTAAATAAACAGCATAAATTTGATAAAAATAAAAATAATGATATGCCCAGTATATATGTACCTTTAACAAACACTGACGTCAGAAAATACTATAAACTAAAGATTTCCCCCGCAAGATGTTATATCAAACGTGGAAAATCTATAGTAACATATATACATATTAATGATTTGTTTACTAACGAGAATTTTGACTTAGGACAATTTTTCTCTAGGCTCGAAAAAGTGGCCGGTAAACACAATATATATAATTTACAAGTGGCACCTAGTGAGAAAATTTTCGAATTTATCTCTATTAATGAATTTAAAATTATGGGCAATAAAATATTAAATAAAATTAAAGTAGCGCTACTAAATGAGGTGACCCAAATCAATAATAAGAATGCCAAGGCAATTCTTGAAATTATGCTGAAATATCACGATAATCCCATAGAAGGAGGACATTGCGGATTATATAGAACAATAGAAAAGATTAAGAGATATTATTATTGGAAAAATATGTCAAAAGACATATCTAAATATGTAAAATCATGTCATAAATGCCAAACTTCCAAAACAACAAAGCACATAAAAAGTCCAATGATTATCACACAGACACCTAATAAGGCCTTTGATACGGTTTATGTGGATACTATTGGACCATTTCCAAAATCAATGAACGGAAACGAATATGCGATCACACTAATATGTGACTTAACCAAGTACTTGGTAACAATACCGATTAGAGACAAAAATGCAAAAACGATTGCTAAAGCAATTTTTGAAAATTTTATACTCACCTATGGTCCAATGAAGACATTCATTTCGGACATGGGAACAGAGTATAAGAATTCTATTTTAACAGAAATTTGTAACTTGATGAAAATTGAAAAACTAAACTCAACAGCTTACCACCATCAAACTTTAGGAATAATAGAAAGAAGCCATAGAACTTTTAACGAATACGTACGCTCTTACATTTCAGTAGACAAAACTGACTGGGACGAATGGTTAAAATACTTTACATATTGCTTTAACACAACACCTTCAACAGTTCATAATTACTGTCCTTATGAATTAGTTTTTTCAAAACTCCCGAATAAATTTCATCAATTCACTGAAGTAGATAGAATTTCTCCTTTATATAATGTAAATGATTACGCCAAAGAAGCAAAATTTAGATTAGAAGTAGCATATAAGAGGGCCCAACAATTATTAGATAAAAATAAACTTAAGCAAAAATTAAACTATGATAAGGATATAATTGATTATAACTTTAAAATAGGAGATCTAGTTTTACTTAAAAATGAAACAGGTCATAAGTTAGAAATACAATATAAAGGACCTTACAAAATTAAGAAAATAGACTTAAGAAATAATGTAACTATATTTGATAAGAAAAGAAATAAAACACAAATAGTTCATAAGAATAGAATTAAGTTATATAATATTAAATAATTAAAACGGTATGTGCACTACCAATAAAACCTAATATTTTACAATAAGATTAAAATTTTTAATTATAGTTCAAAAATAATTTTTATCTGTAAAAGAATGTCCATAAAACTAACGTTATATGAACATTCTTATAAAAGGTGGAGGTGTAGCGTGTTCTAACTATCACTACGACTAACATTGCGTAGTAAACATTTAAAGTCAACTTGACCGCAATATACATAACATCCAATGGCATTGAAATTATTTTGCGCTGGACATTTGACACTCATGCAAATGCATTAGACAGACTGCAACGTAAATATGTATTTTGTACAAATGTTATTTGACACTCACCAATCTGATCGAAGGCCGCAGCATAATGCATTTGAATGAATCATAATTAATAACCACATGTGTTTATATAATAAATATAAACAATACTAAATCCATGTTTTCCAAATTTCTTATGAGACACACGCCGCACGCCTACCGTGGGAAACTAAAAGGAACAATTTGCTTATTAAGCATATACCTTTTCTTTTCCCTCTTATGTTAAGATAGGTTAAGCTTTATTCTCATAACTAGTATATATATCAATGTATTTTTATTTTAAAACTAATTATTAAACCACATTCCTGGAGCTCCAAGCTGAGCTCAGGAAAATATATTTTATTTAGAATAATTAAATAAAATAAATAAATAATTAAAAATAAAACTAATAAATTTTTTAATTAAAATAACAACCTATTACAACGTCCAAGCCCATTTTTGAAATTGTGTTGAACAATGCCCGACCTCTAGGTGTAATAAGATGCGAAACCCAGAACGTATGTTTTGCATTGTAGTCGCCAGCTGCTACGAAGCAAGGGCCATGGGATTTGTAGAAATCCTCGTATTGGTCCTCAGTAATTGCAAACCTAGGAGGGGAAAAAATTGATGATATGACAAAATTTGTGCAAAAATTTTCGACACAAATATTTGTTGCTTGTAGATGTTCTTCACAAATGTTGTCCAGAATATAGTGCTTGAGTCTTGACTTTATCAGAATTGATGATCCACCGCATGCTCTTCTCGGGTCCTTTGAATCATATAAGGTGTATCCATTAATTTTAAAGAGGCTTATCGAAGTCAAATGAGTCTCAGAGACCAACATTATATCAATATTGTTTCCCTGAGGAAGTGCTCAAGTTCGTTTTTGTGTTGGCGATAGTGCTGGGATACTATCGATAGCACTATCGATAATATCGATAGTTTTCAAACATCAAAAATATCGATAGGAAAAAATATCGATATCGATATTATTTAAAATGCAGTTTTGAAAACGTAAGATGTTATAAAAATTTTTTAACTGACATCAGCACAAATTTTGGAAAACTGTCGCCCAAATTAAAGTTCGTAGATACATTCATACATATTAAAATAAACATAAGGCTATAAACTTTCAATAAAGTGATAAAAAATACATGTAACCTGATGAAAAATTAGTTATATTTTTCTTTCTCAAGTACAGACATTCAGTCGATAGTAATATCGATAGTATTGTAACGTTGATCACCGTCTAAATAAGTTGTACTTAGCCAGTGACCAACCGCTACATATTAGTATATTTCTACATATATTATATTTCTACATATTATTATATTTCTGTAGAACAAAACAAAAACAGAAATCAAACAACAACAATAATACATTCTTGTTTTTATAAACAACACACGCAAATATAAACACACACCCGTTACATACATACATACATACCAACAGCCATAGCCAAGCAAACAATACAAAACACATACGATGCATAATCGTCTACACCCGTACATTAAGTATAGAAATAAAACCAACTATATACGTACAACAAGGCATACATATATATATTCTACATATCTATCCTTAACTATGGCCAAACAAAGTATGTACAATCATGTATACAAACGTTTTCACATAATTAACGAAACCACTCAAACAAAGTAATAGGTACCGACTACGTGAATATTCGCTGGGATACCAGCATGCAATTGCATGGGGTTTTCGTTTAGTACTTGCGTGTATATTTTGTTAGTATCATCCTCATACAAATAATTCTTGTTTAGTCTGTTTGGTGAAATGTATAAGTGTTGCAGTTTTGGTAATCAAAGTCATGTTCCGGCAGGCACAGCAATTCCGCTGTAAGGGTTCGTACAATTTATTTTGTTGAGCCGACTGACCTCCAGGAGGAGAAGTCGTATTTTTGGAGTACAAAGGTACGAAAGTGCCTTTGTAGATAAATTTTTACAGCGGCTCCGGCTGACTGTTCTCACCGCAGCTTCGGCTGACTGTTTTCACAGCAACTTCGGTTGACTGTTCTCACAGCAACTTCGGTTGACTGTTCTCACAGCGGTTTCGACTGACTGTTCTCACCGCAGCTTTGGCTGACTGTTCTCACAGCAACTTCGGTTGACTGTTCTCACAGCGGTTTCGACTGACTGTTCTCACCGCAGCTTCGGCTGACTGTTCTCACAGCAACTTCGGTTGACTGTTCTCACAGCAACTTCGGTTGACTGTTCTCACAGCGGCTTCGGCTGACTGTTCTCACCGCAGCTTCGGCTGACTGTTCTCACAGCAACTTCGGTTGACTGTTCTCACAGCAACTTCGGTTGACTGTTCTCACAGCGGTTTCGACTGACTGTTCTCACAGCGGCTTCGGCTGACTGTTCTCACCGCAGCTTCGGCTGACTGTTCTCACAGCAACTTCGGTTGACTGTTCTCACAGCAACTTCGGTTGACTGTTCTCACAGCGGTTTCGACTGCCTGTTCTCACAGCGGCTTCGGCTGACTGTTCTCACAGCAACTTCGGTTGACTGTTCTCGTAGGCTAAGCAAGTATTGCATATGTTGTAGAAAGTAGGTAATTTACTAACCCGATACCGACCGTACCGAACCACGCACCCGACCTGCATCAACATTAGGTGAAACCTACATCTACGAAGATACCGAACCGAGTCCACCAGCAACGAACCTGCATCAACGACATCAACGCACGAAGTCATCGAGCCGAGTCTACCAGCAACGAACCTGCATCAACGACATCAACGCACGAAGTCATCGAGCCGAGTCTACCAGCAACGAAACGGCATCAACGACAATCAACAAACAAAGTCATCGAGCCGAATCTACTAGCGACGAGACTGCATCAACGACAATCAACGAACGAAGCCATCAAGCCGAATCTACCAACGACGAACCTACACCAACGACACTCAACGAGCGAAGTCATTAAGCCGAGCCTGGTCAGAAACGAACCTGCATCAACGATACGCAACGAAGTTATTTTGAGCTATTTTCATTATTCATATTACTTATATTTTTATTCAATAAAGTAAGATCTTAGTATAAAACCCCATAGAGGGATAAATAAAGGTCTTTTATTTACTTAAGGTTCGTGGATCCCTAAGTAGACCCTGGACGCGGTTAAGCTACCTCAGCCGACGACAAAACCACGTTACAGTATCGATAGTGAAATCTGATCTATCGATATATATCGATAGCCGAAAATATCGATAGTATCCCAGCACTAGTTGGCGAATGCCGTTTGCGTTCCAGAAACATAGTTTTAACGTGTTCATGGCTTGTTAACTAATGCTTGAAGCAGAGTATTCTGCATTCCCAGCATTTCTTGCATCATGCTAGTCATATTTGTTGTAAAATTGTTTATAGTTTGCACCAGATTTTCAATAGTAGCTTCAAGGCGATTAAAATTAAAGCCTGAGTTTGTATTTGTTGAAGTATTTGGCTTGAAACATTTTGTGTGGGAATAGAGCTTGTCTTAGCAGCATCGGCATACGATACACGTGAATTAACTGGTTGGCTCACTTGGGCAAGAGTGGCGGAGTAAGCGTTTGTTGTTTGTGCTGGAGCTACTTTAAGTTTTTGCCCCATAGTATTTTTAACGAAAGAATATACAGGACATCTTCTATAGTTAGCAGTGTGATTCAGGGAAGGAAAATGACTTCTTGGATTTTGTATCAACTGTGAAAACAAAATGTACTTTTTGGACCATGACGGTACCATTTTTTTTAATATATATTGATAAGACCGGAAACGTAAAAAAATTTTTAAAAATTCAGAAGTAAACACTAAAAAACAGAAACTTAACAAAAATGTGTATAAAAATTCAGTATAAAAAATAACATAAAAAATATTATATATTACATTCATAAGGGTTCATTTGTAGATAAGACTTGTTAGAGATCGGTTATTTTACAAATCTTGCTTATTAACAGGCCTGTTATTTTCAAGCACTATAAAATCTAAGGGGATGGTCACACTTGGGCAAACATTTGCCCAAAAAACGTAACCACAAAATATGAATGAAAAAGCTTTCAATTTAGATACTTGTTTGTTAAATTAAATAGTTTCCAATAATGTAGGAATCAATGACGTTGTCTATTAGTTGTTTATGAAACTGTTTTACTTAAGAAACACGTGTCTGAATCAAATGGTTTTTCATGAACATTACGTTTTTTGGGCAAATGTTTGGCCAAGTGTGACCATCCCCTTAAAGTTACGCGCATAAAAAATTCGCGATAAAACCTAAAACACAATATTGAAGTAAAGGAGCGATATGCAGTTAACAAAAATAAATATAACCACAGCCAAGGCGAGTTCATGTACGAGGTGCTGTCAAGTTAACAGGTATGTACAGTTGAAGTACTAGACAGAGTTTTTTTGTTGCAGACTTCACTCCACCTGGTACATGAATTTGCCTTGACAAAAGCATTGCAACAAAAAAAGAGAAGCTGACCGTATAAAATAAAACCAAAAAAAATTAAGACAACATAGTTAAAATTAATGTTACCATATAGTGAAACATTGGCATTTTTAAATTGTACTAAGTAACTCGCGGTAGTACCACGGTACCAAAGAAGTCAAAAATGTACCATAAAAAGTACAATCGTACCATGATTTCCATCCGTGGTGTGATTACCTCCACAATTACTGAATTTTTTTTCTGCTTGATCTTTTGGCTTACTACAACTAGCAGTACCGTGCAATTCACCGCAAATAACACAAATTGTAGGTAATTTGCAGTAAGTTTTTGTGTGGCCATATTTTTGACAATTATGGCACTGTACGGGTCCAGAACGCTTGTGTGGTTCTTCAACTGTTATTTTTCGGTATAAAAGATATTTTAAATTATAAATTGGGTGCGTCTCATTTTTTCTCAATTTTATATCATTCGGCTCAAGTTCAACGCGAAATAGAAGCTGGGGGATCTTCTCCCTATTTATTATATTGGAAACAGTTTTTACCTTAAATCCCTGGAGGACGAGTGCATCTTTTATTTCTTCGGGAACAACATAAGAATATATGCCCTCCAATACGATCTGCAGGCCTTTAGCACTTTTAAGCTGGTATGTGTAGAAACTTGTTTTATTTTTTTCAAATTCAGAAACCATTTTGCGGAAATCTGTTTCGTCATAAATTTGAATTTTCGATTCATCGATATTGCCACGTTTTATTGGAACAATGTGAAATTTATTCTCACCAATTACCGAAATTAATTTCTTAATAAGAGCGTTTGAATTTTTTTTCTCTCAAATAGATTGGTGGCGGCTTGGAGGTTTTTTTCGCGGATATATCAGGTATGTCGTTGTCATCTTGCAATATTTGAAAACGATTAGTGGAGGATGCGCTGTTATCCCTAGATACCTTTGAAGCAGATGCAATTTTAGTAGAATTTGGGCTTCGCCCGCGCTTTCCCACAATAATATATCGGTCCATTCCGACTTGGACCTTGGGTTTTGGGCTACTCTTATTTATAGTGACAAATTGGGTAAGTGATGAGTCGGATGATATCGCTGATTTAAATTACGAAGTAGTAGGCAACTATAATGTTAACGAATCACTAGTTGGCATTGGACAAAGCGAAGTTTATCGCTGACGAAAAATTGGCTTAGCCGTTAAAAAAAGTCTATCATCAGGTTTTTTATTTATTTTGTTTAAATTAAGATCATCAGAACTAACAGTAAGTCTATCATCAGATTTTTTATTTTTATTGTTATCATTAAGATCATCAGAGCTCACAGTAAGATAGGCTTTTCTACCGTTATAACTTACTTCACAATTATTTGTTTTTGAGGTACTCATATAGAGTATTCCTCAAGGGCACTTTGTTAGTGTATTCCTCAAGGGCACTTGAGTTATTTTGTTTACGGTTGTTTTTGTTTTAGTTATTACTTTCTATGTAAAAAATATTAGCAAAGCAAAAAAAAAAGCTTGTTTACCAAAGTTAATGTACAACGAATATTATGTACTACAAATATTTTTTTGTATGTTTTTTTTTGTTTAGCATGTATGAAAAAAAAATTCCGCTAATACGTCTGTTCAGTATGAAGGTACAACGGGAACTTAACTTAAAAATCATGAAAAAGATTTTTTGTAATGCCGACGGGAAAATTGTGAGTGTTGCCAGACTGGGTGGCTAGGGGTGTTGTAGTAATTTCTGTTTTTGTGTGTGTATGTATTTATATATGTATGTATGTATATATTTGTGCATGTGTGCAAATGAGTATGATTGTCTCACGCAAATAAATTGTTTTTCATATCGACATTTGGTGGTATAAAATATTCGCATATATGTGAACCCCCTAATGCTTGTGTGTGGGGGGTAGAGTTTGTCTGTCTGTAAGTTTGAGCGTGGAGATTTGCCCTGCAAATAATATTGGACTACGTGGTCCAATCTATGTGAAACAGACTAGTTACATCATGGTCCCATGTAATGCATACATAGATCATGTCGTTTTCACACAACCATTCAATGCTGTACGATATGTGTTCGTGTTTAAACGATTATGATCGTTTTCTTAGGCCCTTACAAATTTTATGCGAGTAGTCTATAAATATTCTATATGGGGTAGCTTTGGGGTTAGTCTAATGTAATGCATGTATGGACCATGTGGTCCATCCCTAGGATATCGCAATGTTAAATCGACCATGTTTTATCCATAAATTTTTTTTGAGGATGGCGTTGGCTGAAGTAGTTAGCACGTTGACTACAAAAAACCTGTAGCCTGGGTTCGAGCCCGGTGACCGACAGTCATTAAAAATAACAATACCACGCATTTTTCTGATGTGCATTAGTGTCCTTTGTATCAGTTGTTGTGGGAAAAATTCTAGTGATGCAGGCATAAGTCACTGGTCACTAAGAACTATACCGACTTCATCAGATAATAATCCTAATGTACATCAGAGCGTCCTCCTTCGTTGTGTAGCAGAATAATTGGCGAAGTAAAATAATCAATAAAATGGCTACTAAACACTACTAAAAATATGCAAAGAGCAGAGTTGTAAAAGAATGAAGCCTTCCTCTATCTCTTCCTTCACCACCTCTCTTCTCTATCACTATCATTTCCCTATCACCCTCTCTCACTATCTTCTCTTCAATTAACAGGTAACACAAAGGGATCATTGTGTTGGACCCAAGTGAGTTGGACTCTAAAATTTTACCCTTCCTTACCAGCAGCCTGCTAGCCTAACCTAACCTATCCATACATTTGGACCAGTTTTGTAATAGCCCTGGTATTTTATGGAGTAGTCCTTACATGCATGTATGGACTAGTACCGTTATTTGCAGACTGTGGCTGTGTATAATACAAACGTTATGTGTGTATACATATGTATATGTATATTTTGCAATGCTTTTTCTTCCTCCTCCCCCACTTCCTTCTCATTACTTATTGTAGTTTGTATTTGAAATAAATTGAAATTTGTTGATATCTCATAACAATACATACGTTCATATGTTTTTAAGTATAAATATTTTAAAAAGTGAAAAAGTTCACTTAAAGGAAGATATTTCTTTTGTGAGTAGAATAGAATTTTTTTAATGCGCAAACACCAAAATTATGATAATTTATGATAATAAAAATATTCGGGATACTTAAGGCCCAACTATAATATGCATAAGCTGGCTTAAGCTAATGTCAGAATTTAACGATAAGCCTGTCAAATGCTTAAATAATTCAGATGTGACTTTAAGGTGGCTACAATATACTTACATGCACTTAAGCATTATTTAGCCATAGCTGCACATCTAGGTATTGCTTATAATTTTGCAGTAATATGTATCTACTTTGTTAAAAATTCAAAAGAGTGAATTCGTAACTCTAATGGTATAGATTTTTAATTAAAACAGCACTAAATATCGGACTCTCACGTCACTATCGATAGAAGCATGCTAGCAAAATCATAAACTTGTTAGAAGGTGATGAGAAAGCTATTTTCTAATCATTAATTTGTAGACAGCAATTGTATACAACGCAGCCTACGTTAACCACAATAACGTCAAAATCTTATATAGAAACACTTGAAGTAAAAATTCTCCCAAACATAGATATTCCAATGTTTCTAACACAATATGAAAACACTGACGGTAAATTGATGATGGAGGTAAATGTGTTATTTTAGATCGATTTTCTAGAATAGTTATTAAAGATGTATTCCTTTGTATATGAACTAATTTCTACGTACATACATATATTTACCTACATATAGTATGTATGTATATATTAATACTTTTAAAATTATATAAATATTTATATAAATTATATAAATATTATATAATTATATAAATAAAATAAAAATAATTATATAAATATTTTCTCAAGCACTATATTATTGACAACATTTGCGAAGAATATTTACAAGCAACGAATATTTGTGTCGAAAATTTTTGCACTAATTTTGTCTTATCATCAATTTACTCCCCTCCTAGATTCACAATTACTGAGGACCAATACAAGGATTTCTACAAATCCCATGGCCCTTGCTTCGTAGCAGCTGGCGACTACAATGCAAAATATACGTTCTGGGGTTCGCGTCTTATTACACCTAGAGGGCATTGTTCAACACAATTTCAAAAATGGGCTTGGACGTCATTTCGAGTGGGGAGCCCACTTACTGGCCTACGGACATACAAAAAATTCCGGATGTTATAGATTTTGGAGTCATGAAAAATATTTCTAGGGAATAAGTTCATGTTGAAGCGTCTCAAGATCTTTCCTCCGATCACTCTCCCACGATCGTTACAATTTGTAGCCCACTAAGTAGTGACTTACCTCACCCGTATGTGAAGACGATCAACCGTGTTAATTGACTGAGGTTCAGAAAATATCTCAGTACTCATTGTACGGAAAACATTACGCTAAGAACATCCGAAGATATTGAATTTAACATTGGCAATTTTATCAAAAATATAAAACAGGCTGCTGAACATGCGACTACCTCCCAACCGCAGACTGGATTTAATACCATTTACTCTACGGATATTGAACGTCTCGTAAGTAAAAAAAGAAGAGCTAGAAGGGAATGGCAATAGCACAGATCGCCCCAACATTAAACCAGATTTAAAGAGTGCACTGAACGACTCCAAGACTTGCTTGCATTTGAAAAAAACTGCATCTCTTAAAAACTATCTGGAAGGTCTTGATGCGACACCAGCATCTAATTACTCTTTGTGGTGCGCTGCTAGAAAGCTTAAAACACCTGTTGAGTTTAAACCACCTCTGCGTACATCTACCGGAGGTTGGGCAAGAAGCGATACTGAAAAAGGTAGAATATTTGCTGAGCATTTAAAATCAGTATTTACCCCTAACACATGTACTGGTGTTATTGATTTGCCGAATGTAGTTGCGCTACCCCTCGACCCATAAAATTTAGAACGCGTGATGTACAAAAACTAATTGCTGAACTTAACCCGAAGAAAGTTCCGGGTATTGATGGAATTAGTAACCAGATGCTAATAAAGTTGCTTCGTATTGCAATTAGAATCCTGTTATTTATTTTACGACCGGAGTATTATACAAATAGCTGGAAGCTTGCCAAAGTTAAAATGATTCCAAAGCCGGGCAAAGACCTTACCAAGGCTGAGTCATACAGGCCAATAAGTCTGCTATCAACCATGTCAAAACTTTTCGAAAAACTGCTCATGACAAAATTGTCCCCAATTCTAGTTAGTAGTGGGTGCATACCGGACCATCAATTTGGTTTCAGAAGTCAGCATAGCACTATCGAACAAACTCATAGATTGGTTCAATTTATAAGAAGAACATTTGAAGAAAAGGAGTATTGTTCTGCGCTGTTTATCGACGTTTCTCAGGCATTTGATAAAGTGTGGCATGAAGGTCTTATTTTAAAATTGAAATCATATTTACCAATAAATTTTCTGAAACTATTAGAAAGTTATATTACTACCCGGAAGTTTACGGTTGTGGAAGGAGTCTTCATGAGTGTGCCTGAATCTATATCATCCGGTGTGCCACAGGGGAGCATACTGGGGCCAGTTTTGTATTTGATTTACACTTGTGATATGCCTTTGAGCAGCAATATCCATACATCTACGTTTGCCGATGATACAGCCTGCCTTAGTATGCACGAAAACCCTCACGAGGCTTCCCGATATCTACAAGAACATATTACACAACTGGAACTATGGTTAAATTTATGGAGAATCAAAGTAAATGAGCGAAGAGATACTTCGCTAACTCGAATCAACAATCAAGTTGTTCTTCAACATTCACACGTAAAATACGTTGGTATACATCTTGATCGACGGCTTACATGGAAGCCTCATATTGACTCAAAGCTAACACAAATGAAACTGAAATTAACTCAGATACATTGGCTGATTGGTAGAAATTCAACACTCAGTCTAGATTGTAAACTTTTAATATACAAGTTGATTTTGAAACCAATATGGTGCTACGGAATACAGTTATGGGGCACTGCTTCAGCTTCTAATGTCGAGAGAATCCAACGAAGGCAAAACAAAATTTTACGGTTAATAACATTGGCTCCATGGTATATAAAAAATTCAAATATACATCGTGATTTAAATATGCCACTAGTGACTGAAGAAATTGGAAAATACGCTGGCAAATATTTAACAAAACTCGAGTCACATCCTAATCCGCTTGCCCGTAATATTTTGAACTTTACTGGACACATTCGCCTAAAAAAGAGGGACACAAGCACTCCAGATGGGACTTCTTGAAAATACTCTTATTTTTTTTCTTACGACTATTACTACTTATGTATTATATATAACTATTACTAAGCTTATGTCCGACACTGGTCGGGCCTAATTAAATTTTTAGATTTAAGATTTGAATACTTATTGTTAGTTCATATATGAAGATACAATAAATAAAAATCATGCATTAAAAAAAATATATATAAATATTTTCTATTTCAAGTAGTAAAATCTGAAAAAATAGTAGTGACACATTAGAAGAAAAAATTAATAAAATAAAAAGAGAGACTGACAGACCAACTGATACGTTCACTCTGTCTGACAGATACAAAAAGCTCACTTAAATATATTAGAAATACATATGCAATACGCTAAACTTTAATAATATGAAAAAAAAACACTTCATCCAGAACATCAAATAAAAGCCATAGGCGCTCACCCGTCATAAGATAAGCATATACTCGTACATTATTAATGTACTTAAACATATTATCAGTATGAAGTAACACAATTTGAAGAATAAAAAGTTTAAAATTTAATTATCCCTAACGCTGACAAAGGGGAGACAGAAATGTTGACATACAAAGTCATATTGTATACTAGAAGAGCAGTTGAGAGGTTAGACCTAAATTGTAAGAAAACGACTTCGTTTTCTGTTGTTCGCTATTCAAGAAGAAAATAAGATTGTTCATTATGAATTAACTAATTTAAAAGTACATTTAAGTTCAGTCTCATATCCATATGATGTTGATCTTAAAATAAAATTTAAAAATAAACGTAATGCAATTCTACATAGTTATTATATGTACCTAAGATTCCAGCAAAGGTAGTATATGAAAGACTCTCATGCGTTTCTACCTGTACCAGAGTTTAAGATAAAAGCTCCTTTTATTCAATAGCGGGGCAATTGAATAAAATTTTAATTTGAAATAGTAAGCAAAGAAATCAGCTTAGTGTATTCTTATTCATGATCATATACTAGAATATATACCCATCAAAGGTAAAATTCTAAAAGTCTTATAAGTTAAGCAATATAAAAAATAACATAATTTTTATACACGTACAAGCTTTCAAAAATAACTCAAATGAATTCATTGGAAAAGAAGTAGCAATTATTTTCAACAATTACGAATATAATAACTTCATTATAAAACTCAATAATCAATACAAAATAAAAAAAGAAGCAAGCTGGCTAACAAAAAACTATCGTTACATAAGCTGGACTGCTGGATCAGTTTCATTTAAAAATGTTTATAAATGTATAAAAGGCAATGCAAGATGTTCTAAAATAAATGTAAAAGGTAATGAAAAAAGCCTACGGCTGGAAAAAATTTATATCAAAATATTTCTAAGAATGAAGATAAGCTGCATCAACTTTAAACAAATGTAAATTATATATAGGAAGTATTTCTATTATAGTTACTATTACTCTAAAGTATGTATCTTAAGGAATTCAGTTTTACTTAAAACAGAAAATCCTCACAAGCGTTTAAGTAAATACAGATAAAAATTACATCAAGGTTTTTTTAATTTCAAATAAAAAAAACTATCAAGATATTTCATATTTATACATAAAAAACCAGGCGAATATTTACAACAACAAGAACAAAAAAATGTATTTAAACACGGAGGCAAACACTTATTTGTATGTACATATGTACATACATACATAAAATCAATTTGTAGATATGTATGTACACATAATAACAAATTTCTTATCAATACTCAAGTATTTATTAGATCTTGACAATCACACTTACATATCTACATCATAAAAATATATGAACAGCGTAAACCATTCAGTCAGAGCACATGCCAAAGCTAAACGACCTTATTATGGACAGAGAAACTATAAATTCCCATGATCGTATGAAAAGTCAAAGAAGCCGGATGCAGTTAAATAAACAAAATCTGTAATATAAACAAATTGATCGTAGGCAGACTTTAAAGCTGGACAATTTTAAGCATGAAAAAATATCCAGCAACATTGAGTATGAAAATATACTTATATGTATATGTATATAGGGTTAGGGAAGTTCAGATATATGATACTATTTTAAAGCACCAAATCTCGATATTGAAAACAATTTATTTCTAAGTAGATAAAACTACTAGCGTCAGAAAATCATACGCACACACACGCACACACATACACACTTATACCAGATTTCATCTAAGAAAAATTCAAATTATTTCAACAACACCCCGCTCCTCACAAATCACGGCCAAACTTAAATTCCTACAGATATACATACAAAAATTCTCACGGTCATTCCTACAAACAACAGGGTCAACAGCACAAATCACGGTCAACCTTAAATTCTTACAGATATACATACAGATTCCCACGTATACATATTACTCGTACGACATCACCCTCACATACCCTCAAATCACTGATAGCCTTAATTAAACTCCTACAAACATACATACACACAGATTCCCACATATTACTACACCAACCTCACCTACCCTAAATCATGATCAGCCTTAAATTTTCACAGACATACATACATACAGATTCCTATGTATACATATTACAACAACACCCTCACCTCTCCTAAATCACGATCAGCCTTAAGCTCCTACAAACATATAGACAAACATACACGCAGTCGATCAACCTCAACTACACCACACCCCCTCCCAATAACAGCCTCGCTTAAATTCCCCCGGAGAGACACATCCACAAATTCCCATGGATACATATTACTCGTACAACAACACCCTCACCTACCCCAAATCACTATAAGCCTTAAATTCCTACAGATTTGCAACACCTGCATACACGCAGTCGATCTACCTCAAGTACACCCCGCCCTCCTCTCAATCACACCCTCACACAAATTCCAACAGACAGGTATACACACACATACCCTCAATCCATCTACCTCAACTACACCATGCTCCCCGGCCAATCACAGCCTCGTACAACAGGCAGACAGACACATTCATAAACTCCCTCGGTTATATATTACGACAACAACCCCCCCCCCCTCCACCCACCCAAATCACGGCCAGCCTTAAACTCCTGTATTAGCATTAGAAATAACTTTAATGTTTTTCCCGTCTGAATTATGAAAAATCATTTTCCCGTCGGCATTTGAAAAAAATAATAATCATACTTTGCCGTCGGCATTTGAAAAAAATAATATTCATGTTTTACCGTAGGCATTAGGAAAAATATTCATGCATTGCCGTAGGCATTAGGAAAAATAATCAAGCATTGCCGTAGGCATTAGGAAAAAATAATTTTCACAATTTCACACCCATTAGTTTTAGGAAAAATCAATTCATGATTTTCCCTTTGGTACTAGGAAAAATCGTATTCATGATTTTCCCGTCGGCATATACATACATACATTACAAAAAAGAAAAACCTCCAACCTATGAACCCACTTAACGTATTCCCACTAAAAACAAAATCACCCGTTCACACAATTAATGTAACCCCAAAAAAAATCACCCGTTCCCACAAGGGTTAATGTAAACAAAAAACTCCTAATGTAAATAAAAAATTCCTAATGTAAACAAAAAAACATCAAAGCGTGCCGCCGAAAACTCAAGGTATCAAATTTCACAAATTTCCAAGAATTTTAATTACCCAAATTTCAAATTTTAATTGCGGTAGAATTGGTATTTCCCTACTACAATCGCCCTGCTGAAATTAATAATTCATAAAATTGTTGATCAATCTGTTGTATTTACAATATTTATATTTGATCATTTAAGGCAGTGATACACTATCATACACAGTCGTACAATTCATTCACTGGAAAATCGGACTGAATTCTGTCACACTCCAAAAAAATCGCAACAAAATCTCTTATAGGTGCCACACTATTACACAAAGAAGATTCAAAAAAAAATTCATAAACTTTTGGAAATCGGACAGACTTGTCAAAAAATCGGTCACACATATCAAATTTTAATCCACACTATCATACTTTTTTAACACACGATTTTTTGACAGATCGAACGATAGTGTATCACTGCCTTTAAATAGATTTTATCCACAATCGAATTCCGTAAAAGTAACGTTATATTAAAAAAAGGAATGGGCATATATGTAAGTCAAAGTTTTATTCGTTTGCCTTAATACACATTTATGTATATGCATTTAAAATATAAAAAAAAATCCTAAAGAGACGGTAAAGGAATTAAATTTACGAATGGTAAAAATATTTCCGAATATATTAAAATGAGATACATCAGTGCCAAAATTTTAACCAAAATTGTATAATGTTGTAAAGCGTTTCTCTTCTTTGAGGCATACAGTGCTGGTCGAAAAATTTAAATCTCGTTCAACACAATCCCTGCTGACAGATACCACAACAGAATTGAACCCATACTTTTTGGATTTGTGTAACACCTTTTTAGCTGCCAACATACCGCTGTACAAAATATAAAACAGAGCCGAATGAATGAAATGAAATGGATGAAACTACCGATAGCGAGCAGCGTATGGTCGCCAATTTCGTATTTGGTTTTTTGGAAGAAGGAGAAAAGGAGACGTAATATCTCTTAAACATTGCGGACATAGAAAAAGCTAATGCCAGCACAATAGAAGCTTGTTTTTACAATTTCTTTTGTAAATATTGTGGCCTTATTGTAAATTAAAATTTTTTTCAATGTATTTATTTGACTATCTCATATTTTTAACAGGCTAAATACAACATCGTTTTGCTTGTGTTGACAGACGCAGCGCCATATATGTATGATGTTGCAGTCCGGTCGCTTAAAACATTATTTCCAAAAATGTTACACATAACGTGCCTGGCGGCATAGATTGCAGAGACTAGCTGATTTCTTTGATTTTGAAAATTTAAACCGTTAGAACCAAGCTCTAAGTCAGAATTAGTTTTTAAGTAATTGTAAGTGACAGCATAAATTAAATAAAAACATTTTGAAATAAATTGTGATTGTGCTTTTAGATTTAAAAAAAAATTAATTTTTAAAAGAAACACATAAAATTATATTGAAACTTTATAATGGACGGTGCAAGTCATCACTTTAGTGGATAACTGCGACTCTTCTGGTGAGAAACAGCTGATACGTTACTACAGAAAAACACTCAAATTTAGAAGCAGAAGAGCACAGCACAGAACAGCAGCTGAAAGTAAAGACTAATGAAACTCTAAAGATGTATTTCTTAAGGTAAAAGATCACAGCATTATTTGTGATTTTGTATTTTCCAGGCCCCCTCTCAAAACAATCTTTGAAAATCAATGTTTCCGAACTTAAAAAAAAACCTCAATCCCCTTGTGTCACTCGATGGGGTTAAAGCTACAATATATAATTGCGACACTTTTAAGGATGTCTCTGAAGTTTTAAAAAATTAGATAAGTTGAAAAAAGTTTTAGATCGAAATACCGTATTAATGCATTAATTAAAATAAAAAATAATATATTTTTTAATGAAAGTGAAGCAGCTGAATATATTGAAAACCTCTCTTCATCTGAAGTATTGGCATTTAAGTTTGCTACAGTTATATATTGCGATGTCGAACGAGTGTTTTCCATTTATTTAACCGTTCTATCGGATAATAGGAAATCATTTATTTTTGATAGCTTGAAGAAACACTTATTGTACTGTGCAATTAAAATTTAATAAAATAAATTTTTCTTATATAAAATTTTTTTTTTGCCATTTTGTGCCATTTTCGTGCCAATTATTATACTTTTTCGTGCCACTTTGCCAGCCATTTTGAACCATTTTTTGTGCCACTAAAACATGCCTTATTTATGACTTAGAGTGAAATAGTTTGGCATAGAAATTAGAAAAATAAAAGACATAGCTCCAGAGCTGGAAAACTTAAATTTTCTAATTATTTCTTTGGTTATTTACTTAAATCCAATTTTTTACCTACCATTTACACATGAAACTAATTACAAGAAAGTAGCAATACAATCACATTCTTTCACTACCACACTCACATAGTTGTTAATTTCCACTCAGCTTTCAACGATTTTTTCAAGAAAGTAAATTTTTGATATTTTCAGAAAGTAAAATGACAAAGACATGTACACTGTTACCCACATCAAAAATTTATACAAATATATAGGATTGTGGCAAATAATTATTATAAATTATTCTTATTTTGTATATATATTTAAATAATTGTGCCTATTTAAAACAATAATAATTCGTGCCTATTTAAAACAATAATATTATTAAAATATTAACAATAATAATTATTCCCAACTTATTGCCCTATAAATGTGTGTATGCGATAATCTGGGTAACGCTAATTAAGTAATAAACAAAACAATAGCAATAGCAAGTTTTGCAACTTTTCGTTTCGACGACATTTTTAAAATGAACTTTCACTTTCCTATGAAAGCGAACAAGAAATTTTCATGAAAGTAATTTTTTTTCATTAAAATTTTTATTCATAATACGTATACAAAAATTTCAAGAAAGTACTTTCGTGTGTAAATGTAACGTTATAAAGAAATAAATTAGTATTAAGTAACTCAGAAATATGGTTCCAGGGTTGGAGATTGAAAAAAGTTTCGGTAAAAAAGTAACCAAAAATATTTTTTTTGTTCACTTAAACAGATTTCATGTTTTAGGAAAATTATTACTCAAGATTTTTTATACATGTTTAATTTTTTTATGGATATCTAATCTAATTGAAGTATGTATAAACGAAGGTTTATGCTTATTGTGCTCTCAGCACAATAGCTATTAATTTTTAGTAAATGGAGAGAAAAATAAAATTTATCGCTAAAGATAAATTAAAGGACATGTTCCGTTTCATTTTCCTGATACCTTTTCTTTCTGCTGAACAAATTTCAAAAAAAAATCCTTTAAAAATAAAACGTTTACATAATACCACGATGTATACCATTTGCAATGGGAAGTTTAAATTAAGACACTAAGCAGTTTTGCTACATCAATGATTATTAAATACGGGAGGTGCAATACTAAGAATATTTTAGAGTTATTAAATAGCAGCAAGGTTTTTGAACATCTCGAGAGCAAGTAAACAAGCCCCAATTTTTTGGTATTGTATTTACGTGACGTCGATGTTGACTGAAATAAGAGTGAATGTAAAACTTATCTTACCACAGAGTGTACAGTAAAATATTCCAAAAACTAATATGTATGTATGTGTCTGTATAGTATATATATGTACGTACGTTGGTAAAGGGTATATAAGATTCGGCATAGCCGAATATAGCACTCTTACTTGTATTATTTACAACTATAACTAAATTTATGTCCGATACTGGTCGGGCCTAATAATTATATTTAGATTTAAGATTACTTATTGTTAGTTCATTTTTGAAGATACAATAAATAAATATAAATAGAAAAAAAGTAAAATGACATATGAAGAAACAGTGTTACCGAGAATGAGTTTTGTATTAATATAAATTTATTGCAGATTTTGTATCTATTTATAAAAAATAATATATAAAAAACACAACTATACAACAAGGCATCTTAATCATATTTTTATACATGAATTTTATGCATTTTGACAAAAATGTTGTAGAAAATATAATTTTCAGTAATTTTATGATATCGGGAATACGGCAATACTGGGTTCATATATTTTTTAAATAAACATATGTACCCTACAAGAACACTACCAGTCAATTTGATCGGAAGTCAGGCAGGATATGTTCATCATTGCGTAGAACAAAGTTTCAATCACATTATTAAAGGCAAAATGAAAAATGTGATGGAAACTTCTGTGTACGTGTGATGTTGCATCTCTCTCTATCTAATGAATATAACATACAGTTGAACTGCTCTTGAAGTGCTTTTTAGTAATCAATGATAGCATAAATATTACTCAAGTTTGACTGATCATAATTGAATAATATATCCCCCACAATTGAGCAATCATACATGATTGATATACTGACAATAAATATAATTTTTATTATTTTAATTGTTTTTGTTTTATAACAAAAAGTCACTTAAAAGTATAAAAGCACATACAATATTTGAAACGAAAGATATAGTTCAGCAAAAACAGAATAACCTAGGCGGTATCTAGCCCTCTTCACACCTTTTAATCTTGCTTTTAACAAATATCTAAAATTTTAAAAACAAATGCATTAAATTAAATTTTTTAAATTTTTTTTATTCACTTTTTACTTATCTTTTTTAACACGTACAATGAATTGTATTTTTTTTAAATAAAACTCGATTTATTTTAAAGCTTTGGCATATGTACATTAGATGTCCCACTCTAATATATATGCTAGAGTGGGGCAGCTATAATGAAATGACTAGTCAATTGACTGTCAGTATTGAATTCAATGTACAATTAGTGCAAATGTGTTAGTGAACAAATCTTGTTTGTGTTAGTTTCAGTCATTCATTTCTTGTAGGGTATTTTTCCATTCAAAAGTAAATTTATTTACGACGTGTACTCTTGAAGAACGTTTTTAAATTGAACTTACAACTGACTGTGTAAATATTCAAGCAAATTACAAGTTTTTCGGTTATTTCTTCGAAATTTTAGTTTATAATACGTATACACTACTTGCAAGTAATTACTTACATGTGTAATTGCAGGGTAAAATAAAACTCATTCTGTTAATTTTCTTCTATATTTATACCCTTTACCAAAAATGAAAAAGGGTATATATGTATGTATATAATTGAAATTTCCATTATATTCATATCCGACCCATAAAATATATATATTCTGGGTCCTTATGAATAGGGAAGACGAATAAGCGATGTCCGTCTGTACGTGAAATTGCTTTTTTTGAAGCTCCCAGAAAAGCTAGAGACTTCGGTCTTTGACTGGTGTATCAGAAATGGTCCAAAATAGATTGGTATTGATAAATCAGCGTAATCGAGCAGACGCACAGTGGGGCCTTTTGACTTTTTTCGTTGCAAAAATCATAACTTTTGAACTGATAAAGATATTTAAAAATTTTAAAAAGCATTTGAAAGCTTTAATATACATGATTTGCACGGTCATAGGTTAGGCGCGGCACTGTGCACAGTGTCTGCTTTCGACTGTTTTTGTTACAAACATCATAACTTTTAATGTAAGAAAGATATTTTAATAAAAATGAGTATCATTATTGGCCATAGCTTTTTGGAGGCACTATGCACAGTGGTTTTTTGTTGAAAACATCATAATTTTTTAAGTTACCAAGAAATTTGTAATGGGGAAAAACACTTGATTTTTAAACCTTTTTGGATCAAAATAAATGCTCTCTTATTGTGATAGGCATTGGACACGATGACACCTTTGACCTTTCGTGTCGCAAAAATCATATATTTTGAAGTAATGATATTTTTAAAATTTCTCAAACATTTAAAATACAACTTTTTGTGCTTTAAATGACATTCTCATAGTGAAGTCTAGAAAAAAATGCTATTCTAATATAACATGTTATATTAATATAACTCATTTTATTTATATTACAGATAAAAATTATTGAAATATTTTTAATACTAATGTTAATCTATAATATTATTTTATAGTATGATATATTATAATATGATAATGAGTTATTTTTATTAATTTTTTTAATAGTTAGTTTTCTTCAAAATAGTCATTAACATTTTGATCGATTTGTAATGGACTTAATATATCGGAGCTATAATTATATTCTTCCAAATCTTTCCGAGATCTTACATGTCTCCGCGATGAAATCAGTGGGTCTGAAGAGGCCGCCAACATATTAAAAAGATCCTCATTCTGTCTAATCCGTGATACTTTGCAAGTATTCGCATATCTAAAGTTCTTGTAATCTTTGTTTTTGCATTCCTGGGCTTCTTCTTATAACTCTCCAATTGGTAAGCAAAGGTATTCAATTAAATTTTGGCCATGAGCCAAAATCTTATGGACCGTAGGAGTAAGTTTCTTCTCAGGGTACTTTTAAGCCAAAAGCTGGGCAGTTTTTGATGCACATAATCCTGCAACTTTGGACCATTTACCATTTCTCTAGAGCTTATAACATTTAGAATAACTGCCAACCTTTTTATAATATGGTTGTCGACACCAGTAATTTGGGCTGTCCTCATCATTTTCAAAAAACGATCTGGACATGTTACCATCGTTAGTATTTCCATATCCCTGCTTTGGGCAGTCTATTTTTAGTCCAAGGTTCTTAAAAAATTCATTTTGTATAATATTTTTTCGAGCAGTTAGTTTTTCTTTTGGTGTTTCATTCTCATGACCTTTCGTGTCATGACCTTTCGTGTCTTTTGGTGTTTCATTCTCATGAAAATTTTCTCCTTCTCTCGGAATTGTATACGCTAATTTTAAAATAAACTCCATGCACCTAATTCTGGCATGTAACGGAGAAATTCCATATTCATAGTTTTGTTCATCACTTGAATCATTAAAATTTTGAAAGTCCTTCTGTGACTTTTTGCAAATTGCACACTTCAAAGTTGAAGAAGTATCTGTTATTACATTTAAGACTTTGCCATCAATCATTGTAAGAGAAAATTCATAATTAATGACAACCTTTTTTCCATTCTTCACTTCAATAACAGAAGGCTTTAGTTCGGAAATTTGCTTTTTTATATCGTTTACTGTAGACTTGATTATTTCTGAAGACTCCTTTGCATATTTAAAAAATATCGGACGGCAAAAATGGACTGACGATGGGCGAGGATTTTTCCAATGCTCAGAGATTTCACTTCTAAGTCGTAAAGGAACTATAGAAGCCATAAACATATTTGCATCTGTAATAGTTATGTTAGTTATGAACATTCACATTATGATTCTTTAAAGACCTTCGTAAAATATTATATTTCTCCTTTGACAATACCAAGTCCATAAATAACGCTAAGTCTTCTTCTGTGCTATACTTTGTGGGTAATGCATTCGGAGGAGTTGGAATACTTTCTTTAATCCTTCGTAGTCGATCTGGGCTGGCAAGCTCAACAGCTGTTGTAATATGAGACCTTGATTTATCTTTATCTTTTACGTACTTAAGACATAATGCTTCTGACAGATTCGATGTAGATATATCTTTTGTAGCATTTTGAAGTTTACGTTTTTTGTGTACTCCGAACACTCGTTTATAGTTTTGGCAGGCCTTCCTTTTCTGCTGTCCAAGGATGTATGCGGTACTTCGATGTTTTCAAAAGTTGTTACTCCATTTAGCCAGTCTGAGTACTGTTCCATAAAGGTTTTTGTCGTACGGTTTGAGGCAAGCCATTTTCTACGAATATCCAAGAAAACGAAGTGAATTTAGTTTTTAACATCCTTTTCGTGGTATCCTGGTAAACCGTGCAATTTTTCCACAATAGCAAAATTAAATACATTTTCATTATGTGATTTTCTAAATAACTCTAACAATTCCGAATTTTGAAATGTCATTATGAGTTCTGGTACTGATCACTACTTGTTCAAAGTAAAACCTTAAATGATTGCACTACACAATTGCAGATTAATTTATACCCAAAAATAAAAAGGTTCAAACCACAATTAACTGGATTATATACAACTGCAGTTTTTATTTTACTTAGTCCTGATTCACACACATCACGTTTACCTGATCAGTTTTTGTTCAATTTTCTTTTGAACCTGCATTTGCGTTCATACACACCGTCAAGTCAAGTCTCATCAAATAGAGTATTACGAATGACAAAACAAAACGAAAAAGCAAACTTGACTGGTACTGTCAAGTATGTACCCCTTTCCTTTCTCTCCTAAAAACTCATGACTTGACGACTCAGACCTGACGCGTGTTAATCAGGACTTAGTATAAAAACCAAGTTTTAAAACTACCTGCCTATTTTCATAACGTGTTCTTAAATTTAAATAAATAAACAAATTGTAATAATTATGCCTACCTGTTTGACACAGCAAAATATTCTTTATAATTTATATCGGATTCATACTATGACTTTTTATGGTGACTTTTGAAGACTTTATTGACGAATGGTGTACAAAGGCTATCAACTTAAAAGAGAATTAAAGAAAAATGTAGGTAAAAAGTTACTGCAAAAATTTCGTATTAACGAGAAGCAATAAGTATTAGTAACAAGTGATGCAGTAAAAACAATTTTATAGAGAGAATAATTTCTTTTCATATTTGGAACGGCAACGCCGATTTTTCGTCAGCGATCAACTTCGCTTTGTCCAATGCCAAATAGTAATAATGCATTAACATTACAGTTGCCCAGTACTTCTTCATATAAGTCAGTAATATCATCCCCTTCAGGCTCGTGTTCATCACTTAAGAAAGTTATCACTACAGATAACAGCGGCTCGAAACTCAAGGTACAAGTTGGAATGGACAGATACATAACTATAGTAAAGCGTGGGCGAAGCCCGAATTCTTCAAAAATCTCATCTGCTCCAAAAGTGTCTAGGGATAACAGCGCAGCCTCAACTAATCGCCAAAACCGCTTTAAATTTTTTCAAGATGACAACGACAAACCCGAGGTATCCTCGAACAAAACATCCAAGCCGCCACCAATCTATTTGAGACAAAAAAATTCAAATGCCCTTATTAAAAAATTAATTTCGGTCATTGGTGAGAATAAATTTCACATTGTTCCAATAAAACGTGGCAACATCGATGAAACTAAAATCCAAATTTATGACGAAAAATATTTCCGCAAAATGGTTGCTGAATTTGAAAAAAGTAAAACAAGCTTCTACACATACCAGCTTAAGAGCGCTAAAGGCATGCAGATCATATTGAAGGGCATAGATTCTTATGTTGTCCCCGAAGAAATAAAAGATGCACTCGTCCTCCAGGGTTTCAAGGTAAAAAATGTGTCCAATATAATAAATAGAGAAAAGATTCCCCAACCCCTATTTCGTGTTGAACTTGAGCCTAATGATATAAAATTGAAAAAAAAAAATGAGACGCATCCAATTTATAATTTAAAATACCTCTTGTACCGAAAAATCACAGTTGAAGAGCCACATAAGCGTTCAGGTCCTGTACAGTGCCATAATTGTCAAGAATATGGACATACTAAGACTTACTGCAAATTACCTACTGTTTGTGTTGTGTGCGGCGAATTACACGGCACTGCTAGTTGCAATAAACCAAAAGATCAAAGTGATAAGAAATGCAGTAATTGTGGAGGTAATCACACCGCTAACTACAGAGGTTGTCCTGTGTACTCTTTTGTAAAGAAGACTATGGTGCAAAAACCTAAATTAGCTCCAGCTCAATCAGCAAACGCTTACTCTGCCACTTTTTTTGGACTTTCCAAAAAACTGTCGACTTTAACCAGCTCCACCAGCTATAATTCTTATCCAATTAAGAAAAATGTTTCTTGAATTCTGATCAGTAAAATGGTCTTTATACGATGTGTTCATTCATTTTACAAAATTTTGTCATCAAATTGTGTATTTTTGCCACGGTTTTTGGGAAAAGGCACCACAGTGCGGCGCTTCTCTGGGCAGCCTAGCATTAAACATATTCACCACAGCAGGCTACAGGAAAACACGACTTGCTGTCTTCAAAAGAATGATTTTCATATGAACATGTGTATTCTATCCTTGAAATTTGGTAGTCGGTAGCTTGCTGTGGTGAATGTGTTTAATGCATAATTTGTATAAAAAGTTGAAATTTCGGCTCGCTGGTGCCGGTGAGAGAGACATTGAACATACATACATACATATCCACTTTACAGTTTCAGGTACTCATCATACCCAATCTTAACAAGATTTATTACGTTGTTGATTTCAACTCTGTAACTCACGATGCAAAATCAGGTATGAGGTGTGACTGATTCAAATAGTAATACTCTCGGTTGAACTATGGAAATTTCCGCCATTAACTGGTCGTTAAAAAACTAATTCCGAAAATTCTCGTCATTCATTTGCAGTAAAAAAAAGTGATTGAAAGGGATTTCCATAATTTACAGGCCATTAAGAAAACTAATTGCAGGGATTACTGCTAAGCTTTTGTTACTACTGCCTTATTCATAAAAAATAATATTTACGTTCTTTAAAAAAAGACTCATGTATTTAATTTTATTTTTGCTGCCTCAAAACCAGGGTTCGAATTCTTGACTTCAAAATAGCATCAGCACGCAAATTACGCTATGCTTCGACTTCTGCTATTCATACCCATTTTCCACACGGAAAGTTTACTTTGCAAAGTCTTAGTAGTACAGTCTCTTTCTGTCTTTCTCCCAGCTGAATTAAGACTTAGCAAAGTAAACTTTCCGTGTGGAAAAAGGGGTATCACATTGTATAAGCAGCAGCAATCAGCATCAGCATACAATGTAAAAAAAAACTATTTGCTTAATTCTGTGCTGTGAAATGTTTAAAGCAAAATCAGTCCGTTATTTGTATTTCCGTCTCTGTCTTTTTTACAGCTGAATTATGAGTTGAGCAACAAAGGTTGAAATGTGTGAACCGGGACTAAAGAATTTAAATTGTGTACAATATGAAAAAGGAAAGAAAGTGAATAGGTATGCATAGATGGGAATATACATACACATACTATCTACATACATGTATGTATGTTTGTATACTTACATTTTTGTTGTTTGTTTGAAAATTTAATAATTACCTATAATTATTAGTTTTGGCCAATCGAAATTTTATGTTTTGTTGTGTTATATAATTCAGCTATTAGGCCTACCATATTTTATGTAGGTTAGGTTAGGTTAGCAGGCTGCTAGTGAAGAATGAAAATATAGGAGTCTAGCTCACTTGGGTCCAATACGATGATCCCTTTGTGCTGCCTGTAAGTTGAAAGTATAAGAATAAGGGGAGAGACCGGAAGTATAGGGAGAATATAGATGGAGAGGATATAGATGGAGAGTTTTTGTACAATAAGAGAGAGTAGAGTAGAGGTGAAGAAGTGGGACAAGGAGAGGGTCTAGTACATACACATGCCGTGAAGGCTAGCGGCCATACCAGCCGCTGCTCCTTATGTATAGACTTAGGTTTCTATTTCCTATTCCCGATAACTCGGACAAACTATTGAAGGATATTCTGCCAAGGAAGTGCAGACGGAGATCCCCCAAGGCAGGACAGATGCAGAGAAGATGCGAAATGCTTTCCTCCTCTTCCTCATCATTGCAGCTGTAACAGTAGTCATTATACGGGAGACCCATACGTTTAGCGTGGGTTCTGAAAGTGCAGTGGCCTGTAAGTGTGGCCAGGAGATTCCTCAGATGCTTTCTGGTAAAGCTAATGAGGTTTCTGGTTCTTTTAGTATCTAGACGAGGCCAAAGGGTTCTCGATATAACGCAGGTAGGCTCATTGCGCCATCTTTCCTGAGCTAAATTAAGAAAGGCAGTATCGAAGCGTCTCCAGCAAGACGACAGAGGGAGCCCACAGAGATTGTCAATATCGTCTTCCCCGAGTAGGGTTCCTCTCTTTGCTAGTTCATCCGCAACTATATTGCCTGAATTAGTTCCGTGTCCACGCACCCAGTATAGTGTGATGGTTGAGTGCTGCGCCAGTTCATCCAGGACTGTGCGGCATTCTTGGACAACGATGTAGAATATACACCTGCAATGTTTTTGATCGCGGGTTGGCTGTCCGTTATTATCTGGATATTACTATTGTGTATCCGATAATAACTCAACCAGTGCGCCGCTCTTTTTATGGCGGATATTTCTGCCTGTAATATGCTACATTCGTCCGGGAGTCTGAAGGATATTTCAATTCCAAAATCTGGAATATATATCCCCCCTCCAACTCTTCCCCCCGTATAGAGCCGTCCGTGAAAACCTGCACGGCTCTGTCCAGTGGGGAGAACCCTTCTTTCAAAGAGATATTGAAATTCCTATTGAAGTAGGGTTTGGGAGTGCAGTAGTCAATGTGTTTAGGTATATTGTTTGCTGTATTTAGAATGCTAGCGTGACCCCATGGTCTATAGTTCCATACGCCTATTGCGTTCAGCCTAACGGCCGTATGTAGGACCAGTTTTCTAGCCATTAAGTCCACACGAAGCCAACAAAGCATAGCGAAGAGTGCCTTTGTCGGCGTGGATCTAAGGGAAGCTGTTATCATAAGTGCCGCTTTGCGTAGAATACCTTCTATACGGGTCTGGTTTCCCGCTGATTCTAGTGCTTTCCACCATTATGTAAATATAAATATTATGTAAATATAAAATAAATTAAATTAAATAAAATAATTTTTTGTTTTAATAAAGTCATCATGCGTCCCTACATACATATGTATGTGCTATTCATGCGTATTTACGTTGATATCTATGTATATACATACATGCATACATACATACATACCTACCACCTACATTTATTTCTGCAATAACAAAATACAAAAAAAAAATTACTTTTCAACCAAAAATACATCCGTTTCACCAACATACATATGTACATATGTATGTATGTAGCACGTACATATATGCAGGTACACATCACATTACAAAAACCAATTTGGTTTGCATTCCTCATAAAAAATAAATTTTCAAACAAACAACAAAAATATGTCAGTACGAGCTCGTACCTGCATACGAGTTCTTTCTGCTTTCATAGCAGAGTACCGCTTCACTGTTATGTTGCTGGTATTGTCGAAATAATTTGCACATACTCACATTTTTTAATATTTGTTGCAATCCTTTTTTATTAACATATACATATTTATTTAAAACAAAATTTTCACAGACTTTTTCTTATGTACCCAAAAATCAAAGTTTTACGGCCTGGCCCACGATGTCACGAGAAATCATTCGATCGACAACTTGTATTGCAAACAAAAACAAATTTTCTAAAGTTATTGTTGTTTGCAATACAAGTTGTCGATCGAACGATATCTGGTGACATCGTGGGCCAGGCCGTTAATGTTTTTAAAAAGGTTAAGAGAAACTACCGAAATTTCTTAACGAGCATTAATATGTTTTTTTTTTTTGTTTTTTTTTACGTTTTTTCAGTTAAAATAATTTTTTTTCGCTTTTTGTTCATTTTGGCGATTTTTTTTTTATTTTGGCGATTTTTTGATTTTGGCGCTTTTTTTAATTTTGGCGATTTTTTTCATTTTGGCGATTTTTCCTGGTTTTAGCGATTTATTTTCGATTTAGAAATTTTTTTTAATTTGGTGCTTTTTTTCATTTTGGCGATTTTTTTTCATTTTGGCGATTTTTTTTATTTTGATTTTTTTTCATTTTGGCGATTTTTTGATTTTGGCGATTTTTTTAATTTTGGCGATTTTTTCATTTTGGCGATTTTTCCGGGCTTAAACGATTTATTTTCAATTTAAAAATTTTTTGGATTTTGGCGTTTTTTTTCATTTTGGCGATTTTTTTTCATTTTGGCAATTTTTTTTATTTTGGTGATTTTTTTTTTTTCATTTTGGCGATTTTTTAATTTTGGCGATTTTTTCATTTTGGCGATTTTTTCGGGTTTTCGCGATTTATTTTCGGTTTAGAATTTTTTTTTTAATTTGGTGCTTTTTTTTTCTTTTTGGCGATTTTTTTTTTGTTTTTGGCGATTTTTTCGGTTTGGCGATTTTATAATTTTTTTGTTTTACCGTTTTTGAAAATTTCAAGAAGTTTGCTCTTACGGTTTCCAAGATACAGCAAGTTGTCAAAATTGCATAGTCAAAATTGCATAGTCAAAATTGCATTAACTGATGGAACACCCTTTAATTTAAATTTTTTGAAATTTTAGTGTTAATTGTTGTAGTCTGTATAAAAATACACTAATCTTAAAAATTTCAATTTCAATTTCAATTACATACAATTGTATGTATATATAGCATGGGACTTTAAAATTTTTCGTTGCTGGTTTTGGAACACCCTTTAATTTCGAATTCTCATGTATTTGTTGCTGTAGCGGCCAAAGGTCTACACACTGTGTCCAAATTTCAGGTCTGTAGCTAGTACGGTTCTCGAGAAAATACTAATATAGTTTTAGACATAGTTAATTTTACATAACACAAAAAGTTTTCCAACGCTGGAAACGTCTTTTTAATTTTTTAATTTTTTTATTTTTTAAAATTTTAAATATCAATTTTAGTCGTACTGAGGAGCAAAATAAGTTTATTTAACAAAAAAACAAAAAATTTGTGTTATCTAGTTACTTTCATATGGCAAAATAAAGTTTAAGTTTTCCAGCTCTGCAATCGTCTGCTCGATTTTGCTGAATTTCAATACCAATCTATTTTGGATTTTCTGACACACCAGTCCAAGAACGAAGTCTCTAAGTTTACTGGTAGCTTCGGAAAACCGATTTCACGTACAGACAGACGGACATCGCTTATTCGTCTTCCCTATCCATAAGGATCCAGAATATATATACTTTATGGGTCGCTTATTGATATTATAGAAATTACAAATGGAATGACAAACCTATATATGTATACCCTTATACAATTTTTTTGGTAAAGGGTATTGTAGTGTAGCATCGTCTGAACGCCCCTTTTGTCCTCATTTGTTTTCTTTTGCTTCTTTAAAGAAAAAGTAAACGGAACAAAACGATCAATTTTCATTGATCGTACTGACACACAAACTTTATTAATAAACTAAAGGTACGGTCACATTTGTGAAATATTTGCCCAAAAGTAGCAAATATTTCTTTGTTGTAATGTGACCACAAAATATTTGGTAGGTGCAAACCAGTTTGTGAGCAAACAAATTTGTTTGGTATCAAATAAAAATGCCTCTAATGTGACCATAGTGTGACCACTCTCTGTGAAATATTTGCCACTTTTTTGAGAAAATAATTATTTGATCTCACAAAGTTTTTGTAAGAACAAACAAAGACAAATAACAGCTGTTGCCAGCAGTGTGGTAATTGTTAAAAATAAATTACCAACATTTCAATAAAATCACCAAAAACTACAAATACTTGAATAGACTTGAAATAAGCTCAAGAATTACAAAAGCGAAATTGTGTATCATGCCATATGTTTTTAAATTTTTTGCAGAACGGTATTTTACTGCTGACGTTATATTTCGCAAATGTTTTCTTATTGTCCATTTACTGTAAGGAAGTGAAGCAAAAATTAAAGTAAATAAATTGGACAAGTTTCGTTCATATCCTACCCTCATTATATATGTAAACATAAAAGCCATTTTCGAAAAAATGCAAAAGACGAAAAAATGTAGAAAGGCTTCTTTTTTAACCGACTTCAAAAAAGGAGGATGTTATCAATTCGGTTGTATTTTTATTTTTATATGTGTCCGTCCGAAAAATCGGTTTTTATAACTCCGCTATTTATGAACCGATTTTGAAAATGTTTTCTGCTTTTGGAAGAGGCTGGTGAAGCGCTTTAAAACATAAAATAAAATTTGTAAATCGGATATATAAAATATCCGTTCAAAAAATCGGTTTTTAATAACTTCACCATTTATGGACCGGTTTAAAAAAAAATCTTCACTAAATACAGATTTGAAACTCATCCTCTGTTTGGAAGTCGGTGTTTTTTTTAAGAATTATTTATTTATCCTCATATTTGTCCACTTTACACTTAAGTCTACAACACAATATTTATCTTTAAAATATTCATTGATAATTCTCCATGCGCCGTCCCGTGTGGATTTACCGTGGTATGCTTAATTTTAAATTCGATCGATTTATTGTTATAAAAACAGAATAATATGTATATCAGCCGTTTAAGCATCTCTATTTACTAGTTAAAAAAACGCCGTAGTTGTTAACACTGAGAAGCAAACATAAATATTCAAAACAGCTGTGCGATTGAAAATAAAATTTCTTTTTTTTTTTGATGAACAATATGGAGGTAAGGTTATTCATTTATAAAGAAATTAATATATATATATACATATATATATGTATATATTATAATATATACATATATAATATATATGTACATATATACATACATATATAGATATACATATATATGTATTTATAAATAAATTATTTCAGGATTGTGAATTTGACAGCGAAACTGAATTTTTGGAGAGTGCTATGGACGTAAGTAATCAATTTTGTTTTATTTTGCAGTAACATACATACATACATATATGTATATGTTTTGGAATAAATATACAAACCTTATAAAATATTTTCCAGATTCTTGAAGATGGTTCGGAAAGTAAAGAGGAAAGTGCAAATGAATAATACGTATGTGTGTATGTACATATACATATGTATATTTATGTGCATGTCTATTTAGATAACAGAGAGGAACAAGGGGCCTTCACCTCCGAAAGCGTTAAGAAAAAAAGCCAAAATTACCAAAGAGTGGCAAGAAGACGACATTTACAAGCTAATTGGGCTTGTTGAAACACAAAAACGCTAAATCTGTACGGGACTGCGCATGGAGAATTATCAACGAACATTTTAAAGGAAAATATTGTGTTGTAGACTTAAGCGTAAAGTGGACAAATCTGAGGATACAATTCCGTGGGTATGCTGCCAGAGCGAAGACGAAATCAGGCCAGGGCATTGTGGAAGCTCCTAAATGGAGGTTTTATAATGCCATGAGTTTTGTGGGTCGCGCGGAGGACAAGCAGACACAGCAGACGGTTTCAAACATTGTTTTGAGTGTAGACGAGGAAAATGATTGCTGTAAGGGTGTATGTATGAATAAATGTGCATATGTATAATAACATTTCTGTGTTTCCTATATTTGCTATATAAGCAATAATGAAGCATCAATTATTAATTAAAATTAAATTGAATTAAAAAAATATTGTTTCCCAATCTTCCGTATCAATTTTATTTATGACAAAACAAATTTATATTTTTTGACTGTTTGATGAAACAAATTACTATAGAAAATATTTGTTTCAATGTGACCGCAAGGAAAACATGTTTGACGCAGTTTGTATTTCAAGCTGTTTGCTTGTTGTTTGGCAAAACAAATTTCATGAAATATTTGATCCTAATGTGACCATCAAACAAACTCTAAAAAAATTTCAGGCAAATGTGGGCAAACATGTTTGAAGCAAATGTTTGTCAAGTGTGACCGTAGCTTAACAAACACTTTGAATATTTGGCAACAGCAATAAACTGCTGAATTAGTGAAAAGGGTTTTTTATGAATTAAATGTATTATTATGTAGGTTACTAGTTGTGTAAGAATATTTTTGTAAAATAGTATTTAAGCCAGTATAAATCAAAAATAAAGACAGAATTATTTCATGCCTTAAATCGGCACATTGTTTTAATTAAATAAAGGATTCTGCATATAAACCTGCGAATCCTGGCCAGCGGCGCCTTAGCGCCGGCCATATAATATAACAAAAATACACTTAAATATAAAACCACCATATGGCGATCCTGCAAAACTAATTTAAACACCACCATTATAACACATGAACCAGACTTGGAATTCAATAAACTCCTACAAAAACTGGATGAAGGAAGAACAAAAATCAATTTTAAAAATGGATCTAAGAATTTTTGATTTAATGATGACAACAATGCAGATGTTAATGCCCCAACGATATACCAATATGATGATGGCGAAAATGCCAAAAAGGATGAGGAAGAAGAGAATAAAGCATAACCATTATACAATTTAAACTATCTTTTAATTCCATTAATAATAGCACACAACTTTCAGACTTTTACATAAACAAAAAAAAAATTTTTTTAATATATCTACCATGTCATTAAAAACTTCCTATGCAAAAAAGTATATAAAAATACTCAAATTAAAAACTTTGTTTTGAATCTTTTACATATAAATTCGACAGGAATGCACTTAAAACTATATAAAAAAAATTTAATTAAACAATGACGAATTTTTCAACCAGCTGAATTGCAAAACATACAATAATGTCGAATTGCAAAAATAGAAAAAAAAGTAATAATAATAATTTAATAATGTAAAATATATCAAAATATTTTTAAAAGCAAAACAAAAATGTAAAAAAAGAATTCCTTCAATTCTGTTAAGTAATTAGTATTTACTAAAAAAAAAAAAAAAAAAAAAAAAAAAAAGCTTAGTATAAAATTATGAAAAAAAAAAAATTTTAATCAGGTAATGATAAATAAAAATTATGGAGTTGTATTGAAAATAAGATTTAAGCAATTGATAGAATTTAAGTAAGAATTAAAGTAACAACTAATATTTCACAGATATAATACATAGAATATTATAGGATTAAATGATTTATACAACTTGGTTACAATACTTTAGAAATTTTACAGAAGAATTAAACAAAAAAGCAATAGTTATACTGGTATACAATTTTTCAGACCATATCTTTATGGCAGAAAATTCATAGTCGTTACAGATCACAGACCATTGATAGCGTTATTTTCTCACAAAAATCCAAGTTCAAAGCTGACTAGAATTCGCCTAGAATTATCAGACTACGATTTCGAAATAATCTATAAAAAAGGAAGTAACAATACTAATGCAGATGCATTGTCAAGAATAAAGATAGATTCTGACACATTAAGGACAATGATTCCTGAAAAAAATGATGAAACAATTAAAAGATCACTAGTGATAACTAGAAGTATGAACAACAAAGTGATACAACAAGAAAAAGATAAAGGAGATATAACAAATAATGAGGAAAATATGAAAAATAAAAGTATAATAAATAACGAGAAACATAAAATGAATAAAGAAGATAAAATATATGGATCCAAACAAGATAGTGTTACAGATCTTAATGAGTTTGGCCAACTCAAAATTTGGGACTGTACATCCATTAATGATATAAAGCTAGCTAGAAAATTAAAATTTATATTTGAAAAACTAAGAAAAGGAATTAAAATTGAAAATGATTCTGTTCTAAATGAAACGCGCGTCAGATGTAGCGAAAATCCCGATTATCTAGATAATGTGATGGAGAAACTACTTTCTGTTTTAGGCAGAACGAAATATGATAAGTTCGCACTAGAAAAGAGCGACGAAATATTTAAAAGGATATCCATTGAAAAACTTAAAGAATAAATAAATAAATGTAAAGAAAATGACGTCACAATAATGTTATATAGTAATCCTCAAATAATAAAAGATAAAAACAAAAAATATGAATTAATTAAATTGTATCACAACACACCATGCGGAGGACATTTTGGAATAAGGAAAACATTAATAAAATTAAAACAAAGTTACATATGGAAAAATATGTACAAAATGGTAAAAGAATACGTTTCGAAATGTGATTTGTGTCAGAGAAATAAACAAATAAGGCATACAAAAGAACCGTTATGTCTCACAGACACGCCAAATAACAGTTTTGAAACTATAGTAATTGACACAATCGGACCATTAAGACCGTCCGAAAATAACAGATATATACTAACAATGCAATGCGAATTGACTAAATATGTAATAGCAGCACCGATGGAGAATAAAGAAGCAAAATCAATAGCTAAATGTGTAATTGAAAATTTGATATTAAAATATGGCATTTTCAAGGTTCTAAAGTCAGACAGAGGTACTGAATTTGTAAACGAACTAATGAAGGAAATTTGTACGTTATTAAAAATAGAACAAAAATTTTCAACACCATATCATCATGAAACTTTAGGCACAGTAGAGAGAAACCATAGGGTATTAAATGAATACTTTTTTTTATCTTTCGTTAACGATGACAATTGGCATGAGTGGATACCATATTATACTTTTGCATATAATATTACACCTCACGTAGACACTAATTACTCACCATTCGAATTAATTTTTGGTAAAATACCAGAACTCCCAGGTGAAAACGTGATGAATAATGATAGAGTATATGACTTAGACAATTATGCTAAGGAATTAAAAATTAAGTTAAGAAATTCATTAAACAATGCTAGAAGCATTATAGAAGTAACAAAAAGGAATAGAAGCTTAGAATCATACAGTAAGATAAATAGTATAGAAATTAATATAGGAGATTTAGTTTTATTAAAGGTAGAAAATAGGAAGAAATATGAGGCACCATATAAAGGCCCATACGAGGTAGTAGTTCATAAGAATCTTTTAAAAAAGTATAAAAACTGAGAAAAACAATTTGTTTAACATATGTAAGTCTTAAGAGATAATGTAGAACATAAATAACATAAAATTAAAAGAAAAAGTACATTTAAACTTTTAAAATTTTTTATAATTAAGCATTGTAAAATCAAAATATAAAACCCACACACATACATATATTCAGCAGATTAAGCAATACAAAATTTTCTATTTATATCAAACAGTAACCATATTAATGTACAAAACAACAATTAAAATTTTTGCAATCTTGCTAAATAAACAAAATTGTAAAATTTTAACTAAAAGGGTAAGGGTGTAGTGTAGCATCGTCTGAACGCCCCTTTTGTCCTCATTTGTTTTCTTTTGTTTCTTTTGCTTCTTTAAAGAAAAAGTAAACGGAACAAAACGATCAATTTTCATTGATCGTACTGACACACAAACTTTATTAATAAACTAACAAACACTTTGAATATTTGGCAACAGCAATAAACTGCTGAATTAGTGAAAAGGGTTTTTTGTGAATTAAATGTATTATTATGTAGGTTACTAGTTGTGTAAGAATATTTTTGTAAAATAGTATTTAAGCCAGTATAAATCAAAAATAAAGACAGAATTATTTCATGCCTTAAATCGGCACATTGTTTTAATTAAATAAAGGATTCTGCATATAAACCTGCGAATCCTGGCCAGCGGCGCCTTAGCGCCGGCCATATAATATAACAAAAATACACTTAAATATAAAACCACCATAGTATAAAAAGGTCCAATTAAAGAACTTGAAATCAGTCGATTTTTCAGATAATTTAAAAACCCTAATAAAATAAATACTACATTACTACTACATCAATTCAAACTAAAAATTATTAATGTTTTTACAAAATTTCATCCATTTACATTTTCTTATTTTATCATAATAATCATTACAACGCAACAGAATCTTTTGCAAAGAAAATATGTATTGTACAGTAAATGAGCAATGCGCATTTTTTGCTCTTTGCAGCTCTTTTACACATTGAGTAAACAAAAGGAGCGGAGCAAGCAAAGTGCCAACCACGGTACTCCTTTTCTTGCTCTGATTTTGTAATTAGCAGCGTAACATAATGGCGCAGAGCAAGAGCAATAACATTGCCGCTCCGCTCTTTGCGTAAAAGTGCCAAAAGAGCGGCGCTGCTCCGCGTATTTACTTAATCTGATATGTACATATTAATGTATATATGTATGTATGTACATGTACCCGGTTGGGTTTTTTGAGCGACTTTGTCATATTGATATTTTCATCTATGATTCCTCCTTTCAAACTAGGTCTCATAGCGAAATTTTTATGAAAATATCGATATGCATAGACATGTCGATGAATGTACGTGACAACGACACAGCTAAAGACAGTTTTGTAGACATTTTTATAGTAGATTCACCTTATAAAAGAAAGTTGAAAGTAATCGACATTGTCTGTTATTATTCGATACCAAGCTGAACTCTGCTGGAATTTGTCTGCTACAAGTATTCGTTAATGGTTGAAGGAAAAAAAATAACGGATTATTATATTTTTGTTTGTCAACGCATTGACGAATGTTGAAACTTAGCAACATTGTCTGTTATGAGTGGATGTAAAGCTGAGTTGTTCTGCTGCACATAAACTATTGAAAAAAAATATATAACGGTTCTTTTTTTATTTTGCTTTCTTTTTCTTCAATTTAAGATTAAATGTCATATTTCTTCAGTTTAGTAAAGTTCTCAGTGAAGAGTGTTTATAAAAGTGATTTAAGAAATATAATTTACTTCTAAAAATAAAATATATAATTTACTTTAAAATCAGTTAATAAGTTTTAAAAATTATAAAAAGTAAGTTAAAATGTCATCGAAAAGAAAATTGAAAAGGGCAATTAAAAAACAACAGACTCAATATTTACAACGTTTGAACCAGCTTAGCCCAAACATATGTAAATATAAGGCAAATTGCTTCCGAAAGTGTTGTTGAAGTGATTAATATTGACGGAAGAGTCGAGGAAATCCCTATAAGTCTACGGGAAAAATTGAGAACGCTTTTTGTTAAATATCATATTCGAAAAGCTTTTGGTAATGAGTTGCTTAAGATTTTACAAGAGGAACACATGGATGTGCCTCTAAATATTGACACTCTTCTCAATATCAAAATGGTTCTTCGTAGCGTAAATCCTGGTCAATATTATCATAAGGGACTTACACACCAGTTATTGAAAATTTCCAACTACTTTACAGAAAGTGAAACAGTAACTATTGACATAGGACTTGACGGAGTTCCTTTATATAAAAGCACAAACAAGTCATTGTGGCCCATTTTGGGCAAAGTCGTAAGTCCCACGATAAAATCTGTATTTTTAATTGGAGCATTTTATGGTGAAGGAAAACCTAAATGCATAAATTCTTTTTTACATGATTTCATTTATGAAGCAAAACAATTAATTGCTGATGGTCTTACTTGTACTGATAAAACTTTACCATATAAAATAAGATTATTTATTTGTGATGCACCGGCTCGCGCTTTTGTTGCTGGTACTGTAGGTCATTGCTCTTTCCATGGATGTAGTCGTTGTCAACAAGTTGGAAGAAGGGTAGGGCATGTAACCGTTTATGATACAATAGCTGGACCTTTGAGAACAGATGAAAACTTTTGTCTTCGAAGTCAACTTGAGCATCACAGCATAAAATTTAAAACTGAGCAAAGCGACCTTGAGCGTATGGGTGTAAAAATGGTAAGTCAAATCCCTCTGGACTGCATGCACCTGATCGATTTGGGCGATCGATTTACATGTACATATACATACATACATACATATCTGTGGCAATAAATAATAATGGCCTGAGTCTTGTTTTCTCAAGAACCGTAAGAGCTACGGACCTGAAATTTGGACAGAGTGTGTAGCCCTTGGCCGCTGCAACAAAAAATACATGAAAATTGGAAATTAAAGGGTGTGCCAAAACGAGCAACGAAAAATGTTAAAATCCCATGTAATATACATACATACAATTGTATGTTTATACACTTGAAATTTGTAAAGTTAGTGTATTTTTATACAGACTGCAAAAATTAACACTAAATGATCAAACAGAATTGGGGCATAAACACATTTTCCATACAAAATGACACAAAAAACTAGCCTCAGAAAGCAGTCGATAGATAAAATCTATTTTATTTTGAGAACTTTTTTTCTTATGCTCTCACATATAAATAAATATTCTCTCAAACATGTTACCATACTTTCAATAAATTTCATACATATTGTGAACAAAACTACAAAGAAAAATAAGCACAAAAGAAAATAAAACAAAAATTAGAGAGCATTTGAAGTTACTGCCGTAGTTTTTATTATGGGCTTTGTTAATTTGACAGCGATTTTTCCTGAAGTTGCGGACTTATTCTGTTTAATCATTAAGATTTAAACAAATTTAAAATAAAGGGTGTTCCATCAGTTTTTGTAATTTTGACAACTTTGCTGTATCTTGGAAACCGTAAGAGCAAACTTCATGAAATTTTCAGAAACGGTAAAACAAAAAAATTCCAAAATTATAAAATCGCCAAATTAAAAAAAGCGCCAAACGAAAAAAGCACCAAATTAAAAAAAATTTCTAAATCAAAAATATATCGCGAAAAACCGGAAAAATCGCCAAAATGACAACATCGCCAAAATGAAAAATATCGTAAAAATGAAAAAATCGCCAAATTAAAAAAAATCGCCAAAATGAAAAAAATCGCGAAAATAAAAAAAATCGCCAAAATGAAAAAAAAACTCCAAAATGAAAAAATCGCCAAAACGAAAAAAACCCCAAAAAACAGGAAAAAAAATCGCCAAAATGAAAATAAACCCCAAAACAGAAAAAAGTAACCTAAATGGAAAAAAGTACACAAGTACACATTGGAAAAAAAAGTGACCAATTTTGGTCACAAGTAACCAAAACGGCAACGCTGGTTGTGACTCTATATAAAAAAATCTACATGAATTGCTCGTACTCACCGCGAGAAATATGTATGTGTGTATGTATTAATTTGCATGAATCAAAGATTCATGATTAATGCTAGGAACACAATTGGGACGAACGCCGAATTTCGGCCACGTCGACGAATTCGTCGATAAGAGTTCGTTGCGCAAATTCGTCGTGTGTAGCACAACAACAACGAATTTACGCAGCGAATCCCTCTCTTATATTTAATAAAGTTGGTTGTTGTGTGTACAAAGACAGAGAGTGAGAGAAAGAAAATTGTTTTTTCGTCGTTCGTCGGCGTACAAATTAGAAATAAACTTATCTCAGATCTCGTCACGCACGACGAATTTCGTTGTACGGCGGTGTTGTGTTCATTTTCATATGCACACATGTGTTTTATTTTTAATGCATTAAACCAGAGCTGGCCACCGAGAGAAACAAGAGAGATATATATAAGCGTATGTGTATTCATTTGTATAAAAAGCCAATTGATGTTGGACCCTTCGGCGCTTCTCTGGGCAGCCTACCATTAAACACATACACCACAGCAGGCTACACGAAAACACAACTTGCTGTCTTCAAAAGAATAATTTTCATATGTATGAACATTTGTATTCTATCCTTGACATTTGGTAGTCGGTAGCTTGCTGTGGTGAATGTGTTTAATGCATAATTTGTATAAAAAGTTGAAATTTCGGCTCGCTGGTGCCGGTGAGAGAGACATTGAACATACATACATACATATCCACTTTACAGTTTCAGGTACTCATCATACCCAATCTTAACAAGATTTATTACGTTGTTGATTTCAACTCTGTAACTCACGATGCAAAAGCAGGTATGAGGTGTGACTGATTCAAATAGTAACACTCTCGGTTGAACTACGGAATTTCCGCCATTAACTGGTCGTTAAAAAACGAATTCCGGGAACTCTCGTCATTCTCTTGCAGTAAAAAAAAGTGATTGAAAGGGATTTCCATAATTTACAGGCCATTAAGAAAACTAATTGCAGGGATTACCGCTAAGCTTTTGTTACTACTGCCTTATTCATAAAAAATAATAATATCGTTCTTTAAAAAAAGACTCATATATTTTATTTTATTTTTGTGGCCTCAAAACCAGGGTTTGAATTCTTGACTTCAAAATAGCATCAGCACACAAATTATGCTATGCTTCGACTTCTGCTATTCATACCCATTTTCCACACGGAAAGTTTACTTTGCAAAGTCTTAATTCAGCTGTGTGAAAGACAGAGGTCGTAGTACAGTCTCTTTCTGTCTTTCTCCCAGCTGAATTAAGACTTAGCAAAGTAAACTTTCCGTGTGGAAAAAGGGGTATCACATTGTATAAGCAGCAGCAATCAGCATCAGCATACAATGTAAAAAAAAATATTTGCTTAATGCTGTGCTGTGAAATGTTTGAAGCAAAAGCAGTCAGCTATTTGTATTTCCGTCTCTGTCTTTCTTACAGCTGAATTATGAGTTGAGCAACAAAAGTTGAAACGTGTGAACCGGGACTAAGGAATTTAAATTGTGTACAATATGAAAAAGGAAAGAAAGTGAATAGGTATGCATAGGTGGGAATATACATACACATACTATCTACATACATGCATGTATGTATGTTTGTATACTTACATTTTGGTTGTTTGTTTGAAAATTTTATAATTATTATTATTATTTTTGGCCAATCGAAATTTTATGTTTTGTTGTGTTATATAATTCAGCTACGAGGGCAGTTCGGAAACTTCTTAGCCTATCAATGAAAGAAAATAGTTAGTTTTTCAAAAATATTTTTATTTTTCAATATAATCTCCTGAAACTTCAATACACTTAGTCCAACGCTTTTCTAGCAATTCTATCCCTTGATTAAAATTATTTTCCTCAAGGTCTTCAAAATAGTGGTTTACAACTGTAATTGCATCTTCATTTGAGTTAAAACGCTTGCCACCAAGGAATTTTTTTAGATGTGGGAACAGGTAAAAGTCACTGGGAGCCAAATCAGGAGAATAAGGTGGGTGGTCAAGCAACTCGTACTTTAATTCGTTGATTTTAGCCATTGTTAAAACACTCTTGTGCGCTGGTGCGTTGTCTTGATGAAAAATTATTTTTTTGTGTTGTAAACCAGGACGTTTTTCTCGAATTTGTACATTTAATTGATTCAAAAGGTTGCAATAGTACTCTGAATTTATTGTTTTACCCTTTTGCAGATATTCAATCAATAAAATACCTTTGAAGTCCCAAAAAACCGTTGCCATAACCTTACCAGCCGATTGAATTATTTTTGCCTTCTTTGGGGCACTTCCTCCAGCTTCAGTACATTGTTTGGATTGTTCTTTTGTCTCTGGAGTATAGTGGTGGATCCATGTCAGTAGTATATTTATGGGCATTCTGGCACACGTGTATTTTCGCCATAAGGATCATTCTAATTATAATAGTTATGGGCATTCTGGCACACGTGTATTTTTCCATAAGGATCATTCTAATTAGATCCAATTAGAAAAAAAATTCTAATTGGATCTAATTAGAATAGATTATTCTAGTTAGATCCAATTAGAATTGTAGATCATTCTAATTAGTATATATATGTGCATTCCAATACATGTATTTTCCCATAAGGAAGGATATTCCAATACATGTATTTTCCCATTAGGAAGGATATTCCAATACATGTATTTTCGCATAAGGACGGATATTCCAATACATGTATTTTCTCATAAGAAAGGATATTCTAATACATACATATATTCCTACAACAAAGTTAACTTCAAATGAGAATATATATTTTTCTCATAAAAAGTTTAACGAAGACATAAAGACCAATTATAAATTAATTTTAGTTATTGTTATTCAAAGATCCTTGAAATTACGTTCAACAACAATGGTAAGAATGAAGTTTAACATAATATTAGAATTTTTTATTTATTATATGAAAGTTTAAGAAATACATATAAAATTTAACTAATTTTTGTTTGTTTTTAGATCTATCAACAAATAATTAACATTGCCCAAGGAATAAAATCAGAATACACAAAAATTGATGATATTCCCTTAAATGAACCTTACAAGATTTTAAATTTTGAATGGAAGGTTACATAATATGGATCCAAAGTTATTGCATATTTAAACAACAATAAGTGGTTTTATCTTCCGGAAAGAATCGTTAAATATTTAAACAGAGAGGATCCTTACTTATCAAAAATGAATGACAAAATTTGGACAATTATTTACAAAGGACGTCAATCACCAAATGGTTCAGCAATATTCGAACTAAACTATAGCTAAATTTTTATTTGTCATAAGAAATTTTATGTAGTTACACAATTTTTAAAGCAATAAATATATTTAGTAAAGTGAAGTGACCCCTATTATTTATTGATTTTTGTTTTTATGTTAAACATGCACATGCACGTTAACAAAGTGAATTTGAAATCCATTTCAGGAAAATGTAGTTCAAAAAAATTAAAATAAAATGCATATATTTCAAATTCATTTAAATTTTATGAAAATGAGAGTTTATGCTTAAAATAAGTTATCTTATTTATTTTCATTTTAAGAAAAAGGATAGGACATTTAAAAATTTGATGAAAGTTAAACATGCATGTACAAGACATGAAATTTAAACATGCATGTGCAAGACACATGGTCATATGTATATGTATGCATTACAATGTTTTTTTACTTTTTTGCACATATATAGAAATTTCAAAATTCTCACCAAAAAAATAAATTACATGAAAAAATATTCCTATAAGGAAGGATGTTTCCATTGCATGTAGTGCGTAAGCATGCTTTTTCATGTCACAGCATTTAGATGTATTTTGCTTTACTCTAATTTTCATTTTAAGAGAAAAAAAAGGATAGGACATTTAAAAATTAACATGCACATGCAAGACACATGATATTAAGTATTTTTAAAGTATTAAGAACGAGAGACATGCGTATGCATGCTTTTTGCGCGTGTAGATTTACGTGGGTGAGTTGCTGAAATTTACATTTTATTTGTTCTGAGAAAAAGGGTACACGAAAAACAAAAAACTGATAACAAAAACAAAAAAAAAAATATTTCGTGAAGGACAAACAAATCTAATTTTCATTTTAAAGAAAAAGTATAGGACAGTTAAAATTTAATTAGTGTGCATACTTTGCTTATACATACCGCTGTATGTATGTATGTATGTATGTATGTATGTGCATGCATGCGTTAAAAGAAAAAAGGTATGCGAAAAACTAATTACAAAAAAATATATTTCTATGAAGGACAAACAAATATTTTTCCTTTATTGCTTAAACTCACTAATTTACAAGATCATAAATGTAGATAAATATGAAGATTTTCCAATTACAGGTAATTTTCTATAGATGAATGTATGCATATATTGCGTGTAGAAAAAAAAGTATAAAATAAAACATTTTTCTGAACAAAATTCTAGTCTTGTGACATCATTCAAAAACGAAGTGTTGTGTGAAAAAAAAGAAAACTCGAAATTTTTATTGTTATATACATATGTGTATAGATTTAAATATTTTTAATTCATAATAGGTAAGTTAAATAATTTTAAAAATAGTAACCATTGATTTCTAACGTTTTACACAAACAGTCTGTAAATTTGTTTTATACATTTTTAGTATATTTAAAAACGTTTATACAAAAATAAAATGATATCGAATTTAGAATGCAAAGAATGCAAAAGAGCTTTCCTAACTGAGGAAAATTACAGAGAGCACGAACGAAGTCATGCTTCAAGCTCCAGTCGTGTAAGGCTTGTAAAAAGTGCGTTTAAAAAAAGACTTGTGACACTTGTTTACATAAACGACAACGAGGAATGCCTCCTCCCAGAGGTGTTTATGAAAGAAGCTGTGGAGTCATTAAAAAAAGAAGTTGACTACTTTTTAAGAAATAATGGTGCTCTAAAATATAATATGGAGATGTATGGCTTATATGCTTGTCCCAAAATGAGCGACCTAGAAAATACACCAATAGAGGTAAAACATTTCCAAACCAAAATGAAAGAAGTTTTCGATATTGATGAACTCACAAATGAATATTTCACTAATATTCAAAATATATTAGCAAAGATGGAAGAGTTTCAAGAGCGGGATAGTGGTTGGACTCTAGTTCAACTTTTAAAACTTCACCTGAACTTAAATAAATATCAACCACTGAAAGGTTCTAGTTTTATAGCTCTCCCGCCTAAACTGATGTCAAAAAAAGCATGTATAAATGTACAAAATGATGATGATTTTTGTTTCAAATGGGCAATTTTATCAGCCATATCAACTCATAGAAATGCGCAACGAACTAGTATTTATGGGATCAACATTGCTGATGAGATAATAAATCTAAATGGATTTTCTTTAAATTTTAGTGGGTTATGCTTCCCACTTAAAATAAAAGATATACACATTTTTGAGACCAATAATCCTAATATTAGTATAAACGTTTTTGGCTATGAGATGGAAAAAGACTTAGTTGTTGGCCCATATTACAAAACAAAAGCAATAAAATCTAAGCATATACAGCTATTGTTTTTACAGAAAGATAATGGAGGAAATATAGTTTCACACTATGTATATATCAAAAATATTTCAAGGTAAATGTGATTATTATAAAAAAAAAAAAAAATTATAATAATTATATGTTTAATTTTTATATTTATTTTACATAGATTGATTCGATCACAACAAACTAGCCATCATGGAAGCATTATTCTCTGTGATGACTGTTTACAGAGTTTCCATTATCAACAAGACTTAGAAAAACATCGACAGCATTGTAAAAGATAGGTTTCTTATGCCCCCAACAAGATAAGTCAATATTAGAATTTAATAATTATAATAATAGTATAAATGTACCTTTTGTAATGTACGCTGATTCGGAATGCATATTTGAAAATATTCAAACTTGCATTCCGCGTGGTAATGTTTCGTCAACAACATTAGTTGATAGACATATTCTCTACGCAATGTCGTATTTTATTAAATGTAGTTTTAATGACAAATTAAACAAGTTACGTACCTTTAAAGGATTAGAATCGGCTAAACTATTTATAGAAAGTTTAATTCGGGATATAAGAGATTTAAATAATAATTATTTGACAAAAGTAAAACCATTGACCCCATTAACTGAAGTGGAAAATTTAAACTTCCATGCTAATAATATATGCCACATTTGCTCTAAAATAATTTTAGATGAATCAAAAGTTAGAGATCATTGTCATTTGACTGGTAAATATAGGAGGGTTGCACATAGTTCTTGTAATCTTAATTATAAAGTACCGAAATTTGTCCCAGTTATTTTTCACAGTTTTTCTAGTTATGACTGTCACCTATTTGTGAAGGAGCTAAATAATATAAATGATGGTCCAATTAATATCATTCCACTCAATAAAGAGCTATATATATCACTCTCTAAAACCATAAGCGACAACAATAATGGTAATATAGAAATTCAATTTTTAGATTCCTATAGATTTTTACAATCAAGCTTAAATGATTTAGTTAAAAATTTAGGTAAGCAGGATTTGAAAATAGTTAAATCAATGTTTGGTGAAAATGAAAGTAAATTTAATTTACTTGTTAGAAAAGGTGTCTTTCCATATAGTTATTTAAATTCTATCGAAAAACTCAAAGAAACTTCTCTACCGAATATTGAGAATTTTTATAATAAATTAACAGATGAAGATTGTTCTCAAGAAGATTACACACATGCGAAAGAGGTATGGAGTACTTTTGTGTGTACAACTTTAGAAGATTATTTAATTTTATATTTGAAAACTGATGTCTTGTTATTAGCTGATGTTTTCGAAAACTTTAGATTTCTTTGCAATGATATTTATAAACTAGATCCTTGTTATTACTATACCGGTCCAGGATTTTCTTGGGACGCAATGTTAAAAATAACAGATATTAAATTAGAGTTATTGAGCGACATAGATATGATTTTATTCATACAAAAGGGGATAAGGGGAGGAATAGTACAATGTTCTCAACGACATGCCATTGCAAACAATAAATATATGAGTGATTACAATGAACATCTTCCATCTAAATATTTAATGTATTTAGATGCAAATAATTTATATGGTTGGGCAATGTCTGAAGCTGTACCAGAAGGTAATTTTGAATGGGAAACAGACATTGAAAATTTTTGTTTGGATACTATACCAGAAGATTCAACTACTGGATATATATTAGAAGTAGATTTGACGTATCCAATAGAAATTCATGATATTCATAATAACTTACCATTTTGTAGTGAAAATAAAAATCCTCCAAATTCTAAGGAAAAGAAATTAATTTGTGATTTAAATGATAAAAATGAATATGTAATACATTACAAAAACTTACAACAATGTTTAAAACATGGGTTGAAGTTAAAAAAAATTCACAGAATTTTGAAATTTAAGCAATCAACATGGTTAAAGCCATATATTTCATTAAACAATTTACATAGAACTAATGCAAAAAACTCTTTTGAAAAAAATTTCTTTAAGTTACTAAATAATGATGTCTACGGTAAAACGATGGAAAACGTTGACAAGCGTAAGAATATAAAATTTTTAATCGGTGGGAAAGCATTGGAAAGAAAATGGGAGCTCATGCCTTTATTGCCAAACCAGAATTTCATTCCTTTAGCATATTTCAAGAAAACATGATAGCAGTGGAGCTAAACAGAAGTTATTCGTTTTATAATAAACCCATTTATTTAGGATTTACAATCCTAGAACTTTCAAAGTGGAAGATGTATAACTTTCATTATGATTATATGCTTTTAAAATATAACATCAAAGCAGATCTAAACTATATGGATACAGATTCGTTTATATACACAGTAGAAACTGATGATTTTTATAAAGATATAATAAACGATATTGATACACACTTTGATACATCAGATTATGAAGCGAATAATAAGTTTGGTATTCCACAGAAAAATAAAAAAAAATTAGGTATGATGAAGGATGAAAATAATGGTAAGTTAATGAAGGAATTTGTGGGTCTAAGAGCAAAAATGTATGCATTCAAAACGATAGATATGAATGAAATCAAAAAGGTTAAGGGCATTAAAAGTAATATAACTAGAAATTTAAGTCTATTAGATTATAAAAACTTTTTATATAATAAGAAAATATATTATGGAAATATGTATATTTTTAAATCCAAACTTCATGATTTATATACTTCTCTAATAAATAAGATATCTTTAAGTTATCTAGATAATAAAAGGATTGTATATAATAATGTAAATACACTTGCTTGGGGGCATTACAAAGAAGAATTTATCAATGAAAGAGATGATGATTTTGTAATGGAAATTGATAATAGAGCTAATCAAAACACAACTAATTGTAGTATAGATCAATTTTTAAATGATGATGATGATGATTTTGTAATGGAAATTGATAATAGAGCTAATCAAAACACAACTAATTGTATTATAGATCAATTTTTAAATGATGATGATGATGATTTTGTAATGGAAATTGATGATAGAGATAATCGTAATACAACTAATTGTATTATAGATCAATTTTTAAATGATGATGACGATATTTTTATGCAAATTGAATGTTAATTTTATTTATTTATTAAAATTTTGTTTTATAAACTCAAATTATATTGTAATTCAAAACGACATCGTTAATTAATAAGAAAAATATAAATAAACTTTAACGTATCCGTTTGTGGATATATTTATATAAATATTTGTTTGAATTATTTTAAATTACATTTATTAACTAAGAATTTGAAACATAGGTGACCAGAATTAAATGTATTAAAGTTTTGTTTTCGCTCATAATTATATATAATGGGTATCTTTAAATTATTAACAAGTTCAATTGGAGGTTGTAAGTTTCCAAAGCTATCAAAATATTCTTTATAGTTATGATTTTTATAATAGGCTACCCAGTGAGTTCCAGCACCACGATAGTTATCTAGATTAACAATACCACATTCTTGAACTAATGGTTTTTTAGGCAAACGATCTCGCATAAACACACCTCTAAAATTTTCGAGTTTTTTACCATATTTTATTAAATCTAGATCAGTTAATGGTCGATTGGGTAGGTTATCTAAAAGTTTTTTTGGAATCGGTTTATAATACAGTCCATATCCAGATTTATATGGTTTAAGATATAAGCCTTTTCCCATAACAATTGATTCCATGTGTCTATTATGCCGAGTAGCCTCGGCTAGTTGTTCTTTTTCATTTTTAATATCATTTACAGCCTTCAGTTCTCGTTGTACCTTCATAGTGAACAGACGTAATAGCGGAATTTTTCTTATATACAAACTAAACAAAAAAAAAAGCATACAAAAAATATTCGTAGTACATATTAACTTTGATAAATAAGCATTTTTTTTGCTTTGATAATATTTTTACATATAGAAATTACAAAAATAAAAAAAAACCGTAAACAAAAAAACATACAAAATACCCTTGAGGAATACTCTTTATGAGTACCCCAGAGGAAAAAAATAGTGAAGTGAGTTCTAACGGCAGAAATGCCTATTTTACTGTGAGTTTTGATGCTCATAATGATAACAATAAAAATAAAATATCTGATAATAGACTTGCTGTGAGTTCTGAAGCTCTTAATAAAAATCAAAAATCTGATAATAGACTTTTACTAACGGCAAAACCACAGTTTCGTCAGCGATCAACTTCGCTTTGTCCAATGCCAACTAGTGAATCGTTGACATTATTGCCTAGTACTTCTACATTTAACTCAGCGATATCATCCGCTTCGGGCTCGTGGTCAACAATTAAACAAGTTGTTACTGAAGACAACAGTAGTACAAAACCAAAGGTACAAGTAGGAATGGACAGATATATAACCATTTTAAAGCGCGGGCGAAGCCCAAATTCTACTAAAATTGGATCCGCCCCAAAGATGTCTAGGGATAACAGCACATCTTCTATCAATCGTCAAAATCGTTTTTCATTATTGCAAGACAAAAACGACAAGCCCGCTGCATCATCACAAAAGTCTTTTAAGCCACCACCTATTTATCTGAGAGAAAAAAATTCAAACGCGCTTCTAAAAAATCTACTGTCGACAATTGGTGAAAATACTTTTCACATCATTCCAATTAAACGAGGTAATATTGATGAAACTAAAATCCAAATATATGATGAAAAAGATTTCCGAAAAATTGTTAGTAAGTTTGAAAAAAATAAAACAAATTTTTATACATATCAACTTAAGAGTGCTAAAGGCCTACAAATAGTATTAAAGGGCATAGATTCATATGTTGAGCCTGAAGAAGTAAAATGTGCACTTATCGAACAAGGATTTAAAGTAAAAATTGTTACCAATATAATCAATAGAGAGAAGATTCCCCAGCCTCTATTTCGTGTTGAACTGGAGCCGAATGATATACAGTTAAAGAAAAATGAGACGCACCCAATTTATAGTCTAAAATACCTTTTACACCGAAAAATCTCAGTTGAAGAGCCACGTAAGCGTTCAGGTCCCGTACAGTGCCATAATTGCCAAGAATATAGCCACACAAGAACCTACTGCAAATTACCTACAGTTTGTGTTATCTGCGGTGAATTGCATGGTACTGCTAACTGTACCAAGCCAAAAGTACAAGCTGAAAAAAAATGCAGTAATTGTGGAGAAAATCACACCGCTAATTACAGAGGATGCCGTGTATATTCTTTCGTTAAATAGGCTATGGGTCAAAAATCTAAATTAGCTCCAGTTCAATCAGCAAATGCTTATAGCGCCACTCTGCCTCAAACTAGCCAACTAGTTAATTCACGTGTATCGTATGCCGATGCTGCTAAGACTAGTTCTATTCCCACACAAAATGTTCCACCGCCAAGTAATTCAACGAATGCAAACTCTAGCTTTAACTTTAGTCGTCTTGAAGCTACTATTGAGAATCTGGTGCTAACTATAAACAACTTTACAACAAATATGACTAGCATGATGCAAGAAATGCTGAGAATGCAGAATACTCTGCTTCAAGCATTAGTCAACAAACCATGAACACGTTAAAACTATGTTTCTGGAACGCAAACGGCATTCGCCAACATAAAAATGAACTTGAGCACTTCCTCACGGAAAAAAATATTGATATAATGATGGTCTCTGAGACTCACTTGACTTCGAGAAGCTGCTTTAAAATAAATGGTTACACTCTATATGATTCAAAAGACCCGAGAGGGAGAGCATGCGGTGGATCAGCAATTCTAATTAAGTCAAGACTCAAGCACTATATCCTTGAGAACGTTAGTGAAGAATATATGCAAGCTACGAATATTTTCGTAGAAAATTTTTGTGCGAACTTCGTGATATCATCAATTTACTCACCTCCCAGATTTTCAGTTACCGAAGATCAGTATGAGAAGTTCTACAAATCGCTTGGATCTTGTTTCGTGGCAGCTGGTGACTACAATGCAAAACATACGTACTGGGGCTCGCGTCTTGTTACACCTAGAGGTAGAGCGTTGTTTAATACAATTTCAAAAATGGGCTTAGATGTCATTTCGAGTGGGGAGCCTACTTACTGGCCTACTGACGTAAGAAAAATTCCAGATGTTATAGATTTTGGCGTCACGAAAAATATCCATAGGGACTTAATTCACGTAGAGGGCTCTGTAGATCTGTCCTCCGATCGCTCTCCCACAATAGTTACAATTTTCAACCCACTAAGGAGTGATTTAACTAACTCATATGCGAAAACGATTAACAGGGTCAACTGGCTAGGATTCAAAAAATATATTATTAGTCACTGCGTAGAAAAAATTCAGCTAAGATCACCTGATGATATTGAATTTAGTATTGCCAATCTTAACGAATACATTAAACAGGCTGCTGAACATGCCACTACTTCCTATCCGCAGACTGGCTTTAATAGAATTTATTCTACGGAAATTGAACGTCTTGTATGTGAAAAAAGGAGAGCTAGAAGAGAATGGCAACAACACCGATCACCCCTAAATAAAATCAGACTTAAAGAATGTACTAAACGACTCAAAGAGCTGCTATCGTCGGAAAAGACTGCATTACTGGAAAAGTATTTAGAAGGCCTTGATGTAACGTCAACATCTAATTACTCTTTATGGCGCGCTACTAGAAATCTTAAAAGACCCGTTGATCTCAAATCACCATTGCGTACTTCGACTGGAGGCTGGGCAAGAAGCGATAGTGAGAAAGGTAACTTATTTTCTGAGCATTTAAAATATGTATTCACTCCCAATTCATGTACGGGTGCTGCCGATTTACCGAGTGTAGTCTCTCTACCCCCTCATCCCTTAAGGTTTATGATGCGTGAACTACAAAAAATAGTTGCTGAACTCGACCCTAAGAAAGCTCCAGGTATTGATGGCATTAGTAACAAGATGCTGATGAACTTGCCTCATATTGCAATAAGAATTTTGCTATTTATTTTTAATGCCATTTTACGAATGCAGTATTTTCCACATATGTAACTGGAAACTTGACAAGATTAAAATGATTCCAAAGCCAGACAAAGATCTTACCAAGGCTGAGTCATATAGGCCAATAAGTCTGCTATCAACAATGTCAAAGCTTTTCGAAAAACTGCTCATGGCTAAATTGTCCACAATTTTAGCTGATACTGGGTGCATCCCGGACCATCAATTTGGCTTTAGAAGTCAGCATAGCACTATTGAGCAAACGCATAGATTGGTTCAAATTATAAGGAGGACTTTTGAAGAAAAGAAGTATTGTTCTGCCCTTTTTATTGATGTTTCTCAGGCATTTGACAAAGTATGGCACAAAGGCCTAGTTTTAAAATTGAAGACATACCTACCAATAAATATACAAAAGCTTTTGGAAAGTTATATTGTTGATAGGACATTTACCGTTCATGAGTGTACCCGAATCTATATCTTCTGGTGTGCCACAGGGTAGTATTCTGGGGCCAGTCTTGTATCTAATATATACTTGTGATATGCCTGTGAGCAATAACATCCACACTTCTACATTTGCCGATGATACAGCCTGTTTGAGTATTCACAAAAATCCTGATGAGGCATCCCGCAATTTCCAAGCACACATTACCCAGCTTGAAATATGGTTGAACTTATGGAGAATTAAAGTCAATGAACAAAAGTGTGTTCATATAACGTTTACCCTAAGAAAAGATATCTGTTCCCCCATTCGAATCAACAATCAAAATATTCCTCAACATTCTCAAGTCAAATACCTTGGCATACACCTTCATCGAAGGCTTACATGGAAATATCATATTGACTCTAAGTTAACCCAAATGAAACTTAAATTGACTCAAATATATTGGTTAATTGGCAGAAATTCAACACTCAGCCTAGACTGCAAACTTTTGATATACAAGTCGCTTTTGAAGCCAATATGGTGCTATGGAATTCAGCTGTGGGGCACTGCTTCAGCTTCAAATGTCGAGAGAATCCAACGAAGGCAAAACAAAATTTTGCGTTTGATAACATCTGCTCCATGGTACGTTAAAAATTCAAATATTCATCGTGATTTAAATATGCCACTAGTTAGTGAAGAAATTGCAAAATACGCAGGCAAATATTTAACTAAACTCGAGTCACATCCTAATCCGCTTGCCCGTAATATTTTGAGCTTTACTGGACACATCCGCTTAAAAAAAGGGACACAAGGGCTCTTATACCCAACACTCCAGATGGGACTGCTTAAAAATAGTTCTTTTTGATTATCACTACTTATGTATTATTTATAACTATCACTAAGCTTATGTCCGATATTGGTCGGGCCTAATAATTATATTTAGATTTAAGATTTGATTACTTATTGTTAGTTCATTTTTGAAGATACAATAAATAAATATGTATATGAAAAAAAAAAAAAAAATTTACAGCCTTAATAATAGACGATCCACCCGTAGTGTACAATAACTTTTTCATTTTATTTACTTACCGTATTTTGTCGTCAACAAAGAACCATTAAAGGTTTGCTAAAAACCTTTATTGAGCTTATGACTAGATATTATGGGTCTATGAACATGCAAAATCTAATCAATAATCCATCTTTTTCTGAATTTTAAGCGGATAAAGCTGTTAGGATTGGAATTAGTGGAACAAATCCACCGATTTTGGGCATTGGTATAACTCTCGGTATAACAATATTAGCCCTCTTCTTCCCTTTGAAGTTCGAAGTAATGGATTTTAACGCAATTTTAACAGCAGCCTTTAAGTTGTCTGGTTTTTCATTTCTGAAGAGGTTAAGAGTATTTTTAACAGCTTTTGAAAACAATTTTCTATCACATGTTTTTTTCATTTGACTCTTTTTTTTCTGTGACTTTTTAGATTTATGAATTTTTATATTATATATTTTATTAAGTTTTGATTTCATAGCGTTTGTTACGAACCAAGCGTTAGCCTTTTCTTTGAAATCACTATCTTTAGATTGCACTTGTTGCCAAGCTTTTTCAACTAAAATTTTATCCGCTTTATGTCTCTTATTAATATCGTTTGTTTCTGAATATGTAATATCGTGTTCCCTACACGCTGCATCCAATGAATTTATTCCCTTATCACCTCTTGCTAAACGTTTTTCAAGTTTTGTTCCAGGTCCACAAAACTGATAACCAGGTAAATGTAGTTCAACAGGTAATTTGTTTATTAAGTTGTTTACTAATCCACTACCAATATTATACTGATTATCTTTAACTCCCTTTTTATAGTTTATATTCATTTTTTATTAATTATATGATATGTGTGATGGGATTGACACTATAAACTTAAATGATGAGGTTTCGCTATATAATAAGAAATTTATATCAAAACCAAGTTAGTTATAAAAATGCGATTAGTAAAACAAGCTAAACAAATTGTAGTAAGAAATGCAGATGAAGCACAAGAAAACGAACCGAAAATTAAACATAGTACACTTTTACCAAATTCAATACGAGCATTAATTGTAGGTCCTTCAAATTGTGGCAAAACTAATGTTATGATTAGTCTAATAGAGAGCCCCAACGGTTTAAGTTTTAAAAACATTTACATATATTCAAAATCTTTATATCAACCAAAATACTGTTATCTCAAGGAATTGTTACACCCAATAAAAGGAATAAATATTTTTATATTTGCGGAAAACGAGAAAGTTATTAGTCCTACAGAAGCGAACTCACATTCTATCATAATATTTGATGATGTTATTTGTGGAAAACAAGACACTATAAGAGATTACTTTTGTATGGGCAGACATAAGAATATAGATTGTTTTTATTTATGTCAAACGTACACAAAAATCCCTAAACATCTTATACGTGATAATGCGAATATGATTATAATATTTAAACAGGATGAAATGAATTTACGACATATATATAATGATCATGTAATTGGTGATATGTCATTTAAAGAATTTACAAATATATGTAGTGAATGTTGGAAAAATAAATATGGCTTTCTTGTTATCAGTAAGGATAATTTGATAAATAAAGGGCGATATAGAAAAGGTTTTGATGAATTCATAGAACTATAAGTAAGCAGAACTTAAGTAGTTATAATGCAGATTGCAATCAGACATAAAACAGATCATAAGCAGATAAATATCAGTTGCTTAAGCAGATATCAGGCAGATCATTATCAAATATAAAACAGATTTCAAGCACATATAAAAACAATAACTATGGATAATAAATTGTTAAAGGATATTGTTAAGACAAGAGGAGTATTGAAAGCAAAATTAAATAATCTCAAATTAGACAATATAGAACGAGTTAATATTTTAGAAGATACATTCAAACCAATAACTCAACCTTTAAATACGATAATTGGAAAAATTAATGAATATCAAACTGATGATATATTGAATGATACATCTAAGTCCATAACCAAACCTTTGAATAAAATAATAAAAAAAGATGATGATTATAACTCAGATGATTATCAATCTAATGAGAACATAATAGATCCACAACTTCCACCACTACCATCCGACGACAGTTCAAACAATTTTGATGATGCAATATATTATAACCAAGTTACTGAAACTGATTTGAAAAAATATCCATTAGCTGAAAATATAGAATTACTCCTCAATAATAAAACAATAGATAAAATTTATGGTTTCAACATAGATGAAAGCGGAAATTGGCGATATGCAAATAATGAATTAAATTTTAATGCTGATAACTCTATTCAAATAGGGAATTCAACGTGGAAAATGACTCCAGGATTATTTGAATTAGTTTTCCATTCAAAGCCTCTACATTATAATAATGTAGAATTAAATAATGAATTAAATTTTAATGCTGATAACTCTATTCAAATAGGGAATTCAATGTGGAAAATGACTCCAGGATTATTTGAATTAGTTTTCCATTCAAAGCCTCTACATTATAATAAAAATGATTTAAGAAAATATAAAGAAATTTTAATAAGTACCAATGCTCACAAACGTCAATATCAATCAAAAAGTCAAATTAAAGGTACACGAGCTTATAAATATATTCGTATAATAAAAAATTTATTTAATACTAAACCAAATATTCTAACGAAAGGTAGTGGATTCTCGTTAAAGACTATTGATAATCGTAGATCTAGTTATATATATTGGAATGACACAAATGAATTAGTTGACAGATTACGTTTACTTATTTCATCAGAAAGTGTTGGTCATAATAATCACAATAACGAAATCATTTCCATTATTGAAGAATTGAAAGAAGCTGATATAATATATTAAACTAAAAATTACTTATATAAATAAGTTTGGAGAAACGTCCTTCCGACATAATCTAAATGACTCAAAGTTAAAATTATATAAATATAATTTGCAATTGAATAACATAACAAAAGATATAGAAAAACTGGATAATATAATTAAAACTATTAACAAACAACGTGAAGAACTTAAAAACGATTATAATTCTCAATTAAACATTATCAAAAGGGATGTTAAAGTATTACAAGAATTAATTACAAAAGGAATCAATGAAAATGTTGAAGCTATTGAAAAAATAGTGAGGAATCAAATAAGTTATGCAAATGAAGACTTTTCAAAGAATATCGAATAGAGATTCAATACACTTGAGGATTTTATATTTAAATCGATGAAGAGAAATGATGTAAACGTTGAGGTGAAAAAACGAAAACTTGAATTTCCTAAAATTAAAGGATAAAAATTTTATATAAATATTTGACACTCATATCTGAATGCTTAATAGTAAAGAATCTTAATTCAAAATGAACTTAGATAAAAGAGAAATAGTTGATGAACTTCATAAGCAAGCGCGAAAAAATTTTAAAAGAAGACGGGTTATCATAAAAGGAATCGATGATTTATGGCAGGCGGATGTGGTTGAGATGGGCAACTACGCAACATATAATAACGGTCACCGTTATCTCTTAACAGTAATAGATTCTTTTTCAAAAAAAGCTTGGTCTATAGCAGTGAAAAATAAAACTGCACTCAACATAACGAACGCCATGAAAAACATTTTCATAAAAAGCAATCGTAAACCAAAAAATTTACAAACAGATGATGGTAAGGAGTTCTTCAATAATCAGTTTCGTCACTTAATGCAATTGAATCAAATCAACCACTATTCAACATATAGTGTTCTGAAAGCATCCATCATAGAAAGATTTAACAGAACTCTTAAAGGAATGATGTGGAAGGAGTTTAGTTATCAAGGAACATATAAATGGTTAAACATATATAAGAACCTTGTAGAGAAATATAATAATACTTACCACAGAACAATAAAAATGTCGCCCAATGAAGTAAATTCATCAAACGAAAAATTTTTATTGCATACAGCTTACAACAATTTAAAAGTATTTACAAAACCAAAGTTCAAAGTGAATGATAATGTTAGAATAAGTAAATATAAACATATATTTGAAAAAGGTTATACACCAAATTGGACTACTGAAGTATGTACGGTTAAAACTATAAAAAATACTAATCCAAATACATATATATTAAAAAATTATCAAGGACATGAAATTAAAGGAGGGTTTTATGAGTCTGAATTAATGAAAACTAGATTTCCTGAAACTTATTTGGTTGAAAAGGTTTTGAAAAGGAAAAGCAACAAAATTTATGTTAAATGGCTTGGTTTTTCTTCAGAACATAATTCTTGGATTAATACAAATTATGATTAATAATAAAAACTGTGAAAAATTTAATAATTAACTTAATCATTCATGAACCACTAAAATGTCAATTACATTAACTTTAAACGGAGACTCTTCGCATCTTGTCGCAAACTATTTTCCGCCAATTGAACTAAATGAAAATTATGTTTGTGGCTTAATAAGTTTTGATACATATCATTCAATTCCAAATGTAGATGTTGAAAACAATTTATTTCATATTGGAAATCATGAAATAACAGTTCCAGTTGGGTCATATGAATTAACTGATATAGCTGAACTACTAAAAATTAAATATCATGATATGAATCCAACCGGTTCTCTTGATGTACGAGCAAATTATAATACACTACAAACATGTATAAAAAGCACTTCTGATTCAATTTATTTTAATAAAAAATCCTCAATTGGATCATTATTAGGCTTTAGTAGAAAAGTACTAGCACCTGGAATAGAACATTACTCCGATAAAACGATAGATATAACCAAAATTAATACAGTAATCGTTGAATGCAATATTGTATGCGGTTCGTATATAAACCACATGTCTACGCATATTTTACATCAGTTTTCGCTTAACGTTAGTCCTGGATATAAAATAACAGAGACTCCAACCACTGTAATATACTTACCTGTAAATTCAAGAACAATAAATAATATAATTTTGAAAGTTGTTGACCAAGACGGAAACTTAATAAACTTTCGCGGTGAAAAAATAACAATACGATTACATTTAAAGCCTATCAAAGAATGATAATATACAACAAAAGTGATCTATCGAATGATTTAACATTTATTCAATCACCATCAGCCGAAGACGAAGGTGAAAATTCATCAAATTTTTGCAAAAAGTTAAAAATACAATACTATAAAAATAATAAACATCGAAAGCCTAAAAAAGCTAACGTTTTAAATAAAACTAATCAGCATTTTTTAAAAAGTTTAGGATTTAAATTAAAATAATAAAATTAATCACGTAGTTACAACCAAGGAAAACAAACAAATGAGTAGTATAATTAATATATTGCAAAAGCCTCAAGTGGATAATTCAATTATCAAGAAGGAGTAGCACAGTTATACATCATATTTACAGTCATTTAAAAATAATGATGAAATTCGTATATCAATTCAAAACCAAGATTTGTATGTTTTACCAAGTGAAAGTTTTCTATATATCGAAGGTCTTGCAACAAAGGAAGATTCAACAGTTTCTACATCCATACGTCTCTTAAACAATTGTATGGCACACCTATTTGATGAAATTCGTTATGAAATTAATGGTATAGAAATTGATCGCACACGTCATTTGGGTATTGCAACAGAATTAAAAAACTATGTTTCGTTGAATAAATTTGAAAGTGATAGTCTACTAAATGCAGGATGGTCACCATTTAACAATGATAGTCTTATACCCGAAAATGGATATTTTAATTTTTGTGTACCACTAAAATTACTACTTGGATTTGCCGAAGATTTTCACAAAATAATAGTTAACTCTAAGCATGAATTGATTCTGTTACGATCTAAAGATGATAAGCAAGTTTTTAAATCTCAACTATCAACTGAAAAAACCAAGTTAACAATTTTAAATATAACTTGGAAAGTACCACACATTCAACTTGCTGATGCATACAAATTGCAGATATATAAAACAATAAATAACCGTCATCCATTAAGTATATGTTTTAGAAGTTGGGATATGTATTATTATCCTTCACTTCCAGAAAGTACAACAGTTTTGTGGAATGTTAAGCTAGCTGCTCACAACGAAAGACCACGCTTCCTATTGTTAGGTCTTCGAAATAATGACAACAAGTTTCAACATTGTGATTTAAGTGATGTAAAAGTACATCTTAACTCTGATACATATCCTTATGATGATCTAAATCTTAAGTTTGATAGAAATCGTTTTGCTATTCTATATGATATGTACTTAAAATTTCAACAAAGTTATTATTCACGCAACACCCAACCATTATTAACACCAGAAAACTTCAAAACTATGGCGCCAATAGCTGTCTTGGATGTTACACATCAAAATGAATTAGTCAAAACTGGACCAATCGATATTAGAATTGAACTGAAGACTTCAAAAAATATATTACCTAATACATCTGCGTATTGTTTAATTATTCATGATAAAATATTTGAATATATTCCACTAACAAACGAAATTCGATAATTGATATAACTTTATTTTTAGTTAGTTTAAGAGACTAATAATTATAGATATACATAAACTAAAAAGTACTTGTATACAATTTATATAAATGTTAACTGTAATAACATTATTGTTTATTCACAAACATTTGGTCTACATACTCAGTCACACTTATTTGTAAGGATGTTACTCAACGATATATATGAATTTTTAAAAAGATGTTCACACATTGTCTCCAACGAAGATAGATATAAACTGATTAATATTCAATCACATCTCGAAGAAGTAAATAACTTAAAAACAACGAAAAACAAATTTGGAGAGCATTATGAAGATTGTTCATGGTCTAATGAGAATGAAACTTGTGGACCCGACACTTGTTCATGTTCATACAAAAGAAGACAAAATATGAGAATAGAGGAAGAAGCAAACAAACTAATGAAATTCTATTATAACATATATAATGTCAGTAAATGTAAAAACTGTAATTTTCAAAAAGTTTAGTTAATAAAAATATTTATTTAAAAGAAAAAAAAACATATTCATTTATTTAATAATAAAAAATGGAAAAATATTTTACATTATTCTATTAACCCATATTTTCGACCCTTCTTAATGCGTCTAAAAGAATTTCATCCTGCCCATCATGTAACAATAAATATGCTGCTACATCCACCGGTGGCAAAACTATTACTTCCCTAATATCGATGGGCTCTTTAATGTTTAAAAATATATCTTCATCGCCTTCTAATAGATGGTAGCTCTCGTGTGTTGCTGTTGATGATTCTGTAATTGCTGTAGGTGTTGCGACTGCTATAGTAGATGTCGATGTTGCGGGCTCAGTAGATGTTGATGGTTTAGATTCTCTCATTTCCTTATTTTTGTTAATTATTCTCCTATATAAAGGAGTATCCCAAAATTTTTTAGTTTTTAATTTTATTCCATGTTGATTCAGATAATGGCGTTTTTTGTTTGAACTGTTTGAAAAAGTAACTATTTGACATATTTCACAATATAATTTGTTACTATTCATTTTTAAATATTATTTTAGTTTTTTTTTTCACACAACACTTCGTTTTTGAATAATGTCACAAGACTAGAATTTTGTTCAGAAAAATGTTTTATTTTATACTTTTTTTTTCTACACGCAATATATGCATACATTCATCTATAGAAAATTACCTGTAATTGGAAAATCTTCATATTTATCTACATTTATGATCTTGTAAATTAGTGAGTTTAAGCAATAAAGGAAAAATATTTGTTTGTCCTTCATAGAAAGATATTTTTTTTATAATTAGTTTTTTCGCATACCCTTTTTCTCAGAACAAATAAAATGTAAATTTCAACAAGGCACCCACGTAAATCTACACGCGCAAAAAGCATGCATACGCATGTCTCTCGTTCTTAATACTTTAAAAATACTTAATATCATGTGTCTTGCATGAGCATGTTAATTTTTAATGTCCTATCCTTTTTTTTCTTTTAAAATGAAAATTAGAGTAAAGCAAAATACATTTAAATGCTATGACATGAAAAAGCATGCAAAAGCATGCTTACTACTTAATATCATGTGTCTTGCATGTGCATGTTAATTTTTAAATGTCCTATCCTTTTTTTCTTTTAAAATGAAAATTAGAGTAAAGCAAAATACATTTAAATGCTATGACATGAAAAAACATGCAAAAGCATGCTTACGCACTACATGCAATGGAAATATCCTTCCTTATAGGAATATTTTTTCATGTAATTTATTTTTTTGGTGAGAATTTTGAAATTTCTATATATGTGCAAAAAAGTAAAAAAACATTGTAATGCATACATATACATATGTATGACCATGTGTCTTGCACATGCATGTTTAAATTTCACGTCTTGTACATGCATGTTTAACTTTCATCAAATTTTTAAATGTCCTATCCTTTTTCTTAAAATGAAAATAAATAAGATAACTTATTTTAAGCATAAACTCTCATTTTCATAAAATTTAAATGAATTTGAAATATATGCATTTTATTTTAATTTTTTTGAACTACATTTTCCTGAAATGGATTTCAAATTCACTTTGTTAACGTGCATGTGCATGTTTAACATAAAAACAAAAATCAATAAATAATAGGGGTCACTTCACTTTACTAAATATATTTATTGTTTTAAAAATTGTGTAACTACATAAAATTTCTTATGACAAATAAAAATTTAGCTATAGTTTAGTTCGAATATTGCTGAACCATTTGGTGATTGACGTCCTTTGTAAATAATTGTCCAAATTTTGTCATTCATTTTTGATAAGTAAGGATCCTCTCTGTTTAAATATTTAACGATTCTTTGCGGAAGATAAAACCACTTATTGTTGTTTAAATATGCAATAACTTTGGATCCATATTGTGTAACCTTCCATTCAAAATTTAAAATCTTGTAAGGTTCATTTAAGGGAATATCATCAATTTTTGTGTATTCAGATTTTATTCCTTGCGCAATGTTAATTATTTGTTGATAGATCTAAAAACAAACAAAAAAATTAGTTAAATTTTATATGTATTTCTTAAACTTTCATATAATAAATAAAAAAATTATAATGTTATGTTAAACTTCATTCTTACCATTGTTGTTGAACGTAATTTCAAGGATATTTGAATAACAATAACTAAAACTAATTTCTAATTGGTCTTTTATATACATATTTGTGAGTCAATCGAATTCTCATTTTAATACAATTACTCAAATGAGAATCTCATTCGAATTGTTCCATTTACGAAAATGTCTTCGTTAAACTTTTTATGAGAAAAATATATATTCTCATTTGAAGTTAACTTTGTTGTAGGAATATATATATGTATTAGAATATCCTTTCTTATGAGAAAATACATGTATTGGAATATCCGTCCTTATGCGAAAATACATGTATTGGAATATCCTTCCTAATGGGAAAATACATGTATTGGAATATCCTTCCTAATGGGAAAATACATGTATTGGAATATCCGTCCTTATGGGAAAATACATGTATTGGAATGCACATATATATACTAATTAGAATAGTAGATCATTCTAATTAGATCTAATTAGAATAATCTACTATTCTAATTAGATCCAATTAGAATTTTTTTTCTAATAGAATGATCCTTATGGAAAAATATACGTGTGCCAGAATGCCCATAACTATGCTAATTAGAATGATCCTTATGGAGAAAATACACGTGTGCCAGAATGCCCATAAATATACTACTTCAGATTTAAGCAATCCCCTTGGCTTAAAAAATATATTGACTTAAACACATTTCATAGGACAAAAGCTAAAAATAATTTTGAAAAAGATTTCTTCAAACTTTTAAACAATGCTGTTTACGGTAAGACAATGGAAAACATTGAAAAACGTAGGGACATTAGAATTACTTCATCTTGGGAAACAACAAACAGGAATCATTTGGGGCTCAGAGCATTAATTGCGAAACCAAATTTTATACAGTTAACAAAATTTTCTGACGATATGTATGCGGTAGAGTTAGAAAAAATGGAACCACTATATGATAAACCTATATATGTTGGTTTCACAGTACTGGAGTTATCCAAGTGGAGAATGTATGACTTCCATTATGGCTTCATGAAGCCTAAATTTGGAGAGAACATTTCTCTCAACTATATGGATACTGACTCATTTATTTATTCAATTAAAACTGATGATTTTTACGATGACATCCTTAATGATATTAGTTTGAATTTTGATACGTCAGAATATCCTATAGATAACCAATTTCGTTTACCGCTACTCAATAAGAAGGTTTTGGGAATGATGAAAGATGAAAACAATGGGGATATAATGACAGAGTTTGTTGGTTTAAGAGCAAAAATGTATTCTCTGTCAACTCTTCGCTCGGAAGCTGTTAAAAAATCTAAAGGGGTCAAAAAGTCTGTAATTAAAAAGTTGTCCATTAATGATTACAAAAGTTGCTTATTTGAATCCAAAATTATCTCGGATGAAATGTTTTTGTTTAGATCTAAAACACATCAACTATATACCCAAAAACTACATAAAATAGCACTTAGCTTTTCTGATGATAAAAGAAATATAATGAAAAATAAAATTAAAACGCGCACTTGGGGACATTACATAGACCGAAACAATGAAACAATGGATGTAGAATAGAATGCTTCCTACCAAATTGCATGTAAGATGACAAAGACAATTTAATTTTGTACTAATTGTATTTATTTGTTAATGTAATTCTTTAATTATATACTTATTTGCTTATTATTTAATTTATTTATTTATTATTTCTTCAATTATTTATTAATTTATTTATTATTTACTTATTAGTTTATTAATTAATTTATATATTTATTATTTATTTATTTGTTTATTAATTTTTTTATTTATTTATTGTTTATATATTTGTTTATGAATTTATCTATTAATTTTAGTATTTTATTCACACAAAAACATGTAAAAATTTAATGGTTTAAAACTTTTATCTTTTTACCTACACCTAAATTATTTCTAAATTAAAATCAAAGATTCGATTAATGATCTTTTTTCTTTTTATATCTATATATTTTTATTTATACATAGAGTTAAATTTGTATTAGTACTAAGATTTTTAAGAAAAATGTTAAATAAAATATTGAAAAAATAATAAAATATGTAAATGGTTTTTATTTCAGTTCGTTTTTGTTTTCATATCGCTTAAACATATACAGTCTTGATATCTTTGAGAGGTCCTACACAAAAGGAATTGAATTTCACAATATCATGAAATTCCATTAAATTTCATTAGATATTTTCTTCTCAACACCAACTGTTTTAAAATTTTCTCATCCATGTTTAATAATAGCAAATAAGAGGTATCAGCTATTAGATAAGATATCAGCTATTAGATCAGGTATCAGCTATCAGATCAGCTTAGCAGGACCTGATCTGGTTTTGAGATCAGCCTATCAGGAGCTGGTCTGGTTTTGAGATCAGCTTATCAGGAGCTGGTCTGGTTTTCAGATCAGCTTTTCAGGACCTGGTCTGGTTTTCAGATCAGCTTATCAGGAGCTGGTCTGGTTTTCAGATCAGCTTTTCAGGACCTGGTCTGGTTTTCAGATCAGCTTTTCAGGACCTGGTCTGGTTTTCAGATCAGCTTATCAGGACCTGGTCTGGTTTTCAGATCAGCTTTTCAGGACCTGGTCTGGTTTTCAGATCAGCTTTTCAGGACCTGGTCTGGTTTTCAGATAAGCTTATCAGGTATCAAATCAGGTTATTAGGTAGCTGGTCTGGTTTTCAGATCAGCTTATCAGGTATCAGATGAGGTTATAGCAAATAGATGTATCAAGTTTAAAGTTAGATTAATAACTAAAGTCAATCTCTTATGAGCAGTAATTTATATAGTTATAAAATAGTCAAATTGTTTTCTATAACGAACATCATTTAATTTATCATCAAAAATCCATATTTATCCTTCCAACACTATACAAATTTATTGAAACTTTTCAAAATTCATATTACTGACAACATAATCCCTATAGACGAGCTTAATATTTTTCTCATCTTGATTAAACATTATTGTTGAGAATCTTCGCCTTGGGCTTTCTTCCAAGCACTTGTAGCTCAAAGAAATGGGAAGATTACTTCAATGTTTTTAGAATAATAATTTTCTTACAGGCGCATAAACCTGAAGAGTTTTTGTTTATTGTATGACCTCTCAAGCACTTTAACTTGGAGGTAAATTTATTTAGTTGGCGCAACAACAGCACTTGAACCGTGATGCTTATCTTAATTAAAAAAGACCGTTTCTTTCAGTTTCAAATTAAGAATTATTTTAATCATAATTTTCTTAGTCTTATATACTAGTTTTATCAAAGAAATATGATTAGTTTACATAAATTTTGCAGCAATAAAAAAAAACAAATTAAATTGCAATAATGACTTGTATTAAATTGTGCGGTATTAAATTACATTGTAGGAAAAGTAAAAATAAAAATAAATTGTAATAAAAATGTATTAATTTAGGTCAAGTGTGCAACAGTTTATTGAACTTAAATAAAATAATAAATGATTCTTGTGCATTATTATGTATTAATTTAGGAAAAGTGTGCCATATTAAATTACAATTGTAGGCAAGAATAAAGTAAAAGTAAATAAATGTATTGGCCAAATGTGTTAAGGTTTGTTGAACTTAAAATAAATAATGCTCGTGCATTAACATTCTCCCCCCGTTGAGTGCAGCTCAAAATATTTCTTGCTGTAGGGCTATTCTTGAATGTTGTGTTGGTTATTATATATGAACAGTGAAGTCTGAGTCTAGTTGTTGAATGCGAGGTGCTGGAATTGGAGTTAACCGTTGTTTGCACTTTTGTTTTACTAGTAGATATATGACAATGCTAAAAGCAATCACTAATGATGTATACCCAACCGTCATGTGATGATAGTTGTGAGCTTCAAGTTTGTTTGGGAGTCTTAATATCTCTTTTGTTGCTAATGATTGTTGTAGAGCTGTTAAATTTTTTACTTGGGAAATATATTGATTCACATCTTCTTGTGGTAACAATGGTTTAATGCGTTCTTCGTGTCGTTGTTGCGTGAGTTCCCAGAAGCTAGTATATGAATTTTCAATCTTGCTGGATATCTGGTTTTGTGCACGCAACGTCGTGAATTTGTATTTAAAAGTGCACTCTGGTTCCAATGCAAGCAAGCCAGATCCTTCAAGTGTGAATTGTGTGATTTCCGTTTTGCATAGTGCTGTTGCCTGAGACGGACTTGAAACTGAATATATCCATTTGTTTTGTTGATGAAGGGGAATCCAGACTTCTTTATCTTTTATTTGCTGTACTGAGCAGTCTGATTGGGTGTTGTTGTGAAATAAATTCAGCTCGCAGGCACATGTTGATGAGCCATTTTGATGCCTTATTTGGCCTTTAGGGCATAGATACATATCTTCTGTGATGAGTGAGCATAAGCTGAGTTCAGATTTGCTAATGCTAAAGTATTGGTTGAGAGCAGTGTTGATGATTAAAAGAGGTGCACATGGTTGTATTGCTACTAATGTGTCATTGATCCACGTTGGCACGGCAGTTCCAGTGACTCGCTGAGATGCATTTTAATTTTCCTTACTTCTTGTTGTAATTGATGAGGAGTCAAGAGTAGTGGGCTTATAATACCATGGTGAGTGTTTGTTAAAATGTCAAGTATGGATAATTGTGTCTGTTGGAGATTCGCTGCTGTAATTGTTAATTGGATGCACAACGAAAGAAAAATACGGTAAATCTTTTCTTGCTGCCATTCGTCGCTTACTATATTGCGTATTTGTTCAATTTGGAAATCAATTTGATCGAATTTTTTCTTTACTGCTTCTTGATCTAATCTCATTATGTTTATTGTAGCGTCAATGATTGAGGTTTGATTTTTTAAGAGATCGAGAAGATGTTCTTCGTTTTCTTTAACTTGAGAGATTGTACCAGCCATATCTTTGGCGTATTCGGAGTCTAATACACCAAAAAGTGAATGGGGGATATTTCCAACTAGATCGATTGCTGCTCTCTTTTTTATCCGCCCAGACAACAGAGTGCTGTCTAATTTTAATTCAGCTTCTGTGTGTTCAAAATGCTTGACCAGGCTTGTGCATGTAGTTTTGTCCTGCATTTGCTTGCATAGATCGTTTAAGGTTTGTGTTCCTTGCGAAAAAGTTGCCGCTTCAGTCCAAAATTCTTTTAAGTCATAGTAAACTAATAATTGCCATTCTGTAGTTGAAATTGTAGCGGATCCAATTCCTTCAAAATGTATGCCCAGACGATTTTCGAACCTTTTATTATGTATTTGTGCCCCTAATGCTAGCGGCATTAATATGATCGCCATCATAATAGTGAAGATGTTTTGGCTTATCGATATTCTTTTCCGTTTTTTATCACCTTGAGGCCTTTCGTTCTGGTGAATGCTTGTGCTAGTCGAGTCATCTTGTTGAGGGATTTCGTCATTTTTAGAATTATTAATTGGTAATAGTGCCAGCCTAGAAATTGGTCTTCTGCAAACTCCTTTTGATGTTTTGACATCAACTACTCGAATGAAGCCATCATCGCCGTTATGTGTTTTTACAACTCTTCCTAGAGGCCACTGTAAAGGAGTTGTGTTGTCCTCCTTTATTATTACCATGTCTCCCGATTTAATGTTATCCTGTTGTTTATTCCATTTGTGTCTGTATTGGAGTTCTGACAGATACTCTTTTGACCAACGCCTCCAAAATTCTGATTTTAAATGTGTGACTAACTTCCATCTGGTGAGAAGATTCTTTCGGTTTTCGGTGGCTGCTACGTCAATTTGGGAGTTGAGTGGTGCTCCTATAAGAAAATGGCCAGGGGTTAATGCCGCCAAATCGTTCGGATTATCTGACATCGGACTTATGGGTCGGGAATTAAGAATTCCTTCAATCTCTATGACCACTGTGTCAAGTTCCTCATATGTTAGTGATGCTGTTGATACACTTCGTACAAGGAGATGTTTGGCCGATTTTACTGCTGCCTCCCATAAGCCTCCGAAATGAGGTGCTCTTGGTGGTATAAAATGAAACATGATGCCTCGAGCTGTACATTCTTTATCTATTTTTTCGGTAGCTGACTCTCCGTAAACTGCTTCTGACAACTCTGCCAGTTGATTTTTGGCACAAACAAAATTGGTGGCATTATCACAGTATAAGTTTTTGCAATGGCCTCCTCTGCTTATGAATTTTTTTAATGCCCCTATGAATGCATCTGTTGTTAAACTGCTAACTAATTCTAGGTGCACTGCTTTGGTAGCAAAACAGCAAAATATCGCGATGTAAGTCTTCTGAGGCCTCTTTCCTCTGCTCTTATAGTGGACCTAAAATGGACCACAAAAGTCAACTCCAGAGTTAATGAAAGGTCGAGCTGGACTGATTCTTGTAGATGGTAGATTACCCATATTTTGAGTAAGAAGTTTTGGTTTAGCTCTAGCGCATTTTATGCAATGTTGGACAATTGATCGGGCCATTGACTTTCCCTTGATTGGCTAGTATTTTTATCTTGTGTGTGATAAGAGTGCCTGAGGACCACAATGACGGTTTTCCTCATGCACCATCTGCATCAGCAGTTTTGATATCGGGTCATTATAAGGGATAAGCATTGGGTGTTTGGTATCATACGGAAGCTCTGATGTTTCTAATCTTCCTCCTACTCTGATGATGCCGTTGGTGTGCAAAAATGGGGTAAGGTTATTATATGGGCTATTCTTGCTTACTTGCTTGTGCCTTATTAGGTGTTTTAGTTCTTCGTCAAAATCTGAGTGTTGCATTGCCCGTACAATCAAAGTAAGAGCTTGTTCCAGTTCTGGAACTGATAATAATAGCTTGGATTGTTGATTGTCCCTTCTTGTATTGTTGATGAATCTCACAATGTATCCAACTACTCGTTGTAGAGTTCTGAATGAGCCATTATGTTTAATGTTGTAGATCACACTATCTGTAGGATCACTCGCTGTGGTTGCTGCTGCTACACTTTTTCGCTCTATATCAGAATTCTGATCGATGATATTTGCTTTGGAGACTTCTTTTGGCCATATCTCCTGTTGTCCATGTAGAAATATGGGTCCGTAGAACCACAAATTGTTTGATGCGAGTTTTCTTGGAGAGATGCCACGCGACAAGATATCTGCAGGATTATCTTTTGAGCTGACATGTCGCCACTGTTCTGCTATTGACAATTCTTGTATTGCAGCTATTCTGTTAGCCACAAATGTTTGATATGATGATGATTGTGAATTGATCCAGGCCAAGACGATCTCTGAATCTGTCCATAAATAAGTAGGAACATCCTTGTATTTTAAGTCTTTCTTCACTCTTGAAGTGAGCTGAGCGCTTAATAGTGCTGCACAGAGTTCGAGACGAGGTAAAGTTTGACGCTTTAGAGGTGCGACTCGGGACCTTGAGCATAATAATCTCACAATAATCTGATTATTTTTCGTTGTTGATCTAATGTAGACTGCTGCGCCGTATGCCTTTTCTGATGCGTCTGCAAAGGCATGAATTTGTATGTTGGATGTCACATGTCCTTCGAAAATATGTCGCGTGATTCTTAGATCTTTTATGTGTTCTAACTCTTGTCTGAATGTAACCCAAGTTGAATGAAGATTTTCTGGCAGTGCTTCATCCCAGTCTAACTTTTTTTGCCATAGTTCTTGGATGAATATTTTGGCGGTAACTACAATCGGCGATAGTAGTCCCAAAGGATCAAACAAACTAGCTAAATCTGAGCTAACTGTGCGTTTTGTTATGTGATTAATTTCCCTTAGGCATACTTTCACACACAATTTATCATGTTGTGGCATCCATGTTAAGCCCAAAGTTTTCACAATATGGTTGTTCTCACTATCGAAGTCAACATTAACCTCTTGTTGTTCCTCGGCAACGTTTTGAAGTAGTTTTGAATGATTTGCTGCCCATTTTTGTAATTCAAAACCATGCTGGTGCAATATATGTTGTAGTTCTGACTGAATTGCTAGAACAGTGTGCAAGTCATCCCCTCCGCCAATACCGTCATCTACATAGAAGTTTTCGAGTAAAAATTGAGCTCCATGTGGGTATCGTATCATGTTTGTCTTAGCAATTTGTTCTAAGCATTTTGTCGCTAAATAAGGTGCAGATCTCGTTCCATATGTGACTGTATTTAGTTTATAATACCTTATTGGCTTGGTCGGATTTTCTCTCCAAATGATTATTTGAAAGTTTCTATCATCTGGGTGCATTACTATTTGGCGGTACATTTTTTTGATGTCGGTTGTGAAGACAAATCGTGGACACCGAAATCGTAGTAGAATAGAAAATAATTCACTCTGTACTATGGGTCCTGTATACATTATGTCGTTCAATGAAGCTCCGTTAGTAGTTTTAGTGGAGGCATCAAAAACTACTCGTAATTTTGTTGTTAGACTTTCAGGTCGAAGTACACAGTGGTGAGGAATGAAGTAATTTGGTGTTTCCATACAGTTTATGTCTATTTGGGCCATGTGCCCTAATGCTTCATATTCTTTCATGAAATTTATATATTGAGCTTTGATTTCTGGAGTCTTTGATAATCGCCTTTCTAATGATAGAAATCTGTTGAAAGCTACTCCATGGGATTCGCCAAGAGTGTTTGAGCTGGTGCAGAATGGAATTTTGACCACGAATCTTCCATTTTTGTCAATGGAGTGAGTTTGTGAAAAATGGTTTTCACATTGTCTTTCAGCCATCGAAAGACATCTGTCAGATGTGCTGATAGTTTCCAGTTCCCAGAGCCGAGCAATAGCTTCTTCCAAATTAACGTCGTCTTCAGTACATATTCCGCATGCTGCAATTGATGATTCATGTCCTCTAATTCTCCCAGAAATTACCCAGCCAAGTAAAGAGTTATTCAAAATGGGCAAATCGTTACCTAGTTGAATCTGCCCACCTGACAGTAGTTGGTGATGAAATTCTGCCCCAAGTAGAACATCTATTTTGTCAGGACGATTGAATTGTGGGTCTGCTAGCATAATATTCTTTGGAATTGGCCAATGATCTATATTGATAACTTGTGATGGTTGAGGTGAAATTATGTGCGGAAGGACCGCTGCTTCAAGCCGTGCGGTATAATTATTGATTCTTGAATGTAATGCTACGTTTACTCGGCGTGTTACTCTAGTGTCACTAGAAGCGATGCCACTAATGGAGATTGATGTTGGTTTAGTTGAAATTCCGAGACGTTTTACTAGACGTTCGCTGACGAAATTCAATTGGGATCCTGAATCGAGAAGTGCTCTGCATTGTATCTCCTTCTCATTAGCTCGTATTTTTATCATGGCTGTGCTCAGAAGGACGTAGCTGGGACTTTTGGATTGGTTGTACGTTGTAAGTGATATGGCGTCTTGATTTCCAGATGATAAATGATTGCCTTGCAGATCTTTGTTGTTTGAAATGTTTGTTGCTGGTGTTGATGATTTTGCTGGGTTATTGCCTTGACTTGTGCTCTCCAAGTGCAGCAATGTATTATGCTTTTTACTGCATTCCTTGCAACCCCTTGATATACAGGTTTTAGAATTATGACCGGGCTTCAAACAGTTCACACAGTATTTTTGCTTTTGAATGAATTGTAGTCTCGCTGATGTCGATAACTGACGAAACTTGGTACATGCGAATAACGGATGATTTCCATTTTTGCACATAATACATGAATTGTTGACTTGCTTTGTGGTGATGGAAGTACAGATCCTTGATTTTGACTGCGGCATTTTTTCAGAAAGCACTTCCATTGATTGGAAATTTCTTTCCAAGAATTCCAGTAACTCTGTGATTGTCGGAACCTCCCGAGGATTCTTCAGTGCTTGCTCGTATCGGAGACGCGTTGCTTGGTCCAATTTCTTTAGTAGTAGGTAGCATAATATTGGATCCCATGATTTCGTATCCAGCTGAAGATTTTGAAGCGCTAAAAGGCACTCCTTAGTTCTGTCATGGAGCGACTTGTAGTTGTCAGTATAGCCTTTAATTGGGGTATCTACTAACTCTTGCACAAGCTTGTTGACCAGTAATCTTTTGTTGTTATACCGCTCCACCACCATGGTCCATGCAGCGTCAAAATTTTCTTCAGTGGCAGCGAAGTGTTTTATCAAATTTGCTGCTTCTCCTACTAACTGTGTTTTTAAATACCACATCTTTTGAATTTTAGGTATTGATCGCTTTATCACCAGAGATAAGAATATATCATAGAATTCTTGCCACTTGAGGTGATTTCCATCGAATTTTGGTAGTGCGACCTTTGGCATAGGCAAGGAATCTGGATCACTGATGTTCTGCTGAGATTGTTCAATCGTGCTTACAGTATTAATTACCTTTCGCAATTTAGTCTCGATTTGTATAAAGCGCACAGAGTCGTAGCCTAGTTGCTCTGGGTTGTCATAGAGCTCAAATATTTGGAAATGTATGGCTTTAATGTCTTGCCATATGTTTAATGCGATGTTTCGGTTCTGATGAGTATATTCGTCATTAAGCAACCGTTCTAAAGAAGACATCATTACCGCTTGTCGACGTTTGAGCTTTATGAACTCATTTGTCTCAGCTGCTGGCACATCACAGCCCTCTTGTGGTGGAGTTTTGTCTGAAGTTGAATTTGCCATTGTGGATTATATCTAGCTGGCTATCACTGCTGCTAGTATTTCCAGTTGAATAATGTATTGCTGAACTGGTAATATGTTGAGTAATGAATTTAGACGTCCTGCTCTTGTAACAGGATCACGTCGGGGTCACCAAAATGTTGAGAATCTTCGCCTTGGGCTTTCTTCCAAGCACTTGTAGCTCAAAGAAATGGGAAGATTACTTCAATGTTTTTAGAATAATAATTTTCTTACCTCTCAAGCACTTTAACTTGGAGGTAAATTTATTTAGTTGGCGCAACAACAGCACTTGAACCGTGATGCTTATCTTAATTGAAAAAGACCGTTTCTTTCAGTTTCAAATTAAGAATTATTTATTCATAATTTTCTTAGTCTTATATACTAGTTTTATCAAAGAAATATGATTAGTTTACATAAATTTTGCAGCAATAAAAAAAAACAAATTAAATTGCAATAATGACTTGTATTAAATTGTGCGGTATTAAATTACATTGTAGGAAAAGTAAAAATAAAAATAAATTGTAATAAAAATGTATTAATTTAGGTCAAGTGTGCAACAGTTTATTGAACTTAAATAAAATAATAAATGATTCTTGTGCATTATTATGTATTAATTTAGGAAAAGTGTGCCATATTAAATTACAATTGTAGGCAAGAATAAAGTACAAGTAAATAAATGTATTGGCCAAATGTGTTAAGGTTTGTTGAACTTAAAATAAATAATGCTCGTGCATTAACAATTATAATAACATTTTCATTGTCTCTTGTTAAATGCTTACAGCCGTATTCATAAAAATTTTAAACAGCATTTTGAATGTTGATTAACCAAAATTCCCTAAAATTGTATTCATAATAGAATTTTAGCTTAAAAACGTTTTTTAATTTAAACCTTGTTTAATTCACCAAATCCTAAAAATTAACTGCACCCATACTTAAAATAATTTTGAGTTAACGTCGTTGTAATTTTGATTCATGTTTATTTGCATTTTTAACTTTGCCTATATGTATGTATGTACATATGTATGCATGTATGTATTTATGTATGTTAAAAAGAATTATGTTATACGTTGGGCACAAGTAGAATGAGTCATCATTCTTCTGTCGCCCCATACAAAAATATACACGTACATATGTATGTATATTATTCTGCTTTTCACATGCAGCATCAGCAAATATCATACTTGAAATTCTTTAAGCTTCAATACGTAAAAAAATAAATGTATAATATGCTATTCTTTTAATTATGAAATTAACTTCTTCAGATAATCATATTCGACTTGGTATAGATAATTTTAGTATAAATATATGTTTTTAAACTTGAGATAGTAGTAGTGAACTGTCACTCCGGCGTAGATTAAAATTTTAAAATCCGACAAAGGACCCCCACAAATTATTACAAACCCCCAATTCCCTGTCAGACTCGAATTCCCACAGATAGACTGACATCACCAAATTTTTCGTCGGGTTTAGAAACAATTTATTTTCACGTTTTTCCCGTCGACATTATTAAAAATATTTATTTTCACGTTTTTCCCGTCCATATTACGAAAAATCATTGTCTCGATTTTCCGTTGGCATTACATAAATATTTATTTTCACATTTTTACAGTCCACCTTACGAAAAATCATTTTCACATAAAACGGACTTATTGATCCACCCTCGTATGTACTAAAGAAAAAAAACAAAAAAAAAGTTTATGTAAACAAAAAAAAAATAAACAAAAAAAAATTGGACGGACTTCTTGAACCACCCTCGTAGGGTATCAAATTTCACAAATTTCCAAGAATTTTAAAATTTAGGTAATTAAAATTTTAAAATTTCAAAAGTTTAATTGGTGTAGGAGCCGCAATTCACTACTACTATCTCAAGTTTAAAAACATATATTTATACTAAAATTATCTATATCAAGTCAAATATGATTATCTGAAGAAGTTAATTTCATAATTAAAAGAATAGTATATTATACATTTATTTTTTTCTCGTAATGATTTAGATTTTTTAACAGCTTCCGAGCGAAGAGTTGACAGAGAATACATTTTTGCTCTTAAACCAACAAACTCTGTCATTATATCCCCATTGTTTTCATCTTTCATCATTCCCAAAACCTTCTTATTGAGTAGCGGTAAACGAAATTGGTTATCTATAGGATATTCTGACGTATCAAAATTCAAACTAATATCATTACGGATGTCATCGTAAAAATCATCAGTTTTAATTGAATAAATAAATGAGTCAGCATCCATATAGTTGAGAGAAATGTTCTCTCCAAATTTAGGCTTCATGAAGCCATAATGGAAGTCGTACATTCTCCACTTGGATAACTCCAGTACTGTGAAACCAACATATATAGGTTTATCATATAGTGGTTCCATTTTTTCTAACTCTACCGCATACATATCGTCAGAAAATTTTGTTAACTGTATAAAATTTGGTTTCGCAATTAATGCCCTGAGACCTAAATGATTCCTGTTTGTTGTTTCCCAAGAAGAAGTAATTCTAATGTCCCTACGTTTTTCAATGTTTTCCATTGTCTTACCGTAAACAGCGTTGTTTAAAAGTTTGAAGAAATCTTTTTCAAAATTATTTTTAGCTTTTGTCCTATGAAATGTGTTTAAGTCAATATATTTTTTAAGCCAAGGGGATTGCTTAAATCTGAGTATTCTATGGATTTTTTTCAAGATGAGGCCATTTGAAATGGCTTGTTTTAAAACTCTATAGTGTATGGTGTAATTTGTTTTTGAGTGTAAGTCTGCAACTAATTTTTTAATTTTGGATCCCCCCACGGACTTATTTTGAGGACAAAATGGCAAATCATTATGTAGATCATGCACTGAATCGGGATAATCTATATCCACTTCCAAAATGTACCCATACTCTGCAGTATCAGAAATTTTTTTAACATCAAAATCAGTATCATATACCCACTCAAATTCACCGCAAGGAAGATATTCCGACATTGCCCAACCATACAAATTGTTGGCGTCTAAATAGACTAGAAATTCCGATGGTTTTGATGCATCAAAATCTGCCAAATACTTATTATTTGCCTTCGAATATCTGTGCGAGCATTGAACTAGTCCACCTCTTATTCCGTTTTGCATAAACATATACATTTCGGAATCAGTGAACAGTTCGAGTGAAACTTCTGTGGTTTTCAACATTGCATCCCAAGATAAGCCTGGTGCTGTATAATAGTGGCAGGGGTCCAAATCGTATATATCTTTACAAATTTTCCTAAAATTTTCAAACACGTCGGTTAAAAGAAGAACATCTGTCTTTAAATAGAGTTCAGTATAGTCAAGGAGGGTTTTACAGTTACACTGGGTACGTTCGTAAAAGCATTTATAGTGCACGTCTGCAGCATCACGAACATCTAATGTTCAAAAATGCATAACTTGGCAGCACTGTTAGAGTCAAACGTTTTTTAATGCATTTAATCGGCATACCTGCCGCAAATCTGTGCAAATGGCGCAGTAAATTATTTTCAGATGCAAGAAGTTGCAGTAGAACAATAAGTTGAATATATCTATGAATTTTGATGTTTAAATTACATGTTTCGAATCTTACCAAAAAAAGAGATTGATAAACTCGAAAATAACTTTGAAACACATATCTTGGTAGTTTTTTATTATTTCAAAGGAGTTTTTTTATTTTAGTTGTATTTTTTTTAAGGCCAGTGCTGTTCTCATAAGAAATTGTCGCTTTGATTTTCTTTTAAATTTTTTGCTTACTATAATTTAAAAGAAAATTATCACTATTTTCTTAAATAAAATTACCCGCCAATTTAAAATTTTTTTGCAGTTTGTTCAAAAATGTCAACTGAGCACAGATGTTGAGCAGTTGCAAAGCATGTGCAGGAGATAATCACGCATACGCAGTAAAACCTGGCAGAACTGCCGCATTGATGCATAAATTTGCAGCATTTACGAACGTACCCACTCTCTCCATATTTTTTGAGCATGTTCATACTCGACTACATCACATTCTTCATTCGTTAGAATATTGAAGAACTCTTCTCTACTAGGGAGTTGAATTTCCTTAAACTTACTCATGGAATCCATGTAAGAGTACGGAAATACACCCTTTCTTCTGATCAGGTTGAAATGAGCTTCATCAACGAAACATGATCGAATAGTATTAAAATCATTGCTATCAAGATTTTTCGCTAGCGTATCTAAGCTCGAAGCCATAAATCTAAACGAGTCTATAAATCTTATTTGAAATCCATGTTTTGCATCTAAACTGATGAAAATTGAAAGAGAAATATAACGCTCTGTGTTCTGGGGAATCACTTTTATTGTGGAATTTTTTATAGTAGAAAGTTCTTTGAAAAATAAGTGCATATCGTATGCAGAAAGATTATGCAAGATAACCGGTATAAAATGAGGTGTTTTATAATTCAAATTACAGTCACTATGAGCTGCCCCACGATAATTACCCGTAAGATGACAATGATCTCTAACTTTATCATTATTTAACATTTTCTTACATATATGACAATTTTGTGCATTATTATATTGAGCTATTTCTATTGGGGTCATGAACATTTTCTTAACTTTAAGTAAATAATTTAGATAAATTTCTGTACAATCTTCAACTATTTTTTTGATAAATATGTTCGCCGAATCTTCACCAAAATAGTGTCTATATAAATTATTTTCTATCTTAAAGCTACAATTAATAAAATAAGCGAAAGCACAAGCATGATGTTTCTGTACATTTGTAGTGCTTTTACTTACGGGATCATCAACCTTTTCCAAAATAGACTCGAAGTCTGCGTAGATTACAAGTGGTACATCTAACTGTTTGTAGTAGTTTTGAAACTTGATGATAGATTCATCTTCGGGCATTCTGATGATTTTTTTCCCACAAACATTTTTGTGGTGATTATACACGTAATCATCATGTGTATAAAATAGGCAGGTGTTGCAAATATGTATCTTATTTACGTGAGATGTTATGCTGGAACGAAGGAGTCTAACGAAAAGAGGAAATTAAAATAAGAAATAAATAAATATACCAATAAGAAGTAACTTTTTAAATAGATATGAAAACATATTTCTCTTAAATGCAAAAATTAAACTTACTTTGATATATCCGTGATGAGCACATAGTGAAAGTTTTCATCGGACTGGAGCAATAACAGATTAATATGAACATGTTGTTCTCCTTTTGTTATATAGTATGGTCCATTGTGACCGAATACGTTGATGCTCATATTATTTTGACGTTCGAATTGTTTAATCTGCTTCAATGGGAGTGGAAACTCTAGGCCTTCAAAATTTAATACAACTGCCCCTATATTAATATTCTCATCAGAAATGTTTGTTATATTATAGTTTCTATAGTTTTTCTGTTGTCTTCGATCTAAAGTGCTATTTGTGTTCAAAGCCGCAATGATACACCATTTAAAGCAATAAACATCAGAGTTTTCGATATTTATGCATGCACGTTTCATTGCAATATTTTTTGGGAGAGGGATAAAGCTCGATCCTCTTATTATGGACGCCTTGTTTATATTAACTTCAAGGGAATTTATTGAAATCAAAGTCCATCCGCTATCCCTCTCTTGAAATTCTTCAATTTTAGCTCTTAGCTCCTCGGCCTGTTTCTTGTACATATCCTCTATGTCATCAGACAAAGTCACCAACATCATTTTAGAAATATGTACCAGTTGGGAAACATTCATCTCATCATTCACCGTCTTCATATAATCGAATGTAAGCTCCATATTAAATTTAAATGTAGTATGTATTCTACTACATTCAATTAGCTGTTGTAGTATAGAGCTCTTGGCAGATTTCAGAAACTGCTCCGGAAACATAACACCCTCATTTTTGTTGAGGAGGATATATGTCTCGATCCTCCCATTGAAGTTGCTTGCTCTTTTAATGAGAAAATCTCCAATCTGTTCTTGGTGGCAACTGTTTTTATGTTTTGTGGTTCTGACATGAGACATGTAAGTATTTGATGGGATCATCTCATCACAATCCTCACAATATTTTCTTTGAAGATCAAGCTTACTAGTTCCATATGAGTGCGTTTCAATATGCTGATTTAGTTTTGTTTGAGTCATAAAGACTTTATTGCAGATTGCACAACTTTTAGTATTCATTTTATATATTTGTTTATTAATTAATATAATTATTTTATTTATAAATAATTAATTTAATTATTTTATTTATTAACAATTTATTTTAGTTATAAACAATTTATTTAATTATTTTTTTATACACTAGAAACTTGTTTAACAAACAGTAATTAGTTCTAGCACTTTTATAGTTTTTAGATTTTAAACACTTTAGAAATTTTGGTTGGGAAAATAGGTTGTCACTTGTTGAGATATCAAAGCAGACTGATGCCAATCTACATTATTTCTTCTACTTATATACTTTATATGAGAATCGCGTAGTAGTCATCAATTCTAATTTATTACGACATATGATGAAATTCACACACACACACACACACATATACACACACATACACATACGCACACACACATATACACATTTCCACAATTCTCTATTGGTATTACGATATATGATGAAATTCACACACACACACATACACCGCAACATCCAGAACAAAATCTCTAGCATCAGTTTGTAATAAAAAGGTATGAGAAAAATTTTTGGTGTATTTTTCCAAAAGCTACTTCCTATAATTGTTACATTAAAGTAAAATATACTGAAATAAAAATATCATTACCCCTATTCAAAAAACTCTGCTTATCAACCTGATTGGATTAAAAACATTTAACATCTGAAATTCACTTGTATATATAAAATCTATGCCAACACAATATTTTCTATCTCCACAAGAATAGCAACGTCAATAGCCTAGAAAACATATACACATTCATTTGTAAATATGTATGAAAAACTCTCGAAGGCTAAACAATACACACAAGCAATGATATTCTTCAAAGTAAAAATAGATACGATCCACTTCCATGTACAACAGGGTTGCCACTCTCTGCAGCTATTAGATTATTTCCCCAGAGATCGCAAACATAAATGCATACAATAACCCTACATAAGCATACCAACGATAACACAAAACAGCAACCCAAAGTCTATTAAATAACAATCACTACCCTGAAGGAAATGTCGATGGTGAAAATGTACTGAGTCGCTTTTGACTTTGTCACCAGTACTACTCTCTAATTAATCCCCATACAATACTTTGTGCTATAGACATTTAGCATGTGCTTGTCATTGAAAATCTACTAGTAACACTAAAACAATTGACTAGGTAGTGAATACATAGTTCTTATGGGAACATGGAGACATACCAACCAGACATTTAGTGGTACATTTCTATACCTTACGTACATACAATTATATGAATATTGACAAGTTGTTGCAAAAGCCACCAGAAATAGACCACATTTGTTGTCCCTCTTTCTTTTATACTGACGAATAGAAAAGAAATTGTAGACAATGTACCTACTACTAGAAATTTAGTGTTGACATAGAGACATTTGGCCCCAGTCTGACTGCAGGGTACATACACACAAATACACAGATCCCTTGTAACTACCCTGCAGTCAGACTGGGAGCAAGTGTCTTTGTGTCAATACTAAAATTCTAGTTAAAAATTTGGTATAATAAGATTTCTTCTATCCGTCAGTATAAAAGAAGGAGAGAGGCGGAATTGACAATAACTTGTCAATATACATACATTTGTATGTTCATAAATTATAGAAATGTACCAGTAAATAACTGTCTGGTTAGTATGTCTCATGACCCCATAACAACTACGTGGTCACTACCTAATCAATTGTTTTAGTGTGACTAGTATATTTACAATGACAAGCACATGCTAAATGTCTATAGTACAAAGTATTGTATGGGGTATAATTATATAGTAGTACTGATGACAACCTAGTCAAAAGCTAGTCAGCACATTTTCACCATCAACATTTCCTACCGGGTATAATGATTGTCTGCCTCTACAACAAAAGTATCGGACACCGGTAGACACACAAGTACATACAAAAACACATACTCATATATACACACACACATATATACATCAATACACTGTAAGCACAACGCTTGTCTACAATAACAAGAAAAGCTGTACACACAAGTGTACATACATAAACATAAATACTACGTTTATACGCGCACTATTTGCAAATAAAATTATCTGCAAATAAATTAACTCACTGTTTATACGGCATAGCAAAAGTACACAAACTTGGTAGCACTTCTATAGAAAGCTTACTTATGTTGACAAAAAAAATAGTGTAAGTGCACAAAATATCAAATAATTATTTGTTTTAATTGTTATTATTTGCTTCTATCAATGTTTTTTGTTGCAATATTTGTCCATTTATTGTTTTTGTTATCAAACATTTGTAAGCGTGGCAACCTTAAGCATTTTATTTGCAAATAGTGCGTTAATCGTGAATAGTTTTCTGAATTAGTAAGTCGCAATAAAGAGAATAATATGGCAACAATTTACAGTTTTATTTGCAAATAAGCCTTGCGTATAAACGTAGTAAAAATCAAACTCACACACACACACTCACGTACACAGCCCAGAAAATCTCAGCATGAAAATCCCCAAAATCCCCCCATTTGCAACAGGGTTGCCAACCTTTTTGATTTTTCCCGGTTTTGAATTCCCAAAACATGTCGCAGGCCACCATTACTACACTACTGGAAACCACAATTCTTTCTGGAAATAAAATAATTTTCGAAATAAATTATTTTACTTTGCGAGTGGACTCTATATCCGGTTCGATTGGACCAAAATGTTTTCTCGTATAATATTTATTTCGAAAATTGCAAATAAAAAACAAAAAGAATTAGAAATTTTTTGTAAACGTTATAAGACGTATTCAATTTATTGATTCTAAATTGTATCACGGGATTTTATTGTACAACGTACCTTAAGCGGGATATATGTACAATAGTATGATTGGTAGCTTAACAAACGAAACTCATTTAGGCGACGGGATTAACCAAAAGAGAGTTTCGTTAAGCCTACAATAGGTGTATTCGTTTACTGTGCGCGTAAACAATATCTATGTATATACATACATGCATACATACATACATACCTACCACCTACATTTATTTCTGCAATAACAAAATAAAAAAAAAATTACTTTTCAACCAAAAATACATCCGTTTCAACAACATACATACATATGGATGTATGTAGCACGTACATATATGCAGGTACACATCACATCACAAAAACCAATTTGGTTTGTATTCCTCATAAAAAATAAATTTTCAAACAAACAACAAAAATATGTCAGTACGAGTTCGTGCCTGCATACGAGTTCTTTTTGCTTTCATAGCAGAGTATCGCTTTACTGTTATGTTGCTGGTATTGTCGAAATAATTTGCACATACCTACTCACATTTTTTAATACTTTTTTTATCAACATATACATTTTTATTTTAAACAAAATTTTCACAGACTTTTACTTATGTACTCAAAAATCAAAGTCTTAATGTTTTTAAAAAGGTTAAGAGAAACTACCGAAATTTCTTAATGAGCATTAAAATGTTTTTTTTTTGATTTTTTGACGGTTTTTCAACTGAAATAATTTTTTTTCGTTTTCTTCATTTTGGCGATTTTTTTCATTTTGGCGATTTTTTGGTTTTTGGCGATTTTTTTATTTTGGCGATTTTTTTTCATTTTGGCGATTTTTTGATTTTGGCGATTTTTTTAATTTTGGGGATTTTTTCATTTTGGCGATTTTTCCGGGTGTAAGCGATTTATTTTCGATTTAGAAATTTTTTGGATTTTGGTGATTTTTTTCATTTTGGCGATTTTTTTTTCATTTTGGCGATTTTTTTTATTTTGGTGATTTTTTTAATTTTGGCGATTTTTTAATTTTGGCGATTTTTTTAATTTTGGCGATTTTTTCATTTTTGCGATTTTTTCGGGTTTTCGCGATTTATTTTCGATTTAGAATTTTTTTTTAATTTGGTGCTTTTTTTCTTTTTGGCGATTTTTTTTTGTTTTTGGCGATTTTTTTCGGTTTGGCGATTTTATAATTTTTTTGTTTTACCGTTTTTGAAAATTTCAAGAAGTTTGCTCTTACGGTTTCCAAGATACAGCAAGTTGTCAAAATTGCATAGTCAAAATTGCATTAACTGATGGAACACCCTTTAATTTAAATTTTTTGAAATTTTAGTGTTAATTGTTGTAGTCTGTATAAAAATACACTAATCTTACAAATTTCAAGTGTATATACATATAACATGAGACTTTAAAATTTTTCGTTGCTGGTTTTGGAACACCCTTTAATTTCGAATTTTCATGTATTTTTTGTTGTAGCGGCCAAAGGTCTACACACTGTGTTCAAATTTCAGGTCTGTAGCTCTTAGTTTTAGACATAGTTAATTTTACATAACACAAAAAGTTTTCCAACCCTGGAAACGTCTTTTTAATTTTTTTATTTTTAAAATTTTAAATATCAATTTTAGTCGTACTGAAGTGCAAAATAAGTTTATTTAACAAAAAAACAAAAAATTCGTGTTATCTAGTTACTTTTATATGGCAAAATAAAGTTTAAGTTTTCCAGCTCTGCAATCGTCTGCTCGATTTTGCTGAATTTCAATACCAATCTATTTTGGATTTTCTGACACACCAGTCCAAGAACGAAGTCTCTAAGTTTACTGGTAGCTTCGGAAAACCGATTTCACGTACAGACAGACGGACATCGCTTATTCGTCTTCCCTATCCATAAGGATCCAGAATATATATACTTTATGGGTCGCTTATTGATATTATAGAAATTACAAATGGAATGACAAATCTATATATACCCTTATACCATTTTTTTGGTAAAGGTTATAAAAAGGTCCAATTAAAGAACTTGAAATCAGTTATTTTTCAGATAATTTAAAAATCTTAATAAAATAAATACTACATTACTACTACATCAATTAAAACTAAAAATTATTAAGGTTTTTACAAAATGTCCATTTACATTTTCTTATTTTATCATAATAATCATTACAACGCAACAGAATCTTTTCAAAGAAAATATGTATTTTGTACCACAGTAAATGAGCAATGCGCATTTTTTGCTCTTTTACACATTGCGTAAACAAAAGGAGCGGAGCAAGCAAAGAGCCAACCATGGTACTCCTTTTCTTGCTCTGATTTTGTAATGAGCAGCGTCAAGATAATGGCGCAGAGCAAGAGCAATAACATTGCCGCTCCGCTCTTTGAGTAAAAGTGCCAAAAGAGCAGAAAAGAGCGGCGCTGCTCCGCGTATTTACTTACTCTGGTATTATGTTATAAACGATATTACGTTTATTTAAGTTAGATGCCAGAAAAATATTAGGGGATGGTATGTATTCCACGCGAAATTAAAACGTGCGGAATTTTCATAGAATTGTTGGAAATATGTATGCACACATTGGACCTACTTGAAAGGAAGTGAACAATATTGTTGTCATGATTGGTATAAGCGGCAACAAAAATTCGTGTCTTTTTCTGTACAGCCCAATCACTTTTCATGTTGAGCGTAAAAACGATAGCAACGTTAACGGGCTGACCCGAGTTAAGGTCAGACTTAACGTTTGCCTCCTTTGTTCATTAATCTAAACACACACACGCACATTTACATACCTACCAAGCATGGTTAATCATGTTCCTTTGTCCCTTGTTTAGGTAAATCTTGTTACAGATAAGAATATCTAAAACATGACGAATCATGCTAACATAAATATAGTTTAAGATAAGAAATTAAGTAAAAACATGTTTTATTATGTTTAAGAACTAACAAAGAAATGTATCAACAAAGAAATGTATCAACAAAGAAATGTATCAACAAAGAAATGTATCAACAAAGAAATGATAGTTAGGTAAAAAACAAGTAATCATGTTATCAATAAAAGAAAACTAGAATTGTAATCTTAAACTAAATTTTAGTATTTAAGAAAGTAAAAAGTAATTTGTCAGTTAGTTATGAAATAATATTGAATAACACATAGTGCTTAAGTTTTCTAACTCCTAAGGAAAATAAAAAATTATACGCGTACGCGTAGAAAAATATATTTTTTTTTCTTTAGTAAAAACACTAAACTTTAATTGGCGATCCTGCCAGGAGAATAATTAAATTTATTTTTCTAAGAGCGGACCAGCGTAATCCTTGTCGCAGCAAGGACGTGAACTTTTTGTGACAGCGAAAAATTCTTCATAGGAAGAATAAGTGTAAAATTTTATAAAAAATAAATTGAAAATTAGTTATAAAAACAAAAGTAATTTTATATAAATGAGTTTTACAAAAAAACAAAAAAGAGAGGACATCTATAATAAAAATCGCATAATAGAAGACGATATTTTAACAAAAATGGAACCGAACACAAGCAAGGATGCCCAAATAGGAATACTCACTGCCAGGCTCAGCGAAATGGAAAAATTTTGTCAGAGTTTGATGGAGAAGATGAATAGCTTACAAATTAATCCAACTTTAGCTTCAGCCCCAATAATACAGTTAAAAGACGTAGCTACCAACTACAGAACTGCATCAGACATATCATTAGAAGTTTTTAAGGCACTCCCAACGTTCGATGGCAAACAAGCTGAATACAGAGCATGGAGGGAAGATGCGTCTCGCCTAATGAACGATATCAAGGCATTTGAAGGACAAAGCCGTTATTCGGAAGCCTTGTCCATAACTAAAACAAAAATTAGAGGAAGAGCGTCAGATGTGTTAACAAATAACAACACACCGTTCAATTTCGAAGCTATAAAAAACAGACTAGACTATACATATGCGGATATGCGTCCACTGTATGTGCTGCAAGAAGAATTAAGAAGAATATCTCAAGGTAGATTGTCCCTTACGGAATACCATGATAAAATTAACCAAGCATTGAACCTTATTACATCAAAAATTTTAATGTCTGGCGAGCAACCAACCGTCACAGATGCTATGACGAGGAGTGCAAATGAAGAAGCTGTACGTGTATTCATCAGTGGCATTACAAACCCATTTATAAGATCCACACTCTATGCTAACACACTCAATGATCTAGAGCACGCCTACGCTGTAGCCAGAACAATCGAGCACGATAATCAACATCAAAATCTGCGATTATCATACGATGTCGAGAGACAGAATCAGCAAAGATAACATTACCCAACTCATCACAATTCCTACAATCGACGTCCGAATTATGACACTAGGAGATTCGCACCACAGCAACAGGGATACAATCAACCATACAATCAAAACCAACCGTCTAGGCCTACTCCAATGGAAACAGATTCCAGGCAAGTCGTGCAGGCACAGAGGAGAAGTAACTTTCAACAAAATAATCAACACCATCCTTTCACAAACAACCAGCCATGGAAGAGGGAGCACAGCGGTAATTACCAAACAAATAAACACCAACGAATAAACCAGTCGCAACAACAAGATGACAACTCTAGTACGTATGCTGAACCGGATCAAATGGTAAATAATGTAAGAATAGATAATTTAAACTAAGAAGCGGGTTGCCCTACCTCACATTAAGTAGCGAAGTAACAAATAAGAAATACGATATTTTAATTGATACAGGAGCAACCCACAATTATATAAGAGTAAAGTGTGATTCGTCAGACAGGATTAAAATCAAACCAATTAAAATTAAAACCATAAATGGTTATTCATTTGCAAATACCAAAAGAGTGATTAAATTAATGAACAAAGAGATAACTTTCTTTGAACTTAAAGACATAGAATCTTTTGATATGATTTTAGGGATAGAAGGATTAAAAATATTAAATGCCGAAATAAGCCTTAGGGACATGACCTTAACCACCATAAGTAGTGATAGTCAACCCAAATTAAATTATATTATAGGAGATGAAAGGTACAAGGAAGAAATAGATAGAATGATAAAGGAAAATAATGGCATAGGACCATTACCCTTCACGACGACAATTGAAGCTACAATCAGAACAAAGAACGAAGAGCCAATATGGACAAAACAATACCCGTATCCTATAGCGGATAACGAGTTTGTTAACAAAGAAATAAGAAAGTTACTGAACGAAGGTATTATACAAAAAAGTAATAGCCCATACAACTCTCCAATATGGACAGTCCCTAAAAAGGGTATGGACGAGCAGGGAAGACCGAAGAAACGAATGGTTATAGACTTTCAAAAATTAAATGCCAATACAATTTCAGACAGGTACATTATCCCAGATGTAAACATGACAATCCAAAATCTAGGTAAGGCTAAGTATTTTACAACTTTAGATTTGGAATCAGGCTTCCACCAGATAAGAATCGCTGAAAAAGATAGGGAAAAAACAGCTTTCTGCGTTAATGGCGGGAAATATGAATTCGTTCGTATGCCATTTGGCTTAAAAAACGCACCTTCAATATTTCAGAGATGTGTGGACGACATACTTAGGGATTACATAGGAAAATTTGCGTACGTATACATAGATGATGTACTTATATACTCATCTTCTCCCGAAGATCATATGAAACATATTAAAATAATTGTGAACGCATTGAACAAGGCCACTCTAAAAATCTCCAACGAAAAATCTAAATTTTTCCAAACAGAAGTAGAATATTTAGGTCATGTAATAAAACATAATAGAATTGCAACGAATCCAGAAAAAGTGAAGGCAATAAACAATTATCCAGTTCCAAAAACTCTAAAAGACTTAAGAGGTTTTTTAGGAATGACAGGATATTATAGGAAATTTATTAAAGGATACGCTAGCATAGCAAAACCCTTGACAGTACATTTAAGGGGAGACAACGGTCAAATAGGAAAAAACAAGAGCAAAAATACGCATATAAAACTTGACGAGCAAGCACTGAAAGCCATAGACAACTTAAAAACTTGCTTAAGAGAACAAGTAGAACTTTTCCAACCAGACTATTCAAAACCATTTGAACTAACAACTGATGCATCCAACATAGCACTTGGAGCAGTTCTTAGTCAAAATAAAAAACCAATATTTTTCTTGTCACGAACCTTAAGTAAAACGGAAGAAAACTACAGTACTAACGAAAAAGAACTTTTAGCAATCGTTTGGTCGTTACAAAAATTAAGAAACTATATCTACGGTGTAGCTGACTTAACGATCTACACCGACCACCAGTCTTTGACATTTGCGATATCCGAAAAAAACCCAAATACAAAATTAATGAGATGGAAAAACATAATTGAAGACTTTGGAGCCAAATTGGTATACAAGCCAGGTCATTTAAATGTCATAGCCGACGCCCTTTCAAGACAGCAAGTAAACTCATCAACAATCAGTACAGTTCACTCAGCTGCAAGTTCACCCACAGACGTTATTAAAACTGTATCGCAACCTTTTAATGCGTATGCTATTCAAATTGAACTCGTACCAAATAGAAAAATAAATGAAACTCGAACTCGAACAACATTTCCGAACAAAGTTAGGCATACAGTAAACTTTACAAGTGAACAAAATTTAATTACAGAATTGAAAAAGGTATTACAGCCAAATAAAATTACTGCAATACATACTACTAGAGAAAATATTTATGCATTTGGTCCAATAATAAAAAACACTTTTAATACTGCAAATTTCGTGTTCACACCAACAAAACTAATCGATGTTAGAGAAAAAGAAAAACAAATCGAAATAGTTAAAAGAACACATAACAGAGCACACAGAGGCTATAAAAACAACATTTATGAGATAGTTGAAACTTACTACTGGCCTGAAATGAAACAACAATGCAAGGCATTTAATAAAAAGTGTACACCTTGTCTTTATGGTAAATATGAAAGAAATCCTACAAGAGAACCACTTGGAGATTCTGATATACCAATAGAACCAGGAAAATACATACACATGGACATTTACTTTAATGATAAAAAAACATTTCTAGTCGCTATCGATAAATTCTCAAAATATATTACCCTCAGAGAAATTGATTCAAGAGAACGTATGTCTGAGAAAATGGAAGAAGTTATCACAAATAATTACCCGAACTGCACACGATTAATGACTGATAATGAAAAATGTCTAAACACGCCAGCAGTGAATATGATGTGTGAAAAATATGGAATAAGAAAAATAGAAACTCCAGTCTATAGATCGACTTCTAACGGACAAGTTGAACGCGCTCATAGTACAATCTCCGAGCTAGCGAGAATATTCAAAATTCAAAACGAAACCACAATAATAGAAGAAATTTATAAAACAATCAGAGAATTAAACAACACTTTACATACAGTTACAGGATTCAAACCAATTGACATCCTATTCAACAGAATTAAGTATGATAAGAAGCAAATCCACCAAAAATTAAAAGCAGCATCAAAAAAAGTACAAGAAAAACTGAATCAAGGTACGAAACACCGAACATTTTCACCAAACGAGCAGATACTAGTAAAAATCAAAGGTGTACGGAAAAAGAAAGACGCTAGATATATTAAATACGTTGTAAAAGAAGACCGTGAGGACACTGTCTTAACTACAAGGGGAAAGATCGTGCATAAGGATAATATAAAGAATTATACCATTAATCATGATAATCATCTTCCTGACATTACTCGCAGTGGCCATACCAGAAATACAGGCGGAAACAGAAATTAAAAAACTAGATGAACAGCAATATGTTTTAACCCGGACTAATGACGTTTTTTTATTTGACGAATATTCATACCTCTTCCACTTCACAAACTTAACAAAAATAACTACAACATATCACCAAATCTTTAACAAATATTCTCACTCCACCATCGAGGAACATATTTGGACAAAGAAAATTGAAACATTAATAAATCAACTTAATGAACATAAACGACATACGAGATCCCTAAATTTTTTAGGATCAGCATTAAAATTCATTACGGGAAATCCAGATCATGACGATTTCATATTGATGGAAACAAAAATAAACGAATTAATAAATAATAATGAAAAACAACATTTGGTTAACTCAAGGTTTGAAAAATTAATTGATGCATTACAAGGCCAGACTCTCGAAAGCCACCTCATCTTAGAACAAGTACATGACCAACTTTTATTACTTGTTAGAACAATTAATGCTGCAAAAAATAACGAATATTTAACCGAATCGTTAAACTTAGACGACGTAAAGGAAATAATAGATCATGAATTAATCTCAGTACCCATAATAAACATTCTAGAATACGCAGATATACATATAGCCAGGACAGGAGACTTATTTATAACTATCTATAAATATCCTATATTGAATAAGGACTGTAAACTTTTTAAAATCACTCCCATAAGCTTTAGGCACGGAAAAATTCAAACGGATGATCAAATTTCCCAATGCAATAAAGATTATGTTAGGGTAAACTTTTGCAAAAACTTTTTAGGAAGGAACATATGCCAAAGAAACAATGATACAGATAAGTGCATACTTCCGCTACTGACAAACAGAAACAGCAAGTGTACAGTTATACAAGAATATAACAAACCATTATTAGAAATTGACGAAGGCTCAATACTATTGGACGGAAACCACAAAGTAAACAATATCACCACTACGGGTATAACTTTAGTCACGTACACAGACCAGGTCACGATAGACAACAAGACATATAGAAATATTAACGACAGAATAATTAAGGCCATCCATATGAAACACGACGAAGACTTTGAAATTTTGAAAATAATAAATTCTGATACCGAATGGGCTTTTAATAACATAGACTCATTAAAAAAATTCTCTATTCCATTTGAACAGCACCCAATCAAGTCTTTCATTTTTTGTATATTAACCCTTATATCATAGACAGACGGCAGCGTTAATTTGCATTAACTGCCTTAATTCAAATTAACTTGTGAATTATCCCCATGCCAATGCGCATTTGATTTGAAGTAAATGCACTAAATGAAAGTGAATTAATACTGAATTTACCTATTTCAATATGGCAGCACCGTCAACAATCAATCAAATACTGGTTGATGAGTGAATTAGATACGTACTGCTTGAAAAGGTGTGCGACTTGGCTACGAGTACATTCAGTTAATGGGGTTTGTTTTGGATAAAACAAATCATCGGTTGGTTATTGGTTTGCTGCAATAATAATGTATTTTGAATATCCTGTACCGCAAACCAATAACTAACCGACGATTTACTTAATGCAAATACTGTCGTCTGTCAGGGTAAATTTTTAATTCACATTAGTTAGCTTTTAATGCAAATTAACGCTGTCGTCTGTCTACGCTATTACACTCTTAATAATAATAATTTTTTCAATAATAAAAATGGTAACTTGCATAACAGTATGGAAACACAAAATTGCAATCCGTAAAATTGAAAAAGCATATATTATGGAATTGCAACGTATTAGGAAAGATCGGGACGATCTTGCTTAACCCAGGGGGGAGTTAAGGTCAGACTTAACGTTTGCCTCCTTTGTTCATTAATCTAAACACACACACGCACATTTACATACCTACCAAGCATGGTTAATCATGTTCCTTTGTCCCTTGTTTAGGTAAATCTTGTTACAGATAAGAATATCTAAAACATGACGAATCATGCTAACATAAATATAGTTTAAGATAAGAAATTAAGTAAAAACATGTTTTATTATGTTTAAGAACTAACAAAGAAATGTATCAACAAAGAAATGTATCAACAAAGAAATGTATCAACAAAGAAATGATAGTTAGGTAAAAAACAAGTAATCATGTTATCAATAAAAGAAAACTAGAATTGTAATCTTAAACTAAATTTTAGTATTTAAGAAAGTAAAAAGTAATTTGTCAGTTAGTTATGAAATAATATTGAATAACACATAGTGCTTAAGTTTTCTAACTCCTAAGGAAAATAAAAAATTATACGCGTACGCGTAGAAAAATATATTTTTTTTTCTTTAGTAAAAACACTAAACTTTAATTCCCGCGATGTCGACAAAATAAGAAAGTTTATTGTCGCCATCGTGAAGAAAATATTCTATGGTGTATTTTTATAAAACAAATGAAAAAACATCAATCGATTTTCTCAAAAACACAAAATTTTTTAATGCGGCTGGTCAGTAACTACCCAGCAAAAAAATTCTGTGTTGGAAGCAGTAACAACTGAGGGAAGCAATGTATTGTTTACTTGATTACAAAAGCTTTGAAAACTGCTTCTGAAAAGCACTAACATAATGAAATAAAGAACAAAAGTAAAAAAAAATTTGCTAGCCAGTAACTTTTGCATCTGAGTACACAAAGAAAATACAATATTATTGCCTCTGTGAAGCACACTGGTAAGGCAAAAAATTATGGCTTTTTGGAAGTTGAATTCATGCGCAACAGCAAGTGATTCTCTAACATTGTCTCCCTTGCAAAAACGCTTCTAGGAAGTAGTAATTTGAGCTGGGTACCCGACGATATGTACATATCGCACACTAAATCATAAAGAGTCACAACTCAAAATTATAAAATTGTTTTTGTTTTTTTATAAACCAGTTAATTGAAGAAATCTATAACGACCTCAACAATTTCTTTTGCAATACAGTCTTCTTGAAGAATATAAAATGCCGTTATGCTTGTTTTTATGTCACATACTTGCGTCATTTGTACAGCATCAACAGTTCTTTGCAACTACTCAGCATCTGAAATATTTTGAGTTGTGACTCCTTATGATTTAGTGTGCGACACGGATGGAAATAATGGTACAATTGTACTTTTTATGGTAAATTTTTGACCTCGTTGGTACCGTGGTACTACCGCGAGTTACTTGGTACAATTTAAAAATGCCAATGTTTTATTATATCGTCGGTTTGTTTCTGGTTTGCGGCACATTATACACAAAATACGTTATGTCTGTAGCAAACCAGAAACAAACCGATGATTAATTAATTTTTAATTTTAATGTCTTTAATTTTTAATTTAAAATTTACTCCCATCGTCTTTTAAATTTCATGAAATTAAATACATAGACTATTACTACGTTTATACGCAGGGCTTATTTGCAAATAAAACTGTAAATTGTTGCCATATTATTGTTTTTATTGAGACTTACTAATTCAGAAAACTATTCACGATTAAAGCACTATTTGCAAATAAAATGCCTGAGGTTGCCACGCAACAAAAAACATTGATAGAAGCAATAAATGACGATTAAAACAAATAATTATTTGATATTTTGTACATTTACACTATTTTTTTTTTGTCAACATAAGTAAGTTTTCTATAGAAGTGCTACCAAGTTTATGTACTTTTGCTAATTTTATTTGCAAATAGTGCGCGTATCAACGTAGTATATGTCTTCTTCTATGCTTTAAATTTCATTAAAATCATTTTCAACGTTTCGGATGAGCAGGAGTCATCCCCTGGCCTCTTGCTCGTCTTACTTTCGAGAAGGTACATAGAGTATGTCTCCTTGTAAACGAAACGGTAAACAACACTGTTGGCAAGATTTTTTTGAGTTATTTGTCTTGCCAACAGTGTTTTTTAGCGTTTGTTTTAGAATATTTCGCTGTAGTAAAGCGTTTAAAAATGTCGCATGTCTTGAAAGGTCTTATAAATAATCTTGTGTATGTGTTGAGGTTGCGAGCTACCCACCAAACACAAAGTCAAGCGTTTGAAAGATAATGGTGTATTATATACATATATATAAATTTTTTTTTTTTTTTTCATATACATTTTTATTTATTGTATCTTCAAAAATGAACTAACAATAAGTAATCAAATCTTAAATCTAAATATAATTATTAGGCCCGACCAATATCGGACATAAGCTTAGTGATAGTTATAAATAATACATAAGTAGTGATAATCAAAAAGAAGTATTTTTAAGCAGTCCCATCTGGAGTGTTGGGTATAAGAGCCCTTGTGTCCCTTTTTTTTAAGCGGATGTGTCCAGTAAAGCTCAAAATACTACGGGCAAGCGGATTAGGATGTGACTCGAGTTTAGTTAAATATTTGCCTGCGTATTTTTCAATTTCTTCACTCACTAGTGGCATATTTAAATCACGATGAATATTTGAATTTTTAATGTACCATGGAGCAATGTTATCAAACGTAAAATTTTGTTATGCCTTCGGATTTTCTCTATATTTGAAGCTGAAGCAGTGCCCCACAGCTGAATTCCATAGCACCATATTGGCTTCAAAAGCGACTTGTATATCAAAAGTTTGCAGTCTAGGCTGAGTGTTGAATTTCTGCCAATTAACCAATATATTTGAGTTAATTTAAGTTTCATTTGGGTTAACTTATGCTATGTTTAGATGACGAGTTGAATCACCTGCTTCGCTCTCTGAATCATGTTTATGAATCATGCTGTTTAGACTATGCATTCGGGCTTCGTGTGCAGCGTGCCAATTTAGTGCTTTTCGTACTAGATTTAGAGTTTTTTAATTCATAACAGTGCGGAATTTTTCAAATTGTTGCTTAAAAAAAGGCACTAAATTAATGCTTTTCACCTTTGATTTTAGTGCGTTTTACATATCTACTAAATATTAATTTGTGAAAGTGTGGTGGCTTTATAAGAAACACCAAATAAGAAATTTTCACTTCTCAAAAACTATATATTTTCATGCAAAGTTTCCTTTGCATAATGTTAATTCAGTGCCCATGTTCTGTTACTCCCGCGTCGAGAAAGTTTTCGATGGGATTGTGTGAAATGAAACAAAAATGCCATAAATTGAAACAAACAGCAGTTTTTCTCACTAAACTGTGTCTGTAACTTTTTTTGGCGAGTAAAAGCTGTCACGTAAGGAAATTATTCGACATTCTACAGAAAAAGTGTGTCTGTAAAATTTTCGTGAGAAAAGTTTCCGCTTTGTACTGTCAAATATACTCACAAATAAAAACGGGGTGAGATAGAACTTTAACGAAAAAAAACATGTTAAAAATGCAAAATGCAATGAATGATAATGCAAAAAATTTAAGAATTTTGCTCTGAAGTGATACTCGCACTGTTAAATTATTTTAACAACATATTTTATTTATTTTTTTCAACAATTTTGTAAACAACAATCATCAAAGTCGCACTATACATTATTTGGTATAGCCGACGATTGTATTTTCGCTGGCGTCGTTGAAAGTTTTTTACTCTTAGCGAATTATGGTCGCCGTCAAAGACATTTTTGATAAGCGTTCACCTAGTATGCGATTTTAAGTCGGCTTTGAGTTGTATATTATGGCATTTCTAAAGTTATAACGTAATCACTTTTGATGGTTTTCGACATGACTTACAGACACACTTTTTTCTCACTTTTCGAGAAACGATGGAATATTTTGTTTCACATCTTTTCGACGCAAGAAGTTCTCGCCAAAGTTAAAGAACATGGGCACAGCTGGGTGAAATACGAAGGAAGAAAAACTTTTATCTTTCATAGTGAGAAAAAATAATATATTTCTAGAAATTACAGTTATAAAATAACTTAATTACAACAATAATCTAATTACTAACCACTGAGGGAAGCAATTTATTGCTTTCTTGATAACAAAAGCTTTCAAAAATGCTTCTGAAAAGTACTAACGTAAGGCTCTCTAACAAAGTGGACAAAAGTAAAAAAAATGTAAACCAGTAACTTTTGCATCTGAGTACACAAAAACTACACATTATTACTTCTGTAAAATGAATTAGTAAAGCAAAAAATGAATGGCTTTTTGGAAACTGAATGCATTGCTTCTAGCTGGCTTACAAAAATTCTTATGGGAAGCGGTAATTTTTGCTGGGATGGTGAAATTGAAGAAATAGAACGAAGTATCAGAAATTTAAGGATACATAAATGGACAAATTTGCTCAGAACTGATTAATTTTGGATTGAAGTTTATAATTATAGAAATTCAAATAATCATAATCCATTCCTAATACTGCCAATATTTTCTCTAAGACTATTAACATTACCATGTTCAAATGAAAACAAAAGTTACAAAAATATTATTTCAATAACAAAAAAATAATAATTTTCAAGAAAAATAAAATTGAATAATGAACATGAATATAAAGTGAATGTAAAATGCTTGAAATAAGTTTTTTCTAGCAACTGTCTCTATTATAGAAAATTCCACAAAAAATTCTAAATAAATATAATCATATCAAATCGTTAATAAGAATTTTAGTTCAACAAATCGTTGCATATCTTTTCAACTACTTTATTTTTCATATTTTCACACACAAATTCAAAAATTCACATGTTTTTGTACAATTTAAAATCCGAGAATTGCGAGAAACTATTCACAAAATATTGTCACAGAAACACTTTTTCTCACATCGTTCCAATAATTGCTGGAAATTTGTTTAAATGACAGATAGTTCTCGCAAAGTAACGATACAGAAACACTTATGTGAGAAAATCCATTATGTGTTTCAATTTACACTGCTTCCACGATTCCCTTGTTTCATGCGGGAAATTTTACGATGCGAGAAATACAGAAACGAGCTACAGAGTGTAACATACTGAACTATGTTCATGTAAAAATTAATTCAGATTAAACACCTAAGATCTAATTGTTTTTTTTTAATACACCATAATTGCAGTGTCTTGCGAAATGAACTTCAATTATTTTCCTACTCATGTTCTACTTATAAGCAAAATCGAAATATGGCTCGATATAATTGAAATTATTACAAAAACCTATGAAATGTAGTAAATTTAAAATTGTAGTTAACTTAAATTTTTAATTTCTACTCATTCAATACATATATAATTAGCCATGTGGGCTTTCTCTGTATTGAAAATAAATAGATAAATATAAATAAAAGATATATTGCATTTAGTGCTTTTTTATGAACACACAGTGATTTTTGCTCGGAAAAAGTTGACATCACTGTTCGCGTTTGTTTTTATTTATGTATATTCACACATTCATACGTATCATACGCACATATATACATGCATACATACTTACATAAATTCGATTCATTCAAAATCTTGTTTTTGAAGGCATCTCTACATTTTCTTCTTATTTTTCCTTTTTATATTATTCATAACTTAATTAAATTTATTTATATTAAACTCACATCTATGTTTTTTTGGCTTGTTTTCATTTGTTTACAAACACACACATACACATATACCTATTTTGTTTTGATAGCTAGTTCAGATAAAGTGGCGATTAACTGCGATAAAAGTTAGAGAAGATACCAATTTTACGTGCTTCGCAAGTAGATTCATATTGAATCTACTAGATTCGCTCTCATAATTTTGTATGGCGAAGCAAGTTGATTCGGTCATGATTGGGGCGTGAAGCATGAATAGAGAGCGAAGTACGTACCGTGTAAACATAGTATTAGAGTCAATATGATATTTCCATGTAAGCCTTCGATCAAGGTTTATTCCAAGGTATTTCACTTGAGAATGTTGAGGAATATTTTGATTGTTGATTCGAATGGGGGAACAGGTATCTTTTCTTAGGGTAAACGTTATATGAACACACTTTTGTTCATTTACTTTAATTCTCCATAAGTTCAACCATATTTCAAGCTGGGTAATGTGTGCTTGGAGATTGCGGGATGCCTCATCAGGGTTTTTGTGAATACTTAAACAGGCTGTATCATCGGCAAATGTAGAAGTGTGGATGTTATTGCTCACAGGCATATCACAAGTATAAATTAGATACAAGACTGGCCCCAGAATACTGCCCTGTGGCACACCAGAAGATATAGACTCGGGTACACTCATGAAGTCTCCTTCCACAACAGTAAACTTTCTATCAAGAATATAACTTTCCAAAAGCTTTTGTATGTTTATTGGTAGGTATGTCTTCAGTTTTAAAACCAGGCCTTCGTGCCATACTTTATCAAATGCCTGAGAAACATCAATAAAAAGGGCAGAACAATACTTTTTTTCTTCAAATGTCCTCCTTAAAACTTGAACCAATCTATGCGTTTGCTCAATAGTGCTATGCTGACTTCTAAAGCCAAATTGATGGTCCGGGATGCACCCACTATCAGCTAAAATTGTGGACAATTTAGTCATGAGCAGCTTTTCGAAAAGCTTTGAAATTGTTGAAAGTAAGCTTATAGGCCTATATGACTCAGCCTTGGTAACATCTTTGCCTGGCTTTGGAATCATTTTAATCTTGGCAAGTTTCCAGTTATGTGGAAAATACTGCATTCGTAAAATTGCATTAAAAATAAATAGCAAGATTCTTATTGCAATATGAGGCAAGTTCATCAGCATCTTGTTACTAATGCCATCAATACCTGGAGCTTTCTTCGGGTCGAGTTCTGCAACTATTTTTTGTAGTTCACGCATCTTAAACCTTAAGGGACGAGGGGGTAGAGAGACTACACTCGGTAATCCGGCAGCACCCGCACATGAATTGGGAGTGAATACATATTTTAAATGCTCAGAAAATAAGTTACCTTTCTCACTATCGCTTCTTGCCCAGCCTCCGGTCGAAGTACGCAATGGTGATTTGAGATCAACGGGTCTTTTAAGATTTCTAGTAGCGCGCCATAAAGAGTAATTAGATGTTGACGTTACATCAAGACCTTCTAAATACTTTTCCAGTAATGCAGTCTTTTCCGACGATAGCAGCTCTTTGAGTCGTTTAGTACATTCTTTAAGTCTGATTTTATTTAGGGGTGATCGGTGTTGTTGCCATTCTCTTCTAGCTCTCCTTTTTTCACATACAAGACGTTCAATTTCCGTAGAATAAATTCTATTAAAGCCAGTCTGCGGATAGGAAGTAGTGGCATGTTCAGCAGCCTGTTTAATATATTCGTTAAGGTTGGCAATATTAAATTCAATATCATCAGGTGATCTTAACTGAATGTTTTCTACGCAGTGACTAATAATATATTTTTTGAATCCAAGCCAGTTGACCCTATTAATCGTTTTCGCATATGAGTTAGTTAAATCACTCCTTAGTGGGTTGAAAATTGCAACAATTTTGGGGGGGAGTGATCGGAGGACAGATCTACAGAGCCCTCTACGTGAATTAAGTCCCTATGGATATTTTTCGTGACGCCAAAATCTATAACATCTGGAATTTTTCTTACATCAGTAGGCCAGTAAGTAGGCTCCCCACTCGAAATGACATCTAGGCCCATTTTTGAAATTGTATTAAACAACGCTCTACCTCTAGGTGTAACAAGACGCGAGCCCCAGTACGTATGTTTTGCATTGTAGTCACCAGCTGCTACGAAACAAGATCCAAGCGATTTGTAGAACTTCTCATACTGATCTTCGGTAAGTGAAAATCTGGGAGGTGAGTAAATTGATGATATCACGAAGTTTGCACAAAAATTTTCTACGAAAATATTCGTAGCTTGCATATATTCTTCACTAACGTTCTCAAGGATATAGTGCTTGAGTCTTGACTTAATTAGAATTGCTGGTCCACCGCATGCTCTCCCTTTCGGGTCCTTTGAATCATATAGAGTGTAACCATTTATTTTAAAGCAGCTTCTCGAAGTCAAGTGAGTCTCAGAGACCATCATTATATCAATATTTTTTTCCATGAGGAAGTGTTCAAGTTCATTTTTATGTTGGCGAATGCCGTTTGCGTTCCAGTAACATAGTTTTAACGTGTTCATGGTTTGTTGACTAATGCTTGAAGCAGAGTATTCTGCATTCTCAGCATTTCTTGCATCATGCTAGTCATATTTGTTGTAAAGTTGTTTATAGTTAGCACCAGATTCTCAATAGTAGCTTCAAGACGACTAAAGTTAAAGCTAGAGTTTGCATTCGTTGAATTACTTGGCGGTGGAACATTTTGTGTGGAACTAGTCCTAGCAGCATCGGCGTACGATACACGTGAAGTAACTAGTTGGCTAGTTTGAGGAAGAGTGGCGGAGTAAGCATTTGCTGATTGAACTGGAGCTAATTTAGGTTTTTGACCCATAGCCTGTATAACGAAAGAATATACAGGGCATCCTCTGTAGTTAGCGGTGTGATTACCTCCACAATTACTGCATTTTTTTCTGCTTGTAAATTTGGCTTGGTACAGTTAGCAGTACCATGCAATTCACCGCAGATAACACAAACTGTAGGTAATTTGCAGTAAGTTTTTGTGTGGCCATATTCTTGGCAATTATGGCACTGTACAGGACCTGAACGCTTACGTGGCTCTTCAACTGTGATTTTTCGGTGTAAAAGGTATTTTAGACTATAAATTGGGTGCGTCTCGTTTTTTTTAACTGTATATCATTCGGCTCCAGTTCAACACGAAATAGAGGCTGGGGAATCTTCTCTCTATTGATTATATTGGTAACATTTTTTACCTTAAATCCTTGTTCGATAAGTGCACATTTTACTTCTTCGGGCTCAACATATGAATCTATGCCCTTTAATACTATTTGTAGGCCTTTAGCACTCTTAAGTTGATATGTGTAAAAATTTGTTTTATTTTTTTCAAACTCACTAACAATTTTTCGGAAATCTTTTTCATCATATATTTGGATTTTAGTTTCATCAATATTACCTCGTTTAATTGGAATGACGTGAAAAGTATTTTCACCAATGGTCGATAGTAGATTTTTTAGAAGCGCGTTAGAATTTTTTTCTCTCAGATAAATAGGTGGTGGCTTAAAAGACTTTTGCGATGATGCAGCGGGCTTGTCGTTTTTGTCTTGCAATAATGAAAAACGATTTTGACGATTGATAGAAGATGTGCTGTTATCCCTAGACATCTTTGGGGCGGATCCAATTTTAGTAGAATTTGGGCTTCGCCCGCGTTTTAAAATAGTTATATATCTGTCCATTCCTACTTGTACCTTTGGTTTTGAACTACTGTTATCTTCAGTGACAACTTGTTTAAGTGATGACCACGAGCCCGAAGCGGATGAAATCGCTGAGTTAAATGTAGAAGTACTAGGCAATAATGTCAACGATTCACTAGTTGGCATTGGACAAAGCGAAGTTGATCGCTGACGAAACTGTGGTTTTGCCGTTAGAAAAAGTCTATCAGATTTTTGATTTTTATTAAGAGCTTCAGAACTCACAGCAAGTCTATTATCAGATTTTTTATTTTTATTGTTATCATTATGAGCATCAAAACGCACAGTAAAATAGGCATTTCTGCCGTTAGAACTCACTTCACTATTTTTTTCCTTTGGGGTACTCATAAAGAGTATTCCTCAAGGGTACTTTGTATGTTTTTTTTTGTTTACGGTTCTTTTTTGTTTTTGTTATTTCAATATGTAAAAATATTATCAAAGCAAAAAAAAATGCTTATTTATCAAAGTTAATATGTACTACGAATATTTTGTGTATGATTTTTTTTTGGTTTAGTTTGTATGTAAGAAAAATTCCGCTATTACGTCTGTTCACTATGAAGGTACAACGAGAATAGCAATAAAGTTCAAATTGACTCTACATTTTATTTAGAAAACTTTATAATAATGTTTACCGGGGTGAGCTGGTCAGTCCAAGGATTCTATTAAAGTTGATTTTTTTTTAAGTAAAACAAAAGCAGGATTTCTTGTGTTATTATTAATATTCAAGTTTACAAATTGTCTTTATTTTCTAATTTCAATTATCCTTTCACAGGAGAAAACCATGTAATTTTGAGAATCTGCCAGAGTTTAAACAAAGTAACGCAGAGTATCCGTACACGATTGATCGGTTGAAAGTTGCCAGGCCAGTCCCCCTTTGGGATAACCATGTATCTTTTAGTGAAATTTTTATGAAAGTATTAGTGTTTTTAGTACCACTACGCCTGGGATTAATGGCTGTTAATACCAGTTAATTCCCTGTGCACTACCACTAACATGCCTGGGATTAATGGCTGTTAACACCAGTTAATTCCCTATGCACTACCACGAATATGCCTGGGATTAATGGCTGTTAATACCAGTTAATGACCTCTGCACTACCATGAGTTAAACCCTTTCTGTATTTGTGACTGGCTGCTAGCAAAGCTGTTACATACTTGTACTAGCTGTCCGATCACTCAGACAGATAAAGTGCAACTGAACATGTAGTGGGAAATTCAATATTATCTGTAACTAAGCGGGAGTAGTGGCTAGCACATGTAAAATTATTCTCAAGAGCACACTATTCAATTTAATGTAATTGTAAAGTGGGGTACACACTATCGAACATGAGTGACAGTTTTGCTCAAATTTTACATTGATCGATAGTGTGAATACGAATTTCGTCAGTCAACAGTCAACCACAGAATTTTTTGTGGTTGAGTGACAGTCAGCGGCCATATTGGTTTTTGACTGATAGTGTGTACCAAAAAGCGTCAGTGAAGAGATATTTTTGTAGCAGAAAGAACACAAGATGGACGCTTAATATTATTTTTTTAAGGAATTTACATATTTTTATTAAATGCAAGGCTGTGTATGATGTTAAAGATAAAGTATTAAGACAACAGGAATTGTTAAAGATAAGAAAACATTAAAATAATTCATTATAAAAAAATTATGTTAACAACAATGCGCATCCAATTTGTGTTCGTGTGCCTAATTTTTTTCTTGAATGAAGGTTTTAGTGTCGAACATGATCGTTAGTCTGAACAGCCAACACTATTATTCAAAACTGATGAATTTTTGACTGTCACTCATTTTCGATAATGTGTACCCCACTTAAGTTACTCTTACGTGAACACTACCATTAAATGTGAGTGTATATCAGTTTCCCGCAAAATAAAATATGTATGTAGTGGTGAGAAAAATTAGAGTAAAATATACTTACACTTGAAGAAAACATTTTTGTAATTTAAGATACATGCTGCGGTTATTCATTGTTTGAATATTTTTTGAAAATAAGCAATTTAATAAAAACTTAAGTAAAAAGTAAAAAATAATAATCCATTCAACAATGTAGTCTACAAATTCCAAATTAAATTTATTCGCAGCGCAGTGAAAGCTATTAAAATACCTTTTTAAACTATCTTCCCTATTATTTTCAAGTGTTTCATAGCATAAAATGCATTTCATATTGCTAAAAGCATTTTTTATCACAAAATATTTCTTAGCTTACATAATTATTTTTTTGCTGTAGAAATTTATTCAATTTGAACTTAAATTTCGTTCCGTGTGCTCAAAAAAAACTAAACAAAAAACCAGGAAAAAATTAATACATGCGTGCACAACTTCATTCGTCGCTTGCTCAGTGACGACTAAATGAAAGAGCAGAAGCATGTATGTGATTTTCATCTGCACAATTGTTCTATGGATTGCGGGTTACTGGTGTATATCACTGTTACAAGCGTACTGTGATATTTGCTGTTTCTTTTTTCTTTCTCTGTGTTTTTTGGTAGACTCTCTTATACATTTTCTCTCTTCTCTCAAACCAAGCAACTTAAATATATACATTCTTTACACAATCTTTAATAATAATAATACTAATAATAATGATATACCAATTCACTATAAGTAAGAAATATACCAAATAAAAATATAAATTAAGTAAATTAAGTATATGTATATAAAATGAAGATAAATGAATAGAATATATAACATGAAAATTTATGTAGCGAATAGCTTCGTTACAACTTTCATATGGGAAAAAGAAAAGGGCTGTTTTTAGGCAATTCCCGGCAATTATTCGAATTTTTCTCACATTTTAAACCTTCCCTGGACCTCCACGAACATTTCAAGATCAAGATTAGATAAATCCGTTCTCTCTCTAGTTTTAGCGAGACTAACGAACAACAATTGAATTTTTTATATATAGATAACCGATCTCTATTAATGTAATATTTATTATTTTTTTATGTTATTTTTAATTTTTTATACTGAATTTGTATACAGGTTTTTGTTAATTTTCTGTTTTTTATTGTTTACTTCTGAATTTTTACACATTTTTTTACGTTTCCGCTCTTACTAATAAATATTAAAAAAATGGTACCGTCATGGTCGAAAAAGTACATTTTGTTTTCACAGTTGGTACAAAATCCAAGAAGTCATTTTCCTTCCCTGGTGTGCGATATGTATGTATAGTTTTGTATATTCCCTGCAGATAATGCGACTAGTCCATACATGTATGTAAATACTCCAAAGAGGAGTAGAAATACTCCAAATGTATGAAAAAAGGAGGTTGATGTCCTAGGGTTGGACTAAATGGTCCAACTTTGCATTACATCGGAGTAACCCCAAAACTGATCCATATAGAATAGTTGTAGACTACGATCATAATCGTTTAAACACGAATACTTATTGTGCAGCATTGAATGCTTGTGTGAAAACGATATGATCCATGATTGAATTACATGGGACCATGATGTAACTAGTCTGTTTCATCTAGATTGGACCACGTATTCCAATATTATATGCAGTTTTTTTTTGCATATACATACATACATATGTATAATTTTTTAGCGCCAAAATTGTCAAATCAGCTGTTGTATAAATTTTACTGGATTTTACAATTTTTGCGTTCGCGTACTTTTATTTGAAAACTTTTTTATTGAGAGTAATTTCTTTAAATTACTCAGGATTTACTCAGTGACTCAGTGTTGCCGATGAAGAATTTGGAAATTACACATCACTGTTTCCAATATTACACATCTGAAGAAAATTTTTTTTTTTTTTTTTTTTTTTTTATGCATGATTTTTATTTATTGTATCTTCATATATGAACTAACAATAAGTATTCAAATCTTAAATCTAAAAAATATAATTAGGCCCGACCAATGTCGGACACAAGCTTATTAGTAGTTATATATAATACATATGTAAGTAGTGATAATCAAAAGGAAAAAAAAAATAAAAGTATTTTCAAGAAGTCCCATCTGGAGTGCTGTGAATAAGAGCCATTGTGTCCCTCTTTTTTAGGCGGATGTGTCCAGTAAAGTTCAAAATATTACGGGCAAGCGGATTAGGATGTGACTCGAGTTTTGTTAAATATTTGCCAGCGTATTTTGCAATTTCTTCAGTCACTAGTGGCATATTCAAATCACGATGTATATTTGAATTTTTGATGTACCATGGAGCCGATGTTATCATGCGTAAAATTTTATTTTGCCTGCGTTGAATTTTCTCTACATTTGAAGCTGAAGCAGTGCCCCATAGTTGAAGAAAAATTACACATGATTTTTTTTATATATGTACTATATTCAACCAAAAAAATTAAACAAACAAAAATATTAGTAATTCAAACTTCAACATTACATTTAGAGACATAGGTATATATGGAATTATAAAAATAATACTTTATGTATACATATGTAAGTATTTGGTATATACAACACTTTTATATCAATTAATTATATTTTTTCTATAAAATATATGTAAGTCACAATTTTGTAAAACGCAACGCAGCAGTCAGAATTTAAGTGACAGAAAATAACAAATTTGAAAATATTTTAAATAGTTGTTGGTTTGTACATACACACATATGGATTTAAAATTTGAACTTCATATAAAATGCTCCATTGTTTTTGGGATTGAAAAGTTTAAAATTTTTAACATAGAAATTTATTCAAATAATTTAAAATTTGTTATTGTTTTTCGTTGCGTTGTGCAAACTTATGCCCATAATGTTTTAAAATGTTTAATTTTTACAAAATCAATTTTTCCAATTTGGCTTATTATACATAGTTTGCGTAGGTTCGAAGTTTTCATTTTCACTTCTCCGAATTCCTTCTTTGGTAAAAAAAATTGCCGCAATTGTTTCTGAAGATAACTTATTTCTTAAATCTGTTTTACAATTTTTTAAATTACTAAATATTCTTTCTGCGGATGCATTTGAAAATGATAATATTAATAGAAACTTAATTACTTTTGGTAAATTTGGAAAAAAAATTTCACCTAAAGAATTTTTTAATCTAAAAACTTTTGGCCAGTATACTTTTGGTTCTAAACTTACACTAAGCTCAAATTTTTCATGATCTAAAACTGCATGCTGTCGCCATTCATTATCAAGTAATTGCAGATCAACATCAAAAGTAGGAAATCTTTTTGAGAACAAAGATAATGTCTTTAACTGAAAGTTTTGAGCAAATTTTGGACGAACGATGTCGACAATTGTATATATTTCATCTGAAAAATCAAATTTTAATTTTATTTGATTAATAGCTTCTATATAAAACTCTATACAGTTTTGAAGTATAACTTTTTTTCGGTACTAGTGCAGTTAGACAAAGATTCATATGCAGCTATTCCAATATAGATTTCTTCTAAATTTAACAAATGCTCTTCACGCTCATCAATTTCCCATAGACTTTTTAATTTTAATTCAGATATTTTAATATAATTTCAATAATAAGTCTGCAATATATTTATAACTTCATCTTTCATTTTATACAAAATGGGTTTTTCAGATTGAAAAAGTGCGTTAAAAGAAACCAAAACACCTAAGGCATATGATAAAAATTCTAAATAGATTTTAGTTCCTGGATTATCTAATGTGTCTAGCATTGAACTAGTAATTTTTGAAGGATCTTCAAAAACCTCAAGCCTGAAAAAACTTCTAAAGGTTCATATTGTTCTAAAACACGAGTAACACATGAATGAATTGAGAGCCATCTGGTAATCGCTGGGGATATTATGCACATCAGTTTTGAAGTACTCTTGATACTCTTGAAGCTCTTTTTTGGCGCATATAGCTTCTGTTAAAATAAAACTCGAAGTTAATGGGCAATTTTAAACAAGATTTTGATGCTACCAAATGAATTAAATGGCAAGAGCATTTGATCAAGACAATATCTGATTTTTCATTTTTTAGTAATTTAGCTACCGAATTGTATTGTCCAAACATTACATTAGGAGTATCGAATGCAAATTGGACCAAATTTGTAAAAGGTATATCCTTTTCTTCAATAGAGTTTTTCAAAATATTAAAAATGTCGGTTGCAATAGATGATATACATTCCTTAAAATCGAAAAAGGAATACTGAGCACTGGATGTATTTTCATTGTAAAAAATAGTTGTTATGACAAATTTGTTTTATGGAGCTAATATCTATTGTTTCATCTATTATAATAGAAAACATCGTGTTCTTTAGATTGTCATACAAATCTTGAGCAAAACTTGGACCTAGAATATTTTTCATTAATGCAGTTGCCTTTGTCCTATGAAGACTTAAATCTTTCAATATATTGGAATCTGGAATTGATGATTTTAACACAGGTACAAGGTCATCTATTAGTATAAATGGCAAGTTGTTATTAGCTCATAATCCAGCGAGTTTTAATTTAGCTCTTTTAATAGTCACTTTAGTTGCAATAGTATTTTGTAAAGCAGTGCAAACATTAGAAGTAGATCTTGCGGCAGAAGCAGCGGCCTTGTGAGAAGTTGTTTCCATGTGTCTCGAAAGGACTGGCTTGTGGCAAATAAGTTTTTTATTGCATAATTTGCAAAATGATATATCCTTTCCTCTATCTGAAATTTTGATCAGCCATCTTTTGAACTCTGTTTTCTGAAGCCACTCAGTTTGGAATCTAAAGTGTTCGGAAAAATAATTGTCTTAGTGTTGCAAACTGAAAGCAGATAATGATAATATCAGGGTTTGGAAAAACTTTAATTTTGGAAGTTTTTCAAAAATATAATATAAAGCGAAACTACACATGAATTACACATAAAATCAATTACACATGCGCTACACATGCAAGTGGAAATTGCACATGATATGTGTAATTACACACAAATCGGCAACACTGCAGTTACTGGATTTTACTGGAAAAGTACTCAAACGCACCTATTGTCTCTTTGTGATGCCATTATACATCAAGCAATGAAATAACATACTGTCACATACATGCAAGCACATAAAATATTCGCACATTCGTTCAATATTCGCTGCTATTTCTGTGTTAAGCATGCAAACAACCAGCAAAAAAATTTGTCGACCAGTATAATTTCTCAAAATATTTATAATTCTGTAATTGTCGTAAAAACTTAACGATTTTCATAATTTCACTTAAGATTTTATCCAAACAAGCGCCAAAATTATGTTGGTAAATTTATTCCCATACAAGCTAACTATAAAAATGTACAGACATTTATTCAATCGTCATTAAAGAGATTCATACCAATCGTTACCCTGCAGGAAATGTCAATAGTAAAATTATACTGATTATCTATTGACGATGTCACCAGTACTACTGACAAATTATACCCCAACTAATGCTATCTACTTTTGACATTTAACACAGGCTTGTCCTACGAAATCTACCAGTAGACCTCGTCAATACTGACTAGGTATGTAGTTCTTGTGGGACCATATGGCGAAAATGTCAGTAGTAAAATTGTATTGACTTACTATTGACGATATCACCACACTGTCGGAAATGTCCGTATTAAAACTGTACTGATTCACTATGGACGCTGTCACCACCTGCAGGAAATGCCAATAACAAAATTATACTGATTATTTAAGTATGGATCTGAAAGTGTGACAAACAGGGACCGAAAATAACTGTTAATTTTGAATTTTTGATTAAAAAAAGCAACCTCAAGGAAATGTCGGAGAATGAAACCAAGTATACCATTTTGAAAGTCTTGGACCAAATTGTCAGAAAATGCAATGCTTTTTAAAAATCTGATTTTTATTTTTTCAGGCAAAAATAACAGTTATTTTTTTATTTTAATTTTTTTGAGCAAAAATAACAGTTATTTTTTAACTTTTATTTTTTTGAGCATAAATAAAAGTTATTTTTTAACTTTTATTTTTTCTAGCAAAAATAACAGTTATTTTTGACTTTTATTATTTCGAGCATGAATAAAAGTTATTTTTTGACTTTTATTTTTTCGAGCAGAAATAAAAGTTATTTTTGACTTTTATTTTTTCGAGTAGAAATAAAAGTTATTTTTTGACTTTTATTTTTTTGAGCAGAAATAAAAGTTATTTTTGTGTGTTCAACCCCTTTGACAAAGAAATTATTATTTAATATTCCAAATAGTCTTTTCTAAATAAGTAAATTTAACGATTCACTATTGCAAACGCGCCAAAATTTATAATAAATATAATGAATTTATCACAAAATAACTTTTATTTCTGCTCAAAAAAATTAAAGTCAAAAAATAACTTTTAATTTTGCTTGAAAAAATAAGAGTCAAAAATAACTGTTATTTTTTTTCGAAAAAATAAAAGTCAAAAAATAACTTCTATTTCTGCTCGAAAAAATAAAAGTCAAAAATAACTGTTATTTTTGCTCAAAAAAATAAAAGTCAAAACATAACTTTTATTTTTGCTTGAAAAAATAAAAGTCAAAATTAACTTTTATTTTTTATCGAAAAAATAATAGTCAAAAAATAACTTTTATTTCTGCTCGAAAAAATAAAAGTCAAAAAAAAACTTTTATTTTCTGACTTTTACGATAAAAGTTATAACAGTTACGGTCCCTGGTGACAAATCCTTAACTGATGGCACAAAATCTTCCACAAGGTCAAAAAAGATCCCAGAATTAGCACTTCCACTTGAAATTTTTTAATTTTCTATTTTTATACAACATGAATTGTTAAATTATTTTTTTTTTTTGTATTTTCTTTTATATAAATGTTTTTTTAATTATTGTTCAATACACCTTTATTAACCTTTTAAGTTGATTTCTTAAGCTAATTTTTATAAACACTTAAATTTTGTTTGACGCCACTTTTATTTTCAACCAACCAATATAACATTAAGAAGAAGCATAGTTGTGTGTATCTGAAAAAATATTTTCTACGCATCAAAAACAATATTAATATGTAGACGCTCCGTTGACAATGTCACCAAAATAGTTGACAAAAGTGGTGACTTGGGTACACTTAACCCCACATTTCCTTCAGGGTAAGTATTCGATGCTATTGGGAGTGTTAGTTTACATTTATAAGAAATGTAATTCATGCAACATATTTCGTTATACTTTGTTTTTCTTTTAATAATGTGATGCATTGCTATACTGAAGAGATTATTATTGTTAACATGAGGCTATAATTTTTTTATTGTATTCAAAGCAATAAAAAATACCAATCAAACCGTTCTCTGATATACATATATGCTGATTCAACATATAGTCTAGACTTAGCTTAATAATAGTAGTTCAAAATTTTCCCCTCGTCTCTCTCTCCTAAAAAACTAATCAATTTAGCAATAAGACTTGCTGAGTGAAAATTAGGACTAACCTCGACGATATTAGATAAATTTTGTCTGGCAGCCAGATTGAAAACATGTGTGTTGTCTGGCAGCACGTTTTCCAAAACAGAAGAGAACGCAATAATTCCTGCACATTTTGCAGTTTTGCTCTCTCAATTTTTCAATGGTCGAAAAAAAGTTTCTTGCAGGAGTTTGTTATCTTCCCGCGGGTAGTTAAAACTACATTATGCATTGATTTTTAATGTCAAATTGCATGGCAAAACTCGATAAGACAATGTTCAATTTTGCCACTTATGTTATATCGTTTTCACACTGAAAGTTAAAACCTGGTTTTAACGTTAAGGCCATAAACAGCTGATTTTGCATTCACACTGCAATTTTGTTAAATTCAGGTTTTAACTTACAGACTGTATAAAAACTTTGCTCAAAATAAAATAAATATCCTGCAGAAAGGCGTGTTTGTTGCTGTATTCTTTTCTGCTTTTTATAACACTTATTTGACAAACTGTACAACAACTGTTTTTGTTTGTATGAAAAACGAACCCCTAGTTGTTAACTTAATAATTAAGTACGTAATTAGCTAATTTTTATTTAAAATTAAGTTGCAATTAAATACGTTTTAATTTTTTCAGTGGTTAAATAAAGTTCTTATGAAATTACGATGAAAGTACAGTAGCACTGGAAAATTTCCAAGGAACAGCTGTTCAACATAGGCAAAAAAGTTAGGTTATCAACATGTACAAAATTAAAATTTCATAAAAACTCATTTCATGAAACCAAACGAACATGATAATGCATTTTTCTATTACTTTATTCCATGATATGAAACTTTGTATTGTATATGTTATACATTTGTGAAATTTAAACGAAATTCTTTCTAACCCGACCACATGATGTTTTCAACCCGACCATATGATGTTCATGTGTGTTTTCAATAAAAAAACGCACGCATAAAAACATATGGCATCCTCATAAAACTTAAGTAGTATTTAATTACGCAGGGTTGGGTAATTAAATATTATTTAAATATGCACTGAAAAACACAATTTCGTATTTAATTAGAACTTAAAAATAATTACAGTTTGATTAGCAAGTCAAAAACTCGGGCACAAAGTAGGCCAGAGTTGAAGAAAGTGACTTATGAAAAAACTAAAATCATTTGTCGCGCAGATTCTGCGAGAAAGGGACAACTGCAGTATATTTATTATTAAAATGTTACCAAAAAAATCAAAACAAACAAGAGAAAATGTGTACTTTGTGAAATAAATACGTGTACATACATACATACGTACATACACATTTACAAAATTAAATTGAAGAATTTGTTGCATTTAATTAAAAAAACCGAATGTGAAAAGGATTATTTGTATTGAAAAGTAATTAACATTTGTTTGCAAATGATTCCTGATTTAACTTTAAGCATTTTCATTGAAAAATTTTAATTTTTACCTTTTATTTACAAAAATCACTCAGCGAATAAGACCACAAAGTGTTAAACGAAAAACATTTCAACAAGTAAACAATTTTACAAAATTAGATTAAAGAAATTGTTGTGTTGAATTAAGAAACAAAGTGCGAAATAGGTTATAACTATTAAAAAGGCAATTAAAAATTGTTTTAAGATGATTGCATATTTCATTTGAAGCATTTTCATTAAAAAATATTAATTTTTATCATTTATTTACAAAAATCGTCAAGGTTACAAAGTATAAATTAAAATAAAGCTACAAAATTCCACCACGAAAGAAGGTTAAAGCAAAGACTATAAATATATAAAGATGTTCTACGTCCATACATTGTACTGCCAGTCAGGGTTACCGCTAGGAATTTTAGAAAAGTCGCACAAAAGGTTGTTTTGTAAAAATAAAGTCGCACAAAAAAGTCGTTTGAGAAAATAAAAGTTGCACCTATTTTTTAACGTTTTTTATGAATAAAAAGCATAACAAAACAAAAAAACAATTGAAACAAAACAAAAAGCTTATTGCAGAATCCATTTTTATCATATTTCATAACATATGCAGTTGCATTATACCCAGCCAACCTGAGTTTCGAAAATAAACGAACGTTCGCTGTAGCCAATAATTCTCGAAACATTCTCGTAAAAAAAAGTTTAGCAACAAGAAACAATTTGTTTCTCTCAATTTTTATTTATTTGCATGTACAACAAAAGAGGAATCAGGTTTTTTGCTATTAAGAAGCAATGAAATGGATTGCTAAAGGTTCGCTATTGATTCGTAAGCGAAACATCGAAATCTAAGGATTTCACTTTCTCCTTCCGTTTACGATAGTCGTTCTCGAGTGCTTTGTCCGAGAAATGATTACGCAACATTCGAATGCTATTTATTTATGAATGTTTTGGTTAGCTGAGTACATGCTTATATACATATGTATGTACATGTTTTCTTGTACCCTGAAGATTTTAGCTAAAACTATTCTTTGCAACTTCTACTGAAAATTTGTGAAAATTTTCTTACATGGCATGGTTGCAAAAAAGTGATAAAAGTGTTTCCAAATGAACAATAATTTCTGAATTGCTTTTAAATTTTGCCGACGTTATTTTAACGTTTCTTTTTTATAAAAATAATCAAAAAAACTTTTAATTTACTGCAAATTAACTGTTTTTTTGAGAAGCTCCGTAAAAAAGGGTAAAAAGTCACAACAAAATTAAAAAAAGTCGGAAAAGTCGGTGACAAAAAAAGTCTCACAAAAAGTCGCAGACCGCTAAAAAAGGGTCAAATTGCGACTTTAGTCGGGTGAACGGTAACCCTGCTGCCAGTGCTTAATTTGCTGGTGGATTTACTACTAAATCCATTTGTTTCAAAGAGAGTAATTTATTTTCTCAGAGCACTTATTATTCTCATGTCTTCGCTATTCATCTGCATACGCATGCATGTGTGCGTGCCTTTGCATGGGTAAGTATGAATGGATGTGTGTATTTAACCTAAAGCAAAGAAAAATTTTACACAAATAAAAAGAACTTGTGTTTTCGCACATACATATGCATATGTGTATGGACATAAGCTACATAAAATTTAATGTTACCGATTGTCTATTTATATGGCAAAAATATGTATTTTATTGTTGTACTTTTGCAAATACATGGATTCGCACCGAATATAAATTTACCCTTATTTGAATTTAATATATTTAGCGTTTACGTTGGAAACTATTTATTTAACTTTATTTCAGTATCGCTTTCGTTGTGAGTTACAAGTGCTTGAAAATATAATCTAGTGTGAAAAAGTGAAAAATTTTGAATAATAATATAAATAAATAATATCATAATGAGTGAACTAATTGAAATTACTTCCGTAGTAAAACAAAAAAAGTTATCGCTTAAAGCAGGCAATAAGTGTTGTTTGCCTCATTGTGGCAGATCCAAAAGAAGTTTTCCAAGCTTAAAAATCTTTCGTTTCCCATATTCCAATGACATATTACTTAAAGTGTGGATAGAAAAGTGCAACTTTGACGAAAGCTTTTTGGAAAAATCGCGGACATTATACATATGTGAAAGACACTTTTCGTCGGAAAATATAGGAAGGCAATACTTGAATCGCGACGCAGTACCAACCTTAAATTTGACTGATGACTCGGGTATAGAAAAGTGTTTATTAAGTGAGGATGTTGCCTTACCCTTGTTAAGATGTCCGCCTCTTAAGCGCAAAAGATCGGAATCACCATCGTTTTGCACAAATTGTTATAAAAGTTGTAGAAATGAAGAGTTTTATAGAAAGAAATATTTTACAATGTTTAAAAAACTTAAGACTGTTTCGCAAGATAAACTTAAATTAAAGAAAAAATCCGAAAGTTTAAAAAGAAGGATAAAAACGTTAGAAAGCAAAATAATGATGAAGAAATCTATTGAAGCCGAAGTTGATAATTTAAATATAAATCCAAACGAAAAAACTTTTTGCAAAATGCTCCTAAAGATAAATAGAGGGACAAATGCGCGTTGGGAAGAGCATGAGATAAGCTTTTCTCAAAGTATATTTTATAGATCAACCTCCACATACTTGTTCTTAAGAAATATATTGAAATTGAACCTTCCGAGTCCTTCATCCCTTAGTAGATGGAGTAGCATTAAAAATTTGCAGCCACGTAACAATTCATGTATATACAATACGCTCACAGAAACTGTTAAGATGCAACCTTTTGAAAAAGAATGCATTTTACTTTTTGATGAAGTATCTATAAGAAAAAAATTTACTTATAATAAATGTGCAAATGTTATAGTTGGAGTTGTCGATTTAGGATATGAACGAGTGAATCAAATGGGGTCCCAAGTTTGCGTTTTTATGATAAGAGGAGTTGTAAAAAATTGGAAGTTCGTTTTAAATTATTTTGTTACTTCCAGTTCAATAAAAGGTGATGTATTAAAAAAACTTGTAGAGTCAAACTTGGACATTTTAAGAGAAATGGGACTAAATGTGCGTGGGCTTACGTGTGATCAAGGACCCAATAATAGAAAATGCTATGATATGCTAGGCGGATCTTGTGAAAAACCTTATTTTATTTATAAAAATGCAAAAATTTACCTGATGTACGACGTACCCCATATTTTCAAATCCATAAGAAATGCTTTCATCAAAGCCGATTTTAAAACACCGCATGGCGTAGTGCGATTCGACGTTGTTAGAGAAATATTCGAGTTGGAGTATGGAAAAGTAACCAAAATGACAAAATTAACAACGGTGCACATAAACCCAAATAATTTTCAGAAGATGCGTGTTGGCCTAGCTGTTCAAACTTTGAGCAATTCAGTTGCTGCTGCAATCCAATCTGTAAATGAAAATCGCCAGTTTACACGAAGTTCCGCAGCAATAGCCACTTCAACGTGCTCTTTTATAAAAAAACTCGATAGCTATTTTGATTGCTTAAACAGCATGTATTTTAACGATGCAAAGCCCCTGAAGCGTGGCCTGAAGCCGAAAAGCACAACTTGGCAATTACTCGAAGATCTAATTACCTATATGAAACAGGTTGAATACGCAGGAAATAAAATATTTTCAATCGATGGCCTAATTCAAACTACGAGAGCTATTTTATCGTTATCGTCAGAATTGTTTGCGGAAAACTCAAATTTGATATGCATTTTAACGAGCCATTTTAATCAAGATCCATTGGAAAACTTGTTTTCATATATACGTGCCAAGGGCGGACACTGCAAAAATCCTTCGGTCTATGAATTAAATGTCGCAGTAGCTAAACTGCTATCTCTTAAAATAACGCAATTTAGTAAAAAACATAAAAAACTATTGTTGAGCAATGCGTAAATTGTACCAAAAATACAATATATTCCTTTTGGTTTGACGAGAGCTACGCATGCTTTAAGCATAGGATGGAGATGCTTAATTTATTAGTACTTACACTGCTACGGAAACATTCGTCGTGGGAAACATATAAATTCAAATCAACAAGCACTGAAAAACTCAAAATTTTAAAGCAATAAAGAAAACCTATTCTTTTGTAAACAAAAATAAATAATCATGGTTTGCAAACTTATGTAAGTAAGCTCACGTTTTATTTATTTTATACATATTTTTATTTTATACATTTTATATATAAATATATATATATATACATAAATATATATATGTATGTTTACATATAATTGAAATTTCTAAATAAAATAATTATAGTTCGGTGCGAATCAACTTATTTTTAATTTTACAACAATAAAACACGTATTTTTACCCTACAATAACACAATCGGTCGCATTTGATTTCCGTGATTTATTTGCACATGAATGTATCAAAACAAGAAACTTCTTTTAGTTATTTCATATTTTTGCTCCTACTTGACTGCGCTTTAACAAGAAATATAACACTAGAGGGGAGCACAAGCTATGAAAATATGCACAGTATTGTATTTTTTTCAAAAGCAAATAGTGTTTGTAGTGGTGATCGTAATTGAGTGTGAAACAAAAATAGAGAACAAGGAAACAAAAAACACACACAATCATTGTACAACAGTTGAATAGACAGTTGTGTCAAGTGTGCAATGTTTTTATTGTACACTTCATAGTGTACAATACTTCATTTCACAAACTAAAAACTTCATAAAATATTAAGTGATAATAAAACTTTTTACAACTACATATGTATATTCATTGAGAAAGATATTATTTTTATGTTATTTGTTAGTCATAAATTAATAAATTATAAAACGAAGAGCCAGTGTGACCATTTTTGCAGCTAAATTTAGCATATTTCTTTTTATTTAGCTGCAAAATTTTTGATTTAGCAGTTATCATTTTCTATAGCATTTTTCAATAATATATATAGATTTTTCTAGAATTTTTTTGTAATATAAGGCCATATTATGAGTTGCATTCGATTTTCGACATTCGCTGGGTATCGAGCATCGAAATTCAAACGTTAACGTCAGCAGCATGAATTTACTTAAACAAAAATTAGAAATATATTTACTAAAAAAGGTTTCGTATTTCAGTATAAATGCTGTTATATTTTTGAAAGCTGGTTAATAGCCCATTCAGGCTGACACAAATTAATCATTTCAAGCTAAAATTACGAACGAAATGAAAAGTGTTTATACATTTGACATTTTTGTTGATTTCGCAAACATAGTATTCACTGCGGCATACATTGAAGTACTTTTTTCAGTTGAGTAAATTCTTTGTTACACTTTGTTACAGTATAAATGATTAAACAGAATAAATCCGTAACTTCAGGAAAAATCGCTGTCAAATTAACAAAGCCCATAATAAAAACTACGGCAGTAACTTCAAATGCTCACTAAGTTTTGTTTCATTTTCTTTTGTGCTTATATTTCTTTGTAGTTTTGTTCACAAAATGTATGAAATTTATTGAAAGTATGGTAGCATTATTGAGAGAATATTAATTTTTATGTGAGAACATAAGAAAAAACGCTGTCAAAATAAAATAGATTCTATCTCTCGACTGCTTTCTGGATGTACTATTTTGTGTCAATTTGTATGGAAAATGTGTTTATGCCGCATTCTGTTTGATCATTAAGTATACAAATTTTTCTTTAAAAATTTTCATAAATATAATAATTTTCAACCTTCGTTTAATTTCATATTGAATTTAAAAATTTTATTTCTCATAATTGTTGTTTCTCATAGTTGTAAATTTACTCATGTATAAATGCACACGATGATTTGCCATTTAATTTGACGATATTCGACATTTCTAGCTCGAGATATGATTGGTGAAGTTAAAAAGGGTGGACAAATTAAAAAAATTAAAATATTGTTTATCTAATTTTTCGATCTTTTATATATGTACATATTTTCAAGCTTTAGGTCAGTAAATTTTATATATTTTTAGTTTTGATCAGTATTTCGTTAACCTTTGGTTAACTTCTTTAGGATGATTCTTATTTTATTTGTTTTATAATTCGTTTTTGCCTTTGTTTTCAAAAATTAGTTTTATTGAAAATTAAAATATTTCAAAAATTGTTCCACAAAAAAAATTTACCTTGCTTTTTGAATTCAGAGGAACAAAATACATAATTAAAATCACCACGCATCAAATGTAAATTTTCGTTGTAAATTAGTATTAGATATTTTATAAAAACTAATTTTTAAATTTTGCTTATCAACGAAATACATTTTCAAAAAAGCTTGTTTTCTAAAAACCAACAGCGAATTAATAATTATGCTTTGCTTTTAATGATTTTTATTACTCCATAATGCATTATGTAAAATGAAAAACTGAAAGTTAGTATAAGTGATGAAATTTAACAAGGTTTTAAAGAATTCCATCATACAAATTTATATAAGCAATTTGCCCATAATGTTTATGTTATTATTATAGTAGAAATTTGTAACCGTCTATGGCCTGCATTGGCTAGGTTATAGGTAATAAATATATAAATAAATAAATAAATAATGTATTTTGAACTAACAATTACATCCTAGCGTGGTTTTTAATGTGAAATTGTATAGCAAAACTGGTTAAGAAATTAAATTTTTACACTTATTTATGCTAAACTCATGGCAGGTTTTCAAGAATTTAAACAAATTTTTGGTTCATTTAAAGGAAATACAATTTTGTAATGCAATAAAAGAATAAATAGCAAAAATAAACACTTTAAAAGAAACAATGCAATTAAAAAGAAGTATGTATTAAATTTTAGCATTATGTTTCAGCTCTATAACTATTTTTTAGATTTTTTTTTTAAATCAATTTAGCATAAACAATTTGTAGGATGTGGTCACACTGCTTAGAACAGTAGCATGCGAACTAACACGCTCAAATAATCTACGACGCACATACATAGATTCTGCGTTGTTTGTTTTTTCTTTTGCACATACGCATAATTTTACACTTGTATGCTCATTTTACAATTGTCATTCGGTGTGCACTAGTGAAATGTGCTTCGACACAATAATAACTGATGCCCTCGCTTGGCAGATAAACAAATGCTGTTGCATGCTTTTGATGAGATTGAATACCATATTTAGTATTCTCATAAAATCAAGAGCACTAAAAAGAGAGAACAATTCAATACTGTACAACATGAAGGCTACATAAACAACCATCGTTTGCACAGCTCTATATAACACACACAACTAAATTTCTCTATAAGCTTCCCAGCTAGCATTTGGGTGATCATTTTTGGCAGAAATATCTTATATGATTCTCTACAGATCGCTTTTGATGATTAAAAAGTGATTTATCATTTGGGCGATTGAAAGAGGATTCACTTATGATTCATCTATATGATCAAATAATGATTTCTTGAAAATAGAGGAACATCATGCAAACCGCAAAAAGGTGATTTAAATGATTTAATATGAAAATTGCTCAAAAATAATCAGCAAATCGTATCATAACTGATTCTTTGGTATGATTCATCTGTAGGGTACCATTTTCTCACAACGGGAGTATCATTTATGATCGAAAAATGAGCTCATATACGGTTATTTTTCCCGTCAAGCTGATTCGGAAACGATTGGATTATGATACAAAATGCTACCTGGGTTCCCAGCTAGCATTTGGGTGATCATTTTTGGCAGAAATATCTTATATGATTCTCTACAGATCGCTTTTGATGATTAAAAAGTGATTTATCACTTGGGCGATTGAAAGAGGATTCACTTATGATTCATCTATATGATCAAATAATGATTTCTTGAAAATAGAGGAACATCATGCAAACCACAAAAAGGTGATTTAAATGATTTAATATGAAAATTGCTCAAAAATAATCAGCAAATCGTATCATAACTGATTCTTTGGTATGATTCATCTGTAGGGTACCATTTTCTCACAACGGGAGTATCATTTATGATCGAAAAATGAGCTCATATACGGTTATTTTTCCCGTCAAGCTGATTCGGAAACGATTGGATTATGATACAAAATGCTACCTGGGTTCAATTATGTGTGTGCATACATTGTATGCCATACAACATTACTACATACATATTTATATGTGTGCATGCTCAAAAACAGCGATGCCAATTTAGCGCGTTTCGCGCTAGATTTAGCGCGTTTTAACTACTCCAAACGCGCTTTTTTTCGTCTTAGCGCGTTTAATAAAAAAAGCGCTAACTTAGCGCGTTTTGGATAAAGTCAGTAACATCATTTCAGTTAATTTTTTTTTTCTCTTTTTGTATAAATTTACCAATTTTCTAGTATCCAAAACTCTGATAAATTTTTTTTTAATTTCGTTAATGATTCAGCTGTTTCAAATAAAATTTCCTTGCCTGTGATTAGAATTAAAAACGCATTTTAATACTGTAAATGGCAAAAATCTTTAAATTTCACAACTTCCAATATGTAGTCGTACTCGTGACCAAAAAAAATATATATAATTTATCAAGGATCTATTATAGCTGAAGTACAAAAATCATTTGAATCGCAAAACTATTCGACATTTCATACGAGTATGTTGTTATTTGGTGATTCTGATTCTGTATTAAATTATTTTAGTTATTTAGGATATAATTTCGAAGAAGCAATATTGCAAAATCTGGAAAAGAGTTGCTAAAAATAAGTATATTTACTAATACATTCATCGACTTTTATTAAAATTTAGTTTAGCGCGCAGAAAAATAGCGCGTTTTAGCTATAAATAGTTGACAATGCTGTAACTCAGCGCGTTCTAGCGCGTTTTGAGAAGGGGAATAGCGCGTTTGGGTTGTAAATAGTTGGCATCACTGCTCAAAAATTTTGTGCTCTCTTTGTGGTTTCGTTCAAATAACAAACAATATATTTTTCCCTTGTTACTTCCCCCACAGCATCTATAAAACAATTTTAGTTTTCATTTAATGTTCTACCAAAGACTATAAATATATAAAGATGTTCTACGTCCATACATTGTACTGCCAGTGCTTAATTTGCTGGTGGATTTACTACTAAATCCATTTGTTTCAAAGAGAGTAATTTATTTTCTCAGAGCACTTATTATTCTCATGTCTTCGCTATTCATCTGCATACGCATGCATGTGTGTGTGCCTTTGCATGGGTAAGTATGAATGGATGTGTGTATTTAACCTAAAGCAAAGAAAAATTTTACACAAATAAAAAGAACTTGTGTTTTCGCACATACATATGCATATGTGTATGGACATAAGCTACATAAAATTTAATGTTACCGATTGTCTATTTATAGGGCAAAAATATGTATTTTATTGTTGTACTTTTGCAAATACATGGATTCGCACCGAATATAAATTTACTTATTTAATTTAAATATAAGTCCAAACGAAAAACATTTTGCAAAATGCTCCTAAAGATAAATAGAGGGACAAATGCGCGTTGGGAAGAGCATGAGATAAGCTTTTCTCAAAGTATATTTTAAAGATCAACCTCCACATACTTGTTCTTAAGAAATATATTGAAATTGAACCTTCAGAGTCCTTCATCCTTTAGTGGATGGAGTAGCATTAAAAATTTGCAGCCAGGTAACAATTCATGTATATACAATGCGCTCACAGAAACTGTGAAAAAGATGCAACCTTTTGAAAAAGAATGCATTTTAATTTTTGATGAAGTATCTATAAGAAAAAAATTTACTTATAATAAATGTGCAGATGTTATAGATGGAGTTGTCGATTTAGGATATGAACGAGTGAATCAAATGGGGTCCCAAGTTTGCGTTTTTATGATAAGAGGAGTTGTAAAAAGTTGCAAGTTCGTTTTAAACTATTTTGTTACTCCCAGTTCAATAAAAGGTGATGTACTAAAAAAACTTGTGGAGTCAAACTTTGACATTTTAAGAGAAATGGGACTGAATGTGCGTGGGCTTACGTGTGATCAAGGACCCAATAATAGAAAATGCTATGATATGCTAGGCGGATCTTGTGAAAAACCTTATTTTATTTATAAAAATGCAAAAATTTACCTGATGTACGACGTACCCCATATTTTCAAATCCATAACAAATGCTTTCATCAAAGCCGATTTTAAAACACTGCATGGCGTAGCGCGATTCGACGTTGTTAGAGAAATATTCGAGTTGGAGTATGGAAAAGTAACCAAAATGACAAAATTAACAACGGTGCACATAAACCCAAATAATTTTCAGAAGATGCGTGTTGGCCTAGCTGTCCAAACTTTAAGCAATTCAGTTGCTGCTGCAATCCAATCTGTAAATGAAAATCGCCAGTTTACACGAAGTTCCGCAACAATAGCCACTTCAACGTGCTCTTTTATAAAAAAGCTCGATAGCTATTTTGATTGCTTAAACAGCATGTATTTTAACGATGCAAAGCCCCTGAAGCGTGGCCTGAAGCCGAAAAGCACAACTTGGTAATTACTCGAAGAGCTAATTACCTATATGAAACAGGTTGAATACGCAGGAAATAAAATATTTTCAATTGATGGCCTAATTCAAACTACGAGAGCTATTTTATCGTTATCGTGAATTGTTTTCGGAAAACTCAAATTTGATATGCATTTTAACGAGCCATTTTAATCAAGATCCATTGGAAAACTTGTTTTCATATATACCTACGTCCCAAGGGCGGACACTGCAAAAATTCTTCGGTCTATGAATTAAATGTCGCAGTAGCTAAACTGCTATCTCTTAAAATAACGCAATTTAGTACCTCTTCAAATTGTGCAAACGACGATGCGATATTTTTACCTATTGAGTTCCAAACAATTTTAGAAGATACTCAAAGAAGTCGAAGTACAGCAGAAAGTAGTCGCACACCTGACGTTAATGTAACAAACATATTCGATGAAAATGAAGATTATTTTAATGAAGATGCAGATTGTTTTAACTCTAATAATGTTCCAATAGAGTTAACATCAAGCCGATATTTTGTTGGTTATATATGTAGCTCAACGAATTACTTGCGCTAAATGTCGTGTGGATATAATTAAACCAGCACAAGTTTTGTAATATCCTTCAGAAATGTTTGTTCACGCTAAAAGTTATGATAAAGAAACAGATAATACAGTGGAATCTCCCTTAACGGACACTTCCTATAGGCGGACACCCCCTGTAGACGGACACTTTTGACAGGTCCCAGCAGCGCTCCATTTAAATGTTTAGTTTTCTCTTGACCGGACAGTTCCCTTGTACGGACACATTTCAATGGTCCCTTCAGTGTCCGCTCAATAGAGATTCCACTGTAATTGAAATATATAATTGATATACATACATATAATTGAAATTTCTAAATAAAATAATTATAGTTCGGTGCGAATCAACTTATTTTTAATTTTACAACAATAAAACACGTATTTTTACCCTACAATAACACAATCGGTCGCATTTGATTTTCATGATTTATTTGCACATGAATGTATCAAAACAAGAAACTTCTTTTAGTTATTTCATATGTATATTTGCTCCTACTTGACTGCGCTTTAAACAAGAAATATAACACACACACAACTAAATTTCTCTATAAGCTTCAATTATGTGTGTGCATACATTGTATGCCATACAACAATACTACATACATATTTATATAAGTGTGAATGCTCAAAAATTTTGTGCTCTCTTTGTGGTTTCGTTCAAATAACAAACAATTTATTTTTCCCTTGTTACTTCCCCCACAGCATCTATAAACACAAAAAATTTTAGTTTTCATTTAATGTTCTACGTGGAACATCTTTATATATTTATAGTCTTTGGTTCTACGTGGAACATCTTTATATATTTATAGTCTTTGGTTAAAGCAAGGCGAATTCATAACAGGTGGCCTTATCGCTACAAAAATACAACAATAATAAAAACAACATGCAATTCGTCTGGCTTCAAAAAACCCCATCTGTCAAAAACAGTTGACTCAAATACCAATACATTCACATTTATAAAAACATATTTTACTATCCATGTGCATCAACAACACAGAAAACAATATTTGTAAAATAAATGTAATTAAAATGTTGAAAGACGGAAAGATCTTGATATTTTCGGACAACGTAAAGAAACCTTACTTGCTGCCTTATTGCAGTCCCTCCGATGGTTTTTTGGACGCGAAATCAGTGGTATAAAATGTGTTTTACTGGCTCATCATGGCCGTAAACACAATATTATGCTTAAATGCATGAAATTGTTCACAAAAATGGACAAAGTTACTTAAAAGTGTACAACAAATAAACGTGCGTCTTATTTATACATACATACATATATGTATTTATAAGAAGTCAGCTAGTACTAGCTGGGCCCGGCAAAAGTTGTCTTAACCCCACAATTAAGAATTCGCATTGTGTTGAGTTTATACATGAAGAAATGCAGCGCATTATTGCAATTAAATGCAATAGGAAATGTTTAGGTATGCTTGAATATTTATTTCTATAAACTTAATTTGTAATATACATACATACAGTGAACAAAGAAAAAACTTGTACAGCAAACGCTCCGCTCTTCTAATCAAAATATCTCTGTTGCTTTGTAAGATTTTAAGATAAAACCAAAAGCAGTTTCAAGACAAATTAATAAGCTTTCTATAGAAATCTTTAATTTTATTAAGAAATTTATTTTAATACTAAAAAAATAACTTAACATAAAATAACACTATTTTCAAGAGCCAAAAAAAAACTTGTACACTAACTCTTCTTTCAGGAAGGAGCTATGAAATAAGGAATAAACTTAAAATTAGTACTAAATGTGGCCACGTCTAGCATCTAATAGATTATTTTCATAGAATGAAATGGGTTTTCGGTAATTTTGGGAGCTATATGGTCCAATATGCCCTGGAGAGCACTTTTGAGTTAATTTTTACACATAATCTACAGCTCGCGTAATTTTTTGTTCACATACGCCCACAGAATTTCATTTGTACTGAGGCCAAGGATCTAGGGAGGATGTGCCTGCAATTTTTTTCCATTGAATGGAAGCCATTCTCTTATTATTGAAGACGAAAGTTTCGAGTATTTAACTCTAACTAATCAATAGTCTCCACTTACATTTAATTTGGCAGCTAACTGTGCTAAATTATCTCTTATTATTTTTAAATAATTCATTTTATTTATTGTACGTTCTATAAAAAGCGGATTTCATACACCACTCGATCCCATTGGGCCCCATACCATCATATTACACCCCCCATGCTTCACCGTGTTATTCAGGTTATTATCGTTAAGGCTGGAACTTTTCTTTGCCACGCAAAGAAAGATTATATTAATCACTATGATGACTTTTGGGACACTGCTGAATCCAAATTTAATATATTTGGATGTTATCGTTGTAGATTTTTGTGGCGAAGAGGAATTCCAGCATTAGTGATAAAAACCTGAATAACACGGTGAAGCATGGGGGGTGTAATATGATGGTATGGGGCCCAATGGGATCGAGTGGTGTATGAAATCCGGTTTTTATGGAACGTACAATAAATAAAATGAATTATTTAAAAATAATAAGAGATAATTTAGCACAGTTAGCTGCCAAATTAAATGTAAGTGGAGACTATTGATTAGTTAGAGTTAAATACCCGAAACTTTCGTCTTCAATAATAAGAGAATGGCTTCCATTCAATGGAAAAAATTGCAGGCACATCCTCCCTAGATCCTTGGCCTTAGTACAAATGAAATTCTGTGGGCGTATGTGAACAAAAAATTACGCGAGCTGTAGATTATGTGTAAAAATTAACTCAAAAGTGCTCTCCAGGGCATATTGGACCATATAGCTCCCAAAATTACCGAAAACCCAGTTCATTCTATGAAAATAATCTATTAGATGCTAGACGTGGCCACATTTAGTACTAATTTTAAGTTTATTCCTTATTTCATAGCTCCTTGAAAATAGTGTTATTTTATGTTAAGTTATTTTTTTAGTATTAAAATAAATTTCTTAATAAAATTAAAGATTTCTATAGAAAGCTTATTAATTTGTCTTGAAACTGCTTTTGGTTTTATCTTAAAATCTTACAAAGCAACAGAGATATTTTGATTAGAAGAGCGGAGCGTTTGCTGTACAAGTTTTTTCTTTGTTCACTGTATGTATCTGTTTAAGGTTTCCCAAATTGCAGGGAAAAATTGTTGATGTGGTGACAACGCTATTGCATCGTCGTTTACCAGCCACCAATTTCATGGTTGAGAATTTGGGAGCCATTGAATTGGGATTTGTATATAAATACTACACATCCAGATTTTCATAAACATGTCTAGTCAACTAAAAGCTGACATGATGGAACGAGCAAATACTCTTTGCCTCAAGTAATGCAGAACGTTTGATAAAATATTATTTCTATATTGTGCGAAAATCCGTGCAAGATTCTGTACCAAAGACTATCATGCATTATAGGCGAGACACATTGGTAGAAATATTTTGTATTAGATACAATTTTTTTAAAATCATCAATAAACTAATGCAATTAATCATTTTGCAAGAGTTAATTGAGAATGCATAGGTTAAGAAGGGTGGTGCTATACTGCCCCCCACTCGGAGATCCAATTGGTTCCATTGTGATAAGTATTCATACAATATAATTCTTTTTACTTTAAAATATATTTTTTAAACATAAAGAACGATATAATTTTTTTCACTTTAAATGTAAACAAACATTAGATAGAAGAAGAGATTTTGACAGTTGGGGTTTAAGCAGTCTTCGAACACCTGATAATCATCAGGACTGTTAGTGTCACCTGTTATGAATTCGCCTTGGGTTAAAGAAGACGCAGTGACAGAGTGAGCGTGAAATCCGAAAACACAAATTTTCTTCCGTCTCGTGTCATCTCTGGTATACCCTGTAACTCGGGGTAAGAAACTTTACAATGCTCTCTAAAATTGAAATTATTTTATATTTTGTAAATAAATATTTTAAAATTATGGAACTAGTCATGGTGTAATTATACAGGTGACTGCGTAAGGATTTGTTATACAAAAATACGGCAACCGTAGCTGTGTAAAGAACCGAAGAATGTCAAAAGTACAAAAATAATTGTACCAAAACCAAAACAAAACGAAGTTTTTGACATTCGTTAGCTACAAAGCACATAGAGCAAAAAATTATCAGCTGAAGTAACGCTGCCACCTAGTTAGATACAACTTGGAACTAGTAATACAAAGTGAAGAAGTGCTTGAAAATCAAGTTATTGTATATCACAGGGTATACCAGAGATGACACGAGACGGAAGATAATTTGCAGCGTTGTCAACTTTCAAATTTTAAAAAGCACTTAAATCAGGAAAAAAGCGCGTAATGTAAGTAAAAAAGCACTAAATTTAAAATTTTTCTATACTATTAAAAAAAAATTTATTCATAAATACATACATACATATGCATTCCGTTCTTAAAACGTCAAATTAAAGGCACACATTTTAATTCTATAGGAATAAGTGTATTCTAAAATCAATTTGACGTAGACTTTTGAAGTTATTATAAAAAAAATTTAAATTTTTTTGTCAAGGAACAAACGAATAACTCGAGCTTAGTCAAGTTGGCAGTAATCGACAAGTATTTATCAGGTTAAGAGCTGATTATATTTTAAACTCGATGGGCTTACCAAATTTGATTGTTATTAAATTATGCTGTAAAAACATTATTTCTGCTGCAACTGAACTATGTGACAAAGGCAATAAATTTTGAACGAAATAAAAAAGGTGTCAAAAGTATTGTGCAGCAAACGCAATATAAATAACAAAGTTAAATATAAAAAAGTGATTAGCAAGTTCATCAAGTTACATACAAAAATATTCATAGCAAAATTCTAACCGAAATTAAAAAAATATTGGACATTGGAAAAATTTTTTACAAATTTTGGTTATAATTAACCAAAAACGGCAGCTCTATTCACATCAAAATTGTCTCTTTTCAGGCCGATTTTTATATAAAGCAAAGTGTTAACCAAGTGTAGGGACATTCTGTTACGTAGTTTAGACTAAACTACAGTCATAGAGGTAAAAGCGCGTTCAACTTCTTCGTTTAAATATGGAAGTGACAGAAGTTTGAGGCTAATGCAATTTTTGATAATGCCTCAAACGCTATTATATTTTACTTCTGCCCAAAACTCGATAGTGGACTGAATACTTGTATTATGTCTTCCTTGTTGTGTGGCAAAACACTGCTTACATTAATTATACTTAAAATGTTAAAGTTTGAGGGTAATATGTCGCTTATTTCTTCAACCAAGTCTTGTACAATCTTATTAGAATTTTTTTAAATGCTTAATTTAACTTCAAAACTTATGTTTTTCAATGATAGACTTCCTCGAAAAAGAAATGGATAAGGAAATTTTTCTTTGAAATTTTGGTTTAAGGGCGTTTCATACTATAATACAAGTATTAATACTTTTGTGGAAAATGCAACCCTGACATGTTGAGTTGTTATTGTCTTTTGAAATTTTTGAAACAGAAATTAGATTAGGGATGCATTTTCGTCAAAAGTATTAATACTTGTATTATAGTGTGAAACGGCCTTTAGTGCCACCACTCAAAACAAAAAGCACCGAAAATGAATTTAAAAAAGCACTGAGCACTAACTTCAAAATTTTTCGCGTCGAAAATTTCAAAAAGCACTAAAAACGGTGCGAAAAGCACCGAGTTGACAACGCTGATAATTTGTGTTTTCGGATCTCGCGCTCACTCTGTCAGTGCGTCTTCTCTAACCTTCTTTCGTGGTGGAATTTTGTAGCTTAATTTCAATTTATACTTTGTAACCTCATTCGCTTGACGATTTTTGTAAATAAATGATAAAAATGAATATTTTTCTAATGAAAATGCTTCAAATGAAATCTGCAATCATCTTAAAATAATTTGTAATTGCCTTTTTAATAGTTATAAGCTATTTCGCACTTTGTTTCTTAATTCAAGACAACAAATTCTTTCATCTAATTTTGCAAAATTGTTTACTTGTTGAAATGTTTTTCGTTTAACACTTTGTGGTCTTATTGGCTGAGTGATTTTTGTAAATAAAAAGAAAAAATTAAAAATTTTCAATGAAAATGCTTAAAGTTAAATCAGGAATAATTTGCAAACAAATTTTAATAACTTTTTAATACAAATAATCTTTTTCACATTCGGTTTTTTTAAGTAAATGCAACAAATTCTTCAATTTAATTTTGTAAATGTGTATGTATGTATGTACACGTGTATATTTCACAAAGCACACATTTTCTCTTGTTTGTTTTGATTTTTTTGGTAACATTTTAATAATAAATATACTGCAGTTGTCCCTTTCTCGCAGAATCTGCGCGACAAATGATTTTAGCTTTTTTCATAACCTTGGAGTTAATGTCGACGTCGTCGACGGCGTCAAATGTCAAAAAAAAAAGTTGAATCGTATGAAATTGTATGAGAGCAGTTAATCTCAACGCGTTGCAATGCCGTAAAAGTTCAATCTGTTTCAACTTTTTCGGCGTTGAAACGCCGTCAACGACGTCGACATTAACTCTAAAAAAAGGTATGCTATCCTACAGAAAATTAAAAAAAAAAATTTGCAATCCAGAAAATCATTACTAGGCTGAGCCGTCTCGGGAAACACCATGTTGGAGAAAATCCTTACGCCCGGCCGAAGGCCGGCAATGCAGATAAATTTTATTAAGCAAGAAAACTTTGCAATCCAGAAAATCAATACTAGGCTGCGCCGTCTCCGGGAACACCATGGTGGAGAAAATCGTTAAGCCCGGCAGAAATAAGCTATTAGGCATGAAAACTTAGCATTATAGGATAACGATTTTTTTTTAATTTTTGAAATACCAATATTGGTCATATTCGTTGAAAAACACCGTATATCAAAATATTGTACTAGAATTTCAGAGGCCCATAACTCGGAAACTAAGCCTCGCCAATAATTTTATTTAATTTTTTTTTTCTTATTTTTCAATTTACTATAGGATGGGATACTTTTTTTTTTAATTTTGGGGAGGTGCCCCTAAAGTAGATTCGTTCCCCATCTTTTTCTCAAACTCATCATACTCCACCAGCAATGCATCTAAAGCTTTTCCAGAGTGATTTGCATAGGGCAAAAGTGGAGATTTCGGTGGAGCCCATGAACTAAAAACATGTACCTTTCCATCACTGTCAAATTTTCATCTTCGAAATCATCTTGTTCCTAAAATGCAATACAAACTTTTAAATATCATGTATTCTATAATAAAAATGATTTCAATACCAAAAAATTTAATCCCCATTCGTCAGCTTTCTTACGAACCAATTCACATTTGTTAGTTTTTTAATATTAACTAATATTTTAATATTAACTAAATCAACAAAGCTCCAATAATGCGGTGGTATTTCGGCTTTTATTGATGCTTTTTCTAGTTCTTTGGGCACATAATAACATGGTGGCAACCAGTTATCCCTTGGTTCGAATTTCGTAGCAATCATATATTCGCCCAATCGTTTCCTCCGGCCCAAACGATACAAATTTAAATTAGCTACTCTTAACACTTTTTCCCAAACGGCACGTACGTGGGTTTTACGTTCTGGATATTGTGGTACGCATTTCTTGGTTTCAGCTTTGTACACATAAACACAACGTTTGCCAACGTAAAACTGGCCGTGTTCTTTTCTGCGAGCATCCTCAATCTTCAAGATTACTTGGTTTTAGTGTTGATTCCTCAAACACGCTTGTAACCAGTGAACACAGCCTTGGCGAACAAACGGATGGCGTTTGTATTTAGGTGCAGACTTTTCGGTTTTGGTAGCCTTTAGGGATATAGCGGCCTTAGGAGCTTTGAATGCTTTGGCAGGGATTGTGTGTCAGCCATAGTTAACGGAAAATTGTCAAATAGCGAAAGAGGAATGCTCGGAATGCTGTGCAGCTTCTCTCCAGACGGGCAGCCTCTTATGCATTTGTTGCTCCTAAGAAATTAAAACAATTTAAATTAATATACATAAATTAGACAAGATTATAGATTTTTTACTCACATAGGTATTTTTCAGTTTTGCCAAAAATGTGCTTCTGAAAATATAGAGAAAAAAACTGGCTATTATGAGAACATACAAACATAAATTATCAATTGCAGAAACTACTCACCTTTAATTTCAACCAAGATTGTGTTTCTCTTATAGAAATATGCAAATAAATTAAATTTAAAACATATTTTTCAAGAAATAAAAATTTTTCACCTATTACTTACCAAAATCACACAGCGAATAAGGCAGCAAAACACAACACGAAAATATTTTACAAAAATGGCATACGAAAATCATTAAAGAGGATTTGATGACTGTGTGAGCGAGACGTAAAGAAAACGCAATTTTCTTCCGTCTCGTGTCACCTCTGGTATCCTTTGTGACATTGGTTCAATGAAGAGCTTTTTTTCGTTATTGATTTTCTTTATTTAAATATTTGGGGAATTCTTCAACAAAAGGTTTTGGGCCCAGGACCACGTTAAATAATAAACTGAAGATCCTGATAAAAGATAAGATGGCTTCAATTTTCCAAATAGAAAAATTAGAAGAGTCGAATTATGATGGTTGGAAAGTTCACATGCGTGGGAACACATTCATGCAGACTTGTGGGAATATGTTAGTGGAGCTTTGCCGAAACCAACTGATGATGCTGGTCGTACAATATGGGAAAACAAGGATCAGAAAGCATTGTCGTCAATCCTTTTGAGTATGAAGAGGTCGCAACTAAATATTGTAAAAAATTTTCCTACATCAAATAGTGCATGACTAACTCTTGAAAAAAAACCAAAAGGACCTGCATATAACATCTTGTTATTTCGGAAATTGCTAGCAGCGAAGATAAAGTCAAATCAATCGATGTCCGAACATCAATCAATATTGAATGACATTGTTGAAAAACTTTCCGAAGAGTCTAGAGTCTAGAGATGCACTTCCTACGCTGGAAGCTTTGAAAAATAAGCTAATGGAAGAATATATATTATACAGGCATGTTCTGAAAATCACATTTTTCAAATCACTAGTGATTTTAAAAGTAAATGATCAAACAGAATAAGTCCGCAACTTCAGCATAAATCGCTGTCAAATTAACAAAGCCCATAATTAAATTTACGGCAGTAACTTCAAATGCTCTCTAATTTTTGTTTTATTTTCTTTTGTGCTTAATTTTCTTTTTGGTTTTTTTTTAATAAAATGTATGAAATTTATTGAAAGTATGGTAACATGTTTGAGAGAATATTTATTTATATGTGAGAGCATAAGAAAAAACGTTCTCAAAATAAAATAGATTTTATTTATCGACTGCTTTCTGAGGCTAGTTTTTTGTGTCATTTTGTATGGAAAATGTGTTTATGCTGCAATTCTGTTTGATCATTAATAATGGTCCTGTAGACGTTTTTGAAATCATATACGATAAATTTCTTTCAGATATGATATTTGATGCTCTATACAATAGAAAAATTAAACAAAAGAGCGAAAAAATATCTGCAAGACCATTATTACTTTTAAAATCACTAGTGATTTGAAAAATGTGATTTTCAGAACATGCCTGATGATTGGGTAATCGATAGTGGTTCAACAACTCATATGTGCTGCAATAAACAAGAATTTCATGAAAAAGCATGTTGAGAGAATCGAATTGGCCGCAAATTATGCAATATATTCTGAAGGAGTTGGGCAAGTATATTTGAAATCAGATAATAAAAATGTACGCTTGCGTGACGTACTTTATGTGCCAAAATTAAATTTCAATTTTATTTCTGTTTTAAAATTGACTGATGAGCAACTAACTGCAACGTTTAAAAATGATGATGATATCATACAAAGTGGGGATGCTGTTATGTTAAATGGAAAAAAGTATGGTCACTTGTATATAAGTCAACACAACAAACCAGTCTTAGAACGGCCAAGATGTAATATTGCATCAAATGAAGAGTTCTTCCTTTGGCATCAACGGTATGGACACTTGAATGCCAGAAGTTTATACGAGTTGTCAAAACATAATATTGTTCATGGTTTAAACTTCAAAAATCCAGTGCCACGAACAGATTGCGAAATTTGTTATAAAGCTAAAATGTTGAACCGTTTCCGAAAAATGAAGCTAAAAAGTCTAAAAATGTCTTGGAACTAGTACATTCGGACATTTGTGGTCCTATGCGCATGCAATCGTGTGGTGGTGCAAAGTATTTTGCTTTGTTTATAGATGATTATTCCAGAACGACATTTGTATATTTCTTCAAAAATAAGAGTGAAATTTTTAGTGCATTCATTAGTTTCATTACTACGGCTGAAAGACAGACAGGCAAAAAGCTATCAGTGGAGTATACTCCCCAGCAAAACGGAGTAGCTGAGAGAGCAAATAGAACCGTTGTAGAAATGGCCAGATGTATGTTGATTGGTTCCGAGCTGCAAGAATCCCTTTGGGAAGAAGAGTAGGAACTGCTGTATATTTAAGAAACCGATGTCCGACTGCTGCATTGACTAATGTTACACATATAGAACGATGGAATGGAAGAAAGCCTACTGTAGCACATCTAAGAACATTTGGATGTATGGCAATTAAAGTAGATAAACGTCCTGGTAAATCAAAGTTTTAAACAAGAGGAACTGAATGTGTATTAACTGGATATTGCAATGAGTCCAAAGCTTACCGTGTTTATGATGTGAAGAAGAAAATAATGTATAAAAGTCGTGAAGTTTTTGGAGAAGACAAACAACGAAGCGAACAATGATTCATATGAAATTTTTGATTGTAGTGAAAAACAAGATATGCAAGTACTACCTTTGAGTATTTCAAAAGAATTTCTTGTCGGATCATTAAATGAAGCAAATGAAAAGCGTAGCGATGAATAAGCCGTCCAAGTGTTGAGCGAATGTGATTATTCAACGAATGATCCTGATCAAACAATTGAGCCTGAGGTAGCTGGTAGAAATCCTTCACCACCCGGTTACATAAATTTTAAAGTACTAAGATCTGGGCGACGTATAATGAATAATCTGGTTGTATCCGAAAAAAAAGATAATCCTGCAACTGTGGACGAGGTATTAGCTACAGGTGATAGAGACATGTGGATTGCATCTATGAATGCTAAAAACAAATCGCATTGATAAAGGTACGTGGATATTAGTAGATAGACCACCAGGTGTTCCAATAATTAAATCTAAATGGATATTTGCTATTAAACGTGATAAAAATGGCAATGTGGAACGACACAAGTCACGACTGGTTGCAAAATGATGTAGCCAAAAATAAGGCGTCAATTTGTATTGAAACATTTTCGCCAGTTACACGTTATTCTTCATGCATTAAACACATTCACCACAGCAGGCTACATGAACACACGACTTCAAATGCCGCTAGCAGCATAATAACCAGCTACTTACTTATTTTGGAGACGGCAGCAGCACCATCTGCACCTGATATTTAAGTACAAATACATAGTTCAGATTGCCACTTTCATATATTTTGCATTTATAAAAATTAATTACTCTTTTAAAATGTAATTATTTCACATAAAAGTACAATAATGAATAAAATTATTATTTACATCAATTTTTGGATTCTGGTAAATAATATGAAATAATTGTACAATATCATTCAGTCAAAATTTTGCATTACACTGGCAACACTGCATTTGCTCATTGTAGCCAAAGAAATAGAAATAAGTTTAATTGGAGTACAACGACAAAATCGGCATAGACAACAACCGGTCGCCCTGTTGCCTTGCTGTCTTCAAAATAATTATTCTCATATAAACATGTGTATTCTATCTTTGGCACTTTGTAGTCGGTAGCTTGCTGTGGTAAATGTGTTAAATGCATCAGTAAGAATGTTTTTAGCTTTAACTGCAGAGTTTAAGTTGTCAACTTGATGTTACCACGGCATATTTAAATGACGAATTAGATGTCGACATATATGTACATATGTATATGCAACAACCGGAAATGTTTCAAGATAGCGAAAATTCCTATAAGGTGTGCAAATTAAAAAAAATCATTATACGGACTCAAACAATCTGGTAGAAAATGGAATGAGAAGTTGACATTTTATTGGCGTGCTCAAATAAAGAAGAGATGGAATAGATCAAATCAAAAATTGGATCGTATTTGGAGATAATAGATAAAGCACCAGTAAACTACTTTCTGGGGATGGAAGTAAGCAGAAATACGCCTACAGGATCCTTATCCCTTTCACATAAAAAAAAGATAGTAGAATTGCTTAAAGAGAATCAAATGGAAAATGTTAGAAAAGTATCAACTCCATTAGACCTTGGTCAAAAATTCAAGAAATGTACAGATGGCTGTAAAAACTGTAAAAAAGTGAATGATATGGAGTATCAATCATTAATCGGATCTTTAATGTACATTGGACTATGTACAAGGCCAGACATACTATCGCAGTTTAATAAAGATCCACATATAGAACATTTAAATGGAGCTCACCATGTATCATGGATCGCAACTAGGGATGGGCAAATGAAAAAAATGTATCGATATATATCGTATCGATATTTTAGAACAGTATCGATATATATTTTTTTAAAACATCGATATTTCGATATATCGATATTTTTGCATACATATGTTGCCAAAATATTCCAAATCTAAAATATATACCGCCAAAAAGAGTTTAAGCAAGGCTTCATTAGTCTTTACTTTATGTTGCTGTTCTGTGCTGTGCCGTTCTATTTCTAAATTTTAATAGTTACTTCTTCTGTAATAAATTAGCTGTTTCTGACCAGAACGGTCACAGTTTTACACTAAATTGATGAGTTTTGTATCGTCCATTGTTATGTTTCAATATAGTGTTTATGTTTTTCTGGTAAAAATTGAATTTTTTTTAAATTCTTAAAGCACAATTATAGTTTATTTCTTAACGTTTTTATTTTATTTATGTTGCCACTTACAATTACTTACTAACGGGTTGTATAAGATCTATATAAACCAAAAAGAGTCAGCTGATTCGTAACAGAACAGAAAATAAAAACTAATTCTGCCTTTAGGCTTATACCGACACAATCCGAATTTGGCATTTAGCTAAGTTAACAAATAAATGTCACCTGTCTTAGTGGGGTCACCTTATAGATGCGTATGGGCTGTTATTATGAAATTTCTCATCTTTTTTTTCTTCGCATCGCTAGTAGTGATGCCAATATCGTAGTAAAAAAAACAGCTATAGTTCTTAGAAGTGTCGAAACCCGATACTCGTAAATAAGAATCGATGTATCGATATATCGGTTTTTGAAATATCGGCGATATATATCGATATTTATTTTCTCAAATATCGATATTTCGATATATCGATATTTTTTGCCCATCCCTAATCGCAACAACTTGTAAAACACGCAGTTTACCATTCCCGAAGCAAGCATGTAGACATCAAGGTCCATCATGTAAGAGATGTTTATAAAGACCGCAAACTTGATTTGAAATATGTACCATCAAATGATAATACGGATGACATTTTTACAAAATCGCTGACGAAGACTAAAAATAAACAGTTATCAGATAAACTAGGATTATGTTAATTTATAATTTGGTTTTTCATTATGAAGTAGTGTTGAAGAAATGTTTTTTATACTTTGTAATGAAAACACTTTGCTTCTTTTATTTGAATTGTATTTGTTTTTGAAACTTGTGTAAGAAAATTGTTTATGTCATTCGGTTTATTACATTGGTTCAATAAAGAGCTTTTTTTCGTTATTGATTTCCTTTATTTAAATATTTGCGGAATTCTTCAACAGATCGATGTCAGTCATATGGTCTATTTTCACTTAACAGAGGTCAGTGAATATATTTTCGTTGTTTTCCTTCCAAAAAACTCTTTCCATAATTTTTTGATTATTGTTGCTGCTGCATCCATTTTTAAGTTGGCATTGGCATAAACATTATCAGCTGCTGCAGGTCATTTCAACTTTTCAGCACTGAATTTACCATAGCGAAAACAAGGTTGCATTTCATAAAACCAATTTAAAAATTGTTTTAATTTGGTTTTAAAAGAAACAATTTGTATGGTAAAACCAGTTTTTAACAATTGGTTTTAACGTTAAATCCACCTTTTATTAAAACCATGTCAGTGTGAAAACATTATTAACTTCATTATGCATAGGGCCATTAATGTTTTCAATGCTATTTTTATTATTATATTTTATCATTATTCAAAACTAATTATTTTTAATTTTTATTACATACATGTATGGATATATCTGTTTATTTGTAACTTGTAATAAAAATAAGGAGAGCAGTGAGCAATAGTAATATTATGTACAAAGCTCTTCTAAAGGTGCACAATCCTTTGTGTTTTTATGTTTAGTTTTTATTTCGTTTATATTTGGATAGGCTTAACATTTAGAGAAATATATGTCATAATAAATAAAGCAATTCATTCTAGCTTTTATTTAAGTCAAATCGAGTTTTAGATGTAAAGTTAAATACATCAGTAAAACCAAACCAAATACCATTTATGTATTTATAGTCAACAGAAAATTTAAATCATAAAAAAGTTACAATCAGTAATAATTTCTTAATCAGGCTTAAGTTCATTAATTTCAATTCTTGTTGAATGAAATATTTTTATTAATTAATGTGAGTTTCTAAAGAAGAGAAGAAAAATTAAACTACGTGCTAAATAGAAAATGGAAAAACAGAAAATGAATAGTGATACTTACATATGTATTTACCAAAGGTAAATCAATAATTGTATACACAATAATTTCTCATATTCCATTTCATTGAAAATTTAAGTTAAATAGCTGATGTTAATAATAATCTCTACCCCACTAGATAGACATGGGTGCTGATGAAGTGCGTGGCTGCACAGAAAAATATCGGTATTTCCCCCAGCTATAAAGTCTAGTTCAATTTGTTTTCTCTTCTTTAGAAACACATTAATTAATAAAAATATTTTATTCAATAAGAATTGAAATTACTGAACTTAAGCCTGATTAAGAAATTATTTCTGATTAACGTCCCTTTTCACAATGTATGGTTAAGAGTTAACGTGAACTTTAATTGACAGTTCTTCATACAAAACTTGCCGTTAAAGTCTCTGTTATCTTTTAACCATACATTGTGAAAAGGTACGTAAAATTCACTACAGTTCAATTAAATCTAAGAATATCTCTATAAAAAAGTTATAATAAAACAAAATTTGTGTTTTTCTAATCCTCTTTGTATATTTGATGCATTTTAAGCCGGCTTAAACGTTTTCACAAGAAGCTAGATTGGTACAGAATAATAAAGTAAATTTTAATCCAATCAGAAATTTTCTTTTGGTAAGAAATAAAAAATAATACATTTCAGTAATAACTTACAATTTAAACAAATATCAAAAATTTAGTAATTTTTTTCATTAAATATTAAAAAATAAAATATTCGTTAGATTTTAACAGGGGCCTAATTACCACATTCGATTGCGAGGGAGTTATCACTCGAACGTGCTAGTTTTTTATCTTTTGGGATTTTCTCATTCGATTTCGAATAATACATATCGAATTTTCTTATGACAGCATTCAACAACGAGCAGCCATTCGAATGCAACCGTTCGTGTTTTTACTCGTAAGCAAAAAGGCAATCGTAATAACGTTTAACATAGAAAAAGTGAATGAAAAGATAATGTAAGTTCAATATTTTACTTGTTTATTTATATGTATGTATGTACATATAGTACATAAAAAAATATGTATGTATGTATAAAAAAAAATACAAATATAAAGAATTTCTAGTTGACTTTAAACATAACAAAACACTCTGATTTGGCAAATAATGTTTTGCCCAACAGTTGTCAGGGAAAATAAAAAATTAAATCAACTCTGGGAGAATTTAAATAAACTGCTTCTGGTCAACCAATAAAAGAAAAGAAAATGTGGCTAGTGCTCTATTCTCTAACTTTACACTAATTAAGTATTATAAGTTATTAATTAATCAAAAATAAAATAACATTTATATTCGTTTTTGCACACATCCATGTATACAAACATATTTTTTTGCTTACAATTTATTCAGTGTTGTGAAATGAATTTATTTGCCTTTTTCCAACACTGAAACAAAAACTCGATTCGCGTGGCATCAAGTGACATCATCAGAAAATTTCTTGCTATCGAAATTAATTTATATTCGAGTGCAATTTGGAGCACGGGTTCAGGAATTAGGCCCCAGAAGTTTCCAATGCTGTCATATTGTATGAAGTTGTTATATTATAAAATTAATAGAGGATTTTCCTATTGCGGTCGTTGAATATTTATTACATTAACACAATCTTCCTATTTTATAATGATCGCTCGTTTCTTTCGAACTTACACCACAAAAATTGGATCATGCTGGGAAAATCTATAACTATGTTACTGAGCAAAATGTATTACAAAAACAATTTTCAAATACATTCTGAAATAACAACGTATAGTATGTATGTATGTATATATATATATATATATATATATATATATATATATATATATATGTATGTATATATATATATATATATATATATACATATATATATATGTATATACATATATATATATGTATATACTCAGGCAGAAATTGCCAACCGTACAAAAGTTGTAGCACTGCGGAAGCACTTTTACCAAGAAAACGTTACAGCTTACAATCTAAAAAATGGTTTGCCAATGTTTTTTCATAAAAAAAAAAATGTTTTAAATTTTTATTTGAGTGAGTTAGAGACCAAGATTCGGTTAAAAGTAATACACAATTGCTGTCGGCAACAAGGAATTAAATGTCCATTTTAATATTTCCAAAGTTAAAAGCTTAAAATTCAGAAAAAGATGGATTATTGATTAGATTTTGCATGTTCATAGACCCATAATATCTAGTCATAAGCTCAATAAAGGTTTTTAGCAAACCTTTAATGGTTCTTTGTTGACGACAAAATACGGCAAGTAAATAAAATGAAAAAGTTATTGTACACTCTTTAAAGCAATTTCTCCAGTATATAAGTAAAAAAAACTAGGGATGTAACGATACGCCGTTTTGCCGATCCGATACTCAAAAAGAAATATCGCCGATACCGATACGCATATTGAAATTGAACTCAAGTTAAAATTAACAAAACTCAAGTAGAAATTCTTTTATTATACAAAATTACAGTGTAAGAAATTATTAATATTTAAAATTGATGTTTGAATTCATTCTGAAATTAACAAAAAGCAAATTCTTTTGTTTTGTGCATTATCTACTTCAGTGAAGCAGTTTAAAATAGGGATGTAACGGATACCGATACCGATTCCGATATATCGCCGATATTTCTGATTTGGCAATATATAGATATCGGCGATGTTTTACTGTCGATACGACGATACTTCTTAAATTTTTTAGAGCTGTTTTGAACAAACAATTCAATTTTCAACGCCTTTTTTGCCTTACAAATAAGAGAAATAACATATAAAAAGCAGAACAGAAAGTCAAAACAGAAAAATTAAAATGTTTCTTTTGTTCTGTTTTGCACCATAGTAGTGAAATGTTCTCTCAATGCTAAATCATGTATGTATTTAAAAAAATTAATCTGTTCTTTGTTAATTTCAGAATGAGTTCAAATATCAATTTTAAATACATACATACATATCGAGCCTTATTTTCAATTTTATCGTAAGCGGCAAAAATTAAAATTTTCAGGAGGTTTTTTTAAAACACTAAAATTTGTTTTTGTACGTAAATTGTCGCTTACGATAAAATTGTACAGCCTGTATCTAAAAAGTTTGCCATTTTGATAATTCTAAACCATGGGTATAGTCCCTAAAAATTATAATTTCAACAAAAAAGTACATTTTCGATAACATGTCGCTTACGATACAATAGAAAAAGGCTCGATATAGCCTTATTTTCGACATGTTATCGAAAATAAAATTTTTTATTGAAACTAAAATTTTATGGTCCTATCCGTAGTTTAAAATTATCAAAATGACAAAATTGTTCACAACTTTTAAGATACAGCCAGTACAATTTTATCGTAAGCGACAATTTACGTACAAAAACATATTTGAATATTTTAAAAAACCTTCTCCTGAAAATTTAAATTTTTGTCGCTTACGATAAAATTGAAACTAAGGCTCGATATATATTATACTGTAATTTTGTATAATAAAAGAATTACTCTACTTGAGCTTTGTTAGTGTTAACTTGAGTTCAATTTCAATATGCGTATCGGTATCGCAATCGGTATCGGCGATATTTCTTTTTGAATATCGGTATTGGATCGGCAAAACAGCGCATAGTTACATACCTTATTTAAACTTCCATTTGCAGAACATTGATTCATTTACGAGCACACCCGAAATTTCATTTTTCTGTTTTGACTTTATGTTCTGCTTTTAATATGTTATTTCTCTTAGTTGTTATGCAAAAATTGAATTGTTTGTTCAAAACAACTCTTAAAAAACTTACAAGTATCGTCGTATCGACAGTAAAATATCGCCGATATCAATATATCGGAAAATCAGAAATATCGCCGATATATCGGAATCGGTATCGGTTAGATCCCTAGAAAAAACGGTATATTGTAGCTTTCCATTTTGCTAAATTCATTAAATCGCACATTTTTGGATATTTAGTTGATTTTGTTGAAATTTTTATATACTTTCTTGTAATACATACGAGAATGAATTCTTTCAAATTAACTCTTAGGGCCATTACTATGACTTCACGATAAAGTTCCGGATAGTAAATCTTAAGTTTAGCAAAAGTGAACTATAAAGTGACTTTTAAATTTTTCCATTATTACAACTGTCCGATAAAATAAATAATAAAATTTTTGTTTGATGGCAACATTTCTGTGGAACCTGTGGATATTGATTGTTAAAAACACTTGCTTTTGTTTATTTGCCAAATTAGAGACATAATGAAACCATTTTTCTCAATTATTTTTTTTTTTTTATATTATTATGTGTTTTGTGTTATATTGTTTTTGTTTTCTGTCATATTTTGTTAAAATAAATTTGGCTGTAATTTATAAAATAGAAAATGTGGCAGCTCCAAATGACTAAACCTCACGACAGTGATGGGAAAGTTGGTACGATCGTACTTTTTTGATACTATTTGACATGAAAAAGTACCTTAGTACTCCCCTAACACATTTGATACTCTCACGGGCAACTTAGAAATGCAGTCAGAATACGCGCGAGTGCATATATTTTTGCCAAGAATTAAATTTTTTTTGACAAATGGGACGAAACTTTATTGGTAAAGTTCTTTAAGAAAAATGTAACCTTTCACAATTAAGTATCATCGAAAACCATATTTCACTCAATGATATTTTATGTGGCTCATAAGTTGATATATTGAAACAAATGTTTTAAATCAGTTTAAGGAAAATTTTGAAAAGTTTATATTAATTTGTAAGGGAAAAAGTGGACTTTGACAATGAAATGTTAGTTTGGTTTAGTAAGTTTCCGCCTGAAAATATTTTATCTTGTAAAACCAATATCATTATACCACTTTTAACTAAAATGTTCCCAGGGAAAAGAAAATTTTTTAAAATATTAACAACCAATATAGATATGGAAGAATTGAAACAACTAACAACAGAGAATATATGCAGTTTCTGGTCTACAGTGGTTAAAATAAAAACGCATAAGATGAATACATGTTTCCTGATATATAGAGAGTAGCTTACGGAGTTTTGTATATACCTCACTCCTCTGTAAATGTCGAAAGGATTTTCTCTTACCAAAATCTCATGAAAACAAAATAAAGGAACAGCCATCGTATTCTGCAACTCGCTAAAGCTAAATATTTACCGCTAAAAATCTATAAAATCAATTTGTCGGCTACGAATGCAATTTTCAAACGTGTATTGATAAATCAGGTAATGGCTTAAAAATTTAATTCGTCGAAATTTTATTGGTTTAAATTTTCTATTTGTTCAGCATTTTAGCGATCGAATTTAGCTTTATCTTTAGTGAGCTACGAAATATGGGGGCAAGCTCTATGTTCAGACAGTATTCAGTCTAATTCAGGCTATACATATTTGTATATTTGTACCTGTGTTCCTTTTTTATTTCCTTGTAAATGAATTTCTTATAATTTTTTGTTAATAAAATTTAAATAATAAATATTCTGCCTTATCGTGGTTGGCGTATTTCAAATACGACTACGACTGTTTGGTAATAGACTTCAACAGTTTTTCTTTAATCTGTTACCAAACAGTCGTAGTCGTATTTGAAATACGCCAACCACGATAAGGCAGATTATAATTTTTGGTACTCTCGGGATCAAAAGTACTAAAAAAATTTTTTTTGATACCGAAATGCAAATCTCATTTCCCATCACTGCCTCACGATAAGTTACAGGTAGGGTGAACTTGCCTTTAACTCATCGCTCACTTTTGGTTAAAGAGAAATTGTAATAATGAAAAAGTGTTTATCCATACAATAAAATTCTTACTTTAACTAATGGCAAGTTATAATTATGGCCCTTAGGGCCATTATTACAACCTAAAGATAAAGTTCCTGATAGTTAACCTTAACATTAGCTAACGTGAACAATAAAGTTACCATTAATTATTTTCATTATTAGAACTGTCCGATAAAATAAACAATACAAATGATGTATTGTGGCAACATTGGTGTAGACACCGGCTACTTTTGATTGTTAAAATGCTTAAAGTTAACTTTGAAAGTTGCCATGAGGATAAACCTGCTGTTAGCTTATCAGTCACTTTTACATTAATGTTTGCTTGTAATAATCAAAATATATTTACCCGTTAGATAACATCCTAAAATTAACTATATGTAAGTTGTAATAATGGCCCTTAAAGTAATTATTTATTAATTCTGAGATAAGGTACATATATGGGCATTTCCACAGGAATGTCAACTTTTTTTTAGCGTGCGACACCAAGCAAATATGCTTGTTTTTTTTAAGAAAATGAAACTTTATTTTTACTTCTTTATATATTTGTGTAGGCCGTCAGCAGTTCAAGTTAGGTAAAGTTTTAAAAAAATTCGAGTCATGTTCAGATATACAAGATTAATTGCTTGCTGTAGCACGCGACAAAAAAGTTGAATTTCTCGGAGAAATGCCCATATGCATTTCATCAATGAATTAATGAGAAAATGTTTATTCCTTTATCGGGAATAAGGTTTATGTAAAATGTGTTTCCTTTACCTAAAATTGTGGTCGATTGTTGTTGTTGAGTTAGTGTATTATTTTGTTCATTTTTTTTTAGATTAAAATAAATATGTCACGTGAACAAAGTTTTCACGTGTTATTCCTGATAAGGGTGAAAGCACTAATTATTTAGTTTTCGCAATACTTGCCCGGCGACATGAAAAACAATCGGCAAACCCTTGATCGACTTTATTATTTGCGTGTTGGCAAAGCACTTAAAACGTTGACGGCACTATGTATAAGCAAAAATTGGCATGAAGTTAGCTAAAGTGACGAAATTGAATTAGGTATTAACAAGTTCCTCCATACAATTAGACATTAGAAATGGTTGCATTACCTAATTTTAACCCACCTCTACTCCCTAGCATAATTTTTAATGTGAAGTTTCATGGCAAAACTCTTTAAGATCATGTTCAATTTTGCCACTTATGCTAACTTCATGCCAAATTTTGCTTATACATAGGGCCGTGAATATCTTACTACTTGCCAACGTTTGAATCAACTTAGAAAACGCTTTGCCAACGTTGGCCCGATTGCATTTTTCTGCATGAATATGTAAATACTATATACACATAATATATATTGCTTTTAGTAAATAAATCAAATGAGCCTTATTTAGTAACTCGTTAAAGCTAAATCTCTATTGCTAAAATTTTTATTTATAAGTCGATTTATCTACTTTCGGCTACGAATTTGCAAACTTGTATTGCTAAGCAGGTAATGGTTTAATTATAAATTTAATCCGCCGAAATTTTATTATTGTATGGCATCGTCAAATATTTAATTTAATTTAATTTTGTATTTGTACAAATTTTAGCGATCAAATTTATCGAATTACAGAATAAGGGGACAGGTCTGTATAATTCCAACCTTTAAAGCAATTTGGCATAAATAACTCAAATTCGGCAAAAACTGGCGTGTGCAGTTATTCCTGCACAAAAACCAAATAAAATTTGAATGGTTGCTTTTAATGATAGTAATATTATAAATATCCAAATGAAAAAAATCTACTTTTCTACGAATTATTATTTACTTAAACCTTCTACTTGAACTTGAATTTAAGAGACACTTTTTTAATTCCATATAAAATTATAAATCTAATAATAGTTATTAAGGTGTATTAATAATAATTATAGAAAACTCAAATTCTGCAAGCGAAAAAAAAAACTTAATCGAATGTGTTTATTATTACAATTATTTAATGTTAAGGCGTACGTACATAATATATGATTCGAGTTCTACTCAATACTTATTCAAATTAAGGATAAAACATACAGTTATGTTGCACCGAATGTACTAATAAAAACACTTGTTGCCGGAATTGAATTGTCTGTCATCCAGTACATTTAAAAATTCAATCGACTATTTTTTGTATATTATTTTTACTTCCAGATTTCTTTTAGCGAAAACATAAACGATGCCATTTTTAAATATAATTTAAATGTAATCTAATAATAAAATTCAATGAATCTGAGGGAGACTCATCTTCATTATGTTTTGTATTAAATTAAATTATAAACAATAAATATATGTATATTTTTAAATGTATATGCTTTTTGTGTATGTTCTGTGTGTAATCTGCAGTAATTGGAGTAAATTGTAGCTCTTAAACAGTATTATGTATGTATTTATCTTCACCTGGGGAGTACAAATTATCGAACGTTTTTCATGTATGCCCCATTATATTTTAAAACTACTGGCTTAACGACATTCCCAAACTTTAACCGTTGTATCTACGCTACCAGAAATTACATATGGATGTGTTTTGTGGAAATCTATACGCAAGAAGAAATTTTTAAAAATAGTTTCTGTATTAATTTTCTTTGTCACGGTTTTACTTACCAACTGAAGTGCAGAAGTGTTGATGCGCATAAAGGGTTTTCATGCATCGTTTATTACGCAAATCCCAAACGCGAATTGTTTTGTCATCACTGGCTGATATTAAGTATTTACCTCCAGGATGGAATACCAGTTCTCGCACCCAGTTGTCGTGGCCGGACAGCACAAACAAACATAGACCAACACTGACGTCCCAAACCTTTAAATAAATTAAATATAAAAAAACTATAAATATTAACTTCTATCGTGAATTTTTATTCCCTCGAAATATTTTTCCTTTTCCGCAAATTGCATTCGTGAATAATCTTTTCCCCAGAAATGTTTTCCCTCTTATCATGAATATTAATTTTCTCGAGAATTGTTTATCTTTTCTGTTGATTTTAGTTTACTTTATTTTGGAAATTCATTCAAGTCGATCCAGCCCATTTAGTTGCAGTATAGATGATACCGAATGCAGAGCCATCTGCAGGGCTGATTTGTGAATCTAAACTTCCAAGGCGACCCAAACCCATACAAATAAATTTATTTAAATCGATCCAACCTTTTTATTAGGAGTTCAGTGACATACGCACGCACAGTAGAATTATATATTATATATTGATATATTATATTATATATTGATATATATTACAATAGCTACATATTTTTGATTAATTTCTGAAATTTAATCTTAAGAGACCCCTACACTATAAACGAATTTGCTAGTGTTGCTTGTTGACGATACCAAATAATAAATCTTTCTTTGCTGGAAATATTTTACATTTAAAATCGTTTCGTGATTTTTCGCGTCAATTTTGCTCAATGCTACACGAAACGCCTATACACGAAAAAAGGGGGCAAATGACCGCATTCGATACGACTCGTAATTTAAAAATATTTACATATAACCTCTGTTGAAATATTTTTAAGTTACGAGTCGTATCGAATGCCGTGATTTTCCCCCAGATTTTTTTCACGAACTCGAATTACGTATTTATTCTTTTCTTTTACAGTTGTTAAACTAAAACTGTATTTTATTATTAGCATTTTCTTTTTTTTTGTGCAATTTTTATCAATCTAAAAATTTTTTTCTATGGATAAAAAAATTATTTTCATGGGTAATATGTTTAGCAAGTATTGATTTTTTTTGTGATATTTTTTTCGTTCAACGACAATTTGACGTCAAATTTTGTTTTCGCTTGGTTATATTTTCTCAACATTTGCAGCGACTTATATAGTAAAAGTTTGCAGTCTAGGCTGAGGGTTGAACTTCTGCCAATCAACCAATGTATTTGAGTTAACTTAAAAAGTTTCATTTGAGTTAGCTTATACTACGTTTATACGCAGGGCTTATTTGCAAATAAAACTGTAAATTGTTGCCATATTATTCTTTTTATTGCGACTTACTAATTCAGAAAACTATTCACGATTAACGCACTATTTGCAAATAAATTGCTTAAGGTTGCTACGCTTACAAATGTTTGATAACAAAAACAATAAATGGACAAATATTGCAACAAAAACCATTGATAGAAGCAAATAATAACAATTAAAACAAATAATTATTTGATAGTTTGTGCATTTACACTATTTTTTTTTGTCAACATAAGTAAGCTTTCTATAGAAGTGCTACCAAGTTTGTGTACTTTTGTTATGCCGTATAAACAGTGAGTTAATTTATTTGCAAATAATTTTATTTGCAAATAGTGCGCGTATAAACGTAGTATTAGAGTCAATCACCCTTATCGCGAATCTCAAGTGAATAAATTCATGGGAATAATTTTTTTATTCCCATGAACAACAAATTGGCATCGCCAATTGTTAGGGAATAAAATAAACATCTGTTGCGAGCAGTGTGACCCTTTTAGCATTTTCACTGCTAAATTCAGCATTATGTAGTTTGATTTAGCAGTGAATTTTTTGTTTTGCATTTAGCATTTTTTTCAGCATTTTTCTATTAATTTTTTAGCATTATTTAGCATTTTTAATTTAATAGATCTCATATACTCCTTTCCATTTATAACAGTAAAAACCTCTGTCAATTAATGTATTTCATTGTATTTTGTTATTTTTATACAAATGTATAATGATGGAAACCGTGTAAACAGCATAAGACGTCTTAAGGGGCTATTAAGCTGTCGTACTTGGTATTTAAGAATGTTGTGTTAATGCAAAATTCGTGTTTTTCAGCTTGGTTTGGTTTTCAAAAAAATTTTGGATTTTTGTATTTGTCATCATACCATCATACTTGTTTAATAGATCTTCTGTCAAACTCAGTGCACATTTGATGACTTGGTTAGAGCGCGCATCATTAAAGGTGTTTATTGAAATGTGCGAAAGTCTGTCATGTTCATATACCGAGTATGACCGTCTAATAGCCGCTTTAAACGTCAAACACCTAATAATAAGAAGAAAAGAAGTATTCAAAATTATGTTTTTTTCGTGATCGAACACTTCAAGATTCATCGTTGCGGAATCCGGCTCCTGGACATAGAATGAAAAATAAAACTGAAAAAAGTAACTTAATACATTTTTTAATGCAAAAAGTATTTTGTAAATGTCTTTCGCATTACGTTGATAGCTGGCATGCTAATATATTAAAACGTATCAAATAAAAGTGTAAAATTATTTAATGTATTTGATTTTTATAAGAAAATTATACTTATTCGTAATTAAACCGGTAAAATTATTAAAAAATCATTCCAAATTTTTAGCATTATATTTTAGCATTTTCAAATATTTTTTTAGCAATTTTAGCATTATTTTAAGCCTCATTTAGCATTCAAAATTTTTTCAGTTGTGGCCACACTGGTTGCGAGTCGAACATGCTATTGTGAATTGAGGTAATTGTATTTTTTACTTCTTACGCGTATTTTAATAATAATAAATAGTAGAGTGAATTGCCGCTTCTGGCGCCGATTAAAATTGTGAAATTTGGGTAATTAAAATTTGAAATTTGAGAATTTCAGTACAAAATTTTAAAATTTGGGTAATTAAAATTTTAATATTCTTGGAAATTTGTGAAATTTGATACCTACGAGGGTGGGTCAATAAGTCCGTCCAACTTTTTGTTTACATAAGGAATTTTTTGTTTACATAAGGGGTTTTGTTTGTTTAATACATACGAGGGTGGTTCAATAAGTCCGGGTTTTTTATGACCGTGGGAATTTGTATGTGTGTATGTTTGTGGGGTGGATTAAGGGGTTTCATAAGATTAAGATTTCATAAGTATATATGCCGACGGGAAAATCATGAGATGTTTTTTTCCTAGTACCAACGGGAAAATCATGCAATGATTTTTCCTAATACTAATGGGTGTGAAATAGTGAAAATTAATTTTTCCTAATGCCTACGGCAATACATGAATATTTTTTCTAATACCGACGGCAATACGTTATTATTTTTCCTAATGCCTACGATAAAACATGAATGTTATTTTTTTCAAATGCCGACGGCAAAACATGATTATTATTTTTTTCAAATGCCGACGGGAAAATGATTTTTCATAATTCCGACGGGAAAAACATAAAAGTTATTTCTAATGCTAATACAGGAGTTTAAGGCTGACCGTGATTTGGGGTGGGTGGGGTTGTTGTTGTAATACATAACTGTCTGTTGTGCGAGGCTGTGATTGGTCGGGGGAGCGTGGTGTAGTTGAGGTAGATGGATTGAGTGTTTGTGTGTGTATACCTGTTTGTTGGAATTTGTGTGAGGGTGCGATTGACAGGGGGCGGGGTGTAGTTGAGATAGATCGACTGCGTGTATGCAGGTGTTGCTAGTCTGTAGGAATTTAAGGGTTATAGTGATTTGTGGTAGGTGAGGATGTTGTTGTACGAGTAACATGTATCCATAGGAATTTGTGGATGTGTCTGTCCGGAGGAATTTAAGCGAGGCTGTTATTGGGAGGGGGTGTGGTGTAGTTGAGGTTGATCGACTGCGTGTATGTATGTCTATATGTTTGTAGGAGCTTAAGGCTGATCGTGATTTGGGAGAGGTGAGGGTGTTGTTGTAATATGTATACGTAGGAATCTGTATGTATGTACATATGTCTGTGAAAATTTAAGGCTGATCATGATTTAGGGTAGGTGAGGTTGGTGTAGTAATATGTCTGTGTGTATGTACATATGTTTGTAGAAGTTTAATGCTATTAGTGATTTGATACCTACGAGGGTGTTGTCGTACGAGTGATATGTACCCGTGGGAATCTGTATGCATGTTCGTAGGAGTTTAAGGCTGATCGTGATTTGTGTTGTTGTCAGTGTTGTTTGTAGGAATGACCGTGAGAATTTTTGTATGCATATCTGTAGGAATTTAAGGTTGGCCGTGTTTTGTGAGGGGTGGTGTGTTGTTGAAATAATTTGAATTTTTCTGAGATGAAATCTGCTATATATGTGTGTGTGTGTGTGTGCGTGTGTGTGCGTATGATTTTCTCACGCTAGTAGTTTTATGTACGTAGAAATAAATGGTATTCAATATCGATATTTGGTTCTATAAAATATTTTCATATATCTGATACATATACATATACATAAGTATATTTTCATACTCAAGGTTGCTGTGTATTTTGTCATGCTTAAAATTGTCCAGCTTTAAAGTCTTCCTACGAGAAATTTGTTTATATTACAGATTTTGTTTATTTAACTACGTCCGGCTTCTTTCGCTGAACTTCTTTTCATACGATCATGGGAATTTATAGTTTCTCTGTCCATAATAAGATCGTTTAGCTTGGGCATGTGCTCTGACTGAATGGTTTGCGTTGTTCATATATTTTTATGATGTAGATATGTAAGTGTGATTGTCAAGATGTAATAAATACTTGAGTATTGATAAGAAATTTGATATTATGTGTACATACATATCTACAAATTGATTTTATGTATGTATGTACGTATGTACATACAAATAAGTGTTGGGCTCCGCGCTTGAATGTCATGTGCGGTCTTTTGTTGATGTTGTAAATATTCGCCGGGTCTTTTATGTATAGATGTCAAATATCTTCATAGTTTTTTTTTTTTTTCAATTTGAAATTAAAAAACGTTGATTTAATTTTTATCTGTATTTACTTCAAAATTTGTGAGGATTTTCTGTTTTAAGTAAAACTGAGTTCCTTAAGATACTTTAGAATAATAGTAACTATAATAGAAATATTTCCTATATTTAATTTACATTTGATTAAAGTTGATGCAGCTTATCTTCATTCTTAGAAATATTTTGATATAAAATTTTTTCCAGCAGTAGGCTTTTTTCATCACCTTTTACATTTATTTTAGAACATCTTGCATTGCCTTTTATACATTTATAAACATTTTTAAATGAAACTGATCCAGCAGTCCAGCTTATGTAACGATAGTTTTTTGTTAGCCAGTTTGCTTCTTTTTTTATTTTTTATTGATTATTGAGTTTTATAATGAAATTATTATATTCGTAATTGTTGAAAACAGTCGCTACTTCTTTTGCGATGAAATCATTTGAATTATTTTTGAAACCTTGTACGTCTATAAAAATTATGTTATTTTTCATATTGCTTAATTTATAAGACTTTTAGAATTTGACCTTTGATAGGTATATATATTCTAGTATATAATCATGAATAATAATGCTGTAAGCTGATGTCTTTGCTTACTATTTCAAATTAAAATTTTATTCAATTAGCCCGATATTGAATAAAAGGAGCTTTTTTATCTTAAACTCTTGTACAGGTAGAAACGCATGAGATTCTTTCATATAATACCTTTGCTGGAATCTTAGATACATACATATATAACTATATAGAATTGCATTACGTTTATTTTTAAATTTTATGTTAGGATTATCATCATATGGATATGAGACTGAACTTAAATGTACTTTTAAATTAGTTAATTCATAATGAATAATCTTATTTTCTTCTTGAATAGCGAACAACAGAAAACGAAGTCGTTTTCTTACAATTTAGGTCTAACCTCTCAACTGGTCCTCTAGTATACAATATGACTTTATATGTCAACATTTCTGTCTCCCCTTTGTCAGCGTTAGGGATAATTAAATTTTAAACTTTTTATTCTTCAAATTGTATTACTTCATACTGATAATATGTTTAAGTACATTAATAATGTACGAGTATATGTTTATTTTATGACGGGTCCCTATGGCTTTTATTTGATGTTCTAGATGAAGTGATTTTTTTTCTAATTTTATTAAAGTTTAGCGTATTGCGTATATATTTCTAATATATTTAAGTGAGCTTTTTGTACCTGTCAGACAGAGTGTACGTATCAGTTGATCAGTTAGTCTCTCTCTTTTTATTTTATTAATTTTTTCTTCTAATGTGTCACTACTATTTTTTCAGATTTTACTACTTGAAATAGAAAATATTTATATAATTTTAAAAGTATTAATATATACATACATATAGGTAAATATATGTATGTACGTAGAAATTAGTTCATATACAAAGAAATACATCTTTAATAATCAACTATTCTAGAAAATCGATCTAAAATAACACATTTACCTCCATCATCATTTCACCGTCAGTGTTTTCATAAAGTGTTAGAAACATTGGAATATCTATGTTTAGGAGAATTTTTACTTCAAGTGTTTCTATATAAGATTTGGTGTTTGACCCCTTGACGTTATTGTGGTTAACGTAGGCTGCGTTGTATCGCATTCAGATGTAATAATTTCACACTTAGAAAAGGTCCTCATTACCATCAATCATACCTGTATATACAGTGAACAAAGAAAAAACTTGTACAGCAAACGCTCCACTCTTCTAATCAAAATATCTCTGTTGCTTTGTAAGATTTTAAGATAAAACCAAAAGCAGTTTCAAGACAAATTAATAAGCTTTCTATAGAAATCTTTAATTTTATTAAGAAATTTATTTTAATACTAAAAAAATAACCTAACATAAAATAACACTATTTTCAAGAGCCAAAAAAAAACTTGTACACTAACTCTTCTTTCAGGAAGGAGCTATGAAATAAGGAATACACTAAAAATTAGTACTAAATGTGGCCACGTCTAGCATCTAATAGATTATTTTCATAGAATGAACTGGGTTTTTGGTAATTTTGGGAGCTATATGGTCCAATATGCCCTGGAGAGCACTTTTGAGTTAATTCTTACACATAATCTACAGCTCGCGTAATTTTTTGTTCACATACGCCCACAGAATTTCATTTGTACTAAAGCCAAGGATCTAGAAAGGATGTGCCTGCAATTTTTTTTCCATTGAATGGAAGCCATTCTCTTATTATTGAAGACGAATGTTTCGGGTATTTAACTCTAACTAATCACTAGTCTCCACTTACATTTAATTTGGCAGCTAACTGTGCTAAATTATCTCTTAGTATTTTTAAATAATTCATTTTATTTATTGTACGTTCTATAAAAAGCGGATTTCATACACCACTCGATCCCATTGGGCCCCATACCATCATATTACACCCCCCATGCTTCACCGTGTTATTCAGGTTATTATCGTTAAGGCTGGAGCTTTTCTTTGCCACGCAAAGAAAGATTATATTAATCACTATGATGACTTTTGGGACACTGCTGAATCCAAATTTAATATATTTGGATGTTATCGTTGTAGATTTTTGTGGCGAAGAGGAATTCCAGCATTAGTGATAAAAACCTGAATAACACGGTGAAGCATGGGGGGTGTAATATGATGGTATGGGGCCCAATGGGATCGAGTGGTGTATGAAATCCGCTTTTTATAGAACGTACAATAAATAAAATGAATTATTTAAAAATACTAAGAGATAATTTAGCACAGTTAGCTGCCAAATTAAATGTAAGTGGAGACTAGTGATTAGTTAGAGTTAAATACCCGAAACATTCGTCTTCAATAATAAGAGAATGGCTTCCATTCAATGGAAAAAAAATTGCAGGCACATCCTTTCTAGATCCTTGGCTTTAGTACAAATGAAATTCTATGGGCGTATGTGAACAAAAAATTACGCGAGCTGTAGATTATGTGTAAGAATTAACTCAAAAGTGCTCTCCAGGGCATATTGGACCATATAGCTCCCAAAATTACCAAAAACCCAGTTCATTCTATGAAAATAATCTATTAGATGCTAGACGTGGCCACATTTAGTACTAATTTTTAGTGTATTCCTTATTTCATAGCTCCTTCCTGAAAGAAGAGTTAGTGTACAAGTTTTTTTTTGGCTCTTGAAAATAGTGTTATTTTATGTTAGGTTATTTTTTTAGTATTAAAATAAATTTCTTAATAAAATTAAAGATTTCTATAGAAAGCTTATTAATTTGTCTTAAAACTGCTTTTGGTTTTATCTTAAAATCTTACAAAGCAACAGAGATATTTTGATTAGAAGAGTGGAGCGTTTGCTGTACAAGTTTTTTCTTTGTTCACTGTAATACATTCATGAGTTGAGTTGATCTAGATACAATTGCTGTCTACAAATTAATGATTAGAAAAAGGCTTTCTCATCATATTCTAACAGGTTTAATATTTTGCTAGCATGCATGCTTTAGCATGCTTCTATCAATAGTGAGGCGAGAGTCCGACATTTAGTGGTGTTTCAATTAAAAATCTATACAATTAGAATTACGAATTCACTCTTTTGAATTTTTAACAAAGTAGATACATATGTATGTATGTATTTCATTTGCCACAAACTCTTAAAATTTCTGTACTTATAAAAGTATGATGTCAGGAATTTTTTTAAATCATACATGCTTCGGCATACTTCCAATATTTTTCTCGGTAAATTTATTTCATACTCATACAGATACAGATATAAAGTAAGATGTGTTTACATTCCATTTTACAATTTATGCATGCTTCAGCATGATTCTAGTTGAAGTCTGTATTTATTTAGTAAGTTTGTTTGATACCCATTCATACACATGTACATTGTTAAAGATTGGATATCAAAATCCAATTTTCTTAGTTAATCTAGAAATGAACAAAGTGAATATCTTTTATAATAACCATATTCACACTTTAAAATTTTGTGTGCTAGAGCTTTCGAAATGGAAAATGTACACCTTTTACTACAAAAAGTGATAATATGATGTGTTGCTGAATATTTTGAACTCTTAAGTTTTCACAATATTTCATACAGACCATCAAGTTTAGAGAATTCTAGTATATTAAGCTATTTATCTTCCCTGAGACCTAACATTCCTAATCAATCCTTCAAAAAACCAATACAAACTAGATTTTTCCTTTTTAATTTTATTTATATTTTCATTGAATTTCAACATTTTGTACCTCTTCAAATTACTGTATACTGTATTTTGCACCTTTTTCTCATTCGATGAGTTAACTTTAATCGCAAATATTTTATTGATGTGGTGAACTTTTCTATTGTAGGCATTAAGTAAATCTTTGTGTATATCAATCCACTTATATGAACCATTATAGCTAAATTCTTAACACATAATTCCTTTTAATGATCTATTAATTTATTCTACTATTGATGCTTTCATATTATGAAATTTTTAATCCTCTGTTTATGCATGAATTTTGCAGTGTTTATTAAAAATTCTTTACCAACATCTATTTGTATTTTTTTGTTTTGATACTCATATCATTTCAAAAATATTTTCCATTGCCTTAGTTTTTTTCGAGTGCAGCTTTTATTTTCAACGATACTCACAATATAAATTTTGAGAATGTGTCAGTTACAGTCAGCAAAAAATCAATAATTTCAATTTTCTCTAGAATAGCTACCCCACTTTCAGCTATTTATTTTTAGAATGTCTTTTTCAATTTTATACCCATCTTCTATCTTTAATTTTATTTCACACTCCACTCCATCAATTTGCATTTGAATATATCCTTGAATTATATTAATGCCTTAAGCTTTATTATTAATTCATCCTTTAGCTTCTCGATTTGAGTTTCCAGAAACAATTTACTGATAACGTTGTTCTCCATCAGTGAATGATGATGATTCTCTATGTATGCATTGGTAGAAATTCTATATTTTATTTAGTTTTCAAAATCAAATTTGTTATAGTATTTTCACGTTTTATCAATCATTAAAGAAAATAAACCCACTGTTAATGTCCGTAATTTCTACAAGTAGATATCTATTGATGCCTACATATCTATCGTGTAAGTTGAATTTTATAAGGCAAACTCTTGGGTAAAAACCTTAGGTAAATTACCTGTGTGTAGAAATTACGGGCATAAGCCCCATATTTGACCATCAACTTGTATTTTATCTTTATACAGTTTTAGATTTCTATCACCAAATTTCCATTCATTATTGAAATCTTTAGGTGAGCCATTGTTTGTATCTAATTAATTTCTTCCTTCCAATACTAATAAGTCAATATAAGTATCTTCGGTGTTGGAAGACTGTGAGTAAAAATCATCTTCTTCATCGTCATAATCATTCTCAGTATTAGCAGCATTAAATAAGATGGTATTATCAAATATTGTTCCTTTTGAAAGTTTCTTTAACTTCTCTCTATCTTGACTGATAGTTTCTGAGGCCTTAAAACTTAGATTATTTTCAGATTCTATATCGTTTTTACTTTGTTCTTTCTTGTGTATTCTTTCAATATTTTTAGAACTATTTATCAATTCTTTGAGGGATTCTGTTATAGGATTAAATATATCTCTTAGTTGTTCACGTGTATCTATTTCACCAGTTTTTATACTACGAAGCTTTTTCTTCAAGACACTTCTTGTCAACACCAACTGCTTTAAAATTTTCTCATCCATGTTTAAAAATAGAAAATAAGAGGTATCAGCTATTAGATCAGGTATCAGCTATCAGATCACCTTATCAGGAGCTGGTCTGGTTTTCAGATCAGCTTATCAGGAGCTGGTCTGGTTTTCAGATCAGCTTATCAGGAGCTGGTCTGGTTTTCAGATCAGCTTATCAGGACCTGATCTGGTTTTCAGATCAGCTTATCAGGACCTGGTCTAGTTTTCAAATCAGGTTTACAGGTATCAGATCAGGTGTTCAGGCAGCTGATCTGTAAAACAGGTCAGGTTATCAGCAGCTGTTCAGATTTTCAGATCAGATTATCTGTTTCAAATTGGGTCATCAGCTTACAAGTAGCTGGACATTTATAACATTTAGATGAATGAAGTTTAAGGCCAGATAAAATGCGAAAAACTATACTGTTATGTAGTCAAATTGTTTTCTATGACGATCATCACTTAATTCAGTATCTTTCCTTATAATCAAAATTCCATATTTTTAATCCCAACATGATTTATATTGTTCTCATATAACTTAAGCATTCTAACTACATTATGATTATTTCCTATCGAATATTTGGTGATTCTGGTAAAAGTTTGACATTAGTAGAATACATCAACATTCTTATCTCACCCCATACAAAAATATGCTTCTCACACACAACATGGCTAAATATCATATTGGTATTACTTCTAGCTTTCTTAAAAGAAATAACAGATTCATTATCTGTAAATGTGTAGTACCCATGTCTTTCATTAATTAAATTAATTTCTACAGGTATTTATATTTAGGTTTTCTTTGAGTTTAAATATGAAGATGTTTTTAAGTTGTAGTCCATTAGAACTGTGTAACCAACCAATCATAACATTAGTATTTTTTTTATTTATTTTTATTTTTTTCGCAATTGGACAGACCAAATACTCTTGCACAAATAGAAACTGATAGAAGGGAACTATGATTTATTTTTGAGCTATCCTTTGATGACTCATCAAAATTTCATACCAAGGTATTTTTATGTTATTTTGACTATGAGTATGGGTCAATATTTATGAAATCCCTTTCCTAAATATTAGTGCATGCACATAGTCAAAACAAAGTATGCGTTAAGTGTTTAAAACCAGTATTACCATAAAAATGGTGGTTTTAAACTCCTAAAATATACTTTGTTTTACTAACCTCATTTTGTAACTAAATGTATTTCATAATTATTGAAGCATACTCATACTCAAAATATACTTTGTTTTGAGTATGAGTATGGCTTATTATCTCTTATTATAGAAAAAATAGTATGATTATATGATATCAGAAATTATGTTTTCTGTTATCATATGACCATACTATTTTTTCTATAGTAATATATAATATTTATAAAATGCATTTAGTTACAAAATGCGGTTAGTAAAACAACATATATATACCTTGGTATGAAATTTTGATGATTCATCAATATTTCGTACCATCCTATTTTTAGGTTGTTTTGACTATGAGTATGTACCAATATTTATGAAATGTATTTCATAAATATTATCTCTTATTATAGAAAAAATAAAATAATGTAGCTATACGATATCGGACAATATTTTCTGATATCATATAGCTATATTATTTTATTTTTCCTATAATAAGAGATAATGGTTCCTACTCATAGTCAAAACAAAGTATATTTTAAGAGTTTAAAACCAGTATTGTCATACAAAATACTGATTTTAAACTGTTAAAATATACTTTGTTTTACTAACCACATTTTTTGTAACTAAATGCATTTCATAAATATTGACGCATTCTCATACTCAAAACAAATAATATTTTTATGTTGTTTTGATTGTGAGTATGGAGCATTATCTGTTATTATAAAAAATAAAATAATGCAGCTACACGATTTTAGAAAATATTTTCTGAAATCGAAAAGCTGTATTATTTTACTTTTTTTTATAATAAGAGATAATATTTATAAAATGTATTTATTTACACAAAAGCGGTTAGTAAAACAACCTAAATATAGGATGACACGAAATTTTGATGAGTCATCAAAGGATAGCTCAAAAATAAATCATAGTTCCCTTCTATCAATTTCTATTCGTGCAAGAATAGTTGAGTTGGTCTGTCAAATTGCGAAAAAAATAAAAAATAAATAAAAAAATAATAATAATGTTATGATTGGCTGGCTAGAAAGTTTTGATGGAGTAAAACTTGAAAACATCTTCATATTTATACTCAAAGACAACCTAAATATGAATAGCTGTAGAAATTAATTTCATTAATGAAAGTCATAGGTATTACACATTTAGAGATAATGAATCTGTTATTTCTTTTAAGAAAGTTAGAAGTAATACCAATATGATATTTAACCATGTTGTGAGAAGCATATTTTTGTATGGGGTAAGATAAGAATGTTGATGCATTCTACTAATGTCAAATTTATACCAGAATCAGCATACATTTGATAGGAAATAATCATAATGTAGTTAGAATGTTTAAGTAATGTGAGAAAAATATAAATCTTGTTGGTATTAAAAATATGGAATTTTGATTATAAGCAAAGATACTGAATTAAGTGACGATCGTCTTAGAAAATAATTTGACTACATAACAGTATAGTTTTTCACATTTTATCTGACCTTAAACTTCATTCATCTAAATGTTATAAGTGTTCAGCTACTTGTAAACTGATAACCCAATCTGAAACAGATAATCTGATTTGATACCTGATAACCTGATCTGAAAACTAGACCAGCTCCTGATAAGCTGATCGTAAAACCAGACCAGCTCCTGATAAGCTGATCTGAAAACCAGATCAGGTCCTGATAAGCTGATCTGAAAACCAGATCAGGTCCTGATAAGCTGATCTGAAAACCAGATCAGGTCCGGATAAGCTGATCTGAAAACCAGATCAGGTCCTGATAAGCTGATCTGAAAACCAGATCAGGTCCTGATAAGCTGATCTGAAAACCAGACCAGCTCCTGATAAGCTGATCTGAAAACCAGACCAGCTCCTGATAAGCTGATCTGAAAACCAGACCAGCTCCTGATAAGCTGATCTGATAGCTGATAGCTGATCTAATAGCTGATACCTCTTATTTGCTATTATTAAACATGGATGAGAAAATTTTAAAACAGTTGGTGTTGATAAGAAGCGTCTTGAAGAAAAAGCTTCGTAGTATAAAAACTGGTGAAATAGATACACGTGAACAACTAAGAGATATATTTGATCCTAAAACAGAACCTCTCAAAGAATTCATGAATAGTTCTAAAAATATTGAAAGAATACACAAGAAAGAACAAAGTAAAAACAATATAGAATCTGAAAATAGTATAAGTATTCAAGCCTCAGAAACCATCAGTCAAGATAGAAAGAAGTTAAAGAAACTTTCAAAAGGAACAATATTTGATAATACCATCTTATTTAATGATGCTAATACTGTGAATGAATATGATGATGAAGAAGATGATTTTTACCCACAGCTTTCCAACACCGAAGATACTTATATTGACTTATTAGTCTTGGAAGGAAGAAATGAATTAGATACAAACTATGACTCACCTAAAGATTTCAATAATGAATGGAAATTTGGTGATAGAAATCTAAAACTGAATAAAGATAAAATACAAGTTGATGGTCAAATATGGAGTTTAAAAGTGGGTTTATTTTCTTTAGTGATTGATAAAACGTGAAAATACTATGACAAGTTTGATTTTGGAAACTAAATAAAATATATAATTTCTACCAATGCATACATAGAGAATCATCATCATTCACTGACGGAGAATAATGTTATCAGTAAATTGTTTCTGGAAACTCAAATCTAGAAACTAAAGGATGAATTAATAATAAAGCTTAAGGCATTAATATAATTCAAGGATATATTCAAATGCAAATTAATGGAGTGGAGTGTGAAATAAAATTAACGATAGAAGATAGGTATAAAATTGAAAAAGACATTCTAAAAATTAAATCATCTTTTGACAAACAAATTGAACAGCTGAGCGATAAAATTTATAGATTGGAAAATTAACTACATTTTAGTATAAATAGCTGAAAATGTATCAAGTAGATCACAACACTCGCCAAAAAACTGTAAAACAACTCAATGTCCTTAAAAAGAAATTTAGTAAACGTAATCCATAATAAATTTATAAAATTGTTTGTGTATTGTAGTGATGTAATGAATGGAATAGATGATCTTTTATGGAGCTGATTTAGGTGAACTGGGTAGCTATTCTAGAGAAAATAGAAATTATTGATTTTTTGCTGACTGTAACTGACACAGGCTACGTTCGTAAAAGCATTTCTAGTGCACGTCTGCAGCATCACGAACATCTTACGTTCAAAAATGCATAACTTGGCAGCACTATTCAGAGTCAAACGTTTTTTAATGCATTTAATCGGCATACCTGCCGCAAATCTGTGCAAATGGCGCAGTAAATTATTTTAAGATGCAAGAAGTTGCAGTGGAACAATAAGTTGAATATATCTATGTATTTTGATGTTTAAATTACATATTTCGAATCTTACCAAAAAATGAGATTGATAAACTCGAAAATAACTTTGAAACACATAATCTTGGTAGTTTTTTATTATTTCAAAGGAGTTTTTTTATTTTAGTTGTATTCTTTTTAAGGCCAATGCTGTTCTCATAAGAAATTGTCGCTTTGATTTTCTTTTAAATTTTTTGCTTACTTTAATTTAAAAGAAAATTGTCAATATTTTCTTAAATAAAATTACTTGCCAATTTTAAAATTTTTTGCAGTTTGTTCAAAAATGTCAACTGAGCACAGATGATGAGCAGTTGTAAAGCATGTGCAGCGGATAATCACGCATACGCAGTAAAACCTGGCAGAACTGCCGCATTGATGCATAAATTTGCAGCATTTACGAACGTACCCACATTCTCAAAATTTATATTGTGAGTATCGTTGAAAATAAAAGCTGCACTCGAAAAAAACTAAGGCAATGGAAAATATTTTTGAAATGATATGAGTATCAAAACAAAAAAATACAAATAGATGTTGGTAAAGAATTTTTAATAAACACTGCAAAATTCATGCATAAACAGAGGATTAAAAATTTCATAATATGAAAGCATCAATAGTAGAATAAATTAATAGATCATTAAAAGGAATTATGTGTTAAGAATTTAGCTATAATGGTTCATATAAGTGGATTGATATACACAAAGATTTACTTAATGCCTACAATAGCAAAGTTAACTCAACGAATGAGAAAAAGGTGCAAAATACAGTATACAGTAATTTGAAGAGGTACAAAATGTTGAAATTCAATGAAAATATAAATAAAATTAAAAAGGAAAAATCTAGTTTGTATTGGTTTTTTGAAGGATTGATTAGGAATGTTAGGTCTCAGGGAAGATAAATAGCTTAATATACTAGAATTCTCTAAACTTGATGGTCTGTATGAAATATTGTGAAAACTTAAGAGTTCAAAATATTCAGCAACACATCATATTATCACTTTTTGTAGTAAAAGGTGTACATTTTCCATTTCGAAAGCTCTAGCACACAAAATTTTAAAGTGTGAATATGGTTATTATAAAAGATATTCACTTTGTTCATTTCTAGATTAACTAAGAAAATTGGATTTTGATATCCAATCTTTAACAATGTACATGTGTATGAATGGGTATCAAACAAACTTACTAAATAAATACAGACTTCAACTAGAATCATGCTGAAGCATGCATAAATTGTAAAATGGAATGTAAACACATCTTACTTTATATCTGTATCTGTATGAGTATGAAATAAATTTACCGAGAAAAATATTGGAAGCATGCCGAAGCATGTATGATTTAAAAAAATTCCTGACATCATACTTTTATAAGTACAGAAATTTTAAGAGTTTGTGGCAAATGAAATACATACATACATATGTATCTACTTTGTTAAAAATTCAAAAGAGTGAATTCGTAATTCTAATTGTATAGATTTTTAATTGAAACACCACTAAATGTCGGACTCTCGCCTCACTATTGATAGAAGCATGCTAAAGCATGCATGCTAGCAAAATATTAAACCTGTTAGAATGTGATGAGAAAGCTTTTTTCTAATCATTAATTTGTAGACAGCAATTGTATCTAGATCGACTCAACTCATGAATGTATTATATACAGGTATGATTGATGGTAATGAGGACCTTTTCTAAGTGAGAAATTATTACATCTGAATGCGATACAACGCAGCCTACGTTAACCACAATAACGTCAAGGGGTCAAACACCAAATCTTATATAGAAACACTTGAAGTAAAAATTCTCCTAAACATAGATATTCCAATGTTTCTAACACTTTATGAAAACACTGACGGTGAAATGATGATGGAGGTAAATGTGTTATTTTAGATCGATTTTCTAGAATAGTTGATTATTAAAGATGTATTTCTTTGTATATGAACTAATTTCTACGTACATACATATATTTACCTATATGTATGTATATATTAATACTTTTAAAATTATATAAATATTTTCTATTTCAAGTAGTAAAATCTGAAAAAATAGTAGTGACACATTAGAAGAAAAAATTAATAAAATAAAAAGAGAGAGACTAACTGATCAACTGATACGTACACTCTGTCTGACAGGTACAAAAAGCTCACTTAAATATATTAGAAATATATACGCAATACGCTAAACTTTAATAAAATTAGAAAAAAAATCACTTCATCTAGAACATCAAATAAAAGCCATAGGGACCCGTCATAAAATAAACATATACTCGTACATTATTAATGTACTTAAACATATTATCAGTATGAAGTAATACAATTTGAAGAATAAAAAGTTTAAAATTTAATTATCCCTAACGCTGACAAAGGGGAGACAGAAATGTTGACATATAAAGTCATATTGTATACTAGAGGACCAGTTGAGAGGTTAGACCTAAATTGTAAGAAAACGACTTCGTTTTCTGTTGTTCGCTATTCAAGAAGAAAATAAGATTATTCATTATGAATTAACTAATTTAAAAGTACATTTAAGTTCAGTCTCATATCCATATGATGATAATCCTAACATAAAATTTAAAAATAAACGTAATGCAATTCTATATAGTTATATATGTATCTAAGATTCCAGCAAAGGTAGTATATGAAAGAATCTCATGCGTTTCTACCTGTACAAGAGTTTAAGATAAAAAAGCTCCTTTTATTCAATATCGGGCTAATTGAATAAAATTTTAATTTGAAATAGTAAGCAAAGACATCAGCTTACAGCATTATTATTCATGATTATATACTAGAATATATATACCTATCAAAGGTCAAATTCTAAAAGTCTTATAAATTAAGCAATATGAAAAATAACATAATTTTTATAGACGTACAAGGTTTCAAAAATAATTCAAATGATTTCATCGCAAAAGAAGTAGCGACTGTTTTCAACAATTACGAATATAATAATTTCATTATAAAACTCAATAATCAATAAAAAAATAAAAAAAGAAGCAAACTGGCTAACAAAAAACTATCATTACATAAGCTGGACTGCTGGATCAGTTTCATTTAAAAATGTTTATAAATGTATAAAAGGCAATGCAAGATGTTCTAAAATAAATGTAAAAGGTGATGAAAAAAGCCTACGGCTGGAAAAAATTTTATATCAAAATATTTCTAAGAATGAAGATAAGCTGCATCAACTTTAATCAAATGTAAATTAAATATAGGAAATATTTCTATTATAGTTACTATTATTCTAAAGTATCTTAAGGAACTCAGTTTTACTTAAAACAGAAAATCCTCACAAATTTTGAAGTAAATACAGATAAAAATTAAATCAACGTTTTTTAATTTCAAATTAAAAAAAAAAAAAAAACTATGAAGATATTTGACATCTATACATAAAAGACCCGGCGAATATTTACAACATCAACAAAAGACCGCACATGACATTCAAGCGCGGAGCCCAACACTTATTTGTATGTACATACGTACATACATACATAAAATCAATTTGTAGATATGTATGTACACATAATATCAAATTTCTTATCAATACTCAAGTATTTATTAGATCTTGACAATCACACTTACATATCTACATCATAAAAATATATGAACAACGCAAACCATTCAGTCAGAGCACATGCCCAAGCTAAACGATCTTATTATGGACAGAGAAACTATAAATTCCCATGATCGTATGAAAAGAAGTTCAGCGAAAGAAGCCGGACGTAGTTAAATAAACAAAATCTGTAATATAAACAAATTTCTCGTAGGCAGACTTTAAAGCTGGACAATTTTAAGCATGACAAAATACCCAGCAACCTTGAGTATGAAAATATACTTATGTATATGTATATGTATCAGATATATGAAAATATTTTATAGAACCAAATATCGATATTGAATACCATTTATTTCTACGTACATAAAACTACTAGCGTGAGAAAATCATACGCACACACACGCACACATATATAGAGCAGATTTCATCTCAGAAAAATTCAAATTATTTCAACAACACACCACCCCTCACAAAACACGGCCAACCTTAAATTCCTACAGATATGCATACAAAAATTCTCACGGTCATTCCTACAAACAACACTGACAACAACACAAATCACGATCAGCCTTAAACTCCTACGAACATGCATACAGATTCCCACGGGTACATATCACTCGTACGACAACACCCTCGTAGGTATCAAATCACTAATAGCATTAAACTTCTACAAACATATGTACATACACACAGACATATTACTACACCAACCTCACCTACCCTAAATCATGATCAGCCTTAAATTTTCACAGACATATGTACATACATACAGATTCCTACGTATACATATTACAACAACACCCTCACCTCTCCCAAATCACGATCAGCCTTAAGCTCCTACAAACATATAGACATACATACACGCAGTCGATCAACCTCAACTACACCACACCCCCTCCCAATAACAGCCTCGCTTAAATTCCTCCGGACAGACACATCCACAAATTCCTATGGATACATGTTACTCGTACAACAACATCCTCACCTACCACAAATCACTATAACCCTTAAATTCCTACAGACTAGCAACACCTGCATACACGCAGTCGATCTACCTCAACTACACCACGCTCCCCCGACCAATCACAGCCTCGCACAACAGACAGTTATGTATTACAACAACAACCCCACCCACCCCAAATCACGGTCAGCCTTAAACTCCTGTATTAGCATTAGAAATAACTTTTATGTTTTTCCCGTAGGAATTATGAAAAATCATTTTCCCGTCGGCATTTGAAAAAAATAATAATCATGTTTTGCCGTCGGCATTTGAAAAAAATAACATTCATGTTTTATCGTAGGCATTAGGAAAAATAATAACGTATTGCCGTCGGCATTAGAAAAAATATTCATGTATTGCCGTAGGCATTAGGAAAAAGATTCATGCATTGCCGTAGGCATTAGGAAAAATTAATTTTCACTATTTCACACCCATTAGTATTAGGAAAAATCATTGCATTGATTTTCCCCTTGGTACTAGGAAAAAACATCTCATGATTTTCCCGTCGGCATATATACTTATGAAATCTTAATCTTATGAAACCCCTTAATCCACCCCACAAACATACACACATACAAATTCCCACGGTCATAAAAAACCCGGACTTATTGAACCACCCTCGTATGTATTAAACAAACAAAACCCCTTATGTAAACAAAAAATTCCTTATGTAAACAAAAAGTTGGACGGACTTATTGACCCACCCTCGTAGGTATCAAATTTCACAAATTTCCAAGAATTTTAAAATTTTAATTACCCAAATTTTAAAATTTTGTACTGAAATTCTCAAATTTCAAATTTTAATTACCCAAATTTCACAATTTTAATCGGCGCCAGAAGCGGCAATTCACTACTACTATAAATTGTTATTATTCTGCAAAATGAATAGTATTTTGCACCGATTTATGTTATTTTTATTGGAAAAAATAGAGACGAAATTTGACAGATGCATCAAATCCACTGTGTTTACCGGAAGTAATGTGCATATGTAAGTGAAAAACATAAAGAATAGTTGACAGTATGTACATATATACTATAATATAAATATTTAATTAAATATATGTATATACTAGAAGTGAGCGCAAGCTATGAAAATGTGCACAGTATTGTATTTTTTTCAAAAGCAAATAGTGTTTGTAGCAGTGTTGGTATCTCTACGAAGAGCAAACGCACATTAAGCTCTTGCAAAAAGGGTAAAAAGCGCAAAAAAATACGAAAAAGAGGGTAAAAAAGCACCAAATTTTTTCTTAATTTTAATTTATTAAGCCATTTAAAAAAGGAGAGTTTGGAGTGTAAAACATCATAATATAATTTCAAGTTTTTGCCTCAAAATATTAAATATATGATATTAAAAAAATTTTTTTATTTTTATTAAATTAATTATTTTTGACATTTCATTCAAATTGCCTTAAAGAGTCAAAGGGGCTTCATGAAAGAAGTCTCGCATATTTGCCCAATTGCACAAATCACAATTTTAAGAGTTCTCATGAAAACCCTTATTAATTTTTCAAATGTTAGTATATATATGATCGGTGTTAGTTATTTGATAGGTGAAGCTTAGGCTTAGGGCTAATAAATCAGTCAATGATTATTTGTATTTTATTTTTAAATCTTATTTAAACACAAAAATTTGTTTCTCACTGCACATTTAAATCAAACTTAAACAGCCAACACTGTAGATTTAAGTGTTGTTTAAATTTTACAAACACACCATATGTTTTGTGCATGTGTGTGTTTTTTGAAGGTACGTACATGAACATCATGTGGTCGTATTAAAATGAATTTCGTTTAATTTTCGCAAATGTACAACAAATGTAACACATATTTTCATATCATGAAATATATAAATAGAAAAATGCATTCTGATGCTCTTTTTGTATCATAAAATGTGTTTTTCGCTATTTCACTTTTCTGCAAATGGATAAATCAACTTTCTTGTTTATATTGAACAACTGTTTTTTGGAAAGCTTTCCATAATGTTGTAGTGCTACCGTACTTTCAACTTAATTTGATAATAACTTTAATTAACCACTGAAAAAATGAAAGTGTATTTAAACACATTTTAATTTTTAATGAAAATTAACTCAAACTATATTTAAACATTCACTGATAATCAACTTAAATGTATTTTTAATAAAAAAGTTATTTTACTAATTAAGTAAAATAATAATTTGGGATTATTAGTGCGTTAATAAACGTTAAACTTAAATTGTAGAAATTCCCAAAAATAAAACACTAATTATTAACTTGACTGCACCAGGTCAAAAATACTTGTGTGGCAATGCGTTAATAAACGTTCTATAAAAAGCGGATTTCATACACCACTCGATCCCATTGGGCCCCATACCATCATATTACACCCCCCATGCTTCACCGTGTTATTCAGGTTATTATCGTTAAGGCTGGAGCTTTTCTTTGCCACGCAAAGAAAGATTATATTAATCACTATGATGACTTTTGGGACACTGCTGAATCCAAATTTAATATATTTGGATGTTATCGTTGTAGATTTTTGTGGCGAAGAGGAATTCCAGCATTAGTGATAAAAACCTGAATAACACGGTGAAGCATGGGGGGTGTAATATGATGGTATGGGGCCCAATGGGATCGAGTGGTGTATGAAATCCGGTTTTTATAGAACGTACAATAAATAAAATGAATTATTTAAAAATACTAAGAGATAATTTAGCACAGTTAGCTGCCAAATTAAATGTAAGTGGAGACTATTGATTAGTTAGAGTTAAATACCCGAAACATTCGTCTTCAATAATAAGAGAATGGCTTCCATTCAATGGAAAAAAATTGCAGGCACATCCTCCCTAGATCCTTGGCCTTAGTACAAATGAAATTCTGTGGGCGTATGTGAACAAAAAATTACGCGAGCTGTAGATTATGTGTAAAAATTAACTCAAAAGTGCTCTCCGGGGCATATTGGACCATATAGCTCCCAAAATTACCAAAAAGCCAGTTCATTCTATGAAAATAATCTATTAGATGCTAGACGTGGCCACATTTAGTACTAATTTTTAGTGTATTCCTTATTTCATAGCTCCTTCCTGAAAGAAAAGTTAGTGTACAAGTTTTTTTTTGCTCTGGAAAATAGTGTTATTATATTTTAGGTTATTTTTTCGCATTAAAATAAATTTGTTAATAAAATTAAAGACTTTCATAGAAAGCTGATTAATTTTCCTTGAAATCGCTTTTAGTTTTATCTTAAAATCTTACAAAGCAACAGAGATATTTTGATTAGAAGAGCGGAGCGTTTGCTGTACAAGTTTTTTCTTTGTTCACTGTATGTATGTATGTTACTGAAAAATATTTTAAACATACAAAAGCATTAAAAGCATCACTTTTTTCCTTAAGTAACTTAAAAGTTTTTGTTATTGCGATATTCACACTTATTCCATGCCAACATTGAAAGCACGTCAACGTCCAGTTACTTCCGATTTCTATTTTGCAAGAAGTATTTAATTTTTTAATCCCAATTACGTTTTCTAAATTCTTTTTAGCATAGTTTCCGTTATAGTCATTGGCCTTTCACACACGAGAACAATTGTGCTGGCATAACATGCCAGTTTGATGGTGAGAGAGGCAAAGAGAGGGGTTTCGTGTTTGGCATAATTTTTCAACCAGCTACAACCCCGCATCACCAGCACAAAACCAATACACACATAACTTAAAATAACAGCGAATATCAAATGCATACAAAAAACACTAACACGCACAAAGCTATGTATACGTATTAGGGATGCCAAACGGGAAATCCCGAACCCGAAAATCCCGGGATTTGTAAAATTCAATCCCGGGATTTCATTTTCGGGATTTCTTAGCAATTTTTATATAAAAAATTTTATAAAATAAAATTTTCGTTGATTTTATGGAATTTTTTATAATATTTAAAAATCCCATACAATTTTATACGTACAGTCTTAACAATTTAATGACTATTCGTGACTTATTTCTTATAAATTAACAATAAGAGCAAAATAAATAAACTATTTTCTTACGGTAATTTTCATCAAAGGTGCTACAATACATGTACATTTTAGAATTATTTTGAAAACAGAAGACACATATTAGCTTTGGAATCACAAATCATCATTTATATTCTTCACAATTTATATTCTTTGATACAAGGCAAGTGAAAACTTTTTGTTGTCGGGTTGACGGAAAAGCGAGAAATATTTACAGAATAATGCGGAGTATTTTGTCTAAAAAACTGCTCGATTGTGTGTGTATGTTTTTTACATTACAGTTCAAAATTATTTTCTTTTTTACTTAGACCATTTAGGTAGTTTTTGACACAAACCTAAGATCAAACCCATTTAAATGACATTGGTTTGATAAATAGTTTTAGTCAAAAACGACCAACTGAATGATTTCGAATCATATATAGTTTTATTCGAGTTGCAGAGTAAAAGGCCAGGACACTAATAAACCATACTATTCTCGGCGAACATATGTATCTGTTGAACTTGTAGAAACAACCTATGTATGAATTTAAAATTTTTCAGTAGAGCAAAAATACTGTTTAAGTGCTCAGGCAAACTTTTAATGTATCTGCCTATAAAAATGTGATCGTTAGACGTAATTAATCGAATTTGATTAGAATAGTGTATACATTTCTTTTAATTTATCGACATGTTCACCTTTATTATCGTTGTCATTGTCGTAACGAAATCGATAAAAATTTATATAATGCTTGGTATACATACATACATATGTATGTAACAAAAATGAAAGTGAATCTAAAAATGTTCGTAAGTCAACTTAAGCGGTAGTGCTAAAAGTCCACAGATACATTCGTTTTGGTTTAGATTATAGTAAAACATTTATATTGAAAACAATATAAATAACAATATATTAAGTTATTGTTTTCACTATAAATTCTCTAACATCAAATGTGAATAATCAACTTAAAAATAGATGAGAAAAATTCTTTTGATTTGTATTTCATACTCGTATTAGAAAATTGTTCACTTTAAAGACAATTGTGGAATGATAAATTATGAACATAAAACCTTTTAAAATGCATTGAATTGTTATTAAAGTAATATTTATTTAAAAATATAATTTATTTTACGAAAAAAATTCGATCCCGAAATCTCGAAAATCCCGTGATCCCAAAAAATCCCGGGATCCCGAAAATTCCGGGATTACAAAATCCCGAATCCCGGGATTTCCAAAAATCGATCCCGATTGGCATCCCTAATACGTATACATTTTTATGCCGGATGAATTAATCTCGTGTGTTCTTAAAAGAACAAAAATTGTGCGGCATAAAAATTAGTCTCGTGTGTGACAGGCCATTAAAAACAATTTAAGAAGGCTCAGTCAAAAGATGCTGCTATTAGCTCTTAAGAGTACATTAGGTTTGTAAATTAAAAATATTTTTATTTTACAAAAAAGCACCAAAAGCATTGTGAGAAATTGTTAAAAAGCACTTTAAATACCCGCTTTTTAAAAAAGGGTAATAACTAGGGATGCCAATCGGGATCGATTTTTGGAAATCCCGGGATTCGGGATCTATAAATCCCGATCCCGAAAATCCCGGGATATTCGGGATCGCGGGATTTTCGGGATCCCGGGATTTTTCGGGATTCCGGGATTTTCGAGATTTCGGGATCTAAAATTTTTTTTGTAAAATAAATAATTTTTTTTAATAAATATTACTTTAATAATAAATTTTATGCATGCAAAGTTTTATGTTGATAATATATCATTAAACATTTGTCTTTAAAGTTAACAATATTTTAATACTACATAGTATGAAATAAAAATCGAAAGAATTTTTGTCATCTATTTTTAAGTTGATGTTAGAGAATTTATACTGAAAACAATAACTAAATATGAAAACTTGTTTTTGCTTTCAATATAAATGTTTTTCTATAATCTAAATCAAAACGAATGTACATATCTGTGGACTTTTAGCACTATCGCTTAAGTTGATTTACGAAAATTTTAGATGCACTTTCATACAAATAAGCTGCAAAAACATTATTGTTTTTTAAATATATCTATTAAGGTTTTTTTAATTGCGATTGACCAACAAGTAGCCATTACGGTTGTTACATATACCAGGCATTGCCTATTTTTTTAATCGATTTCGCCACTACTATGACAACGATAATAAGGCTGAACATGTCGAAAAATTAAAATGTATACACAATTCTAATCAAATTCTATAAATTACGTCTAATGATCACATTTTTGTAGGCACATACATTAACCGCCGTATTCATAAAAAACATTTAGGTTTATTACAGGTTTATTTGACAAATTTCCCAAAGAAATACGTCAAATAAGCGCTTAATAAGCCTAAAATATTTTTTATGAATATGCCACTAAAAGTTTGCCTGAGCACTTGAACAGTATTTTTGTTCTACTGAAAAATTTTAAATTCATACATAAGTTGTTTTCTGCAAGTTCAACAGATACATATGTAGTCCTAAGTTCGCTAAGAGGAGTATGGTTTATTAGTGTGCTGTCCTTCTACTCTGCAACTCGAATAAAACTATAATTGAGTCGAAGTCATTCAGTCGGTCATTTTTGACACAAACCTTTGATCAAACCCATGTAATTTAAATAGGTCATAGGTTTGTGTCAAACACTACCTAAACGGTCTAATGAAAATAATTTTGAACTGCAATGTAAAAAAACATACATTTACACTAGAGCAATTTTTTAGACAAAATAGTACGCATTATTCTGTAAATATTTCTCGCTTTTACGTCAACCCGACTTTTTATTTTCTACTTCAATTGTAAGGAGCTGTCAGTAGTACTCAATTGTTACCGAAAAGTGGATAAGGGTTGAGGAGTCGATATACAGAGTTATACACTGCAATTATGAATAAATTTCCGCAAGAAATGTCTCCCTTTTCCATAATTTTTTTTTTGTTTTCCCTATTATTTGCTACTGTTTGAATTTATTCCCCGGGCAAAATTTCTCATGGAATTTTATTAATAATTGGCCTTATAATATAGAATAAGACGCAATAAATTTGTCAAACTTATTGAATTTTCCAAATGTTGTTTTCCTTCCAAAGCTCATATGCTTCTTTTCGTTTTCAAAATAATTCTTAGTTGTATATTGTATCACCTTTGATGAAAATAACCGTGAGAAAGTAGTTAATTTATTTTGCACTTGTGGTTAATTTATAAGAAATATGCCACGAATAGTCATTAAATTGTTAAAACTGCACTTATAAAATTGTATGGGACTTTTAAATATTAAAAAAAAATACCATAAAATCAGCGAAAATTTTCATCTATTAAGTTTTTTATATAAAAATTGCTAAGAAATCCCGAAAAAGAAATCCCGGGATTGAATCTTACAAATCCCGGGATTCGGGATTTGCCAAATCCCGAAAATCCCGGGATTTCCGGGATCGGGATTTCCCGTTTGGCATCCCTAGTAATAACCACAATTTCGCGTTTATGAAGAGGCAAAAAGCACCAAAAAATACCCGAAACGCACCAAAATACCATCACTGGTTTGTAGTGGTGATCGAGTGTGAAACAAAAATAGAGAACAAGGAAACAAAAAACACACACAATCATTGTACAACAGTTGAATGGACAGTTGTGTCAAGTGTGCAATATTTTTATTGTACACTTCATAGCGCACAATACTTCATTTCACAAAATAAAAATTTCATAAAATATTAAGTGATAATAAAACTTTTTACAACTATATTCATTGAGAAAGATATTATTTTTATGTAATTTTTTAGTCTTAAATTAATAAATTATAAAAGGAAGAGCCAGTGTGACCATTTTTGCATTTTTGCAGCTACTCTTAGCTTATATTTTTTTTTTGATTTAGCTGCAAAATTTTTGATTTAGCAGTTAGCATTTTTCAATTATATATTTAGATTTTTCTAGCATTTTTTGTAATATAATCTACATACTTTTTAACAATATAATTTATGCAACTTTCGGTATATTAGTAATTTTCACGAGTAACCCATTTCATGATGTATTTGTAACACGAGAAATGTTAATATGCTTATAAATCTATAAGTTGATAATGGTACTAGAGCTGTAATCAGCATGACCATATTAGCTTATTTTAAGCTAAATTTAGCTTATTTTCTTATATTTAGCTTCAAAATTTTCATTTAGCTCTTAGCTTGTTTTTTAGCTTTTCTTAAAAACTCATTTAGCCTTCTTTAATCTAAATTGTTAATGACATACAATTTTTGTAAGAATTATAATTTTTTAAGGTTAAAAATATAAATTTGGAAAATAGTTTAGAAAATACATAATGTAAATTGCTTATTTATAAGAGAAATGGCACATTTAAAAATAGGGGACATTGATTGCAATTTTGGAATTACAATGGCAAAAGTTAAATTAATATTACCCATAAGACTTTTAAAAAATTGTCTTAGAGTTGAGTTGAACGTCAGCAGCATGAATTTACTTAAAACACAAATTAGAAATATATTTACTGTAAATAGCACTACTTCACTAAAAAAGGTTTCGTATTTCATGCTGACACAAAATTAAGTAATTTCTAGCTGAAATTACGAACGAAATGACAAGTGTTTATACAGGTACTGAATGACATTTGAGTTGATTTCGCAAACATCTTATTCACTGCGGCAGACATTAAAGTACTTTTTTGAGTAAATTCTTTGTTATACAAATTTTTCTTTAAAAAATGTTCATAATTATAATAATTTTCAAACTTCGTTTAATTTCATATTGAATTTAAAAATTTTATTTCTCTTAATTGTTGTTTCTCATGTTGTTGTTTCGCAAATTTACTCATGTATAAATTTACTCGATGATTTGCTATTTAATTTAACGATATTCGACATTTCTAGCTCGAGATATGATTGGTCAAGTTAAAAAGGGTGGAAAAATTAAAAAAATTAAAATATTTCAAAAACTGTTCCACAAAAAAAATTTACCTTGATTTTCGAATTCAGAGGAACAAAATACATAATTAAAATCACCACTCATCAAATGTACATTTTCCTTGTAAATTAGTATTATTTTATAAAAACTAATTTTTAAATTTTGCTTATCAACGAAATACATTTTCAAAAAGGCTTGTTTTCGAAAAACCAACAGCGAATTAATAATTTTGCTTTGCTTTTAATGATTTTTATTAGTGCATGATGCATTATGTAAAATGAAAAACTGAAAGTTAGTATAAGTGATGAAATTTAACAAGGTTTTAACGAATTCCATCATACAATTTTACATAAACAATTTGCCCATAATTTTTATGTTATTATTATAGTAGAAATTTGTAACCGCCTATGGCCTTCATTGGCTAGGTTATTACTAATAAATATGTATATAAATAAATAAATAAATAATGTATTTTTAACTAACAATTACATCCTAGCTTCGTTTTTAATGTGAAATTGTATAGCAAAACTCGTTAAGACATTACATTTTTACACTTATGTATGCTGAACTCATTGCATGTTTTCAAGAATTTAAAAAAATTGTTGGTTCATTTAAAGGAAATACAATATTGTAATGCAATAAAAGAATAAATAGCAAAAATAAGCACTTTAAAAGAAACAATGTAATTAAAAAGGAGCATGTATTTAATTTTAGCATTAGGTTTTAGCTATATAACTATTTTTTAGATTTTTTAAAGTCAATTTAGCATAAAAAATTTTTAGGCTTAGAACAGTAGCATGCGAACTAACACGCTCAAATGATCTACGACGTACATACATAGATTCTACGTTGTTTGTTTTTTCTTTTATTACACATTCACATAATTGGGCACTTGTATGCTCATTTTTCAATTGTCATTCGGTGTGCACTAGTGAAATATGATTGGACACAACAATAACTGATGCCCTCGCTTGGCAGATACACAAATGCTGTTGCCAGTGATGCCAACATTTTTGGTTCTAAAAGCACATCAAAATTTAAAAGGAGCACAAAAAAGCGAAATTTTGAGATCTAAAAAGCGTAAAAAGCACTAACGTAAAAAACGAGTGAAGACTCAAACAATTTAAGTTTAATAATGTTTAATATTTTCTAAGCTATTCTCTATTTCGGCAATATTATCATCTTTAATGAAATATATCAGACGAAAAAGGTATGCTCTACACTGAAAATGTAAATATACCAAGTTTTCATTAAAATAATTTTAAGAAATACACAAATTTCTTAAAAGCACTGCTCAGTGCTTTTTCTTAGTTTGGCACTAACGCTCAAAATTTGGCGTTTTGAGTCTTCAAAAACCACTAAAAATAGTGCCAAAAGCACCGTTGGCATCGCTGGCTGTTGCATACTTTGGATAAAATTGAATACCATTTTTAGCGTTCTAATAAAATCAAGAGCACTAAAAAGAGAGAACAATTCAGTGCTGTACAACATGAAGGCTAAGCAAACAAGCATAGTTTGCACAGCTCTAGTATATACTATAATATAAATAAATTCGTGCATTTTCACTGCTTTTAAAAATAAAATCAAACAAGTTTAAGAAACATCAAGAAAACTACGAGTACTAACATTGTGCTTCTTTTTTTATTCCCAAACAAAGCGTTTGTGAAAAAATACACATATTTTTTGGGGAAAAACTCAAGGGAATAAAAATCGGCGATGCCATATTTTTTTCGAACATGCGAGTATTTTCACGCGGAAATAATTCACGATTGCAACTTTGTGAAAAAGGGAAATATTTCGAGCGAATAAACATTCACGATAGGGGTGAATATGATGTTTCCATGTAAGCCTTCGCTCAAGGTGTATACCAAGGTAATTTCACTTGAGAATGTTGAGGAATATTTTGATTGTTGATTCGAATGGGGGAACAAGTATCTCATCTTAGGGTAAACGTTATATGGACAGACTTTTGTTCATTTACTTTAATTCTCCATAAGTTCAATAATATTTCCAGCTGGGCAACATGTTCCTGGAGATTGCGGGATGCCTCATAAGGGTCCTCGTGGATACTCAAACAGGCTGTATCAACAGCAAATGTAGAGGTGTGGATATTATTGCTCACAGGCATATCACAAGTATATATTACATACAAGACTGGCCCCAGAATATTACCCTGTGGGACACCGGAAGATATATTTTCGGGTGAACTCATGAAGTCTCCTTCCAGAACAGTGAACTTCCTATCAATAATATAACTTTCCAAAAGTTTTTGTATGTTTATTGGCACTTTACTTTATCAAATGCCTGAAAAACACCAATAAAGAGGGCAGAACAATACTTATTTTCTTCAAATACTTGAACCAATGTATGCGTTTGCTCATTTGTGCTATGCTGACTTCTAAAACCAAATTAATTGTCCGGAATGATCCCATTATCAGCTAAAATTTTGGACAACTTAGTCATGAGAAGCTTTTCGAAAAGCTCTGAAATTTGTTAATAGTAAGCTTATAGGCCTATATGACTCAGCCTTGGTAAGATCTGTGTCCGGCTTTGGAATCAGTTTAATCTTGGCAAGTTTCCAGTTATGTGGAAAATACTGCATTCTTAAAATGGCATTAAAAATAAATAGCAGGATTCTTATTGCAATATGAGACAGGTTCATCAGCATCTTGTTACTAATTCCATCAATAACTGGAGCTTTCTTCGGATTGAGTTCAGCAATATTTTTGTGTACTTCACGCAAGCGAAGCCCAAATTCATCAAAAATTTCATCGGTTCCCAAGATATCCAGGGATAACGACGTCGCAGCAGTTAACCGTCAAAATCGTTGTTCAATATTGCAAGCTAATAACGACCAAGTCGCTGTTTCATCCAAAAAAAAAATTCCAAGCCACTACCAATATACCTGAGAGAAAAAATTCGAATACCCTTATTAAAAAATTAGTCTCGGCCGTTGGTGAGAACGCATTTCACGTTGTTCCAATAAAACGCGGTAAAATTGATGAAACGAAAATTCAAATATACGAAGAAAACGATTTCCGCAAAATTATTACTGATTTAAAAAAAAATAAAACAAATTTTTATACTTATCAGCTTAAAAGCTAAAGCTAAAGGTATGCAGATCGTATTGAAGGGCATTGATGCTTATGTTAATCCCGACGAAATAAAAGATGGACTCATCATACACGGATTTAAAGTAAAAATTGTTACTAGTATAATCAATAGAGAGAGTATCCCCCAGCCTCTATTTCGTGTTGAACTGGAGCCAAATGATATACAGTTGAAACAAAACGAGAACATCCAATTTATAGCCTAAAATACCTTTTATACCGACAAATAACAGTTGAGGAGCCACATAAGCGTTCAGGTCCCGTACAGTGCCACAATTGCCAAGAATATGGTCATACAAAAACTTACTGCAATTTACCTACAGTTTGTGTTATCTGCGGTGAATTGCATGGTACTGCTGGCTGCACTAAGCCAAAAGATCAACCAGAAAAAAAATGCAGTAATTGTGGAGGTAATCACACCGCTAACTACAGAGGATGCCCTGTATATTCTTTTGTTAAACAGCCTATGGGTCAAAAACCTAAAGCTGGAGATGGAGCTACTCAATCAGCAAACGCTTACCTCGCCACTCTTCCTCAAACAAGCCAACCAGTTAGTTCACGTGTATCGTATGCCGATGCATATGCTCATATGCTTCTTTTCGTTTTCAAAATAATTCTTAGTTGTATATTGTATCACCTTTGATGAAAATAACCGTGAGAAAGTAGTTAATTTATTTTGCACTTGTGGTTAATTTATAAGAAATATGCCACGAATAGTCATTAAATTGTTAAAACTGCACTTATAAAATTGTATGGGACTTTTAAATATTAAAAAAAAATACCATAAAATCAGCGAAAATTTTCATCTATTAAGTTTTTTATATAAAAATTGCTAAGAAATCCCGAAAAAGAAATCCCGGGATTGAATCTTACAAATCCCGGGATTCGGGATTTGCCAAATCCCGAAAATCCCGGGATTTCCGGGATCGGGATTTCCCGTTTGGCATCCCTAGTAATAACCACAATTTCGCGTTTATGAAGAGGCAAAAAGCACCAAAAAATACCCGAAACGCACCAAAATACCATCACTGGTTTGTAGTGGTGATCGAGTGTGAAACAAAAATAGAGAACAAGGAAACAAAAAACACACACAATCATTGTACAACAGTTGAATGGACAGTTGTGTCAAGTGTGCAATATTTTTATTGTACACTTCATAGCGCACAATACTTCATTTCACAAAATAAAAATTTCATAAAATATTAAGTGATAATAAAACTTTTTACAACTATATTCATTGAGAAAGATATTATTTTTATGTAATTTTTTAGTCTTAAATTAATAAATTATAAAAGGAAGAGCCAGTGTGACCATTTTTGCATTTTTGCAGCTACTCTTAGCTTATATTTTTTTTTTGATTTAGCTGCAAAATTTTTGATTTAGCAGTTAGCATTTTTCAATTATATATTTAGATTTTTCTAGCATTTTTTGTAATATAATCTACATACTTTTTAACAATATAATTTATGCAACTTTCGGTATATTAGTAATTTTCACGAGTAACCCATTTCATGATGTATTTGTAACACGAGAAATGTTAATATGCTTATAAATCTATAAGTTGATAATGGTACTAGAGCTGTAATCAGCATGACCATATTAGCTTATTTTAAGCTAAATTTAGCTTATTTTCTTATATTTAGCTTCAAAATTTTCATTTAGCTCTTAGCTTGTTTTTTAGCTTTTCTTAAAAACTCATTTAGCCTTCTTTAATCTAAATTGTTAATGACATACAATTTTTGTAAGAATTATAATTTTTTAAGGTTAAAAATATAAATTTGGAAAATAGTTTAGAAAATACATAATGTAAATTGCTTATTTATAAGAGAAATGGCACATTTAAAAATAGGGGACATTGATTGCAATTTTGGAATTACAATGGCAAAAGTTAAATTAATATTACCCATAAGACTTTTAAAAAATTGTCTTAGAGTTGAGTTGAACGTCAGCAGCATGAATTTACTTAAAACACAAATTAGAAATATATTTACTGTAAATAGCACTACTTCACTAAAAAAGGTTTCGTATTTCATGCTGACACAAAATTAAGTAATTTCTAGCTGAAATTACGAACGAAATGACAAGTGTTTATACAGGTACTGAATGACATTTGAGTTGATTTCGCAAACATCTTATTCACTGCGGCAGACATTAAAGTACTTTTTTGAGTAAATTCTTTGTTATACAAATTTTTCTTTAAAAAATGTTCATAATTATAATAATTTTCAAACTTCGTTTAATTTCATATTGAATTTAAAAATTTTATTTCTCTTAATTGTTGTTTCTCATGTTGTTGTTTCGCAAATTTACTCATGTATAAATTTACTCGATGATTTGCTATTTAATTTAACGATATTCGACATTTCTAGCTCGAGATATGATTGGTCAAGTTAAAAAGGGTGGAAAAATTAAAAAAATTAAAATATTTCAAAAACTGTTCCACAAAAAAAATTTACCTTGATTTTCGAATTCAGAGGAACAAAACACATAATTAAAATCACCACTCATCAAATGTACATTTTCCTTGTAAATTAGTATTATTTTATAAAAACTAATTTTTAAATTTTGCTTATCAACGAAATACATTTTCAAAAAGGCTTGTTTTCGAAAAACCAACAGCGAATTAATAATTTTGCTTTGCTTTTAATGATTTTTATTAGTGCATGATGCATTATGTAAAATGAAAAACTGAAAGTTAGTATAAGTGATGAAATTTAACAAGGTTTTAACGAATTCCATCATACAATTTTACATAAACAATTTGCCCATAATTTTTATGTTATTATTATAGTAGAAATTTGTAACCGCCTATGGCCTTCATTGGCTAGGTTATTACTAATAAATATGTATATAAATAAATAAATAAATAATGTATTTTTAACTAACAATTACATCCTAGCTTCGTTTTTAATGTGAAATTGTATAGCAAAACTCGTTAAGACATTACATTTTTACACTTATGTATGCTGAACTCATTGCAGGTTTTCAAGAATTTAAAAAAATTGTTGGTTCATTTAAAGGAAATACAATATTGTAATGCAATAAAAGAATAAATAGCAAAAATAAGCACTTTAAAAGAAACAATGTAATTAAAAAGGAGCATGTATTTAATTTTAGCATTAGGTTTTAGCTATATAACTATTTTTTAGATTTTTTAAAGTCAATTTAGCATAAAAAATTTTTAGGCTTAGAACAGTAGCATGCGAACTAACACGCTCAAATGATCTACGACGTACATACATAGATTCTACGTTGTTTGTTTTTTCTTTTATTACACATTCACATAATTGGGCACTTGTATGCTCATTTTTCAATTGTCATTCGGTGTGCACTAGTGAAATATGATTGGACACAACAATAACTGATGCCCTCGCTTGGCAGATACACAAATGCTGTTGCCAGTGATGCCAACATTTTTGGTTCTAAAAGCACATCAAAATTTAAAAGGAGCACAAAAAAGCGAAATTTTGAGATCTAAAAAGCGTAAAAAGCACTAACGTAAAAAACGAGTGAAGACTCAAACAATTTAAGTTTAATAATGTTTAATATTTTCTAAGCTATTCTCTATTTCGGCAATATTATCATCTTTAATGAAATATATCAGACGAAAAAGGTATGCTCTACACTGAAAATGTAAATATACCAAGTTTTCATTAAAATAATTTTAAGAAATACACAAATTTCTTAAAAGCACTGCTCAGTGCTTTTTCTTAGTTTGGCACTAACGCTCAAAATTTGGCGTTTTGAGTCTTCAAAAACCACTAAAAATAGTGCCAAAAGCACCGTTGGCATCGCTGGCTGTTGCATACTTTGGATAAAATTGAATACCATTTTTAGCGTTCTAATAAAATCAAGAGCACTAAAAAGAGAGAACAATTCAGTGCTGTACAACATGAAGGCTAAGCAAACAAGCATAGTTTGCACAGCTCTAGTATATACTATAATATAAATAAATTCGTGCATTTTCACTGCTTTTAAAAATAAAATCAAACAAGTTTAAGAAACATCAAGAAAACTACGAGTACTAACATTGTGCTTCTTTTTTTATTCCCAAACAAAGCGTTTGTGAAAAAATACACATATTTTTTGGGGAAAAACTCAAGGGAATAAAAATCGGCGATGCCATATTTTTTTCGAACATGCGAGTATTTTCACGCGGAAATAATTCACGATTGCAACTTTGTGAAAAAGGGAAATATTTCGAGCGAATAAACATTCACGATAGGGGTGAATATGATGTTTCCATGTAAGCCTTCGCTCAAGGTGTATACCAAGGTAATTTCACTTGAGAATGTTGAGGAATATTTTGATTGTTGATTCGAATGGGGGAACAAGTATCTCATCTTAGGGTAAACGTTATATGGACAGACTTTTGTTCATTTACTTTAATTCTCCATAAGTTCAATAATATTTCCAGCTGGGCAACATGTTCCTGGAGATTGCGGGATGCCTCATAAGGGTCCTCGTGGATACTCAAACAGGCTGTATCAACAGCAAATGTAGAGGTGTGGATATTATTGCTCACAGGCATATCACAAGTATATATTACATACAAGACTGGCCCCAGAATATTACCCTGTGGGACACCGGAAGATATATTTTCGGGTGAACTCATGAAGTCTCCTTCCAGAACAGTGAACTTCCTATCAATAATATAACTTTCCAAAAGTTTTTGTATGTTTATTGGCACTTTACTTTATCAAATGCCTGAAAAACACCAATAAAGAGGGCAGAACAATACTTATTTTCTTCAAATACTTGAACCAATGTATGCGTTTGCTCATTTGTGCTATGCTGACTTCTAAAACCAAATTAATTGTCCGGAATGATCCCATTATCAGCTAAAATTTTGGACAACTTAGTCATGAGAAGCTTTTCGAAAAGCTCTGAAATTTGTTAATAGTAAGCTTATAGGCCTATATGACTCAGCCTTGGTAAGATCTGTGTCCGGCTTTGGAATCAGTTTAATCTTGGCAAGTTTCCAGTTATGTGGAAAATACTGCATTCTTAAAATGGCATTAAAAATAAATAGCAGGATTCTTATTGCAATATGAGACAGGTTCATCAGCATCTTGTTACTAATTCCATCAATAACTGGAGCTTTCTTCGGATTGAGTTCAGCAATATTTTTGTGTACTTCACGCAAGCGAAGCCCAAATTCATCAAAAATTTCATCGGTTCCCAAGATATCCAGGGATAACGACGTCGCAGCAGTTAACCGTCAAAATCGTTGTTCAATATTGCAAGCTAATAACGACCAAGTCGCTGTTTCATCCAAAAAAAAAATTCCAAGCCACTACCAATATACCTGAGAGAAAAAATTCGAATACCCTTATTAAAAAATTAGTCTCGGCCGTTGGTGAGAACGCATTTCACGTTGTTCCAATAAAACGCGGTAAAATTGATGAAACGAAAATTCAAATATACGAAGAAAACGATTTCCGCAAAATTATTACTGATTTAAAAAAAAATAAAACAAATTTTTATACTTATCAGCTTAAAAGCTAAAGCTAAAGGTATGCAGATCGTATTGAAGGGCATTGATGCTTATGTTAATCCCGACGAAATAAAAGATGGACTCATCATACACGGATTTAAAGTAAAAATTGTTACTAGTATAATCAATAGAGAGAGTATCCCCCAGCCTCTATTTCGTGTTGAACTGGAGCCAAATGATATACAGTTGAAACAAAACGAGAACATCCAATTTATAGCCTAAAATACCTTTTATACCGACAAATAACAGTTGAGGAGCCACATAAGCGTTCAGGTCCCGTACAGTGCCACAATTGCCAAGAATATGGTCATACAAAAACTTACTGCAATTTACCTACAGTTTGTGTTATCTGCGGTGAATTGCATGGTACTGCTGGCTGCACTAAGCCAAAAGATCAACCAGAAAAAAAATGCAGTAATTGTGGAGGTAATCACACCGCTAACTACAGAGGATGCCCTGTATATTCTTTTGTTAAACAGCCTATGGGTCAAAAACCTAAAGCTGGAGATGGAGCTACTCAATCAGCAAACGCTTACCTCGCCACTCTTCCTCAAACAAGCCAACCAGTTAGTTCACGTGTATCGTATGCCGATGCCGCTAATACTAGTTCTATTTCCATACTATTAATAGTTTTACAACAAATATGACTAGCATGATTCAAGAAATGCCGCGAATGCAGAATACACTGCTTCAGGCATTAGTTAAGAAGCCATGAACACGTTAAATATATGTTTCTGGAACGCAAACGGCATTCGCCAACATAAAAATGAACTTGAGCACTTCCTCACGGAAAAAAATATTGATATAATGTTGGTCTCAGAGACTCATTTGACTTCGAGAAGCCTTTTTAAAATTTCTGGCTACACCTTATATGATTCAAAGGACCCGAGAGGAAGAGCATGCGGTGGATCAGCAATTCTAATTAGACTTAAACATTATATTATTGATAACATTTGTGACGAATATCTACAAGCAACGAATATTTGTGTTGAAAATTTTTGCAAAAATTTTGTGATATCATCAATTTACTCCCCTCCCAGATTCGCAATTACTGAGAATCAATACGAGGATTTCTATAAATCTCTTCGCCCTTGTTTCGTAGCAGCTGGCGACTATAATACATTGTGGGGTTCTCGTCATATTACACCCAGAGGTCGAGCATTGTTCAACACAATTTCAAAAATGGGCTTGGACGTCATTTCGAGTGGGGAGCCTACTTACTGGCCAACTGACATAAATAAAATTCCGGATGTTATAGATTTTGGCGTCATGAAAAACATTTCTAGAGAATTAATTACCGTTGAAGCTTCTTTAGATGTCTCGTCCTATCACTCTCCCACGATCGTTTCAATCTGTAGCCCACAGAGAAGTGATTTACCTCGCTCGTATGTGAAGATGATCAGTCGTGTAAATTGGCTGCGATTCAAAAAATATCTTAGTAGTCATTGCACGGAAAACATTACGCTAAAAACACCCGAGGATATTGAAGCTAACATCGCCAACATTAACGAAATGATTACACAGGCTGCTGAACATGCTACTACCTCCCATCCGCAGACTGGATTTAATAAAATTTATTCTACCGATATTGAACGTGCCTTATGTGAAAAAAGAAGAGCTAGAAGGAAATGGCAACAGCACAGATCAACACAACTTAAAATCAGATTTAAAGAGTGCAAGAACGACTCCAAGAGTTGCTTGAATCTGAAAAAATTGCATCTCTTAAAAATTATCTGGAGGGTCTTGATGTCACACCGGCGTCTAATTACTCTTTGTGGCGCGCTGCCAGAAAGCTTAAGACACCCGTTGAGTATAAGCCACCTCTACGCACATCTACCGGAGGTTGGGCAAGAAGCGATACTGAAAAAGGTAAAATATTTGCTGAGCACTTAAAATCCGTTTTTACGCCAAATATATGTACTGGTGTTGCTGATTTGCCGAATATAGTCGCTCTACCCCCTCAACACATAAAGTTTAAGATGCGTGATTTACAAAAATTAATTGCCGAACTCAACCCGAAGAAAGCTCCGGGTATTGATGGAATTAGTAATCAGATGCTGATGAACTTGCCTCGTATTGCAATGAGAATCCTGTTATTCATATTTAATGCTATTTTACGACTGGAGTATTATCCACACAACTGGAAACTTGCCAAGGTTAAAATGATTCCAAAGCCGGGCAAAGATATAACCAAGGCTGAGTCATATAGGCCAATAAGTCTACTATCTACAATGTCAAAGCTTTTCGAAAAACTGCTCAAAACAAAATTGTCCCCAATTCTAATTAGTAGTGGGTGCATACCAGACCATCAATTTGGTTTTAGAAGTCAGCATAGCACCATTGAACAAACTCACAGATTGGTTCAATTTATAAGAAGAACTTTTGAGGAAAAAAAGTATTGTTCTGCGCTGTTTATTGACGTTTCCCAGGCATTTGATAAAGTGTGGCATGAAGGCCTAATTTTAAAATTGAAGACTTACTTACCAATAAACATTTTAAATCTTTTGGAAAGTTACATTATTTCCCGTAAGTTCACTGTTGCGGAAGGAGACTTTACAAGTAGGCCTGAAACAATTTCATCTGGTGTGCCACAGGGGAGTATACTGGGACCAGTTTTATATTTAATTTATACTTGTGATATGCCTGTGAGCAGTAGTATCCATACTTCCACATTTGCCGACGTTACAGCCTGCCTTAGTATGCATGAAAACCCTGATGAGGCATCCCGCAAACTCCAGGAACACATTAGCCAGATGGAGCTTTGGTTAAACTTATGGAGAATCAAGGTAAATGAACAAAAGTGTGTTCAAGTAACATTTACTTTACGAAGAGATACTTGTTCCCCCATTCGGATTAACAATCAAGTTGTTTCTCAACATTCACATGTGAAATATCTTGGTATACACCTTGATCGACGACTTACATGGAAACACCACATCGATTCTAAGTTAACTCAAATGAAACTTAAACTAACTCAGGTACATTGGCTGATTGGTCGAAATTCAACGCTTAGCCTAGACTGCAAACTTTTAATATACAAGTCGCTTTTAAAGCCAATATGGTGCTACGGAATTCAACTATGGGCACTGCTTCAGCTTCAAATGTAGAGAAAATTCAACGCAGGCAAAATAAAATTTTACGCATGATAACATCGGCTCCATGGTACATCAAAAATTCAAATATACATCGTGATTTGAATATGCCACTAGTGACTGAAGAAATTGCAAAATACGCTGGCAAATATTTAACAAAACTCGAGTCACATCCTAATCCGCTTGCCCGTAATATTTTGAACTTTACTGGACACATCCGCCTAAAAAAGAGGGACACAATGGCTCTTATTCACAGCACTCCAGATGGGACTTCTTGAAAATACTTTTATTTTTTTCCTTTTGATTATCACTACTTACATATGTATTATATATAACTACTACTAAGCTTATGTCCGACATTGGTCGGGCCTAATTATATTTTTTAGATTTAAGATTTGAATACTTATTGTTAGTTCATATATGAAGATACAATAAATAAAAATCATGCATAAAAAAAAAAAAACACCAGCATCTAATTACTCTTTGTGGCACGCTGCTAGAAAGCTGAAAACCCCCGTTGAGTTTAAACCAGGGTGCGGAGAGTGCTCGAATTAAACTCGCTCGCAAACGAATTCAATTCGAGCGAGTTTTATTTTTTGTATTGAAAAGAGCTACTCTTGTCTGCTCGCGAGTTAAAAAAATAAAACTCGCGAGCGCATTTAATTTTTGAGAATCGAAAATAGGACTCGCGAGAAGAATTCAAATTTTAAGAGTCAAAAATAAAACTCGACTCGCGAGTCGAGTTAAAAAGAATTATTCGCGAGTTTTATTAATTTTGTTTGCTCAAATTCTGGTCGCTATAGGTCGAAATGTTGAAATTATTTTTTATTACTGACAGGTAAGCATTTGCCTAACTTTTCATGAAGCAGAAGCCTTAAAACATTTGAAAAATACCTCATGACATGAAAGTAAGAACAAATATTTTTATATATGTATATGCATTTGTAAGTACAGGGTGTGTTTTTAGAGGTATAGAACTTCGAATTGAAATAAAACACAAGAAAATCGTTTTAATGTCCATCAATTTGGCTTTATTGGAAGGATAATTTTATGCCATTGATGTTTAAATATGATTTCGGGCATGTGGCCGCCGCGGCTGGCTCGAATAAAGCCAATTCTACAGGTCCAATTTTCAACCACTTTTTCGAGCATATGGGGCCGTATGTTGGCAATAACGCCATGAATGTTGGCTTCCAAGTCCCCTAACGTTTCTGGTTTGTTGGCGTAGACGAGCGACTTCACATATCCCCAAAGAAAATAATCCAATGGTGTCAAATCAAACGATCTTGGTGGCCAATTGACAGGTCCATTCCGCGAAATTATGCGCTCATCGAATGTTCCCTTCAATAAATCGATTGTGACGTGCGCTGTGTGGCATGTAGCGCCGTCTTGTTGGAACCACAACTCATCCACATTCAAAATCTTCAAAATCTTCCATAAAGTTGATGGACAAAGCTCCACTTGCTGTGCACGGTGGCGAATCGATTCATTCGGGTCCTCTTCAACACTTTGCTCCACAGCGGCAATTGTTTCTTCGGTGCGCACTGTTCGACGTCTCTGCGGATGCGTATTATCACATAGAGTAAACGTAGTGCGAAAACGATCCATGGTTAACCGAATTAATTGCTCTGATGGACGATTATGTCGACCATAAAATGGACGGAGCTTGCGGTAAACTTCGCGAACTGAACCATTATTTTCGAAATAAATTTGCACGATTTGCAAGCGTTGTTCTTTTGTCAACCTGTTAACCAAACTAAATATTAATCACTTGACAGCTGACAAAATGGCCGCCAGTTAAAAAAAGTGATGCCAACTTAAAGTTCTATAACTCAATAAAAAACACCCATTACTATGCTTTTCAAATTCGCATATAAATACATATACTTTTTCGAATAAACAAAAAAAAAATTTTTTCTAATAACTACTCGTTTTGAATTCGTTTATGCTCGTTTTGCACTATTTTAAAATTTCTGCTTACGAGTTTTAAAATTAAACTCGCGAGTACAAATTTTAAGGCGAGTCATTTAATGCTTACGAGTCGAGCACAAATAGAGTACGAGTCTTATAACATTTGTGCTCGCGAGTTCTAATTTTGAACTCGCGAGCACAAATTTTAAAACGAGCGAGTTAATAAAAATTGTGCTCGCGAGCCGAATTTTTCCCTACCCTGGTTTAAGCCACCTCTGCGCACATCTACCGGAGGTTGGGCAAGAAGCGATACTGAAAAAGGTAACATATTTGCTAATCATTTAAAATACGTATTTACCCCAAACACATGTATTGGTGTTGCTGATTTGCCGAGTGTAGTTACTCTACCCCCGCGCCCCATAAAGTTTAAGATGCGCGATGTACAAAAACTAATTGCTGAACTTAATCCGAAGAAAGCTCCAGGTATTGATGGAATTAGTAACAAGATGCTGATGAACTTGCCTCATATTGCAATAAGAATCCTGCTATTTATTTTTAATGCCATTTTACGATTGCAGTATTTTCCACATAACTGGAAACTCGCCAAGATTAAAATGATGCCGATGGCGGGCAAAGATCTTACCAAGGCTATATGACATAGGCCTATAAGCTTACTGTCAACAGTCTCAAACTTTTCGAAAAGCTGCTCATTACTAAATTGTCCACAATTTTAGCTGATAATGGGGGCATCCCGGACCCTGGCTGGCTTTAGAAGTCAGCCTAGCACTTTTGAGCGAACGCATAGATTGGTTCAAGTTATAAGGAGGACTTTTTAAGAAAAGAAGTATGTTCTGCCCTCTTTATTGATGTTTCTCAGGTATTTGATAAAGTATGGCACGAAGGCCTAGTTTTAAAATTGAAGACATACCTACCAATAAACATACAAAAGCTTTTGGAAAGTTATATTGTTGATAGGAAGTTTGCTGTTGTGGAAGGAGACTTCATGAGTGTGCCCGAATCTATATCTTCTGGTGTGCCACAGGGTAGTATTCTGGGGCCAGTATTGTATCTAATATATACTTGTGATATGCCTGTGAGCAACAACATCCACACTTCTACATTTGCCGATGATACAGCCTGTTTGAGTATTCACAAAAACCCTGACGAGGCATCCGGCAATCTCCAAGCACACATTACTCAGCTTGAAATATGGTTGAACTTATGGAGAATTAAAGTAAATGAACAAAAGTGTGTTCATATAACGTTTACCCTAAGAAAAGATACCTGTTCCCCCATTCGAATCAACAATCAAAATATTCCTCAACATTCTCAAGTGAAATACCTTGGCATACACCTTGATCGAAGGCTTACATGGAAATATCATATTGACGCTAAACTAATTCAAATGAAACTTGGGCCCCTATCATGGTTCTCAACTAAATTCAGTTTGGTCGTCTAAGAGTAGACCAAACTTACACACGACCAAACTGTGTTTTAGTATCATGAACCAAAACTGTCTTTTAGTTGAAATTGTCAACGTGTTGCCAACTTAAAATATCAAGTTTGACAGAAAACAATTAATTTGTGAGTAAATTTAAAAAACACAAAGTTTTAGAAAATATATTTTTTTAGTGTTTTAGTTCAAAGAAACCATCCCAAATAGATAAAAATATGTGTAAATTTATTTTATGAGGACGAAAATGTGCTACGTATCAAAAGAAAAATTCGTGGTGATTCCAACCCTCTTGAACTACCTAATGCAAGGTAAGGAATAATCAAAATAGGGAACGAATTCCTTAAAAAATATTTTGGTGGGTTTTTTAGTTATTTCTGGCAGAACAAAGAAACGTTTTGTTATAAGTTGGATCACCTATAATCACATTTGAAGAAATGTTTTTATGTATGTTGCACCCCCGATACTGAAACTGTTAAAAAATTTTGTTATTAAGCATAATAAATATTTCTAGTTGAAAATTTTCCATTTTTTCTGCTTTTTATACCGCACCAACTTATAGTTAGAAAATCACAACCACAGACCCTAAAAGACTAAAAAGCAGTTGTGTATACTCAACGTTTTTCTCAACCAAACTTACACTGAGTTGTAAATGACGATACCAAAACACAACTGAAAAGTCAACTGTTAATTTAGTGGAGAATGGCAATGCAAATTTATCAATCCCAACCAAACCATTTTAAAAGTTGAAAACCGTGATAGGGGCATTAAGTTAACTCAAATACATTGGTTGATTGGCAGAAATTCAACACTCAGTCTAGACTGCAAACTTTTGATATACAAGTCGCTTTTGAAGCCAATATGGTGCTACGGAATTCAGCTATGGGGCACTGCTTCAGCTTCAAATGTGGATAGAATCCAACGACGGCAAAATAAAATTTTAAGGTTAATAACATCGGCTCCATGGTACATCAAAAATTCAAATATACGTCGTGATTTAAATATGCCACTAGTGACTGAAGAAATCGAAAAATACGCAGGTAAATATTTAACAAAACTCGAGTCACATCCTAATCCGCTTGCTCGTAATATCTTGAACTATACTGGACACATCCGCTTAAAAAAGAGGGACACAAGGGTCCTAATACTCAGCTCCCCAAATGATACTTCTTGAAAATAATTATTGTGCTTAACACGAAATTTATGTATTATTATGTATTATTATCTTCAAATATTAACTAACAATAGGTATTCAAACCTTAAATCTAAATATAATTATTAGGCCCGACCAGTGTCGGACATAAACTTAGAGCTAGTTTTTACATAAAGATAAACTCTACTTGTCAGTTAACTGTTAACTTAAAATATAATTTTCTAGTTAACAATGTAGGTTTAACCGAGCAACATTGCTCAGTTACTTATACTCAGTACTTATGCTCAGTACTTATAAGATAAAAGTGGGATAATTCAATTAATCTTCTGTAACTTTATCATATTTGCACCGATCTGTATTCCATTAAGCACAAAATATTTCTATTAAAATAATCTAACGTGATAAGCAGGGAAACCGCAAATATGTATGTCGTATTAATGCTGGGACAAGATATTTATCTGTTTCAGGACTTTTTATGAATTTTTGCATCGATTTGTTAGTGCATATTTCTGCATATTTTACCCTTTGAAGCATTTTTTGCATTTATCAGTCCTACACGCATATTTTTAGCATATTTTCTAATTTTTAGAGCATAATTTAGGCTTTTAGGGCATATTTCGATACTGTTAGGGCTAAAACACTTTACACTTAAATTACCTTGTTTAATACATGAAAATGAAACCCAGCTTTTTACGAAAACTTTGTCAATAATATTATATTAGTTTTGATTAATAAAAATACTTTTGTAAAAAAGACATTAACAGATACTTTATAGAATTTTTTATTTTACTATGCTTGCAAGTTTATGTGTGGGTCAAAATGTTTATTTTTCGCCATTTATAAAATCTCATTTCCAATGTTCCATGTAGTATATAAATTTTTTTATATTTCTGTTACACAATTATTAAGAACGTTATTGAAACTAATAAAAATTCAGTTTTGCTATTTCTGATGGGACTTGTCTCGAGTACAATTGAAGGAGCATTGTCAATGTATGAAATATTATTTAGATGTGACAGGCAACGATTTTTATTTGAAATTATGGGTCAATATTTTGCTCTTCATTGCAATAAAAATTAAAAACAAAATTCTAGTCTTATTTATTCAAAATACAGTTTCAAAGTTTTAATTCTGATATCGGGATCTATTTTAAATTGAAGTTAAATTTTTACGAGAGTATACAAAAAAATTAATTTGTATTCTTAGCTTTAGTCAAAATTTGTATGGCAATTTTGTTTTAACGTGCACTTCAAGTCAAAATTATTGTTTTTAATACGGCAGATATTCTTTGTTAATTTTTATTGTTTCTTTTTTGTTTGTTTATTTTATTTTTGTATTATTTGAAATGCAAGTGTTGTTGTATTTTTTAATTAAAAATATATTTGAATTAACAAAAACAAATTTATTTTATTTTTCAGAGCATATTTATTACGTTTTTAGTTCATATTTTCAAGTTTTTATTGCATATTGAATGCGCATAAAACACTTTTTTTAGAGCATATTTCTGGTTTCCCTGGTGATAAGTGACAAAAGTAAAAAAAAATAATTATTTAGTTTATAAAATCTAAATTGAATAAAGCAAAATTGCAAAAAATTATTAAAATGTTTGGGCTACAGATTGTAACGATCGTGGGAGAGTGATCGGACGAGAGATCTAAAGAAGCTTCAACGTTAATTAATTCCCTAGAAATGTTTTTTATGACGCCAAAATCTATAACATCCGGAATTTTATTTATGTCAGTTGGCCAGTAAGTAGGCTCCCCACTCGAAATGACGTCCAAGCCCATTTTTGAAATTGTGTTGAACAACGCTCGACCTCTGGGTGTAATATGACGCGAACCCCAGAACGTGTGCTTAGCATTATAGTCGCCAGCTGCCACGAAACAAGGGCCAAGAGATCTATAGAAATCCTCGTATTGATTCTCAGCAATTCCGAATCTGGGAGGGGAGTAAATTGATGATATCACAAAATTTGTGCAAAAATTTTCAACACAAATATTCGTTGCTTGTAGATGTTCCTCACAAATGTTGTCAATAATATAATGTTTGAGTCTTGACTTTATTAGAATTGCTGATCCACCGCATGCTCTTCCTCTCGGGTCCTTTGAATCATATAAGGTGTAGGCAGAAATTTTAAAAAGGCTTCTCGAAGTCAAATGAGTCTCTGAGACCAACATTATATCAATATTTTTTTCCGTGAGGAAGTGCTCAAGTTCATTTTTATGTTGGCGAATGGCGTTTGCGTTCCAGAAACATATTTTTAACGTGTTCATGGCTTCTTAACTAATGCCTGAAGCAATGTATTCTGCATTCGCAGCATTTCTTGCATCATGCTAGTCATATTTGTTGTAAAACTATTAATAGTTAGCACCAAATTCTCAATAGTAGCTTCAAGGCGACTAAAGTTAAAGCTTGAGTTTGCATTCGTTGAATTATTTGGCAGTGGAACATTTTGTATGGGAATAGAACTAGTCTTAGCAGCATCGGCATACGATACACGTGAACTAACTGGTTGGCTTGTTTGAGGAAGAGTGGCGGAGTAAGCGTTTGCTGATTGAGCTGGAGCTAGTTTAGGTTTTTGACCCATAGCCTGTTTAACAAAAGAATATACAGGACATCCTCTGTAATTAGCGGTGTGGTTACCTCCACAATTACTGCATTTTTTTCTGCTTGATCTTTTGGCTTCGTGCAGCTAGCAGTACCATGCAATTCACCGCAGATAACACAAACTGTAGGTAAATTGCAGTAAGTTTTTGTATGACCATATTCTTGGCAATTGTGGCACTGTACGGGACCTGAACGCTTATGTGGCTCTTCAACTGTAATTTTTCGGTATAAAAGGTATTTTAGGCTATAAATTGGATGTGTCTCGTTTTTTTCAACTGTATATCATTTGGCTCCAGTTCAACACGAAATAGAGGCTGGGGGATCTTCTCTCTATTGATTATATTAGTAACACTTTTTACTTTAAATCCTTGTATGATGAGTGCATCTTTTATTTCGTCGGGATTAACATAAGCATCAATGCCGTTCAATACGATCTGCATACATTTAGCACTTTTAAGCTGATAAGTATAAAAATTAGTTTTATTTTTTTCGAAATCGGTAATAATTTTGCGGAAATCTTTTTCTTCGTATATTTGAATTTTTGTTTCATCAATTTTACCACGTTTTATTGGAATAACGTGAAATGCGTTCTCACCAACTGCCGAGACTAATTTTTTAATAAGGGCGTTCGAATTTTTTTTCTCTCAGGTATATTGGTGTTGGCTTGGAAGTTTTTTTGGATGAAACAGCGGGTTGGTCGTTATTTGCTTGCAATATTGAAAAACGATTTTGACGGTTAACTGCTGCGACGTTGTTATCCCTGGATATCTTGGGAACCGATGAAATTTTTGATGAATTTGGGCTTCGCCCGCGCTTTAAAATTGTGATATATCTGTCCATTCCGAGTTGGACCTTGGGTTTTGGGCTACTCTTATCTTCAGTGACAACTTGGTTAAGTGATGACCCCGAGCCCGAAGCGGGTGATATCGCTGAGTTAAATGTAGAAGTACTAGGCAATAATGTCAACGATTCACTAGTTGGCATTGGACAAAGCGAAGTTGATCGCTGACGAAACTGTGGTTTTGCCGTTAGAAAAAGTCTATTATCAGATTTTTGATTTTTATTAAGAGCTTCAGAACTCACAGCAAGTCTATTATCAGATTTTTTATTTTTATTGTTATCATTATGAGCATCAAAACTTACAGTAAAATAAGCATTTCTGCCGTTAGAACTCACTTCACTATTTTTTTCCTTTGGGGTACTCATATAGAGTATTCCTCAAGGGCACTTTGTTTTTTTTTGTTTACGGTTTTTTTTTGTTTTTGTTATTTCTATATGTAAAAAATATTTGCAAAGCAAATAAAGCTTATTTATTAAAGTCAATATGTACTACGAATATTTTTTGTATTTTTTTTTTTGTTTAGTTTGTATGTAAGAAAAATTCCGCTATTACGTCTGTTCACTATGAAGGTACAACGAGAACTCCTTTTTTTATTCTGTTACAAATTCCGTGCAGTCGAAAATTTTACGTAGTACCACAAAGAAACAAATTCGAGAACCAATACGACAACAGTCGAAGAACATTTTCGAGAACCGTAGTAAGGCTGAATATGTTAAGCTTAGCTCAAAATGCTTTATCCCATAAAAATCGGATAATTTGTCTTAAAGTTACAAGCCTCAGAAGTCCCAAGTGGTCAACTTATGCCCACTGCCAGAAGGTTGCCAAGACACGTGTTATAAAGCCTACGTCTTCCTTTATGGATGTTCGAGGTTTCATATAAATGCAATCAGTAGTTTAGAAGTTCCAGATTTTTACCATTTATTTTGCAAAAGTCCCCACTGTGCGATGTTATGAAACGTAAAATTTTATTTTGCCTTCGTTGGATTTTCTCAACATTTGCAGCATAAGCAGTACCCCATAGTTGGATTCCGTAGCACCATATTGGCTTCAAAAGCCACTTGTATATTAAAAGTTTGTAATAGAGACTGAGGGTTGAATTTCTACCAATCAGCCAATTTATCTGAGTTAACTTAAGTTTCATTTGAGTTAGCTTATAGTATGTTTACACGGTACGTGCTTCGCTCTCTATTCAAGCTTCACACCTCAATCATGACCGAATCAACTTGCTGCGTCATACAAAATTATGAGAGCGAATCAAGTAGATTCAATATGAATCTAATTGTAAAATTTGTATATTCTCTAACTTTTATCGCAGTTAATTGCCATTTTATCTGAACTAGCTATCAAAACAAAATAGGTATGTATGTATGTCAGAGCTGGCCAGGGTATGATACGTATGTATGTGTGACTATACATCAAAAGATGCCACACGAAAAGTGATTAATTATATATGTATTGAATGAGTAAAACTTAGAAATTTAAGTTAACTACAATTTTAAATTAGCTAAATTTCATAGGTTTTTGTAATAATTTCAATTATATCGAGCCATATTTCGATTTTGCTTATAAGTAGAATATGAGTAGGAAAGTAATTGAAGTTCATTTGGCAAGACACTCCAATTATTGTGTATTATTTTAACAAAGGAGTGATCAACGAGAATTATAATCCTCGTTTCAGGAAATGTCAGATTTCTAGGCGTTTCATCTGAATTAATTTTTTATTCTGAACAACATAAGTATTTTCTTTTTAGAAGATTGTATTCTAACTTACTTTTAAAATAGTTATTAGCGCTAAAAGTTATTTCTACTTCAACATTTGAACATATTAACGTTAATAGTCCTAGAGCAAATATTGACAGTATTAGAAATGGATTATGATTAGTTGAATTTCTATAATTATAAACTTCAATCTAAAATTGATCAGTTCTGAGCAAATTTTTCCATTTATGTATCTTTTAATTTCTGATGCTTCGTTCTACTTCTTCAATTTCACCATCCCAGCAAAAATTACCGCATCCCAGAAGAGTTTTTGTAAGCCAGCTGGAAGCAATGCGTTCAGTTTGCAAAAAGCCATAAATTTTTTGCCTTACTAATTCGTTTCACAGAAGTAATAATGTATAGTTTTTGTGTACAGGTGCAAAAGTTAATGGTTTAAATTTTTTTTAACTTTTGTCCACTTTGTTAGATAGCCTTACGTTAGCACTTTTCAGAAGCATTTTTGGAAGCTTTCGTTATCGAGAATGCAATACATTGCTTCCCTCAGTGGTTAGTAGATTAGATTATTATTAATTAAGTTATATTATAACATGTATGGCATCCTCTGTAATTTCTAGAAATATGTTTTTTTTTCTCACTGTGAAAGAGAATTTTTTTTGAAAAGCACCAATTTAGTGCTTTCTTTTTAAAGCAACAAGTTGAAAAATTCTGCACTGTTATGAATTAAAAAACACTAAAATCTAGTACGAAAAGCGCTAAATTGGCACGCTTCACACGAATGCGTAGTCTAAACAGCATGATTCATAAACATGATTCAGAGAGCGAAGCAGGTGAATCAACTCGTCGTCTAAACATAGCATTAGAGTCAACGTGATGTTTTCATGTAAGCCTTCGATCAAGGTATATACCAAGGTATTTCACTTGAGATTGTTGAGGAAAACTTTGATTGTTGATTCGAATGAAGGAACAAGTATCTCTTCTTAGGGTAAACGTTATATGGGCACACTTTTGTTCATTTACTTTAATTCTCCATAAGTTCAACCACATTTCCAGCTGGGTAATATGTTCCTGAAGATATCGGGATGCCTCGTGAGGGGTTTCGTGCATGCTAAGGCAGGCTGTATCATCGGCATATGTTGAAGTGTGGATGTTAGCTTACAGGCATATCACAAATAAATCAAATACAAAACTGGCCCTAGTATACTACCCTGTGGCACACCGGATTAGATTGACTCGGACACACTCATGAAGTCTCTTTAAACAACTGTGAACTTCCGGCCAAGAATGGAACTTTCCAAAAGATTTAGAATGTTAATTGGTAGATACATATGTCTTCAATTTTAAAATTCGGCCTTCATGCCACACTTTATCAAAAGCATGAGAAACGTCAATAAACAAGGCAGAACAAAAATTTTCTTCAAATGCTTTTGTTATAAATTGAACCAATCTATGCGTTTGTTCAATGGTGCTATGCTGACTTCTAAAACCAAATTGATGGTCCGGAATGAACCCACTACAAATTAGATTTTTGGACAATTTTGTCATGAGCAGTTTTTTGAAAAGTTTTGACATTGTTGATAGTAGACTTAGTGGCCTGTATGAATCACTGCCTGTTTCACGATGTCGACAAGAAATTTTCGTTCGCTTATTTATATTGAAAACAAAAACAAAATAAGAAAATTTGTTTTTGTTTTCAATATAAATAAGCGAACGAAAATTTCTTGTCGACATCGTGAAACAGTCAGTCAGTCTTGGTAACATATTTGCCCGGCTTTAGAATCATTTTGACCTTGACAAGATTCCAGCTGTGTGGATAATACTCCAGTCGTAAAATGGCATTAAAAATTAATAACAGAATTCTAATTGAAATACGAGGCAGCGTCATCAGCATCTGGTTACTAATTCCATCAACAACCGGAGCTTTCTTCGGGTTGAGTTCACACATTACTACATGTGTTTGGGGTAAATACGTATTTTAAATGCTCAGCAAATTGTTAACTTTTTCAGTATCGCTTTCTGCCCAACCTTCTAGATTTTCGCAGAGGTGGTTTAAACTCAACGGGTGTTTTATGGCTCAATTATGGATGGCAACCGAACTTTTGTTGCGTTGCTATTTGCCGAAATGGTATTACGGATTGCAACTGGCAACTAACAGCTGGTAATTTCAGTTGTCATATTGGCAACCACAAATTTGTAGTTGCTGCATTTTTTTAAGCAAAAAAGTGGAAGAAGTAAGCTGAAAGTCCATACCAGCCGTTCAATGCGTAGTTGCGTTTTATGCATGTGTCAAAAAGTAGAATCAAGGTAATTGTATGTGGCAAGTTACAGAACAAAACGCAAAGAACGTATAGACGCATAGGACGGATAAAGTAGGTTTACTTTCTACTTTTGTATCCGTCGCATTCATCCTGTGCCCATGTTCTGTAACTCCCGCGTCGAGAAAGTTTTCGATGGAATTGTGTGAAATGAAACAAAAATGCCATAAATTGAAACAATCAGCTGTTTTTCTCACTAAACTGTGTCTGTAACTTTTTTTTGGCGAGTAAAAGCTGTCACGTAAGGAAATTATTCGACATTATAGACCTGCGTAAATTGTCTTGAAATTTAAATACGTCTTGTTTTTTAAATGTATTCTCATTGCTGCATTATACTTAACCAATAATAAATGCTGTCGCATTATAAGCAAAGCACGATAGGTGCATTGGTATATGTGTATATGAGTGCTAACAAGCAATGTCGTCAAGACTTCTTGTTACGAACAAACAGTCAACAAAGTAGTGTTGATACGTGTATACTTGTTATTTTCCATATTGTACGTTTGAGTGTGTGTGTGTAAGATGTAGATGGTAAGCTATTATGTGTTTAAGGGAGGTTTTTTTAAGCAAGCGCACACAACTAATGTAAATGCATGTGAACGTTTGTTTGTGTGCAGAAAAATAGAAGAGCATACACACAACGTGTGTGTGTATGTACATGCATGACGCTTTTATACGCGCCCATGCGTAGAAAGAAACAAGCATCACAAATTTTTCAGTCACGAAGTATTTTCTTCTTTACTCCTATACTTGCAATAACTGAAACAAATTCTTGCAAACAGTGTTGCTTAGCGTTTGTTTTAGAAGACTTCGCTGTAGTAAAGCATTTGAAAAATCCCTCATGTCTTGAAAGTTCTTATAAATAGTCTTGTGCAGGACTTTATTCGACATTCTACAGAAAAAGTGTGTCTGTAAAATTTTCGTGAGAAAAGTTTCCGCTTTGTACTGTCAAATATACTCACAAATAAAAACGGGGTGACATCGAATTTTAACGAAAAAAAAAACATGTTAAAAATGCAAAATGCAATGAATGATAATGCAAAAAATTTAAGAATTTTGCTCTGAAGTGATACTAGCACTGTTAAATTATTTTAACAACATATTTTATTTATTTTTTTTAACAATTTTGTAAACAACAATCATCAATGTCGCACTATACATTATTTGGTATAGCCGACGATTGTATTTTCGCTGCCTTCGTTGAAAGTTTTCTACTCTTAGTGAATTATGGTCGCCGTCAAAGACATTTTTGATAAGCGTTCACCTAGTCTGCGATTTTAAGTCGGCTTTGAGTTGTATATTATGGCATTTCTAACGTAATAACGTAATCACTTTTGATGGTTTTCGACATGACTTACAGACACACTTTTTTCTCACTTTTCGAGAAACGATGGAATATTTTGTTTCACATCTTTTCGACGCAAAAAGTTCTCGCCAAAGTTACAGAACATGGGCACTGATCTTTTTATTGCCAAATGTTCGTGGGGCGAATTTAAATTTTTTCTCTTTTTCCATTAAAACAACAAAAATACTTTCGCATAAGACGTATTGCATGTAACTTGAATTTAGAATCGGAGAGAATGTACAGAAACGCATACCACGCATATGCAAAGAACGGATGGTGTGGACCTTCGGCTTTATTTTTGAATTTCTTCTTTGGATATTTAAAAAAATACTCTTAAAAGCTGATAAAGGTGTTTTTAAAACTTATTTTAGGCAATAACATTTACTCACTGTAGATGCGATAATTCTAAAGAGCTGTCTAAGAAATTAAACATTTTGTACATCGTTCTTCCCTTCATCAAAAATTAATTCTATTTAACTAATCATTTTTATAATAACCCAACAAAAAAAGACATGCAAAAGAAATAGTTAATGCATGGGTTCTACTGCAAATGAATTGGTTCGATTTAGGTGCAGAACGCATGATTTTAACACAGGCGTGTCATTGACGAGCATGGGTTCACATTTAGCAAAACTTCTCATCATTCCAAAGAGTGCTTAGAACTCATGATTCGATGACGATTTTTCACATAAATACAAAATAAACAAACAAAAATTTTCGCAGTCAGGATACGAATCATGCTGTTCTGAATGTTAAGGCATACTATCCACCACCAGGGTTACCGTTCACCCGACTAAAGTCGCAATTTGACCCTTTTTTAGCGGTCTGCGACTTTTTCTGAGACTTTTTTTTTGTCACCGACTTTTCCGACTTTTTTTAATTTTGTTTTACTTTTACTTTTTTTTTTGTTAATTTGCAGTAAAATAAAAGTTTTTTGATTATTTTTATAAAAAAAAAATCGTCAAAATAACGTCGGCAAAATTTAAAAGCAATTAACAGATTATTGTTCATTTGGAAACACTTTTACCACTTTTTTGCAACATGCATGTCATGTATAAAATGTATTCAAGAAATGTTTCATAAATTTTCAGTAGAAGTTGCAAAGGATAGTTTTAGCTTAAATCTTCAGGGTACACGAAAACATGTAAGTACATACCCAGCAAAAAATTTCAAAAAAGGTAATCGGGTTTGGAATGGAGCATTTTTGGTGGAAGCTGTTCCTTACTGGATTACCAACTTAATGATTTTAACAAGGCGTGAGACTAAAATAATCGATTCTTGAGAAGTACTTACTTTTTTTATTTGGCAACTTGTTCACGTAATCTATATAATCTAAAAAAAATATTCTCATCATTTAGCAACTTGTATATAATTTTTTTAAATTTTAGGTAATGTGATTTGTAAGCGAGCAATGAAATTTGGTAATCAGAAAAGTAAGTCATTATATGGTAATGTGTAATTTTTTGCTGGGTACATATATAAGCATGCCCAGTAAAAAAAGACACTCCAAAAAAGTCATGAAAATGTAGAGTTTGCGATCTGGAAGTAGTGCAAATTTCGATCCGATCTAATGATTTTTACATAGGGTTGTCATTGCAAGAAGTTCTTTTTTCGATGCCTTGTCACCGAATTTGAAGCGATTTTAAGAAAAATGTACTTTTTTGTGTTCTTTGATAATATTTTCATCTAGGAAAAATTGCTAATAGTTACCTATTTTAACAATTAGTTTCTTTTTAAAGGAATTTAAACGCGAAACAGTAATTTAATGTAGATTTAAGCAAATAACTTCAAAATTTTAGACCAAAATTAGTTCATAAGTTTCTTCAAGAAAAATCGATTTTTTTAAAATTCTGGTGAGTAATTTCTAAAACTATAAAGGAATTACAAGGTTTTGTATGAGTAAAATAAACTTATACTTGATTTTCTGCTAACTATCGGCAAATTAAAAATATCGATTTTTTGGAAGCAATGAAAATGTAGTTCCTTTAGAATGACTTCCAATTTTTTTTACTGGGTGTCTAATGCAACTGCATGTGTTGTGAAATATGATAAAAATGGATTCTGCAATAAGCTTTTTGTTTTCAATTGTTGTTTTTTTGGTTTGTTATGCTTTTTATTAATAAAAAACGTTAAAAAATAGGTGCAACTTTTATTTTCTCAAACGACTTTTTTGTGCGACTTTATTTTCACAAATCGACCTTTTGTGCGACTTTTCTAAAATTCCTAGCGGTAACCCTGTCCACCACTGAGCTATTGCACTCTTGCTATTTGTTGAAGATAAAATTTGTTTTATGCAAATGTCAATATGATGATTTAATGGAATTTTGCATGCCTTTTGATATTAATTTCAATGTATTACCCACTTCGTCGCATGCGTTCCAGAATGCATTCGAAGAAACAAATGCTCAAGAAATCATGAAACACTACTTCATTTATTTTCTGCTTTAATAATTTTCTTTTTAGCACTTGTATTTCTTATATATGAGCTTCTCCGATAAAAGGGACCTAGTGTGTCAAAAAACGGGTTTGGACTTAAAGAGTGGTACCTAAAAGGGTGTAGAATAAGATGAAATGAGTTAGATTTCTGATAAAAATTTATTCACCCCATAAAAACGTAAAAAACAAACTTGGGAAAATCGATAAAAATAAGAAAAACATTACAATTTTATTTATTTTTTTTTTATTTTAAATTGTTTTTTTCATCAGTCTTCGAATTTTTTGGAGTTTGGACTTTTTTGTTCGGTGTATCGTGGTCTGGTACTTCGATTTTCTTCCGTTTAACAATTTCTGTTTTTTCTTTTTACGGCGCTGAATTCGAAGCTTTCTTTTTCTCCTGATCCGGTGCTTCGATTTTTTTCGCTTTGGGTTCACTGGGTTTAGGAGCTACAAAATCCTGTTTCTGTGAATCAGTACATAAGACCCTGACATTATCATACAAATACCATTTGCGATCTAACGATAAACCGCTTGGTGCAATGAGCGAAGGTAATTCGTTTGCTAGCTCAGCCGTTAATCTCAGATAAATCTTTCTTCTTCCGAGTCCACAAGTTCTTTACATACAATTTCGTTTTTTTAAAGTCAAAGTGGTGGTACTTGGTAATACCAAATATGCAAACGTTTACAAAATTAATTGAAATGAATTTGAAAAATTAAAATCGCAAAATCGTGACTGTTTACCTGGTAATCTTTTGTAAAATCCTTCGAAATGAGTATCCCATGTTCGCCACTCTACTGCACTTCCATTCACAGCGTTGTTAAATTTATTACTGCTAGATCTATTGACCACATCTTCAAAATCTTGGTAATAATCTACATTTAAGCGACCATATTATAGTTTCATTAATCCGAAAAAGCGATCGGGACTGAACTTGGTGTGGCTAGTTAGGAGGAAATTTAATGATCGATTCGTTTAAGCCAGAATCCACTCGCCAGGCCAAATAATGAATCATTGCATTATTTTTATTCTGTGCTACGCAGTTATCACTAAACTAATTTTTTAACGGCATTCTTCGTGAAGTAATCGTGAATTTGGCTAATGACAGCATTAGGTCCTTTTCCTATTTCGAACTCTTCGTCTAATAAATAGTTCGACTAAACGTTAGTGAATTCATTATGAATACTAAAAATTTAACATTTACGCGATTGCCGTTTTGAAGACTTGCCAATTAGTTCATGTTTTCGTTCAGAAAAGCCAACATTATCACTATGTCAAATCAAATTTTTATAAGGTTTTAAGCCAACATCGTAAATAAAACAAAACATCTTTCTACAAATATGAATGCTATGGCTCAAATGGACTAAATCTTGTTCAGGGGGTCTACTCTGTAATTCGAAACGAAAGAGAATGCTTTCGAATTTACATCTTATAAATGCACAAAATTCGAAAGTAATTTCTTTCGTTTCGAATTACAAAGTAGACCCCCTGGTTTACTTAATTCTTGGAAAAATTGACGGCTTTGTATAGCAAGATTTTCTGGAATTACATTATTATTACATTCTTTCGAACAACATGCTTCGGATTTTTCTCCGTACATCAAATCGATGTTCATCGACTCTTGTATATCTTCAACTGAATCCTCCAATTCGGATATAATATTGGATTCGGAAACATCATGCAAAAAACTTTGATTTTCAGTTAGTCCCGAAGTATTAGCACCGACACTTTCAGATAACGTCATATCGATCTTATCATCGCCATAAACCGAGTCTAGTCTTTTTAAATCATCATCAAAACTGTCAGAAATATCTATTTTTATAAAAATGACTTCAAATTAACATCAGCTTAATAACAAAATTACAAAAGAAACAACTTTTGAGATATTGTAGCACTCGTTATATAGTCGGCACAAGACTAAAGCGTCACTTTATTATTTTCCTTTCTTATAGTTATTTTTACAATGTTCTTCGTATTAGTATACGCACATCATACAGTTATACCGTTGGCACAAGACTGAAGCGTCACTTTACTATTTTCCTTTATTTCACTCTACTTTATTTCAAGAGACATTGAACGTCTCTTATGTAGAATAATGCGTAGAATAAATTCTATTAATATAGTCTGCGGATAGGGAGTAGGGAGTATATTCAATGCCTTTTTAATATTTTCGTTAAAGTTGGAAATGCTAGATTCAACATCCTCGGATGATCTTATCTGAATGGTTTCTCCGCAGTGACTACTAAGATATTTTTTGAATCCTAGACATTAATTATCTTCACATATGAGTTAAGTAAATGACTCCTTAATGGGTTTTAACTATTGTGGGAGCGTGATTGGAGGAGAGATCTAGAGAGGCCTTCACGTTAATTTAGTCCCCATGGATATTTTCATGACGCCAAAATCTATAACATTTGGAATTTTTTGTACATCAGTAAGCCAGTAAGTGGGCTCCCCACTCGAAATTACATCCAAGCCCCTTTTTGAAATTGTATTAAACAACGTGAACCCCGTATGTTTTGCATTGTAGTCGCCAGCTGTCACAAGATCCAAGAGATTTGTAGAACTCTCATACTGATCTTCGGAAACTGAAAATCTGGGAGGTGAATAAATTGATGATATCACGAAACTCGCATAAAAATTTTCTACGAAAATATTCGTTGCTTGTATATATTCTTCACTAATGTTGTCAAGGATATAGTGCTTTAGTCTTGCCTTAATTAGAATTGCTGATGCTCCCCCTCTCGGGTCCTTTGAATCATATATAGTGTAACCATTTATTGTAAAGAAGCTTCGCGAAGTCAAATGAATCTCGGAGACCAATATTATATAAATATTTTTTTCCGTAAGGTAGTGCTCGAGTTCATTTTTGTGTTGTCGAATGCTGTTTACGTTCCAGAAACATATTTTTATACTGTTCATGGCTTATTTATAATTGCTTGAAGCATTGTATTTTGCATTCACAGCATTTCTTGCATCCTGCTAGTCATGATGTTGTAAAGTTGTTTATAGTTTGCAGAAGATTACACATGTGTAAAGTACATCGCGCTTCTTTTTTAAAGCTTAGCCGTCGCCGACTACATCTGTTATGCAGGTTTTAAATGCCTAATTGGAATTTTTTATCAGCTCGAGTTTTTGAGATATACCGTTATGTACAAAAAAGGCAATGCAGGACATATATTATCATATCTTCAGCAGGCGATGCTTTATTTAGTTAAGTAAAAAATTAAAAATTTGTCAACAAAATTTTCTTTAAGTCGTTTAACCGTTATTTCTAAATCTGCACAGCAGTTTCGACGATATCGTAAAAGTTTTAGCAAAAAAAATCACCCTTATTCCAGTTGTCGACATCGACGTCAATTTAACACAATACCAAAAAAGTGGTGCTTGTTTAGTCGTTCTCGAGAACAAGTTTGTGCTACTGACAATCTATTTCCGTTCCCTAAGGTCTAGAAAATAGCATAAACCTGTCAACAGGAGTCAGTTGTTTTCGAAAACGGTTACACAAGCCCCAATTTTTTGGTATTGTGTTAAAGTGACGTCGATGTCGACAATTGGAATAAGAGTGAATATTTTTTTGAATTTTTTTTATATTTCTATTATTTTTTTTTGCTTAGTTGCATGTAGCTGAATATATTCCAAAAGAATTGACCCCTTTACGATTGAAAATAGTGCACAGCTTTTGATTTTTTTCACAATCTAGTGACAGAAGGAAACTGATAGAAATTGAAATTTCCATACAACAGTGCCAAACACAGGGTTGGGCAGTATTTGAAATACATGTATTTGAAATACGTACATATTTAAAATACAAATACGTATTTTGTATTTGTATTTTAAATACATGACGTAGAAGTATTTTGTATTTTAAATACATGACATGCGAGTATTTTGGATTTTGTATTTTAAATACATAATTTATAAAATACATTTACAAAATACATTAGATTGTTGGCGTTTTGCATTTTGATCGATTTATAATGTATCATTCGTCAAACCAATAACAAAATATTAGAATCGCTAAAAAACATAACTATACCAACTCTTAGAGTTGGCATCACCACAATTCAGTTTTCAATTCTGAAGCATCTTGTCACAAGGCGTTTTAGTTGCATGTGGTACTATTACAAGAATTATAACAATACAAAAACAACACGGTTGTTTTTGCTTTGGGAGATTGTGTTGTCAAGTCTTGTCAAAATTCTGCTTTGAAATTGCATAAGTGTCCACGTTAGGAAATTCTAGTTTTGCAGTTAAGTATTAAAAAATTTTATTTCACAACAAATTTGCTTAAAAAATGAAAAATTATTTTTACTTTTTGTTACATTTTGTATTTTGTATACAACTGAACAAATAAAACAAAACCTCAAATACACCTACAAGCTTCAAATTAACAACTGCGAATTTCAAAACAAAAGAGAATTGCGTGCACACGAAACTCTGTACCCCTCCCCAATCTTCTCACCCCTCTCACCAATACACTCAAGAATTGCTGTAACAAAAATTGCAAGTATGTGCGAGACCATTCGTATGTACGTATGTACGTGCTTCTAACTAGCAAGAATAGAATGAGCCTGAACTAGTAACACCACATGTAAATACATACATACATATATACATAAATGATTTTGGAAGTATTTTGTGGTTTAAATTAAATACGTACAAAAAATTAAAGAATTTTGTATTTTAAATACATAGTCTGAAAGTATTTTGTATTTTGTATTTTAAATACATGACCAGCAAGTATTTTGTATTTTAAATACCTCAAGCCATGTATTTTGCCCAACTCTGACCACACACAAGCACAAATTCAAAAGTTTTACAGATCAGAGAACAGAATGAAACCATTCACCCCTTGCTAACTATTCATAAATTCGTTGCTTTTGCAATGCATTCATACGACAACAATATCAAATGTAGTTGCTATGATATAATTCATTGTTTTGTTGATTGCTCTCACACACTCTATTTTTACAATGCAGTTATAATACAATCAGCCAAATGAAATGATGCAGCATGAAAGAATGTATTTCTATCATACCATTCACTGGAGTATTCGTTGATCTTTTGTATATCACGTTCAAATAATAAGTTTATTAAAGGTATTTTAAAGGTTATAAATAAAAAATGCAGTGTGAGCAAAAAAATAAATGTAAAAAATTAAAAATTTTATAAATTTACCGTTAAACATTACTGAAGTGCTAGTATTATTTTTTAATTTGCTTATGTTTACGTTAAAAAAAACCTTACGACATATTAACACCTTAAAAAATAAAATAGATCTAAACTGAATTTTAAATAAATTTTTCTTATAAAATTTTACTTAAAATACATTTCAAATCTATATCGTATTTTATGAATACCAATGTAAGAGCATACATATGTACAGTCAGCGTCAAAAGAAAGTGTACACTATGTTTTCTTAAATAAAAGTATTTATTTTTGCATTAAAAATTTAAATTTTTCTAACTTTACTGCTATTTACAAATTTAAATAAAAAATCAACATATTTCAACAACAACAAAAATAGTAAGAACAAAACTAAAAATACTCTATATATAATGCGTCAAAATAAAGTGTACACATTCAGTAGAATAATGCTCATTTTAAAATTACGCAAAAAAATTTACCGTTATTATCTGTTTTTGTATATAAATTCTTTACTTAGGATGTTTTCTGTTGTGCTCATGTGATTTCAAATTATTTGCATTTGTTATTTCATGGTGTGTGTAGTAATATTAAAATGGGCAAGCAAACTGCAATTGAGACGAGAGAATTAGTCATAAAATTTAAGGCAGAAGGCAAATCTTTACGTGAAATTGCCTCAATTATTGGAAGAAGCCATAATACTGTAAAAAAAATTATAGATAAGCAGAACAAATTTGGAAGATCAGCCACGTGCCGGGAGACTAAAACGCCTCAATGACTTGGAGATTAGGTCCATTGTGAGAGCTGCAAAGAAAGATACAACTGTAAGTGCGGTGAAAATATCAGAGCAAATGTCCAAATCACCTGCAATGAAAGTAAGTGCCAGTACTGTGCGCCGAGCGTTACATGCAAATGTTTTATATGGAAGAGTTCACAGAAAAAAACCATACATCTCCAAACACAATAAGAATCGACGTCTAGAATTCGACAAAAAACAAGATAACAAAGAAAAATCATTCTGGAACAACATAATTTTTACAGACGAAAGTTTGAGGTCTTTGGACCAAAAAACGTGGTAAAATTTGGAGAAGCAGATATAAGGAATTTAACAAGAAAAACATAACATCTACTGTGAAGCATGGCGGAGGTTCGGTGATGGTATGGGGCTGTATGGCGGGAAGCGGTGTGGGAAACATAGTATTTATTGACACTTTAATGAACAAAACCGACTATTTAAATATTTTAAAAAGGAATTTGGTACCTAGCGTAGAGAAATTAAAATTAGACTGCGCATGGATCTTCCAACAGGACAACGATCCTAAGCACACCTCCAAAGTTGTTAAAGAATGGTTGTTGTACCACATTCCAAAACAGTTGGATCATCCCCCACAGTCACCGAACCTCAACCCAATTGAACATCTGTGGGAACATTTGGACAGACAAATAAGAAAAAGAACCATAACCAGCAAAGACTCTTTGAAAAAAAATTTACAGGAGAAATGGTACAAAATTCCATCGGAAGTAACATCGAAAGTAGTGGAATCTATGCCCAAGAGGCTAGAAGCAGTTTTAAAAGCCAAGGGAAATCAAACAAAATATTAGTCATTTAATTTTTTTTATTATTCTGAATATGTACACTTTCTTTTGACGCATTAAATATACGGTATTTTTAGTTTTGGTTTTACTGTTTTTGTTGTTGTTGAAGTATGTTGATTTTTTATTTAAATATTGTAGGAGCATTGTACAATGTTTTGCAAATAACCGTAAAGTTAGAAAAATTTAAACTTTTTAATGCAAAAAAAAGCACTTTTATTTAAGGAAACATATTGTACACTTTCTTTTGAAGCTGACTGTACGTTTTATAAAAGCCTACGTTGTGTTCAATCACAATAAAATGTATTCGCACCATTCACTGAGTATTCGTTGCTTTTGACAAGACCAGTGAACATTTATATAAAACAAGCAATGCAGGCAATAAAATTCGCCACCTCATCTCTTTCGAATGTGCCATGCATTGTGTTTTTCAAACGTTGTGGATTGACAACAATATGCAGGTTTTTTGTGATTGCATTCAAAAAAACATAATATGGCATTCTGTTACAGATATCTTTTGCTTCAAATTGATGTCGCTTCTCTTTCTAAATTGTAAATAATATCAGAAGTTGTACACCAATTTCAATAAAAATGGGCTCTATTTCTTTAGAATACAAGCTACTAAATCAAAAATAAGCTCGTTGTTGTATATTTATTTCTTATGTATTCTTAAAAACAAAAAAATTAAAATGTTTTCTAAATTTTTTTTTTGGTTAAATTTTTATGATATGTATCTCTGAGCAAATTTTGAAACAATGTTTGCACGGCCTCAAGATTATTTTGTTGTCGAATTTCGGGTTTTTCTTTACTGAATACGGAAAGTGCCTGTATTTTTTATTTAACTCTATATCTCGAAAACTAGAGCTGATAGAAGAAATGGAGTGCAGATTCGCGTTTAGCGTTTCAAATAACTAAAGAAGCAACTTTTTTTAGCGAACGAATTTTTTTTTTCGAAATTTGTAAACTTGTGTAATAGTTTTTTGTAACCAAACAAAATATTTCTATCTTTAATTGTCTTTAAAATATATTTACGATAATCGTTGATTGAATTCATCAATTTTAATGATTAAATAAGAAATTTTTGTCGTTTCTCTTATAACTGTTATGTCCCTGCATATATATATATATGCAGTATATCAAAATGTATGCACACGATATGGAATAGCGCCATCTAAATGTGATATAACACTACACACAACTACATTAGAGTATTGAAAATATTTATACTAGTTTAGAAATGTCAATTAGTTATAAGGAGGGAAACCAAAAATATGCTCTAAAAGAAGTGTTTTATGCGCATTCAATATCCACTAAAAACTTGTAAATATGCACTTAAAAGCAAAAAAATATGCTCTTAAAAATAGAATAAATTGGTTTATTGGTAAATGAAAATAGATTTTTTAATAAAAAATTCAACAACATAATAAGAATAATATAATAATAACAAAATAAGAAAAAAAAATAAATAAACAAAAAAAGGAAACATAATGAACAAAGTATAACTGGGTTTGAAGTGCAGGTTAAAACAAAATTACTATATAAATTTTGACTAAAACAAATAATACAAACTTATTTTGTATTGGATGCATAATAATTTAACTTTAATTTCAAAAGATAACGATATCAGAATTAAGGCTTTGGAACTGTATTTTGGATAAACAAGACACGATTTTAATTTATAATTTTTATTGCAATAAATAACAAAATATTGGACTAGAATAAAATAAAAATCGTTTCTGTGACATCTTAATGAACTTTCATACATTTACAATGTTCCTTCAAAGTCTTCTCGGAGGTAAAGTAAATCACACATAGCCAAACTGAATTTGTATTGCAACTAACGTCCGTAACACTGCGTTATATATAAAAAAAAATTACACTACATGGAACATTGGAACAGAGATTTATATGGCGAAAAATAAAAATAAAAATGTGGACCAACCCCTTAATTTGTATGCATATTAACCCAGATAGCGCAGGAAAAAATTTTTCTTTAAAACTTAAATTTTTTTCGAAAATGAAATTTTAATGAGTTGCTAGAAAAAAAATTTCATATGATTTTTTTTTCGGAATGGGGTGTTTTTTTTAAATGATGGTGGTGCCAAGCAGGTTGAATAAAATTAATTCTATAAAGTATCAAAATATGCCCTAAAAGCGTAAATTATGCTCTAAAAATTTAAAATATGCTAAAATTATGCGTGTAAAACTGATATATGCATAAACATGCTTTAAAGGGTAAAATATGCAAAAATATGCACTAACAAATCGATGACAAAATTCACTAAAAGTTCTGAAACGGATAAATATCTTGTCCCCGCATTAATACGTGATAAGCAATGGTTATAAGCAATGGTTATAAGCAATGGAATTAATGTAAAAGAACTATGAAAATAAAGATACTTCTTGTTTGACCTCCAAATTGAAGACATCATACATGATGTCGCACATAAAACCGTTTTTGCAAAAAACATCTGTGTGCCATATGCCAATCAAGCGTAAAAAAATCGTAACCACTAATTACTAATGAAAAACTGTTAAATTCAGACATGTATTTATTAAGTTAAATAGTTCCATATGTAATACCCCTTTTCCACACGCAAAGTTTACTTTGCAGTCTTAATTCAGCAGTGTGAAAGACAGAGGTAGTACTACAGTCTCTTTCTGTCTTTCTCCCAGCTGAATTAAGACTTTGCAAAGTAAAGTGTGCGTGTGGAAAAGGGGTGTAACTAATAGACAATTTTATAGAATCCAACATGATCGGAAACTGTTTAAATCAATAAATACAAGTCTGAATCAAACAGTTTTCCAATAGTAATTAGTTGGTTACGCTTTTTTGGGCAAATGGCACACAAGAAATGCCAGATGTAAACTCAGCCTAATGTTGTCGATGTAATAACATGCATAGGTACGAGTAACACAAACAACAACTGTGATAAAGTATACGTAGACACCACAAAAAAAGTCTAAGTAAGAGGATGGCCGAACTGCATGTTGGTGGCATACGAAAGGGAAAACACAAAACTGCACTCGCTCAACATTGCATAGAAATGGAACACAATGCAGATCTTGACAATGTGAGAATATTAGACAAAGAGTCATTTAATGCTTACGAGTCGAGCACAAATAGAGTACGAGTCTTATAAAATTTGTGCTCGCGAGTTCTAATTTTGAACTCGCGAGCACAAATTTTAAAACGAGCGAGTTAATAAAAATTGTGCTCGCGAGCCGAATTTTTCCCTACCCTGGTTTAAGCCACCTCTGCGCACATCTACCGGAGGTTGGGCAAGAAGCGATAGTGAAAAAGGTAACATATTTGCTAATCATTTAAAATACGTATTTACCCCAAACACATGTATTGGTGTTGCTGATTTGCCGAGTGTAGTTACTCTACCCCCGCGCCCCATAAAGTTTAAGATGCGCGATGTACAAAAACTAATTGCTGAACTTAATCCGAAGAAAGCTCCAGGTATTGATGGAATTAGTAACAAGATGCTGATGAACTTGCCTCATATTGCAATAAGAATCCTGCTATTTATTTTTAATGCCATTTTACGATTGCAGTATTTTCCACATAACTGGAAACTTGCCAAAATTAAAATGATTCCGATGGCGGGCAAAGATCTTACCAAGGCTATATGACATAGGCCTATCAGCTTACTATCAACAGTCTCAAACTTTTCGAAAAGCTGCTCATGACTAAATTGTCCACAATTTTAGCTGATAATGGGGCATCCCGGACCCTGGCTGGCTTTAGAAGTCAGCCTAGCACTATAGAGCGAACGCATAGATTGGATCAAGTTATAAGGAGGACTTTTTAAGAAAAGAAGTATTTTCTGCCCTCTTTATTGATGTTTCTCAGGTATTTGATAAAGTATGGCACGAAGGCCTAGTTTTAAAATTGAAGACATACCTACCAATAAACATACAAAAGCTTTTGGAAAGTTATATTGTTGATAGGAAGTTTGCTGTTGTGGAAGGAGACTTCATGAGTGTGCCCGAATCTATATCTTCTGGTGTGCCACAGGGTAGTATTCTGGGGCCAGTATTGTATCTAATATATACTTGTGATATGCCTGTGAGCAACAACATCCACACTTCTACATTTGCCGATGATACAGCCTGTTTGAGTATTCACAAAAACCCTGACGAGGCATCCGGCAATCTCCAAGCACACATTACTCAGCTTGAAATATGGTTGAACTTATGGAGAATTAAAGTAAATGAACAAAAGTGTGTTCATATAACGTTTACCCTAAGAAAAGATACCTGTTCCCCCATTCGAATCAACAATCAAAATATTCCTCAACATTCTCAAGTGAAATACCTTGGCATACACCTTGATCGAAGGCTTACATGGCAACATCATATTGACGCTAAACTAATTCAAATGAAACTTAAGTTAACTCAAATACATTGGTTGATTGGCAGAAATTCTACACTCAGTCTAGACTGCAAACTTTTGATATACAAGTCGCTTTTGAAGTCAATATGGTGCTACGGAATTCAGCTTTTAAATGTGGATAAAATCCAACGACGGCAAAATAAAATCTTACATTTGATAACAGCGGCTCCATGGTACACCAAAAATTCAAATATACATCGAGATTTAAATATGCCACTAGTGACTGAAGAAATCGCAAAATACGCAGGTAAATATTTAACAAAACTCGAGTCACATCCTAATCCGCTTGCTCGTAATATCTTGAACTTTACTGGACACATCCGCTTAAAAAAGAGGGAGACAAGGGCCCTAATACTCAGCACCCCAAATGATACTTCTTGAAAATAATTATTGTGCTTAATACGAAATTTATGTATTATTAATTACTATCACTAAGTTTATGTCCGATATTGGTCGGGCCTAATAATTATATTTAGATTTAAGATTTGAATACTTATTGTTAGTTCATATTTGAAGATACAATAAATAAATATATGTGTGTATAAAAAAAAAAATCTTAATTTTTCATTGACGTTATTCGATGTTTGATGCAAATGGTAATTCGCAAGTGCAAATACAAAATGTGGTAGGTTTTCTTTCGATTGTGTGTGTAGTTTGTTGTTAGATTTTAAAGAAAAGGTACGATATTTTGCATTTACAATGACGCAAGAAAAATTTGCATCCAACACCGAATACCACCATTGCACTGTAGGCAAAATGGTCGATCTAGCGTCGTTTAATTCAATTTTCAAAGTGTTTAATTTCGCCAAAAATTGTGTCTCAGTCGATTACTAATATACCACTGAACTTATATATCGATTCGTTTTTGATTCTCATGATCTAGTTGCACAGCTGTGAGCTGTCACACACAAAATATGTTTCAGCCGGTGTACGAGTATCAATAAGCTTTAACACATGTTTTCTTTGCATTACCAAATTTTCTCTAAATTTACATTTGTCTCAATTAAGTGGAAGAAAAGTGCTTTTATTTATAGTTAGAGGTATGTATTAACTAAAAAAATTTTGTTTGTGACCTGTGCTTAAGTGTTGTAGAAAAAAATAGAGTTAAAGTTGACTATACCACTAACTGCTTGTAAAAAGCCAAAATAAGACTTCCGTGGACCAGAACTTCTGATATTAGTGGGTATTGGGGCTAGAATATTTTTTTTAGTTACTATGTTGTCTTGTGATTGTAAAATATCCAAGTCATTTGCTACTTTATGCTATTCTACATGATATTGCAATTTTTAGGAGCAATGTCGGTGCTCAGACGAGAAGTTTATTCACAATGGCGCATCGAGCCTGTGGCTGCTAAAAAATTTTCTGCCTTTGAGAGTCATATATTTCATAATATAATTAATATCAACATGTATAATGCTAATGAAATCCATCTAATAAGCAAAAAAAATAGAAATTTTGTAGCATAATTGGTTCAGAAATGCAAATTCAACCATAGAATCAGCCACAAATTTGAAGAAAACTACACGGAGTGGTTAGACGGGCAACTTTTATTAGTTGATCCACTGACTAATCGTGGGAGACCCGATAAGATGTTCGACGAATGTTCCAACAAAACGAAATTAAGTAAAGTTTCGCAAATTGTTAAGGAAACACCTCACAGTGAGCTCGTACTAATTAAAGTATCACCACTTCCAATAGGAAAAATGTCGGAAGAAACATTAGAAGCCCGTAACAAAGATTACCGCAATTTCCGTGAGCACCATACGCGAAAAACACCCCGATTAAATACAATGGAGGACTTAATGCATGCGCTTTTGTATTCATCAGAACCCTTGATTTCAAATTTACGCAAACCACAAAACCTTGCACTTTAGATTCATCTAGTAGTTTCGAATCGGAATAAAAAACTGTTATTACTATTTTAATTAGTACCCAGCAAAAATTTTTCAAGATTTTGTAATGTGTAGTACTCTTTTAATGGCTTACAAAGTAATGAGTGGTACTTATTTATATCATTACGTGAAAGTACTTCTTGTAGTACTTTCTAGTTAATAATGAAGTTTATATAGAGAAAAATTTATTACAAAATTTAAGTATTTTTGCATATTATTCAAAATACATATTCATATATTTTCTTTGCAAAATTATGATTTTTACAAAATTCTATATATTTTTATTAGCAAATAAATTATTTTTCAACAATTTTAGAAAAAAAGTAATCCACAAAATAACCCATTAACTTTTGAATACGTTTAAGCAATAAGTAATCTATTAACTTTTGGATATTTGTAGGCAAAAAGTATAGGGTACCGCATACTTTTTGAACTTCTCAAACAAAAATAATGGGTTATTCAGTCAAATTGTATGTACTTACGACTGAGGAGTACATACACTTTTTATACCCTTTACCAAAAATGGAAAAGGGTATATATAGGTTTGTCATTCCGTGTGTAATTTCCATAATTTTAATTTGCGACCAAAAAAGTATATATAAGCGATGTCCGTCTGTCCGTCCGTCCGTCCGTCTGTCCGTCCGGTGTACGTGAAACCGGTTTTCCGAAGCTCCCAGAAAAGCTAGAGACTTCGTTCTTGGACTGATGTATCAGAAATGGTCCAACTTAGATTGGTATTGAAATTCAGCAAAATCGGGCAGACGATTGCAGAGCTGGAAAACGTAAACTATATTTTGCCATATAAAAGTAACTACCGAAAACAAATTTTTATTTTTTTTTAATAAATAAATTTATTTTACACTTCAGTACGACTAAAATTGGTATTTTAAATAAAAAAAAATATAAAAAAAATTAAAAAGACGTTTCCAGGGTTGGAAAATTTTAACTTTTTGTGTTATGTAAAATTAACTATGTCTAAAACTATATTAGTATTTTCTCGAGAACCGTAAGAGCTACAGACCTGAAATTTGGACACAGTGTGTAGACTTTTGGCCGCTACAACAACAAATACATGAGAATTGGAAATTAAAGGGTGTTCCAAAACGAGCAACGAAAAATTCTAAAATCCCATGTAATATACATACAATTATGGCCCCTATTATGAGCAACTTTCGATCTTCGACTGTAGTCGAAAGTACTTTTCGAACGAATTTTCATTTGGTATTATGACGAGCATTCGAAAAAAAATTTTCTTACTGTGAAAGCGATTTTTAAAATTTGCAAAAAATTTACCTAATAATAAAAAACAATTGTTTATAATGATTTTTTAAAATAAAATATTTTATCGTAAGCTAAATTCTGTTCGATAAAAAATTCGTTGCTCAACGAAACTTTCGATGCTCATAATATGAATTCAACATTCGATTTTCGATGTTCGATAGCCAGCGAAGATCGAAAATCGAATGCAACTCATAATAAGGGCCTATATGTATATACACTTGAAATTTGTAAGGTTAGTGTATTTTTATACAGACTACAAAAATTAACACTAAAATTTCAAAAAATTTAAATTAAAGGGTGTTCCATCAGTTAATGCAATTTTGACTATGCAATTTTGACAACTTGCTGTATCTTGGAAACCGTAAAAGCAAAACTCTTGAAATTTTCAAAAACGGTAAAACTAAAAAATCAAGGAATTATAAAATCGCCAAACGGAAAAAAATCGCGAAAAACAAAAAATCGCCAAAACGAAAAATACCCCAAAAAAACATGAAAAAATCGCCAAAATTAAAAAAAACCCAAAACAGGAAAAAAACGACAAAATGAAAAAAAAATCGCCAAGATGAAAAACCCCAAAAAAGAGAAAAAAAATCGCCTAAATAAAAAAAACCCCAAAGCAGGAAAAAACGCCATAATGAAAAAAAACCCAAAAACAGAAAAAAATCGCCATATTAAAAAAAATTTCTAGGACTAAAATAAATCGCGAAAAACCGGAAAAATTGCTTAAATAAAAAAAATCGCAAAAATGAAAGAAAATCGCCAAAATAAAAAAAAATCGCCAAAATGAAAAAAATCGCCAAAACGAAAAAAACCCAAAAAACAGAAAAAAGTCGCCAAAATGAAAAAAAAAAGAAAAAAAACTCCTAAATAGAAAAAACCCAAAAACAGAAAAAAATCGCAAAAATGAAAAAAAAAATCGTCAAAATGAGAAAAATCTACAAAATGAAGAAAATCCCAATAACAGAAAAAAATCACCAAAACAAAAAAAACCTCCAAAAACAGAAAAAAATCGCCAAAACGAGAAAAAAGCGACAAAACTGAAAAAATCGTTTAAACTGAAGAAAAAACTTCAAAAAAGCCGTGCGCGATTCAAAGTCGCACTTTACTGAAGTTTTTAATATTAAAGGAATTAAATGAAACTAATAAGCAGATTTTGTAAAAAATTTTGTTTCTAAACGTTTCAAATTTGTATGAAAAATAACGAAAATTCTTTTCAAAAAATATTTTTTCCATACAAATTTCAAAACGAAAAAATCGTTTGAATTTACAAAATCTGACCTTAAGTTTTTCCTTATCTCGTTTTTGCTTTTTTCACTTAACATATTTTATGTATTTTTTAAAGAACTAGATTGGTATCAATAATCAAAAAAATCCAAAATTATGACTCCAGGGTTGGAAAACTCACACTTTTTGTGTTATGTAAAATTAAATAGGTCTAACAATTTTTTTCTTTTTCTTTATAAATTGAATATATTTTATGCTTCTGAAAGAAAATTACAGCTCCAAAGATGGAAACTTTAAAAAAATGATAAATTTTTTCACAAAACAAATATGTATGTATGTGTCTGTATACTATATATATGTACGTACGTTGGTAAAGGGTATATAAGATTCGGCACAGCCGAATATAGTACTCTTACTTGTTTGCATTCTAGTAGGCAAAGTTTTTTGCTGGGTATTGTTACTTTTTTTTGTGCATTATAACAACTGAAATATATGAAGACTGAATAAGGCCAAAAATAGTTATTTCAACAGAAAAAATTTTAAACAAAAAAATAAATAAATAAATGTTTAAAAAAAGTTGTTAATATTAAAAGTTTAATTTGAAATTTATTTGCTAGTGGTTCAGCGATGTCTATATGCATTTCATTGTTGCTGTAACAAATCGTCAGTAGACTTCAACCACACATTTTGAACACTCACAAACCTCTTATCTTATGTACAGACTTTCAATAAAACTTTAAAAAAAAAATTAAACCGACTTCAAAAATAAGCACTAAAAAGCCAGACAACAAAAAAATTTTTACAGTCGGTCTAAAATGCATTGAGTTATGAACCTACACACCTAAAAAGAAAAAATAGAGACGAATTGTTAACCTCCTTATTTTTTTGAAGTTGGTTAAAAACTATTTGAGAATTCACAAATAATAATATTTTTTAAAATCACAAAAGAAAAATAAGCATAGTAGGCTTAAAAACTTATACAAAACCCAGCAAATAATTTATATTCGAAATGAATCTATTCTATTTTTCTACACCTTTATACTAGCAAATAAATTTCAAATTAAAATAAAGGGTACGTTCGTAAATGCTGCAAATGTATGCATCAATGCGGCAGTTCTGCCAGGTTTTACTGCGTATGCGTGATTATCTGCTGCACATACTTTGCAACTGCTCAACATCTGTGCTCAGTTGACATTTTTGAACAAACTGCAAAAAATTTTAAAATTGGCAATTAATTTCATTTAAGAAAATATTGACAATTTTCTTTTAAATTATAGTAAGCAAAAAATTTAAAAGAAGATCAAAGCGAAAATTTCTTATGAGAACAGCATTGGCCTTAAAAAGAATACAACTTAAATAAAAAAACTCCTTTGAAATAATAAAAAACTACCAAGATTATGTGTTTCAAAGTTATTTTCGAGTTTATCAACCTCATTTTTTGGTAAGATTCGATGTAATTTAACATCAAAATACATAGATATATTCAACTTATTGTTCCACTGCAACTTCTTGCATCTTAAAATTATTTACTGCGCCATTTGCACAGATTTGCAGCAGGTATGCCGATTAAATGCATTAAAAAACGTTTGACTCTGAACAGTGCTGCCAAGTTATGCATTTTTGAACGTTAGATGTTCGTGATGCTGCAGACTTGCACTATAAATGCTTTTACGAACGTAGCCAAACTTATGAGAATATGTCGAATAATAAATTTCTTAAATATTAACTGCATTATTCATAAAAAATATTTCTGTTTAATAACAGGTTTATGAAACAAATTTTCTATGGAAATTTGATTAATAAACCTTTTATAAAATCAAAATATTTTTTATGAATTAGGCCTTAAAAGTGTAATATATTTTTAATCCAAAAGAATGTGAAACATTAAATATATTATTAGTGTTTTATTTTTGGGAATTGCTACAATTTAAGTTTAACGTTTATTAACGCACTAATAATCCCAAATTATTATTTTACTTAATTAGTAAAATAACTTTTTTATTAAAAATACATTTAAATTGATTATTGAGGGGTTTAGCTGGATCCTATGCGCATTTCATTGTTGCTAATGCAGATCATCAGGGAACCTTTACCCAAAAATCTTAGAACAACTAGGTTCCCTGATGATCTGCATTAGCAACAGTGAAATGCGCATAGGATCCAGCTAAACCCCTCAATAATCAATTTAAATGTATTTTTAATAAAAAAGTTATTTTACTAATTAAGTAAAATAATAATTTGGGATTATTAGTGCGTTAATAAACGTTAAACTTAAATTGTAACAATTCCCAAAAATAAAACACTAATTATTAACTTGACTGCACCAGGTCAAAAATACTTGTGTGGCAACACTCCATTCTTATATAGCTTGTTGTTGTTATTTACATTTATTTTCTTTACATACTTTTTACAACTACAACTAGAGCTGAAAAAAAGTCAGCCAATGTAGTAAAGTAAGAAAATAAAAAACATGTTGATTATTGAGTTCTTGTTTCAACTTTGTTATTTGTTGAACTTCTCATTTGTTTAAATGAAAGTTTATAACATAATAACTCTAGTTGTTCTAAGATTTTTGGGTAAAGGTTCCCTGATGATCTGCATTAGCAACAGTGAAATGCGCATAGGATCCAGCTAAACCCCTCAATAATCAATTTAAATATATTAATTAATTAAATATATTAACTTTATCATGTTTTCCTGAATGAAATAAACAATGTCTAATTAATGAAAAAAAATTTCAACTTTCACAACAAAAAAAAAATATAAATATATTTAAAAAAAAAATTTTATTTAATATTGTAGCTTAATCTATTTTCAACTAAAAAAAAATATTACACAAAAAAAAATTTCCCTAAGCGCTATTAATTAAACGCCGCTAGATTAGCAGGCAATGATATAAAATTTATATTATAAATACACATATTGTGTATATCAAAGTCAGGTAAACACACATACGTCTTTACATCATATATATATATTAGTGTATAATATGAGAGAGAGAGAGAGAGAGAGAGAAAGTGAAATGCATGTTTGTACGCAGTGATGCCAATTTAGCGCGTTTCGTGCTATATTTAGTGCGTTTTAACTATGCCCAACGCGCTTTTTTTCGTCTTAGCGCGTTTAATAAAAAATGCTCAATATTTTTTGTTTTACTTTTTTTGTATAAATTTAACAATTTTCTAGTATCTAATTCTGTTAAATTTTTTTAAATTGGTTAATAATTCAGCTGTCGCAAGTAAACTTCCGTTGACTATGGTTAGAATTAAAAACGTATTTTAATACTGGAAATGCCAAATATTTTGAAATTTACAAATAAAATCATGCACAAATAAAATAAAAATTAAAAGTAACATCCTTATTTATAAAATTTATTAAGTCTTTATAGGGGGTTTTCTTAAATTTTTTTATAAATAAACCTGTAAAGATTTCGATTATTTGGAAGGCGATTCTGATTCTGTGTTGAATGATTTTAGTTATTTAGGATATAGTTTCGAAGAAGCATTATTGCAAAATCTTAAAAAGAGTTACTAAAAAAACAATTGTATTTACTAATACATATATCGACTTAATTAAGCGCGATGGAAAATAGTCCCTTTTGGCTATAAACAGTTGACAATGCTGTAACTTAGCGCGTTCTAGCGCGTTTTGAGAAGGGTAATAGCGCGTTTGGGCTATAAATAGTTGGCATCGCTGTTTGTACGAATGCTTATGAGACTAAAGGCGGTGTCAGATACAACGTTAACGCTTTGCGTGACGTTTCTAACTTTGGGAAAAAAGCGTGACGCAAAATGTGTATGACACAATGAAAACGTTGACAACACTCACTTTTTGTTTTACTGCACAGCACAATTCGATTACACTGATGCCACTCACGTTTTTTATGTAAATTTACCAAAAGTTTAATAAAATTTCATATTTACATGCAAGTTTGGTCAAAAAAATTGAGAAAAGTATACCAACTGATTGTCAAAGCACGCAAAAAGTTGCGAGTTGCCTAACTTTTCGCTTCACTTTGCGTTAAAAGTACTTTATGTGACATGTTTCATATAACTATGTACATTTCATCTTAAATGTCAAAGCGAATCTTCAACGCAACGCAAGCAAAAGTTTTATCTGACATGGCCTTAACAGTTTAACATGTTTAGTTTAACATTACCTATTTGCGATATTGAAAATGACATGCTTTTTATACTTTTAAATTTGCCACCTGGTAATTAATTTGATTTACATACAAAACAAAAACAACAAACTTGCCAGACCATGTTAAAGTATTAAAATTGAAACGTTGCAATATTAAGACGTATTTTGAAACGCTATTGTGAACTCCCTAAATTAGTTTAATACGCATGTGGCTTTTTATTTGTAATTGTAGCGTAGTTTCGTTTTTTGCATACACAAAGTAGAGATGCTCTTTTATGTTGGAATCGGCTTAAGTCATAATTGTTTGAGAGAAAATATTTGTGCTACAATTACAATTATGTATACGGAGTTGCTAAAATTAAGACTATTTACTTATGTATTTTTTTAGTACTTATTGTCATTCTCTGGTACACGCAACAACAAAAGAAACAGGAAAATTTAAGATTTTTACAGATATAAAAACCGGTTAACCGGGTAGGAAAACCCGGTTTCATGAAAACCGGAAATGTGCCCAAAAACCGGGTTTTCGGTTAACCGAAATTAAAAACAATACTTTGGAGTTTAAGAAAAGATTAAATAGTGCAATAAACAGAAAGGAAGGCAAGGACAACATAAACGCCAATTATTTGATAGCAATAACATAATAATTTGCTCTAACTGTGATATTAGGTTTCAGTGATGGGAAAGTTGGTACGATCGTACTTTTTTTGATACTATTTGACATGAGAAAGTACCGTAGTACTCCCCTATCACATTTGATACTCTCACGGACAATTTAGAAATGCAGTCAGAATACGCGCGTATGCATTTATTTTTGCTAGGAATTAAAATCTTTTTCGACAAAAATTGTTTTTTCTTTTTTTTTATACATACATATTAAAGTCCTGCACAAGACCATTTATAAGAACTTTCAAGACATGAGGGATTTTTCAAATGCTTTACTACAGCGAAGTCTTCTAAAACAAACGCTAAGCAACACTGTTTGCAAGAACTTGTTTCAGTTATTGCAAGTATAGGAGCAAAGAAAAAAATATTTCGTGACTGAAAAATTTGTGATGCTTGCTTCTTTCTACGCATGGGCGCGCATACAAGCGTCATGCATGTACATACACACACATGTTGTGTGTATGCTCTTCTATTTTTCTGTACACAAACAAACGTGCACATGCATTTACATTAGTTGTGTGCGCTTGCTTAAAAAAACCTCCCTTAAACACATAATAGCTTACCATCTACATCTTACACACACACTCAAACGTACAATATGGAAAATAACAAGCATACACGTATCAACACTACCCTGAAGGAAATGTCGATGGTGAAAATGTACTGAGTCGCTTTTGACTTTGTCACCAGTACTACTCTCTAATTAATCCCCATACAATACTTTGTGCTATAGACATTTAGCATGTGCTTGTCATTGAAAATCTACTAGTAACACTAAAACAATTGACTAGGTAGTGAATACATAGTTCTTATGGGAACATGGAGACATACCAACCAGACATTTAGTGGTACATTTCTATACCTTACGTACATACAATTATATGAATATTGACAAGTTGTTGCAAAAGCCACCAGAAATAGACCACATTTGTTGTCTCTCTTTCTTTTATACTGACGAATAGAAAAGAAATTGTAGACAATGTACCTACTACTAGAAATTTAGTGTTGACATAGAGACATTTGGCCCCAGTCTGACTGCAGGGTACTTTGGTGACTGTTTGTTCATAACAAGAAGTCTTGACGACATTGCTTGTTAGCACTCATATACATGCACACAAATGCATTTATGGTGCTTTGCTTATAATGCGACAGCATTTATTATTGGTTTAGCATTCTACAGCCACGAGAATATATTTAAAAAACAAGACGTATTTACATTTGAAGACTATTTACGCAGGTCTATAATACATATAATTATTTATTGTATCGTCAAATATGAACTAACAATAAGTATTCAAATCTTAAATCTAAATATAATTATTGGGCCCGACCAGTATTGGACATAAATTTAGTGATATTAATTAATAATACATAAATTTCGACAAATGGCACGAAACTTTATTAGTAAAGATATTTTAGAAAAGTGTAATCTTTCACAATTATATATAAACGAAAGCCATATATCACTCAATTATCTTTTCTGTGGCACAGAAGTTGATCTATATATAAGTCATGTTTTAAATCAGTATAAAGAAAATTTTAAAAAGAGCTAGGGGCAAAGTGTACTTTGACAATGAAATGTTAGTTTAGTTTAGTAAGTTTTCCCCATTAAATTATTTATCAGTTAAAACCAAGAGCGTCACACCAGTTTTAATTAAAATGTTTCCCAGCGAAAAGCAAAATTTTGAAAATATTAACAACCAATATAGAGCATTAGTTGATATGGAAGAACTGAAAGCATTAACAACAGAAAATATATGTGATCTATTGAAACAAATCAGTTTAAAGAAAAATTTAAAAAGTTTATATTAAGTTCTAAGGGCAAAAGTGGACTTTGACAATGAAATCTTAGTTTGGTTTAGTAAGTTCCCCCTGAAAATATTTTATCTGGCACAACCAATGTCATTATACCACTCACTTTTAATTAAAATGTTCCCAGGGAAAATAAAAATATATTTTTTTTAAATATTTACAAATAATATAGACATGGAAGAACTGAAACCATTAACAACCAATAACACAGTGTGACAAAAAAAAAATACCTGCGAAGTGTTACTATTTTTCTGGTAGGTATTGTCGAGTATTTGAAATTTTCCAAACACCTCCTAAATCTTGAGGTACGGGTAAAAAACCGGTTTTTCGTACCCGTAGGCACTTATCAACCTCTATCTAGGTTAAATATCAACCGATTTTAAGTTTATAAACGGATATAGAAAGAAGACAATAAGGCCTTTTGAATCATATATATCTTGTTTCAATGAATTTCAGATATATGTCTGTATTTTTTCACCAAATATAATTTTTTCGGTATTTTTTTGACACTTTTCTACTTTGGACTCGTTCTTAGGCAATATTTTTGTACTGGAACCGTACTAAAGATTTATATTGTCGCCTTAGAGTGTAAAAAAGACGCCACATCGACTGTCTAAATTATTTATCTTAATTTTAATCTCTATATGTCGGAAAAACTTAATGTATTAGGCTAATTTCTTTAGCTATGTATAGAAAATATTAACAGTATTTTGTGTCTCCTGTAAAATTTGTTTGAAGTGAATTAGCAAAGCTAGAGCTTTGCTAAACTCTGGGTGTGCCAGCCGGAAGATCCTCGGTAGTGCCATCGGTAGTGCCAGCTGCACCCAAAAAACAAATGAATGGTGCGTAGCTTCCAACGAGCAGTTGGGCAAAAAGCCGTCTAAAGATTTAACTAGCAAGGAGAAATCCTCGCTCGCATGGGCAAAGGCTTGGGCGCACATGACGGCTCCAACCCTTAAGCAGGTGCAAAAACACCTGCAGCCATTACGCCTAAAAGGTAACGGTCAGGGGAGGAACCATCGCCACAGCTAAGGGCACAGCCATCCAGCAACCGTCAAAAGCAGGTAGATTCCAAGGTTATGGACAAACCTTACAGTGAAGTTGCAAGAAACCCACTGGTAAGGGCTGTTCATGCCCATAGTAACTGCGACGCAGAAATCGACAATGAAAAATTGGGACTGATCTGTCAAAAGTTATTGGATATTTACCTGCAGGATACTGATATGAGTAAAGGACATTCGCCACAATTCATGGACTCAGGCTGGTTTCAAGGACACATGAAACTGGTCTCCTGTATGGACGAGCTATCAGCGTCCAAGCTAAAGGATATCATCCTATCCCTAGGGGAAGTGTGACCCGGCGCAAGACTGGAATTGGTCCAGGTCAGTGAGATACCTCGCAAGCCGAGATCAATTGCTATCATACCGGCGGAACCACATGACCCAGCGAAGATCCTGGACATCTTCCGGAAGGGAAACCCGAATCTACCAACCAATGACTGGAAGGTAGTAAAGGGTTTCGAATCGGTTGGTGCCCGTAGGAAGGCGATCGTGGTCCTCAATAAGGAGACGTTGTCTCCGGGAGAGGCACGGTCTGGTGTACTATGGTTTTATGGGCACCAGACTACGCATCTACCGGGGTGACGACAAACCTGATCCCGAAAACCCTGTTGCAGCAGAGTGGTCGCAAGGGTTAGTGATTTGTAAAGCCAATGCCAAATCGGAGGCCATAGTTGAACCGGCGAACTCAGTCGCTTCGGGGTGTTCCCAAACAGACTTTTGTCTGATTGAGCACCTCCTGGAAAGACTCGACTTCGTGGACGATGAAAACTCTCTTCTGGACCCAAACCCAGTAGACGCAGATATTGTTGTTAACTATGACCCAGACATCTGAGAATGGCGAAGATAATACAAATTAATATTCATCACTATAAAGCAGCCTCAGCGGTATTAATCAACCGACTTGTCGAAGGAGCGCTGGATATAGCGCTTATCCAAGAACCATGGATTTTCAACGGCAAAATACTTGGAATTGGCGCAAAAGGGTACAAATTATTGTATGTGAACAGTTCAGGTAACAATGACAAAAACATTAGATCCTGTATTATGGTTAAAACCAACTTAAATATCTTCATTCTATCTAATTTTAGCGATGAAGATACAGCGACAGCGGCGTGGGAGACAGGGGAATTCACGATGTGGATTCTATCCTGCTACATGGCCCATGATAACACGGACCCACCTCCTAATTCAATGGTCCAGGATTTAGCCAAAGAAGCCAAAGATGCGGTACGCCTATAATAATAGGTGCCAACGCCAACGCACATCACCGAATCTGGGGAAGCTCAGGTAATAATAAAAGGGGTGAGTGTATTTTTGATTTTATTACGGATAACAACCTAGTAGTATCGAATTAGGGTTCAGAACCCACTTTCGTAGTTATACATCACTCTGGTCAGTGCGAGACACGCTCGTAAATGGAGGGTCTCTTCAGACTGCTCGTTCTCTGACCATCGCTATTTGACATTCACAGTTAGCAAATCAAACAGGCATTCGACATTATATGTTAATAGACGAAAAATGGACTGGGGGTTACAAAACCAAATCCTAACCAACTTATTTCACGCCTACCGAATATAGAGGGGGCTGCAGATATTGACTTAGTCGTAGACATGCTAACAAATGCGTTCAAAGCAGGCTCATCCTGTAAGGAATCTATACAACGTCCAACTAGAAGACTACCCTGGTGGTCTAGAGACATAGCAGAAACTCGGAAAAATTGCAGGAAACTTTTCAATGAAGCTAAAAGAACAGGAAACTGGTCACTCTACAAAGCTTCATTAAATAAATTCAAGAATGAAGTCAGGAACGCAAAGCGCAAAACGTGGAGAGAATGCTGCAGTAATGTAGAATCTTACTCCAAGACTAGCAGACTGCGTAAAATCCTTGCGAAAAAGCCATCAATACCCAGCTACATACAAAATAATGATGGAAACTGGACCACAAACAGTATCGATTCTCTAAAGATTCCGGGATGTCAACCTTGTAGCGATATGCCACGGGCATATCCCTTTCATGCCTAATTACATGTATACATCGACTTTACTGTGGATAAAGTTAAATGGGCCATCAAAAGCTTCCATCTGTTCAAATCTCCAGGACCGAATGGTATTATTCCGGCGGATCTACAACATAAATTAGACCTAGTAATTCCATCGTTACTTACCATATACATATAAGGCCTGCATCGTATGTTCATATATTCCAATTGCATTACAGTATATATAACAGTAATGTGATCTTTATCTCCAAAGAAGGGAAAGCATCCCATACCAAGCGAAGGATTTTAGACCCATAAGCTTAACTTCCTTCCTTCTAATAACCCTTGAGAGTGAAGGATGTTCACATTAAAACTACCATAGACAGCTCTCTACTGTCTCTCAACACGCTTATACCAAGGGCAAATCGGTTAAGATCGCTTTACATTCGTTCGTAGGATACATAGAGAAGTCACTCGAGCATAGGAAATATACCTTGGCAGCCTTCATGGACATTGAAGGTGCCTTTAATAACATTGATCTAACGGCAATAATTCAGTCTCTTAGAGAGCTGGGGGTTGACCGAGGGATTTATAAGCTCATTGAAAATTTTAGCGATAGAAATATCAGGATTTCACCTGGATACGATATCACAAAGGCTAGAAACAGCGCTAAATGAGGTTAATGATTGGTGCTCTAGGAGCGGCCTGAGTGTCAACCCGACCAAAACGGAACTAGTACTCTTTAACAGGAGATACAAAGTTCCACAATTCATTTTCTCGGCATTGAATGGTACTGCACTTACCATGTCGAAAAGTGCCAAATATCTAGGTGTTGTTCTAGATAGTAAACTCTCCTGGAGGGAAAATCTTCAGGTGAGGATAGAGAAAGCCGCTATGGCAATGTACATCTGTGGGAAATTAACCCCAAAGGAGTCGGTTGGATACTAGAGATTGTCATAAAACCTATCCTATTTTATGGGGTCTCGGTCTGGTGGAAAGAACTAGAATCAGCGGGAAACCAGACCCGTATAGAAGGTATTCTCCGCAAAGCGGCACTTATGATAACAGGTGCCCTTAGATCCACGCCGACAAAGGCACTCTTTGCTATGCTTTGTTGGCTTCCTGTGGACTTAATGGCTAGAAAACTGGTCCTACATACGGCCGTTAGGCTGAACGCAATAGGCGTGTGGAACTATAGACCATGGGGTCACGCTAGCATCCTAAATACAGCAAACAATATACCTAAACCAAGGTTGGCAAACGGTATCGTAAAAATACCGATACCAATTCAAATACCGCTAAAATTAGATCCATTTCGGTTAGAAAATACCGGTATCCAGACTACTGCTTACGTCTATACCGGTACGTACCGGTATACCGATTCCGGCCAAAAAATAAATGATAGGTGAGTTGTAGTTGCAAAATTTTTATTATGTATTACAACTTTTTTAACCATGAGGCAAGTGATTTTTTTCAGTTGAATTTTGGTTTTTATTTCGTTCATTGTGTTCGTTTGGCTTTATTATTCCAGACGCCAACCTATCCCATTTGTCAACCATTATTATTGCTATGTTCATAAAACATAGAATCTCAAGAAAAAAAAGCAAGGCCAGAACTAAAAATATTTAAAATGTTTTGTAATGGATACTATGGTTTCAAAAAGCATAGCATACATAAGAACCTTTGTTTTTTGAGCATTGCTTCGAAGACAACTGAAATTAGTTGTTATTCAGAATACCAAAAAAACAGCTGTTTAAAAGTTAGGTTGTTTCAGTTTCAATCCAACTTAGTTGAGCTGTAAACCGTAATATGGGCAAAAATTGCAAAAAAAAATATTTCAATTAACTTTCTTTGGTGCTGGTCTTGTTTACACACTTCACCATAATAAATAATATTGGTATCTAATCGAGAAGTATTGTGTTTGTTCTTTAACTACAAAGGCGAAGCAAATAAAAGCATTCATGAATCTGCTACTTTAGCTGCGTGTGAAGTGATAAACTTATGGGGAAAAGCTACTATACCAACCAGATTAAAAAACATATTATTTGTAAAATCGAAAAATATTTTAAAGAGTAGCAAAATCAAACAAAAAACAAATAAGAGTGCTATATTCGGCTGTGCAGAATCTTATATACCCTTCACCAACGTATGTATATGTAGTATAAAGACACATACATACATAAATATTTGGTTTGTGATAAAATTTATAATGTGACCTTTCGGTTTTTTATGACTAAAGAATTTCATTCAAATGTTTTGTTTGTGTTTTCTTGGAAGAAATATCTTAGTATATATATGATGGTAGTTTAGATCAAAGTATATTAAGTTGAAGTTCTCGTTGTACCTTCATAGTGACGTATTAGCGGAATTTCTTTTAAATACATGCTAAGCAAAAAAATCATACAAAAAATATTCGTTATACATATTGACTTTGATAAACAAGCATTACTTTGTTTGCCTATATTTTTTACATAGTATGTAATAATAAAAACAAAAAAAACCGCAAACAACTCGACTCATTAAGGGGGCTCCCATACAAAGACGGAATTTGTACAAAATTTACTCGCAGGGCTCTAATTGCCCATAGCGCGTTCCAATCGAAGTCAAATGTATGACCGACCTCCAATATTTTTTCAATACAAAGATTTTCTCTAAACATACTTATCGTCTATCTTCAACCATTAAGGTGGTCCTCATACAAAAAAAAAGAATTCTTTGTCAAATAACTAATTTATTTTTGGCATGTGTTGGATACATTTTTCTATTTTGGGCAACGACTTGAAGTAAAAATATTTATTTCTTCTTCGTCGCGGCATAACGCACTGCTATAATCTTCTATTAATTTTACGCCTCTTTCGGCAACGTCGTTGACAACATGGAGTTTTTGCGAGAACGACCTTTCTCTTCACTGGCGCCGCTATTTATTTTGTCGTCTTTTGCCTGTCGGTGTCTTTGTTTGATGATTCGACCACCTCGTCGTCGGACAACTCTTCCTCATATTTTTCTCTATCTTCTGCAAAAATACGAATATCATTCGCCATTTTCCTTTGATGTCACAGGTAACATTCTGGTCAAATAATGCGAGAGCAACAGGTTCATCACTAAGGTACCAGAGATGCCCACAAAATTTCTTCACCAAACGCTGCGAAACTGTGTTATCAATTGTATCATAATGAGCAATGGCTTTTAAAAAGCTCAAATCGTTATTTGGAGCTTCGATGGCCTTACTCGAACTAAACCAAGCTTTTGCATAAAGTGTGACGATGAATACTGACCTCGCGGACTCCATCTAATTCAATTTTGTTTAAATTCCTTGTAGCCGCCTCTGCGGACGCGACGAAGAAGAAATTATTGAAAAAATATTGGAGGTCGGTCATACATTTGACTTCGATAGGAACGCGCCAGGGGCAATTAGAGCCCTGCGAGTAAATTTTGTACAAATTCCGCCTTTGTATGGGAGCCCCTTAATGAGTCGAGATAGGACATGGGTATCTTAGGAGGAGATGTGGAAGATGAAAAATTACTGTGGGTCGGTCTTACATTTTACCCCCTAGGAGGCAACATAAAAGCGGAAAAAGTGGATTTCTTAAAAAAATTATTCAAAAAACTATTTTTTTATATGGGGACCAACTTAATGGTTGAAGATAGACGATAAGTATGTTCAGAGAAAATCTTCGTAATGAAAAAATATTGGAGGTCAGTCATACATTTGACTTCGATAGGTATGCCCTAGGGGCAGTTAGAGCCCTGCGAGTAAATTGTATAAAAATTTCCCTTTTGTATGGGAGCCCCCTTAAGGAGAGGAGTTAGGCGGTCGGTGTGTTTAAAAAAGATGTTGGGCGGAGAAAATTAATGGGTGCTCGTCATACATTTGACCCTTGTAGCGGTGACCCCGGGAAAGTTATATGATTTTTTTTTTTTGCTTTTACCCTCAACTTTGAGCACTAAGCGGAGACCTTTGCCCCAATCTGACCGCCACTATTTTTTGGCTCGAATATTTTTTTTCGAACCTCACAAAATGAGGGGTTCTTGCAAGTCGAAAGCGAAAAATCGTTAACTACGCCATACCTAATATACTAACATATCGTCGCACAGTGCTTTGTCCCATAGGCAAAATTAAAATAAAATAAAGTGCTTAGAATATTTAAGTAATATAAATTTTTGTAAAGCTAACAAAGTACCTTAAATAAATTCGTAAATAGAATTTATCATCTCGTCCTTTTGTTAACAGTAGAGGGCGCTAAAGTCAGAAAATGTTTGAGGTAAAACTGTTGAACGGAAAAACGATTTTTACTGTGTTACAGAAAAAATTTTAAAATTTAATTTTTTATTGTACTGCTTTGAAACTTAACAGTTTTGTTTATAACTATAGGTACAAAAAAACAAAAATAATTTTGTGTAAATATTTTATATAGAAAAGTTGTTTGTGCCATCGAAAACTTTTGCGATTTTTTGTTTGGAATTCCCAAAATGCAAAAGTTTGGTAGAGTGAAAAATTTTTTTTTTAAGAATAGGTAATTTTTTATTTGTGAGTTTAGTACGTTTTAAAGGGCTTAAATAGAATATGTAAACAAGTTTTAGATTTTTCACCCGGAAATGTAAAAATGATATGAATTTTTCAAGACATATTTCCTAAGTTTCAGAAAAAGTTGGAAAGACCTAAGTTTATGGTACTTCCAAAATTAAAAAAATAAGTTTATACAATTTTTTTGTTTTATTACTATAAAAAATGAATCAAATTTTGATGTAGTGTATAATTTTTATTAAATAGTGACAAAAATTTACCAAAAATTGAAAGAATATTTATTTTTTTTTTTGAAGGAAACCCTAAAGTTTTGCAAACTTTGAAAATATTAAAAAAATATATAAATAAAAAGTAGGCGATTTTTTATTTTTGATTTATATACTTTGTTAACAAATCTAACCACTAGCAAAAAACAATTTAAGATTTTTAACCGGAAATTTTAAATTTTGTATTTTTTTAAAACATCTATATTTTTTAGTTTTACAAATACCAAAAATATGATTATATAATTTTTTCCAAGTAAAGGGCTCCAGCGACGTTCAATGTTCAATTCAATTTTTGCAAGCTGTGCAATTTTATTGACTGTAGGTCTGTTTGAGAACTTTTCGAGTAAAAAATATCAAGTAACTTTTACTGGGAGAGTAAGAATGATTTTACTCTCTCAGTAAAAAATATCACAAAAAGTAAACGAACGACATCCACTAAAAAGTATCAAGTAATCAACATTTGTTTGTAAACAGCTGATTCATGTTTTCCTTTTTGCTTTTCGATTCATTGTTTTTCCTATGTTTCAACTCATTTACTCATTACGGGGATTGATAGAAGTCTTATTGATAATTTTGGCATAATATTAAGAGTTTTATCTTGCGGAGTCCTGGTTAATGTGACAACGTTTAAGGAGCTGCTAAATATTACTAGAAACTCATATTTAATACAGTATGGCTGGTATTATATGCCAAGTACTGTTCATAAGGTTTTAGTGCATGGGTGCGATTTTCTGGAATACTTCAACTTGCCAATAGGTAATAAAATATTAAAAAACGTTTTACACATTTTTTAAAACTATTTTTATTCTAGGGTGTTTGTCCGAAGAAGCCTAGAAGCCAGTCATAAAAATATAAGGAATTTGCGATTATCCCATATAAGAAAAACGACGAGAGAAAATACAAATAGAGATTTAATGGCTCATTTGTTATTAATGTCGGATCCGGAACTATCGTCACTTAGGTCTACAAAACACATTAAAATATATGATGAATTCAAAGAAATTGAGAAATACATTTTGAAAGAAAACATCATAAATTACAATTAAAATTAATTATCTTATTTGTTGAGCAAATTTAGAAACAAATTTATTTACGACCCTTTTTAAAGAGAATATTAAATTATTTGCATTTTGATCACAAATGTAGAAAAAATTTAGTTTATGAGAAAAAGGATATATGGCAGATGGTCATGTCCTTGTATCGAATGAAGCGAAATTTCCCAGAGAGCCCAAAAATATAGTTTTATAAGTTTTCAGTGCATTCTGATCACTAATGTAGCAAAAATTTAGTTTATGAGAAAAAGGATATATGGGAGATGGTCAAGTCCTTGTATCGAATGAAGCGAAATTTCCCAGAGAGCCAAAAAATAAAGTTTTATAAGTTGTTATAAGTTTTCAGTGCATTCTGATCACTAATGTAGTTACAATTTAGTTTTTGAGAAAAATTATATATGGGAGGTAGTCATGTCCTTGCACCGATTTTTCCGAAACTTCGAATTTTTCTTAATTAACATATTTTGAACCAGCACACCAAATTTCATTTTTCTGCGATAACTTCTTTAATTTTGCCGATTCACTATATGGGGACAAGGCACTGTGCGACAGTTTGTAAACAAATTGGCATTGGCAGCGTCAACTTTGGCATTTCAGAAGGCGCTGTTTCTGATCATAAGCTTTTATGATCTTCTTTTCTTATCCAACCTTCATTACATTCATAGTATACTCTATGGTTTTACTCTTTAAGGTTCGCGAAGGGCTGTAAAGTTGTCATGGAGCACAATAAAGCAGCCAATTTATCACCAAAAGTGTAGTGTGCTTCTGATCGTTATCTAGTTTGGAGGATGCAATGAGGTCCAGGGTCTAACCTGTACGCCGAAGCGAATTATCTTCTAAAATGTTATGGTATATATATTGGTCCATGATTTCATGGATATGAAAACAGAGTTCCACGGAAAAAATCACAAATAAGTGAAAAAAAAGCGAAGGCGTAAATTGGAATTTGCCAATAAGTATAAAAAGAAAGTTGTGGAATTTCGGAAAATATTTTTTTTTACAGTTTAATGAAAATTTAAGTTGTTTGAAAGCTGTAGTTGTGCAAAATTTCTGTAATAATCCAATACAGCACTGTATATAAGAAATTTGGTTTCAACTGTGTAGCATGGATGTGCCAGCGTTTAGCTTGGGGGCAATAGGTGTAGCTGGTGCTGGAAATTCGGTTTTCGTTGATGAAATAATGGACCAATATCTGTGCAAGAGCATATTAGAAGATAATTCGCAAGCTTCAATGGACAGGTTAGACCTTGAACCTCATTGGATCCTCCAAACTAGATAACGATCCGAAGCACACTCTACTTTTGGTGATATATTGGCTGCTTTATTGTGCTCCATGACAACTTTACAGCCTTTTCCGAACCTCAAAGAGTAAAACCATAGATCATACTATGAATCTAATGAAGGTTGGATGAGAAAGGAAGAAATTACTGGCAAATAGTGTTTTTCATACGGGATTTCCCGGAAAAAATTTCCCGGGATCCCGCACATTTTCCGGGAAAGAAATCCCGGGAAATTTGTGCGGGAATTCCCGGGATTTTTTGATTTTGTTATGGCAACTTAATTTGTATTTACACATTCCTTGATGAGTGTCGTTATTCACTTTATGAATGGGATGGTGCAATAATAAGGTGATGGCAATATCACAATAGCTAAAGCTGTACAACAACTAACGCCGAGTTTACATCTGGCACGCATGCGTTCTAAGACTTAGATGCCTTTATTGAAAAAAGCAGAACGCGATGTTCAAAATTTAATTCTACAACAATTCATAAAAGTAGAAAACAGAAATGAGCAAGGAAATAAAAAAAATTACAAATAATTACAGATTCTCTTTGGTAAATAGTACGGTTAACAGCATTAACAGCTTATTCTGTACTAAAGCCCTATTTCCAAAGAAATATGCCCTTATGCAAAAACGATTGTTAAAGTTAAAGCATTCGTTAAAATTGGTTTTGCCATACAAAATTCGTTTGTCAAACCAACTTTTAGTTTAACAATGATGTTTTCATAAGGGGTATATTTTGTAATTTTTTTTTAATAATACTGCTATAATTTCTTTTTTGTAATATTGGTATCTATGTATTATTATTTGATAAAGAACGGAAACGGTATTATTTTTTGACTAATGTGTGTATGAACCGTTATTATTTAATCGATCTCATGAATTATAATTTGTTTTTATTGAAATAAATTATATTTAAAAATATTTTGTATTGTTTTGTCCTGGGCGGGAATTCCCGGCATTTCCCGGGAAACCGAAATATCTTTCCCGCTTTCCCGGGAAATGAAAGAGTCCGGGAAAAGAAAAACTCTACTGGCAAAGAAACCCTAAAAAATTCTCATAAAAGCTTATGGCCAGTAATAACGCCTTCTGTAACGACAAATTTTACGCTGTCAATGCCAAATTGTTCATAAACCTTCGTAGGGAGTCCAGATAGATTAACAAAATACTAAAATATATATTTTTTTTTGTATTTTCCTTACGAAATTCAATTTCATTTTAAAGTATCTCACATGTATTTAAACTTTTGTCCACCCAATTTTATTGTATTTTTAAAAAATTACGGTTATGTTTGGACTTAGTTAAAATTTTTTTGTATATTTATTACTTATCAATGAAGGTAAACAAGACTGCATTGTAAAAGTTTTCAGAAAAGCTTTAGTTTTCTTCAAACTACAGATTAGGGGTGTGTATTTAAACTTTAGTTTCTGAGTGTATATATATTTTTTTCCCATCCCTAGGTGTACCTCTTGTCACTAATCTCCTCAGTTTTGCTCTTCCCGTACTCGAGTTGATGATTCTGCATGATAAGTATCCACTACACTGGAAAGTTGTGAAACCTCACAGGTATGTATACCACATCTTTTCTTGTTGAAGAATGTCGCAAAGCCCTTGATAAACTTGCGCAGCATTCGCGTATCACACTAAATTGGGCACGTGGACATGGGAATATTTTAGGCAACGTACTTGCGGATGACCTGGCAAAGAAGGGAATTCTACCCAAGGAAGTCGATATCAATATACTCTATGGGCTTTCACTCTTATTCTGCTGGATACGCTTAGAAGTTACCTTTCTTGAATCAGCTCAAGGAAGATGGCGCAATGCGTCCACCTCTTTCCTCGCCTAAACCCTCACAAAACTGAAAACCTCATGAATTTCACTAGGAAGTACTTGAGGAATCTCTTGGCCACACTGACCGGCCACTCCGCTTTCGAAACCCATCCTATGGGTCTCCCATACAGATGTGTTTCAGATTAACATGAGCACCTGCTTTTATGCCCTTATCTCACGCTAGTCTTAACACCGGGTGCAGGTAAGACGCCAACCACAATGCACATAGGTTGCAATCTTTGAATATGGCTATCCTTGTTGAGGTACTTTGAGCTATCTAAACTCTTCGCCGTAATGGCTTTGTCAAAACAGTACTGTATATCTGTTGTATGGCAACAGCACCTAGAATAGTGTCTGGCTGACCGCGTCACGCCAATCACTAGCAGACTTTTCTCCCAGCGTTTTTGGTAGCAACCACAGCCACCACGTACGTTTCTCCAAGTTCTCACGCAACAGGTGTAATTGCTTACACCCACAGCGAGGTCTCCAAGAGAAATCCTCACCATTGCCGGCACAGCTCACAGCTGATGAGTGGCATCAGAGATGGACGCATGCATGTGTCCCCAACAATCCAGTGTCTATTCCATACCGCTCAAAATCGCCCCTCTAACCCCTTGGGGTAGGACGAACCCGACCTTTTAGCAAAGGATCCTGAAGATCGCTACATACACCCAGAAGTAGACCCTGGTGAGATCTCGAAGTTCCACCACAAGGTGTTCAGTTCTATCGTCTTTTGAACTCAGGGGCAGTTCTAGGTGACGCTGCACCTGGTTGACATAAACAGACCTTTTTTCCTCCTATAAATATGTGCTCATCCGGGATTGCCACATCCGTAGTCAAAAATATACTCTCCTGGTGGAAATACTACCTCAGTTGCAATGATGATGAGGAAAAGGAAGGCATTTTACATCTCCTCTGCACTTCCTTGGCATATTATCAATCAACAGTCGTTTGTACACACACACACGACACATTATCTACTCATTCTCTCCTTTTCCCTATCATCTAATTATCTCTGTTACTGCACTTCACTACACTCCACTCTATATATAACTTCTTCATAATAGGGGCCTTAATGACATCAGTTCGTAATTCCTGCAAACGGTATTTCATAAATGGTTTTGAAAAAATTCCTTTACTTACGCGTATAGTTTTATCCCTTGATCCAGATGCCAAGAATGGTCCTTGATGATGGCCCTTTTTGTTGTCGGCTCCAGCAGCCTCATTTATTGCTGAAGAAGAAGCCTCTGGTGCCCAAGCGATACATTCAACTGTATGATCATGATCACGCAATTCAACCTAATTATGAAATAAAATATTTTAGACAGCTACAGTGGTTTACGTGCTGCCTTCTTCACGCAGGCATTCAAGTAGAATCTAGATGATTCCTTTTTGAAAAATTCATATATACATCTTTCTTTTACGAATACAGCACACTAACCTTACAGTCTTTTGAATTTGTCGACCAAACTCGTACTGAGTGGTCAATTGAGCATGATGCAAAAATACCACCATCCATGTGTACCCGAACCATACGTACCCATTCCCTGTGTCCAGAATAAGTTTTAACACAGTATCTGAAACAAAAATAAGTTCAATGCACTGTTGCATTGTGAGCATTTAAAAAAAAGCAACTAACCCTGTTGCAACTTCCCACATTTTAATAGTTTTGTCACGAGAAGCTGACAGTACATAATCACCAGCTGGTACAAAGGCTACTGATGATACATTGTGGTCATGTCCATGCATTGTTTTAACGCATTCATAACTTTGCTGGAAATCCCATAGTTTAATGGATAAATCAGCACTGCAAGAAGCTAAAATAGAATGTTAAATATTATAAATTTCACCCCATTACATTAATGTTTAGGAGAATATTTATTTCATTTATTACCTAACAGTTTTCCTTGAGCATCAAATGCAATGTCTTGCACTGAATTTGTGTGGCCCTTAAGGCTACGTTCATATTCGCCTGTCTCGAAATCCCAAATTTTTATAACTGCATCTTCAGAAGCTGACACCATTAGGCTAAATATGGGATGGAATATAACCTAATATATAAAAAAACAATACAAAATTTATGGTCAGAAGAGTTAGATTATTGAAGGAAAAAATCATTATTTACTCGTGTAATGCTAGCTCGATGACCGGTCAAAGAAAATTTCTCAGGAGGCCTTGGTATCCATTCGCCAGGACTTCGTTTAGCTTTTGATGGAGCACCTTCTATAACTTCTTTTTCTGCTTCAGAAAGTTTAGCTTCAAGCTCCATCACTTTCTTCTGCAAACGTATTACAGATGTCCACTTCTTTTCTAGTAGACCACCAAATTTTTTTTCTGTTTCACCGCTGAGATCAGCTTCCTTGCGGAATGCTTCTAAAGATTCTGAGTACCCATTGCTGCCCAAATAGTCGGCAATCGCTTGGTTACTGTAAATATCATGATTTTTATTGAAAGCAAAAGAAAACAGCCTGTTAAATACTTACAGCTCCTCGCGCTGCCGTTGAGACAACACCATTTTCATGCTGTTTTAAATCCTGTACAATTTATTACAATCTCACCTTCGGAAGATATATTTTATCTACTAGAAATTATTTATATATTTTCCTGTGCACAGAACTTCAAAGGGAACTGAAAGCAAAAGAAAGTAATTTTAATTTTACATGAGTTTGCCGTAATATACATACTTATGTGCATATGTATGTATATGTACATGGGAATTAAGATCTAATGGTCCGTTTTCGAATACGAGATTGAATCGTATGCATATGATGCTTTTTAAAATCCTATAGAACTTTTAATTGTAAAAAATAACACAAAAGTTATTTAATTCAAAAGATCAATACATGGCATTAATATTTGACCTTGATGAAGCATATCCTGGACGTCCAATTTCGAGCAATTTTTTTTTTTTTGCTGGACGTATGTTGCGAATAACACGAACAGTGTCGATCTCTAAGGCGTCAATTGTTGCTGGTTTTTTTAGCATAAGCCAGCGACTTCAACTAGACCTGCAGGAAATAATCGAGAGGTGTCAAATCGCACGACCTTGGAGACCACACGCCAGGTCAATTTCTAGCAATCAAGCGATACTTTGATTTCAATAAGCCGATGATTGTTCATGTTGCAGTAATGCTATGTTTCCGCTACGAGTTGAATCACATCCTTCGCTTTCCCAATCATGTCTATGAATTATGCCGTTTACACTGCGCATTCGTGCTTCGTTTTGGCATTTTAAATGTATATTCACACTCACGTGCGTATCATACGCACATATATACAGTTTGTCAAGGAAATGTTTTGACATCGTTAAAATCCTTTTAAATTTTTACTTTTATCGTAAATATTTGTTTCCGTTTTTGCCTTATTAAATTTGTTGTTATAGATTTCATTTTATTTACATTTAAGTGAGGATATAGTAGTAAGTCACAAGCAAAATTAAAAAGTGAGAGCATAAAAATTACATGAAAGCCAAAAAAACTAAAAAATGTCTCTTATCAAGAAAATGTTTTTACATCCTTGTATTATATAGTAAGAAAATAGGAAAGATTTTAAGTTGTACAAAAATATTTTTTTTTTGCCCCATTGGTATTAAATCGGCTTGTAAGACGACTTCTCATGGAAAAAAATTTTCTTTTCCAAATATTCCGCTGAAATTTCTCATATTCCCCTCGTATTACTGTTTTAAACTCCATTTAGTTCTTGAAATAACCTTTGGAAATACTATTTTTCAAATAAATCCATAAATTTTGAATAGGGCATAGATCTGGATCTTGAGATGGAGTATCCACAACTTTGCCGCAATTGAAAAGACACCATGTTCTTACCGAAAGTGCCTTGTGTTTGGTGTCATTAGATTGATAACAACTGGAAACTTGCATGTTTTCCAGCAATAAACCCAAATTTACTCGAGCTGTCACCCAAAAAAATGCTTCAATATATTAAGGCACTGCCCCGCATTCATGGTGTTCTCAATAAAGCAAATTTATCCCACGTTTTACACCATATATATACATATGTACATATGTATGTATATATACCTCCAATCCATCAACCAACCTTTTTTAAGTTTTACAGATAGTTTTGCGGTTTCACTTTCCAATATTTTTAAAGATTTTTTTTCCTCGATACTTTGTTGGATCCATCATTCTAATAAAGCAGAAGTTTCGTTTCGTCGCCGAAAATCACATTATCGTAGAAGCCATCAAGCTTGTAAGTATGCGTTACCACAAAAGACAGTTGTTGCTGTTTGGGCTAAACTCTAGAAAGCGGGGATTTCCGACCATTTATTGAAGTACAGTCGATTCTTTTGAGCAATTGCCTTTGTCTCATGGGAAACTGTGTGAGTGGTACATCAATACGTTGAAATGGTTTTTCGTTGACAGCGCGAGTAAGGTTGGCTTTATAGCTGGTAAATATGGAAGTTTTAAATTTTTATTAATGTATTGACCTCAAACGTGAGGCACTTTGGGTAAGAACATGGTGTCCTTTCAATTGCGGTAAGGTTGTGGATACTCCATCTCAAGGTCCAGATCTATACCCTATTCAAAATTTATGGGTTTATTTGAAAAATAGTATTTCCAAAGGGTATTTGAAGAAGTAAATGGAGTTTAAAACAGTAATACGAGGGGAATATGAGAAATTTCGGCGGAATATTTGGAAAAGAAAATTTTTTTCCATGAGAAGTCGTCTTACAAGCCGATTTAATACCAATGGAGCCAAAAAAAAAATATTTTTGTACACCTTAAAATCTTTCCTATTTTCTTACTATATAATACAAGGATGTAAAAACATTTTCTTGACAGAGAAATTTTTGAGTTTTTTAGCTTTCATGTAATTTTTATGCTCTCACTTTTTAATTTTGCATAACTTACTACTATTTGTTCACTTAAATGTAAATAAAATGAAATCCATAACCAAAAATTTCATAATGCAAGGAAAAATAAAAATATTTATGATAAAAATCAAAATTTATAACGATTTTAACTATGTCAAAACATTTTCTTGACAAACTGTATATACACATAAGCATAAATACATACAGTCGCCAAAAAACCTATTCGACCAAAATTTGTTGATTTTCATCAATAAAAAACGAGTTACTGTAAAATTTTACATAAGGAAAAATATATAAATATAAAATATAAAAAATATGAGATCATTAAAGTAACTAATATAAAAATTTCATCAAATAAAAAATTGTTTAAGAAATTCAAACAAAAAAATTATTAATTAGTGTTTTTATGGGAATTGTTAAAATTTAAGTTTAAAATTTTTAAACGCACTAATATTCCCAAATTATTATTTTACTTATTGAGTAAAATATTTTTTATTAAAAATACATTGAAATTGATTATTGAGGGGTTTAGCTGGATCCTATGCGCATTTCACTGTTGCTAATGCAGATCATCAGGGAACCTTTACCCAAATTTCTTAGAACAACTAGAGTTATTATGTTATAAACTTTCATTTAAACAAATGAGAAGCCTAACAACAATTAACAAAGTTGAAACAAGAACTCAATAATCAACATGTTTTTTTATTTTCTTACTTTACCATTGCTACATTGGCTGACTTTTTTTCAGCTTCAAATTGTAGTTGTAAGAGTATGTAAAAGAAAATAAATGTAAATAAAAACAACAGCTATTAAAGAATAGAGTGTTGCCACACAAGTATTAATCGACGTTACTAATATTCTTACAATATAAAGTATGTACAGTTGTTGTAGCAGCGAATTGCTTTTTCTCGGTGACGTATGCCTTCCTTTAAGCGATCTGGTATAGATTTTTTGTCACACCTTTAAGAAGACTTCTTTCATTTGATTTTTGCTTGTAACGTCACGTTTTCTTATTCGTTTTTGTCAAATGGCCTTAGTGGTGTTTTTTGGTATTCTGAATTACAACTAATTTTAGTTGTATTCGAAACAATGTTCGAAAATAAAAGGTTTTTATCTATGCTAGGTTTTTTGCAACCATAGTAGCCATCACAAAACATTTTAAAATTTTTTTTTATTTTTTGTTTTGGCCTAGTATTTTTTTAGATTTCATGTTTTATGAACGTGGGAATAATATTGGTTGACAAATGGGATTGGTTGGTGTCTGGAACCAAAATACAACGGATAAAAAGTAGTTGTCTCATAGTGAAAAAAAGTTTTAATCCACAACAAAAATTTGACAACTACAACTAAACTACCAATTTTATTGTAAATCATAATAGGGGCCTAATTGTTTTTTGACTACTTAATTTTAAACTAATTCATGCTAAGTGTACTTAAAACATTTTAAAAGGGAGGTTTTTTAAACTTGACAGATTATACTAAGTACATTTTTTCCTTTTGATAGAATGATCCGATTACTATCAAAATTTTACAGAATCTAAGTTAATAAACGATGAATTCAGGAATGCTTTTCCCAGCATACCATGCTATGTCGACTTAGCATGTTATGGAATGGGACCGTCGATATGTCGTTAAAGATTTAGACCAGAACATAATTAAAATAGAGCTAAGCATGGTAGATGTTAAGTGTACTCTTACCAAATTGTCAAAATGATACAGTTGCTATCACTCTTATACATAAAGAACTTAATGTACACTCAAAATATTTCATAGGTAAAATAAACGAAAAATGTGGTTCATTTTACGAAAATATTCGTTGTTTTTACGGTACAAAATGCTGCGTACATAGTACAAATAACAATTCTTTATTTTACGAAATACTTTTTGTCTGTATATAACAAAATTTTGTATTTTTACAAATTATTTTTCGTAAATTTACGAAAAACAATGTTTATATTACAAAAGAAATTCGTGAATCATGAAAAGCAATTTGGTGTAATATACGAAATTTTGTATAAACCTAAAATCTGTAAACAAATTAAAATCTGCAAAAAAATATATTTTCTTGCATATGAAAAATAATTTTGTACTCTAAACAAAATACTAACAAAACAAAATTTGTTTTTTTACGAAAATTTCCAATTTTATAAAAATGTTTTATTTTATACTAAATTCAATAAAATAAACGAAAAACATGGTACAATATACGAAAATAATTGTACGAAATAATTTTTGTAACTTAACGAAATTCGTAAAATTACAAAATCTGTTTTCCTGCACAAGCTACATATATTTTCATAAAATGTACAAAATTTTCGTTTATTGTACAAAAATTAAATTACGAAAAAATGTTTCGTATGTTTAAGCATGGAATATTTTGAGTGTACATTAATATAAAAATAAATAACAATGAAAATAAATATTATTTTTATATTAATATTATTATTATTTATTAATAAGAAAAATTTTTTATGAAAATTTGTTATAAAATCCTTTTATAAGACTTAATAACTTTTATAAATAAGGCCGCAAGAAAAATAAAAATTTATTAAAAGCATTTACATAATTTTTCAGATTGTAAACCGTAACGTTGGCAAACCGTTTAGGTTTGCCAAGAGCGGCAAGCGTCGCGTTAGCCGCAGGGTACGTATTTTCAGTACAATAAAATAACGTTTTCACATTTAAATGTACTGAAAATACGTACCTTGCTGCTAACGCGACGCTTGCCGCTCTTATTTAGGTATGAGGGTTAAAGTTCTTTCTCAGTGCTACAACTTTTGTACGGTTGGAATTTTTTGCCTGGGCATTTTCTGTTGTTTGTTTTGATTATTGTGCTAAAAATTTGATAGGCATTGTAACAGCCTAGGATTCTACCAGATTAAGAAAGTTTATTTAAATGAACTATTTATATTATCGACTTATTTATTTATTATTCAACGTAACATATTGCCTCAGAAAACTAAAATATAATAATCCATATCTGCGTTACCAGATCAACTGGTTATTATCGTGGACTGTCACTTTTGGGTGGGTTGCCACATCACTCCTATATTTTTAAGCTTCAAAACGTCACTTTAGGGCTGGGTCCGTTTGGATCGATATTCTGTGATGTTGATGGTACTTCCGGTGACAGCTCATTACCGGCACGACGATTATTCGCGGAATCCATGTCTTGTTGATTTTCGAGATGTTCTGAATTTTCAACCGAAGTCATATTATGTTTGGCTAAAAATGGCAGCGGTGAATCAATTGGAACTTTCTTAACATGAGTAATGTTTCTACGATACACACTGCCTTCTCCTGATATTACATCATTTCCTTTCATATCAGTTACTTCATATTCTGTTTTCATCGTTCTCGTTGTACCTTCATAGTGAACAGACGTCTTAGCGGAGTTTTTTTTTACATACATACTAAACAAACAAAATCATAAAAAAATATTCGTAATACATATTGACTTTAATAAATAAGCTTTATTTGCTTTGCAAATATTTTTTACATATAGAAATAACAAAAACAAAAAAAAAAACCGTAAACAAAAAAAAACAAACAAAGTGTCCTTGAGGAATACTCTATATGAGTACCTCAAAGGAAAAAAATTGTGAAGTGAGTTAGAACGATAGAAATGTCTATTTTACTGTGAGTTCTGATGCTCATAATGATAACAATAAAAATAAAAATCTGTTAATAGACTTGCTGTGAGTTCTGAAGCTCTTAATAAAAATCTAAAATCTGATAATAGACTTTTTCTAACGGCACAGTTTCGTCAGCGATCAACTTCGCTTTGTCCAATGCCAACTAGTGAATCGTTGACATTATTGCCTAGTACTTCCACATTTAACTCAGCGATATCACCCGCCTCGGGCTCGGGGTAAACAATTAACCAAGTTGTCACTGAAAATAAGAGTAGCCCAAAACCCAAGGTCCAAGTCGGAATGGACAGATATATCACAATTTTTTTACATATAGAAATAACAAAAACAAAAAAAAAACCGTAAACAAAAAAAAACAAACAAAGTGTCCTTGAGGAATACTCTATATGAGTACCTCAAAAGAAAAAAATTGTGAAGTGAGTTAGAACGATAGAAATGTCTATTTTACTGTGAGTTCTGATGCTCATAATGATAACAATAAAAATAAAAATCTGTTAATAGACTTGCTGTGAGTTCTGAAGCTCTTAATAAAAATCTAAAATCTGATAATAGACTTTTTCTAACGGCACAGTTTCGTCAGCGATCAACTTCGCTTTGTCCAATGCCAACTAGTGAATCGTTGACATTATTGCCTAGTACTTCCACATTTAACTCAGCGATATCACCCGCCTCGGGCTCGGGGTAAACAATTAACCAAGTTGTCACTGAAAATAAGAGTAGCCCAAAACCCAAGGTCCAAGTCGGAATGGACAGATATATCACAATTTTAAAGAGCAGGCGAAGCCCAAATTCATCAAAAATTTCATCGGTTTCCAAGATATCCAGGGATAATGACGTCGCAGCAATTAACCGTCAAAATCGTTTTTCAATATTGCAAGCAAATAAAGACCAAGTCGCTGTTTCATCCAAAAAAAAAATTTCAAACCACCACCAATATACCTGAGAGAAAAAAATTCGAATGCCCTTATTAAAAAATTAGTCTCGGCAGTTGGTGAGAACGCATTTCACGTTATTCCAATAAAACGTTGTAAAATTGATGAAACGAAAATTCAAATATACGAAGAAAAAGATTTCCGCAAAATTATTACTGATTTCGAAAAAAATAAAACAAAAAGTGCTTAAAAAGCTTAAAAGTGCTAAAGGTATGCAGATCGTATTGAAGGGCATTGATGCTTATGTTAATCCCGACGAAATAAAAGATGCACTCATCATACAAGGATTTAAAGTAAAAAGTGTTACTAATATAATCAATAGAGAGAAGATCCCCCAGCCTCTATTTCGTGTTGAACTGGAGCCAAATCATATACAGTTGAAAAAAAAACGAGACACATCCAATTTATAGCCTAAAATACCTTTTATACCGAAAAATTACACTTGAAGAGCCACATAAGCGTTCAGGTCCCGTACAGTGCCACAATTGCCAAGAATATGGTCATACAAAAACTTACTGCAATTTACCTACAGGTTGTGTTATCTGCGGTGAATTGCATGGTACTGCTAGCTGCACGAAGCCAAAAGATCAAGCAGAAAAAAATGCAGTAATTGTGGAGGTAACCACACCGCTAATTACAGAGGATGCCCTGTATATTCTTTTGTTAAACAGGCTATGGGTCAAAAACCTAAACTAGCTCCAGCTCAATCAGCAAATGCTTACTCCGCCACTCTTCCTCAAACTAGCCAACTAGTTACTTCACGTGTATCGTATGCCGATGCTGCTAAGACTAGTTCTATTCCCACACAAAATGTTCCACCGCCAAGTAATTCAACGAATGCAAACTCTAGCTTTAACTTTAGTCGTCTTGAAGCTACTATTGAGAATCTGGTGCTAACTATAAACAACTTTACAACAAATATGACTAGCATGTTGCAAGAAATGCTGAGAATGCAGAATACTCTGCTTCAAGCATTAGTCAACAAACCATGAACACGTTAAAACTATGTTTCTGGAACGCAAACGGCATTCGCCAACATAAAAATATTGTTATAATGTTGGTTTCTGAGACTCATTTGACTTCAAGACGTCTATTCAGAATTAACGGATACACTTTATATGATTCAAAGGACCCAAGAGGAAGAGCTTGCGGGGATCTGCAATTTTAATAAAGTCAAGACTCAAGCATTTTATTATTGACAACATTTGTGAAGAACATCTACAAGCAACGAATATTTGAATATTTGTGTCGAAAATGTTTGCACAAATTTTGTCATATCATCAATTTACTCCCCTCCTAGATTCGCAATTACTGAGGATCAGTATGAGGATTTCTACAAATCTCTCGGCCCTTGTTTCGTAGCAGCTGGCGACTATAATGCTAAACATACGTTCTGGGGTTCGCGTCTTATTACTCCCAGAGGTCGAGCGTTGTTCAATACAATTTCCAAAATGGGCTTGGACGTTATTTCGAGTGGGGAGCCCACTTACTGGCCTACTGACATACATAAAGTTCCGGATGTTATACATTTTGGCGTCATGAAAAATATTTCTAGGGAATTAATTCACGTAGAAGCTTCCCTAGATCTATCGTCCGATCACTCTCCCACGATCGTTACAATGTGTAGCCCACCTTACTCATATGTGAAGATGGCCAGTCGTGTTAATTGGCTGCGATTCAAAAAATATCTTAGTAGTCATTGCACGGAAAACATTACGCTAAGAACTCATGATGATATTGAATTTAACATTGGCAATCTTAACGAAAATATTAAACAGGCTGCTGAACATGCCACTACCTTCCATCCGCAGACTGGGTTTAATAGACTATATTCTACAGATATTGAACGTATCCTATGTGAAAAAAGAAGAGCTAGAAGGGAATGGCAACAGCACAGATCACCCCAGAATAAAATTAAATTTAAAGAGTGCACTAAACGACTCCAAGAGCTGCTTGCACATGAAAAAACTGCATCTTTTAAAAACTATCTGGAAAATCTTGATGCCACACCAGCATCTAATTACTCTTTATGGCGCGCTGCTAGAAACCTTAAAACACCCGTTGAGTTTAAACCACCTCTGCGCACATCTACAGGAGGTTGGGCAAGAAGCGATACTGAAAAAGGTAACATATTTGCTGACCATTTAAAATACGTATTTACCCCAAACACATGTACTGGTGTAATTGATTTGACAAATGTAGTCGCTCTACCCCCTCAACAAATAAAGTTTAAGACGCGTGATGTACAAAAGCTAATTGCTGAACTGAACCCGAAGAAAGCTCCGGGTTTTGATGGAATTAGTAAGCAGATGCTGATGAAGTTGCCTCGTATTGCAATTAGAATACTGTTATTTATTTTTAATGCCATTTTACGACTGGAGTATTATCCACACACCTTAAAACTTGCCAAAGTTAAAATGATTCCAAAGCCGGGCAAAGATCTTACCAAGGCTGTCATATAGGCCAATAAGTCTCTTATCAACAATGTCAAAGCTTTTCGAAAAACTGCTCATGACATAATTGTCCCCAATTCTAGTTAATAGTGGGTGCATACCGGACCATTGAAGATCACGATCATTGATTGAAGAAATTGCAAAATATGCAGGCAAATATTTAACAAACCTCGAGTCACATCCTAATCCGCTTGCTCGTAATATTTTGAACTTTACTGGACACATCCGCCTAAAAAAGAGGGATACAAGTGCTCTTATAGTGTTTTCACACTGAATTGGTTTTAATAAAAGTTGGTTTTAATGGTAAAACCAACTGTTAAAACCTGGTTTTACCTTACAAATTGTTTTTGTTTAATCCAACTTAAAACCATTTCTGAATTGGTTTTATTTTGGTTTTATGAAATGCAACCCTGTTTTCGCTGTGGTAAATTCAGTGCTGCCTAGTTAAAATGACCGGAAGCAGCTGATAATGTTTATGCCAGTGAATAACAAGAGATGTCGCTTGCAAGATTTTCAACTTAAAAATGGATGCAGCAGCAACATTAAGTAAACAATTAAGGAAAAATAAGTTTTTTGGAAGGAAAACAACAAAAATATTTTCATTGACCTCTGGTAAGTGAAAATAAACGATATGACTGACATCGATCCACCGATAAAAAAGTTTTATTTTGTGATTTATTTGTGAATTTTTTATATACAATAACTTGATTTCCAAGCACTTCTTTACTTTGTATTACTAGTGCCATAATTTTAAAATATTAACTTACAAAATATACAATAATTTCCATTTTAGAGCGCATTGTAAAGTTTCTTAGTTTCTCATACAAACAAAAACAGTTGTACAGTTTGTCAAATAAGTGTTATAACAAGCAGAAAAAAAATACAACAACAAACACACGCATTTCTGCAGGAGATCTATTTTATTTTGAGCAAAGTTATCAGACAGTCTGTGAGTTAAAACCTGAATTTAAAAAACTTGCAGTGTGAATGCAAAATCAGCTGTTTATGGTTTTAACGTTAAAATCAGGTTTTAACTTGCAGTGTGAAAACACTATTATACTCAACACTCCAGATGGGACTGCTTGAAAATACTTTTTATTTTTTTTTTCTTTCTTTTGATTATCACTACTTATGTATTATTTATAACTATCTCTAAATTTATGTCCGACAGTGGTCGGGCCTAATAATTATATTTTAGATTTAAGATTTGAATACTTATTGTTATTTCATATTTGAAGATACAATAAATAAAAAATATGTATTAAAAAAAAAAGAAAAAAATATTCAGTTTTCCTAAATTTTGTAGATAATTTACTACTTTGAAGACTATTTCGGAGTAGTACCTTATCCCCAACTTGGATGTCACAATCGATGGCGTTTCTGTCAGAATCGGCTCTTTGTTTCCCTTTTTCTTTATTAGCAATGTCATTGTCTCTGGCTTCAGAGTCGATAACATGCTCTTCAACGTCATTCAGCGATGGAATTTTATCTCTAATAACTCGACTAAAAATAAGTTCTGATGGAGCTTTCCCAGTTGTACCATGCGGGGCGACGTTGTACAGAGTGTAAACCTACGAATCTCTTTTTTATATTGCGAGTGAGCAATTTGAAGACGTTTTACCAGAGAGCGGTTCAAGTTTTCGACCTCTTCATTGGCTTGGGACCAATAAGGCGGTGATGTCATCAATTCAATATTATTGGTGTTGCAAAATGTCTTGAATTCCTCGCTTACGAATTGGCGACCATTATCAGCTGGTATTGATCTCGGATATCTATTTCGGGAAAATATTTCCTAGAAAGTCAATAATTCCTGTTGATGTTATCTTCCTTATAAATTTAAGTTCATGGTATCGCGAATAGTAATCAATTATTACAAATACAAAATCGTGATTTGATCGTGAACGGACCCAATACGAGGGCGGTTCGGAAACTTCTTAGCCTATCAATGAAAGAGAATAGTTAGTTTTTCAAAAATATTTTTATTTTTCAATATAATCTCCTGAAACTTCAATACACTTAGTCCAACGCTTTTCTAGCAATTCTATCCCTTGATTAAAATAGTTTTCCTCAAGGTCTTCAAAATAGTCGTTTACAACTGTAATTGCATCTTCATTTGAGGTAAAACGCTTGCAAGCAAGGAATTTTTTTAGATTTGGGAACAGGTAAAAGTCACTGCGAGCCAAATCAGGAGAATAAGGTGGGTGGTCAAGCAACTCGTACTTTAATTCGTTTATTTTAGCCATTGTTAAAACACTCTTGTGCGCTGGTGGCGTTGTCTTGATGAACAATTATTTATTTGAGTTGTAAGCCAGGACGTTTTTCTCGAATTTGTACATTTAATTGATTCAAAAGGTTGCAATAGTACTCTGAATTTATTGTTTTACCCTTTTGCAGATAGTCAATCAATAAAATACATTTGAAGTCCCAAAAAACCGTTGCCATAACCTTACCAGCCGATTGAATTGTTTTTGCCTTCTTTGGGGCACTTCCTCCAGCTTCAGTCCATTGTTTGGATTGTTCTTTTGTCTCTGGAGTATAGTGGTGGATCCATGTCTCATAAACAGTTATGAAACGACGCTTAAAATCCATTTTATTTCGCTTAAAACGATCCAAACAAGCTTGAGAAATGTTCATTCTTATGCGTTTTTGGTCGACTGTTAACAAATGCGGCACCCATCTTGCAGAAAGCTTTTTCATCTGTAGTTCTTCATGTAAAATTAAATGGACTCGATCATTTGAGATGCCCATGATACTAGCTATTTCACGCACTTTTATTCGTCGATCATTTAATACCATATCATGCACTTTGGCTACAATTTCTGTTGTTGTTGCTGTTTTTGGACGTCCACTACGTGGTTCATCTTCAATGCTTGTACGACCACGTTTAAATTCAGCAACCCAATTTTTTACTGTTGCATATGAAGGAGCACTTTTACCTAACACATTCACCATATCATTATGAATTTCTTGTCCCGATAAACCTTTTTTATGTAAATATTTAATGACACCACGCATTTCTAATTTTTCCATTGTTAAAAAATCGCGGATGCGTCTTTTGTGAACACCTGTTTCTATATGAAGGAGTTGCCAGATCGAAACATAATTTAACATGTGTTCATAGCAGAGATGCAAGTTTCCAAAACACTTCACTTTTTCTGTTTATACCGCGCTTTTTGTGCTAGGCTAAGAAGTTTCCGAACCGCCCTCGTAAGTCCATTGCTACACAAGCCCAGTTTTGTTACGATTTGTTATGTTTGAAAATTACGTAACAGAAAATTTTTAGTAATTTTGTAAAAAAAAAAACTATGTTTTTCTCATTTATTTTATTATCACTTATTTAATTGATCATACGTCTTACCTACATATGTATATTATATATGTATACATACATACATTTGCCGAATGTCAATTTTTGATATTCGAGAATTCGAATATTTAAAATGATATCCGCGAATACGAATATTTAACATGATATTCGCGAATACGAATATCTATTGTATGTGAAATTTATAGACATTTAATTGGTTGTCTATTTTATTCTGCAAAATTAAATAAAACAAATTTATATGGAAAAGAACTTCATACGCCTGTCCGCGTACATTAAAGTTTATGAAAACTACCCAAAAATTTAATGGTTGTTTTTAAATAAAATTTTAAAATTATAAACAATTTTTTATAATAAATTAAATAAATTGTAGTCAATCTGATTACATGGTTCTCAATTCCTAATCTTTATCAATTTACATTTTTAAATATTCTAATATATGTATGTACATAAAAACTTCTTTCCATATTAAACTGCAACATATATTAACATTAAATCCACTAAATACATAAGGAAATGTTATTGGCAGAAGTTTAGGAAAACATTTCTTGCCATTCTCGTGGACAAAAAAAGTGTCCTTTAAAAAAATATATTCTTCCAGATATGTACATGTAAATATCAAATTATTAAGTTTTAAAATTTTTCTTGGTCAACTTGAAGCTACAATATTTAAGTTTTGACAGATGTGTCGATGGAAACTTGATTATTTAAATTTTGATACAATTAAACTTAAGAAAAAATATATAGAAAACAACAGGAAATTCGTCTAGGAACTAGATGGTGTACCCCTCTAATTTTAAGATATTCTTAAGGAAGGACAGAAGGGAGAAAAATTTAGAAAAGAAGAATTACATATCTTTCGTAATGGACATGCAAATCATGATAGGCGCGTTGACAGGTCACTGCTCGGTCAGAGCAAGAACCAGCATTTGGGAAATTGGCACTCCAGATTTTTGTAGGAAAGCATCACTGATGTCGGGAAGTGTAAACTAGAGGACATCAGGGGCTTCATCATGGGGATTCGGTGGCTTAATGACGGATAATAGGGTCTCTTCTGGCTAAAAATAGGAGGGGTAAATATTACCAGTAATGGGCAATAGAAGGGAATCACAATGTTCACCTGAATATAAATTATTTGCTGGGTTTTGTATGTTTCAAAGCCTACTAAGCTTATTTTTTCTTTTTGTGAAATATTATTATTTTATGATTTCTCATATAGTTTTAGAAAGTCTGTGCATAAAGTAAGAGGTTTGTGACTGTTGAAAATTGTGGTTGAAGTCTACTGATGATTTGGTTCAAGCGCCAATGAAATACGTATATAGACATGCTAAACTACCAGCAAATAAATTTCAATTATTGTATGTATACTTCTGACAATATGTTAAATAATAAATTTCTTTAAAGTTCAATTAGTGTTTTATTTTTCATTTAGCCTTGTAAATACTTTGAAAATAGCTAAGCTTCAAAAATATTTGAAAACTTAGCGATAAACAGCTAAAAAACATATTTATTTCTAGGATGTTTCAGAAATTTTATGGTAACTTGTTAAGTTGTTTCATATTTCCAAAATTTAATTTTATAAAATATCAAATAAGAGCAATATAAAAGGATTGTTTTATTAAAAACATATAAATTCAGCCTGCCCAAATTAGCACCAGAGTGCCGAACAACAATCGACTTCTTATACGCGAATACATTTCTCTCGGTGGCCAGCTCTGATGCATAAAAAATTATAAGTGGTATTATTTTTTACTAAAAATTTTAAGCGAATCTTCAACATTAATATTTTTGTAATTAGAATTGTTACCTAATTTGCTAAGTACTGAATTCAGTACTTCCATAGTAAAAAAAAATTGTTTTAAATAAAGCAGGCTTCTGCTATTATAGAGTGAAAGTAGCACTCAGAAGGCTGCTGATTTTTGTATGACGAGTTCACTGTTTGGAGTACTACATTTTTGCTGACAATCGCCCTTTTTTGAATTGTTGTGGCGCTAATCAATCACCTTTTTCCCATAGCTTGCTTCATATACGTTCACTATTTCTACACAAGCTCACATTTTAAAGCGAACTATGATGCACAAAAAATAACTAGATTTCCCGCTAATAGCTAAATCATATTTTTTCCCGCAAAATGTACTTAAAAATCGCTAGATTTGACGAGAAAATAGCTGAATTGGCAACCGTGGGCTTGTCAAAAGTAACAGCTCTGTTCACATTGTAGAGTCTGGATAGCGAATCTGCAATATTATGCTTTTCTGCTTTTTAAATAATTTTGTAGTTAAACGACTGCAGTCGTAACACCCAACGTTCGATACCAGCCGCCGGCTTCGATGTCGGGTTAAAAGTAGCTTCAAGGGGCTTGTGGTCTGTTTCTAGCTCAAATTGGATTCCTTGTTAGTAATAGTAAAACCTCTCTACTGCCCACACCAGAGTGAGACTCTCTTGGGAGTAGCGACGCTCAATTTCGGAAATCGCTTTCCTTGCAAGACACAACAAACGGAGTATCGTCAGTGAATTCCATGAGGACCGCTCCCAAGCTACAGGACTTGCTTCAGCAATCAATCTTGTTCGTCGGTTTGGTGAAAAATAAGTTAGTGTTGGAAGCTCCGCCAACTTTTCCTTGAGTTTTGTAAATGCATCATTCTGTCTAGTGGACCATATAAATTTTTCATTGGCTTTTATGGTCGCTCTTAAAGGTTTAACTAGATCACTCAAATCTGGTATAAATTTTCCCAAAATAGGTAACTAGACCCAGGAAACTCTGAGTTTCCTCACGGGTGTTTGGTGTCAGCGCTTATGCCATAGAATATGACGATAGAATATGACCTAAAAATTTTAACCTATGGACCTTCCATAAGCATTTGTAGTTATTTATGGCTACATTAAAGCTCTTAAATACAGTAAGAACATCTTCAAAGTGTTTATCATGTTCCTCTTCATATATCATCCAAATAGTTTAATGCATTTTTACATGGAGCCAAAATATTTTCCATAGTCTTTTGGAATATTTCCGGAGCTGAATTCACCCCAAATAACAGCCTTTTATATCTAAATAAGCCTTTTGAAATTATAAATGTTGTTATATATCGACTTTACTCTTCAAGCTCCAATTGATGATAGACATTTTTTAAATCAAGTCTTGAAAAGAATTTTGCTCCCTGCAATCTCGTCATAAAACTGTCGAAAGTTGGCAGGGGATATTTTCCCTTAAAATTACCGCATTTGCACGTCTCATATCAATACATAGCCGAATGTCTCCATTCTCTTTGAAGACAACGACCACTGGAGATATCCACGCGCTTGGCCCAACAACCGGTTCAATTACATCCAAAGCTAATGCCTCATTTAGTTTCGCTTCGACTTTATCCTCAATAGCAACTGGCACCCTGTTGTTGAATCGGTTTTATGGAGGTGTCGATGGATAAGCTTACTTTAATCCCAGCAATTTTATTGAAAGGTTTCAATCTTTCCACATGATTGATGCCTATACCCAACTTCAATACACCCAGTTTGATAGCAGTATCTTTACCCAGCAATGATTGCTCGGAACGCTCAATAACGTAAAATGTTGAAATCAAATTAGAACTTTTCTCAAGCCCAATAACAGCTTCAAAAACTGCTTTTATCGTAAGTGGCACATTTCCAGCGTATGCCCTGAATTGGTGCTCTGATTTAAATCGAGTATTCCACATGACTGCTTTTTCGGTCTTCAACAAATACCAATCATCTTCACCCAGGAGGTTGTATTTTGATCCAGAATCTATCAACATACTTATCTTACGGCATTTCCGGGCACAATGTTGCATTTCATTTTCCTGGCTGGACAATCTACATTGTTTCCGTCATTACTGTTTTGTCCACATATAAAACATTCGCAGTTATTTGCAATTTTATTGATTTCAACAGTTGTACTTGGAGCCTCCATTGATTTTAACTGATCATTAATTTGCTCATGGACCTGGCAAATTTCAATAATTTCCTTTAAGAAGTGCTCTTCTTCCAATAACCTCTTTTTCAAATCCGCAGATGCCCATGAGTCAATCAATTTATCTTTGATGCTGATTTCCAGAATATCAGTCTTTGTTTCACCAAACACACACTTTGAAGCCTGTTGCCGCGTCCTCAATAAGAATTTATCATAGGTTTCACTCGATTCTGCCTTAAGTGATCGAAACAAATGCCTTTCAAATGTTGAATTTCTTTCTGGGGAAAAATAGTCAGTCAATTTGTCAACTAACATTTTATAGGCATCGTCTTTTTTCCCACAAGTAAGTGCACCTGGAATGTTATGTGCAACTTCCTGCAGTTGAGTTCCACCATAATGTAAAAGTTTATTTTTTTCCTGACCGCATCTGATATTTCTTCCGCCTGAATGTAGAAAGTGAATGCTCTTAACCACTTTTCCCACTCAGTACGAATAAGCGACTTGTCAATTGCTTCACAAAGAAATGGACTAATTCCATTTGTTTCATTTATGTTCGGAATCAATGTTATTGTTTCCTAAAGCCCCCCGTAGACGACATGTTTTTTGCGTCTGACTTGTCAAATTTCCCAGTGTAAACCATGTACATGTCGTGTGGTACCTTTAAAACTTTGCTTCTGTAAAAGTCAGACGCAAAGTCTTCTGACAAAATTTCAATTAGAGCGTGTTCTATTTGCTTCTGACAAAGCTTCTGACATCAGATGTTTATGTTATACAAAATATGTCGTCAAAAATCTATGCCGCGAGGAAACATTTAGCGGCGTTCCGCTATTGACGGAAGCATTAACCGGCTGAAGTTGATATAATACAACACCTATATATTTGTTTTTTTAAACTATTAAATAACAATCATGTACATGCAATAAAATTGCGTTGCATTTTTATATCCTAACATGATTCTTCGAATTTAAAGAAAAATTATTTAAAATGACTGAACTTCTTACGGCGTAAAGAAACACTTTTGTGCCGGCAACACTCCATTTTGAAACGGAGGCCGACATAGGTTTGTGCAAAAGCTGTGCGAAATATTTACAAAGTTAATAGAAAAGACATACTATAATTTCATTTATTTATTTTTAAGAAATGGAGAAAGATTTAATAGAGATACGTTTTTAATATTATCTGTACATATGTATATGAAATATACATTCTGTATTAATTTTAAAACCACTTTTCACAAAATATTTAATAAAATTGGAGCACAGATCAGCTGTTGGAAACAAACACAGACAATGTCAGACGTATTTGTACATCCACGTTTGTGACCAAATATTATAAACCGTCTGTAAAACAACAATTTTGACAGACATGCAGAATTACATCTGAGTTGAAAAGTTGAAATGTCAGACGTAAAAAACATGTCGTGTACGACCTGCTTAAACAAACAAAATGTTTGAATACAATCACTGTCATACATACATACTAAAGTCCTGCACAAGACCATTTATAAGAACTTTCAAGACATAAGGGATTTTTCAAATGCTTTACTACAGCGAAGTCTTCTAAAACAAACGCTAAGCAACACTGTTTGCAAGAATTTATTTCAGTTATTGCAAGTATAGGAGTAAAAAAGAAAATACTTCGTGACTGAAAAATTTGTGATGCTTGCTTCTTTCTACGCATGGGCGCGTATACAAGCGTCATGCATGTAGATACACACAAACGTTATGTGTATGCTCTTTTATTTTTCTGCTCACAAACAAACGTTCACATGCATTTACATTAGTTGTGTGTAGTCTTGTGTAGTTCATGAACGAACTAGTTCAAATGAACGATTCAGTACTTTGAATTATGTGAACTAGTTCAATTGTTTTACGATCACTAGTTCAATTTTTGATCTAGTTCAATTTTTGAACTAAGAACTAAGACACAAAATGAACTAACACATTGGATATGAACTAAATGTTTTCAACGTTTTGCTTTACTTTTTTACTGTTTGTGTGCTTTGCTTCTATACTCATCCATATGTATGTATGTATGCATGTATATTTAGTTCTTTTTATCGATGGCTACTACCACAAATGCAATAAACAAGAAAACACAAGTAAACACTTAAAAATATTTTAAATTTTAAAATATTTAAAGGTTTTCACACTAAATATGTTTTATAAACTCATTATAAAACAAATTTATTATTAATTAATTAGTTTTCGTAGTTTTTTAATCACAGAGTCTGTGTTTTAAATTTTTCCAAAGACCACACAAACATACATATGCATGTAGAATTGTAGATGTAAAATCATTGAACTAAAAAGACCTAACTAATTCATTGAACTAAAAAGACCGATTGAACTAAATGAACGAACTAGTTCATTTATAAATAATGAACTAAAATGACCGGTCACTGAAATGAACTAAATGGCACAAGTCTAGTTGTGTGCGCTTGCTTAAAAAAAAACGTCCCTTAAACACATAATAGCTTACCATCTACATCTTACACACACACTCAAACGTACAATATGGAAAATAACAAGAAGTCTTCACGACATTGCTTGTTAGTACTCATATACACGCACACAAATGCATCTATCGTGCATTGCTTATAATACGACAGCATTTATTATTGCTTTAGATATTGCAGCCACGAGAATACATTTAACCCTGGAATACTAACGCTATTTAATACTACGTTAATACTAACGCCACGTAAATTTTACGTACTGTAGAATTTTTCCTAAAGCACTTTAAGTAATTCGAGTTTTTTATGGAAATAGTTTTATATTATTACTTGTTGTTATTTATATAACAGAAATAAACTTATAATTTATTATAAAGCAATCAAAAACAATTTTAAAAGCGAAATAAAAATTCATGTTTGGGATCAAGTCAAAGCTGAAATAAAATAAATTTTAATATGTTAGTTCATATACATACATATGTATATCATCAGTCCTGCTGGCTAATACAGTTTTTGTATACTTTTATTTGATGCCACGCTTTTAGAGCCTTCGTTGCAAAATTCAAAGTTATTCCAAAAGTAGTCATTCTGGCCTAAAATTACGTTTTTTCTGATTCTGTATTAGCTGCAGTAATTCCTTCTTTGAGCCTTGTTTTTTACATCTTATTTTTTTCAATATGAACTTTTCGGTTATGCTTCTTTCTGCCAATTCTTTTTCGATGTTATTTTCATCTTTTGCACCACTTCTTAACAGCGTAACTATCGCTGCTATCAAAATCCTCCTCCTCCTCCTTATGACTAGCGTCATCAATGTTGTTGAAGTCGCTGAAGCAGCGATGCCAATTTAGCGCCTTTCGCGCTAGTTTTAGCGCGTTTTAACTACGCCAAACGCGCTTTTTTTCGTCTTAGCGCGTTTAATAAAAAAAGCGCTAAATTAGCGCGATTTGATTTAAGTCAAAAATATCATTTCAGTTCAAAATCTTTTTACTTTTTTGTGTAAATTTAACATTTGTCTAATATCAAAAATATAACTTTTTGTTTAAATTCGTTAATGATTCAGATGTTGCAAATAAAATTCCCTTGACTGTTAGGTTAGGTTAGCAGGCTGCTAGTGAAGAATGAAAATTTAAAGGGTCTACCTCACTTGGGTCCAATACGATGATCCCTTTGTGCTGCCTGTAAGTTGAAAGTGTAAGAATAAGGGGGAGACCAGTAGTATAGGGAGGATATAGATGGAGGATTTCTGTAGAATAAGAGTGAGTAAAGGAGAGAAGAAGTGGGACAGGAGAGGGTCTAGTTAGGTTTCTAAGTCCAATTTCCGATAGCTCGGACAAGCTATTGCAGGATATTCTGCCATGGAAGTGCAGACGGATATCCTACAAAGCAGGGCATCATTGCAGCTTGACTGTCGATAGAATTTAAAACGCATTTTAATATTGTAAATGGGAAATATTTTTAAATTTCACAGTAAAAAATAAGTACTCGCACTCGTGACCCAAAAAATGTATATAACTTATTAAGCATCTATTCTTTTTGTACTTCAAAAAGCATTTGAATCGCAACACTATTCGACAATTTATATAAGTTGTTACAAAGTTTGACAAATAAAATTAAAATAAAAACTTAGAATATTTGGAAGGCGAGTCTGATTCTGTATTAAATGGTTTTAGTTATTTATGATATAATTTCGAGGAAGCAATATTGCAAAATCTGAAAAAGAGTTACTAAAAAAATGAATTGTATTCGTATTTACTAATACATACATCGACTTTTATTAAAATTTAATTTAGCGCGTAGGAAAACAGCGCGTTTTGACTATAAATTGTTGATAATGCTGTAACTTAGCGCTTTCTAGCGCGTTTTGAGAAGGGCTACAGCGCGTTTGGGTTATAAATAGTTGGCATCGCTGCGCTGAAGTTTAGTAATGCTGCAACATGTTTACAGTTCAGACCACGCTTGGAATTCAATGGGTTTTTACTTGCCTTTACAGTCACGACATGAAACAATTCTACAAATTTATACTAACGCCACGTATAATTTCCGTAAAAATATTATACTCTTAACACTAACACCACGTAAATTTTACGTATAGCCTTGTACTGATCATGTTTTTTTAACAGTTTAATGATTAAATATGATCTGTTTTTGGCTTGGCGTTTGTTCAAAAAGTTTCAATAAAAGCACTTGTAGAATTTGGTACTGTTAGGCTGCTTGATAATTTTGTAGCAACAATATTAAAAAAACTACACGTAAATTTTACGTGGGTTAGTATTCTAGGGTTAAAAAACAAGACGTATTTACATTTCAAGACTATTTACGCAGGTCTTTAATACATACATACGACATACTATTTAAACTTACGACTGATTGTCTTGTACTTTTATTTGTACTTCATTTGCCCAACTGGCCCAGATCTTATTCAAAATGGATTTTCCAAATTGGAACTCAGATTTTGTGCTCCTCGCTCGTGCTTGTTCTTATTCTAGTTCCTTGAACTAGAACACAGAATTTATTTGCCTAACTGGCAATCTGAAATCAATAATGAAATCATGTGTGTATTAATTCATGTTCCTCTTTCTAGACTAACCTTTAAAAAAAAAATTTTTTTTTCTTTCGTGCCAACATTTGCTTTTATTTCCCCCCATATTTACTTCGTCACCAATGTAACAGCTTGGATGCTACCAGATTAAGAAAATATATTTAAATGAACTATTTATATTCGACTTATTTATTTATTATTCAACGTAACAAAAAACACAACTTATTGCCTCAGAAAACTAAAATATAATAATCCATATCTGCGTTGCCAGATCAACTTGTTATTATCGTGGGCTGTCACTTTTGTGTGGGTTGCCACAGGCATACTACATTTTTCTCTTTTTAACAGCATGAAAATCATGCATGTGCGCATGTGTATTGGTCAGGAACAGAGAATAAGATAAACAAAACGAACTAAAGACCAAAAACGAACGAAGGGACAAAAACGAACGAACCAAAATAACAAAAGGGAACAACTAGACTGAACCAGTTCACATCGTTCACTAATTGATATAGTTTAATTGAACTGGTTCGTTCTTTAAAAGCATAACTCCAGTGTTCACTGAGGTTAATATCTTGTCACTGTGGACACGTTTTTATTATTTTAGCGCAATGTATATGTACATATAAGCCAAATCCTTGCATTAATAGCGCAATGCTTGGGATAATTGTCTTTATAAATTTGAAATCTATGCGACAGTCCCAATTTTTCGACGCTTATCCGCAAATTTTCTTTCAGCTGGTCAATATAACGTCGATTATCCATTATACTGGTGGAAGGCTTCAACTTTTGCACCAACAGTCAAAAATTCAAGCTGAAACTCTTAGCGCTATAAAGATTCATACTGAAACAGCTAATAGTATGTTCACACGGACAGCAATTATCGAGGTTCGCTCTCCCATTCACGGTTCGCGGTCGAATCTTGATTGAATCAACATGCTTCGCCATACAAATTTTTGAGAGCGAACCAACTTGGTTCATTTTGAACCTAGCTGCGAACCATGAAGAAATTGCTATCGCTAGTTTTGATAACAAATTATCGCTAATTTATCTGAACTAGCTATCAAAACAAAATGAGTACATACATACACATACACATTTTTAAACAAAAAAACACACAAAAAATGATTGCGAGTATGAATTAATAATATTATAACACATTTTATTAATTATTTTTGCTTAATTTGTTTATCTACTGTAAAAAAGCAAATAACACACGTATATATGTATGCATGTATGTATATACATGAAAACAGTGATGCCAACTTTTGATACTCAAAGCGCGTAAAATTTTTTTGAAAAAGCGCTAAATTGAAAAAATATACATTTAGCGCAAAATAAAGTAAAATTTTTTGAATAAGCGCGAAAAGGAACTAGTTTTAAAATGTTTCTGTTTTAAATCAAAACATCAAAAAATTTTGTTAAGTAATTTATTAAAAATTAATATGTACCTATCACAAGATCAACACATACATAAGTACATTAGCTCGAGATGTTACATTTCATATTTCATTTTAAATAAATAGTGTACCTACATATATACATAATAGAAGTATGTATGCATATGTATGTATCCATGTTTACATAAGTACATACATATAAAATTTCAATATTTTGCTCTTTCAAAAACATACATTATCCTGTTTTTAGGCTATACTGAATATCTTTCAAATCACAAAAAATTCGAAGAAATAGAAGATTATTATATATTATTCTTCTTGTTTAAATTGGTAAACTAACAAAATAAAATGAGTTAAAAGTTGATATTGTTAAATTAAAGGAAGACAAAGTTCACAAAGACTAAAATCTAGCCATATTGAACAAAAAGTAAAAAGGTGCTAAAGGGCTGAAACCAAATTCGATCGAAATAATTTCATTTCCGTAATTAGGTTCTGCAGAAAACAAAAAATGAAGAATTTGCTCGATGAATAATACTCGGAATTGTAATTTTCTCTATGTGAAAGTAAAAAAATTTGTTTGAAACAACTTTATTTCAACAAAGAAAAACTTTTTTCAACCATTTATTTAAAATATGTTTGTTTTATTTAATTTTTTTTACATATTTAAGATATTTTCTCAAGTCTTAAAGAAAAAATGCATCATCATAAAAACTGAAATATTCTATTCCTTCAAATAAAATTAAATAAAACCTTAACACATACACTACGTTTGGATATGAAAGTGGATCTGAAGCAATTTTTCGGCAAAATCTTGACCGCTCTGGGCATCCAAAATTACAGTTATTGCAATTGCAGACAATGAATGTATAATTTTTTTAATTTGGTTCACTTCAATAAAAAAAATTGATCCTTTGGTATTTTGTTGATCTTCTAATACGAGCAACAATGGGTTTTTTGTTGCCCAATATTGCCACATTTAAATTGAAAACAATTTTTTTCGGAATGAACACATCGATCGAAATCTGAAGAAGATAAAACAAAATCGATCGAAATGAAAATTCGTAATCAAAACAATTTCGATGGATTTCTGTGACAGGCCTGATAATTATAAAAATTGCTAGATTTTCGTGTTTTTTCCGCGTTTTGAGTGACTGAAAACGGATTAAATCCAGCACGAAAAGTTCTAAGTTGGCATCACTGCATCAAAAATATTTGTCAAAATGAACCACGAATGTGTCGTCTGAACACCAGGGTTCGCAATCGTGGTTCAGAGAGCGAACCAAGTGCTTCATGTTGCCGTCTAAACATAGCATAAGCTAATTGGGCCTAATATTTCAATGCAAATAAAAATCCATTTATTTACAGTTTTTCCCGACGTTTCGTAGATTTTTTGTCTACTTTTTCAAGGGATCGTAATTCATGGAATAATTAATTACATAGGTACATATACATATTTTACATATTGAATAACAATACTCAACATTAAAACATATATAAACAAATATAACATTTTTTAAACACAACTTAACTTAATATCACAGATCTGTTTCGTTTAAAGCTACTTTGTAGTTTGTGTTTATGTTTGCTGTATCTTCTTTTAGATTCATTGTTTTGTTTATTTTTTGCTGTATTCTTAATGTTTCAATAGTGTATCTTTTTCTTTCCATTTTTTCTATATCCAAAATTTTAACTCCTTCGAAGTCAGCTGAGTGTCCAGTTTGTAATACATGTTGTGCTAGTGCTGTTGTTTCTTTCTTTTTTACTATGTCCATTTTGTGTTCTCTCATTCTTGTATCTAAACTTCTCTTTGTTGTGCCAATGTATATTAGATCACAATTTTCGTCGTTTTTCCCTTTACATTGTATTTCGTATATGACATTGTTTTGTTTATTTTTCTCAACCCACGTTTTTGTTTTTGTGAATATTGAGTTTAAAGTTCTGTTTGGTTTATAAGCAAAACAAGCATTTGTTATTTTTATTGTTTTTCTTATGTTATTGTTGTCATATTATACACTGAAAAATTTTTTGTCTTCTTTTGGTAAGATTGAATATAATTTTCACAAAAAGATTTTGAACCTAGAAATATCACAAACTAACACTAACATTAAACTATGCAAAAGGAAGATTCATAACCTAAGCACAGGTATAAAATATATGACTTCAGCGATTGACTATACGACATTTATTAAAAAACAAACAGAAAGAATAACATACATAAGAGAAAATATAAGAAATACACAGAACAACAAATTAGATACACTGAAAAAATACAATTTGAGAAACATGGATTAGTTTATAATGAAGATTGGCTGGTTAACAACACTAATTGTACTGTACCTACGGAATGCAAATGGATATTGTCAATGGGGAAAAAGTTTGCGTTACCCATCAACAAAAGTAATTTTTCAACATTACATGTAATAGCCGACATGGAACAATATATACAGACTATAGAAGATAACATAGAAAAAGATGTTGCCAGAACAAGATTAGCCAATAAAATAAGCCATTTTAAGAGAAATATGGGAAGCTCAGAAAGGGAAAAATTTATACTTAAAGTTTTTAATGAAATTTTAGTTACACAGGCGGATAAAGGAAATAAAACGGTTATGATGTACAAAAAAGAATATAGTGACAAAATGGAAAAATTATTAAACGATAAGGAAACGTACAAAGTAATAAGATCAGATCCTACAGAAAAGTTAAAAAAAGACAATAATAACATAGTATCAGAGATGTATAAAAGTGGTTTTATAGATAAATGGCAAAAACGAAAATTAACTTCTCCAGCAGCAACAGCCCCAAGAATCTATGGACTACCCAAAATTCATAAAACAGACATTCCCCTTAGACCAATAGTATCTTCAGTGAAAGTTCCATGTTATGAACTATCGAAATACATAGGCAATATTCTAAAACAAACAATTTCAAAAGATTATAATTTAAAAAAATTCCACACAGCTAAAAAGCCAGCTTATAACCAAAACACTCGATGAAGGTGAAATATTAGTTTCTTTTGATATCATATCACTTTTTACCAATATTCCTGTTCACCTAGCTATTCAAAATATTATGAAAAAATGGACCACCATTCAAACACTGACAAGGCTACCCCGCTCGAAATTTCTTAAAATTTTACAATTTTGCCTCAAAGACAATAATTATTTTGTCTATAAAGACAAAATATACATATAATCAAATTTATGGAATGCCTATGGGAAATCCTCTCTCCCCCACCATAGCAGATATTGTACTTGACAACTTACTAGACGATGCACTTCATGAATTAAGGGAACATGGAATACACATTAAATATATTGCTAAATATGTAGATTACATATTAGCAATTATTAAAGAAAAAGACAAAAATACTATTTTATCAGTTTTAAATAAATACCATCCAAAAATCAAATTTACAATAGAAACGGAAACCGAAAACAAAATTTCATATCTAGATGTCATGCTACATAGATCGAAAAATAAAATAAGTTTTGACTGGTATGCAAAAGAAATGTCGTCTTGTAGAATAATGAATTTTTACACAACACAGCCTAAAAGTCAAATAATACACACCGCAAAAAGTTTTATAAAAAGAGTGCTTAGTATCAGCGACAGACAATTTCACAGCAAAAACATTAAAATTATACTCCAAATTTTAAAGAAAAACAGTTTTCCTATAAACTTGATAAACTTACTTATTGAAAGCATAAAACAACAACTTAAAAATAACTCACAACAAACCAATACCTTACCAAAAGAAGACAAAAAATTGTTCAGTGTATCATATGTCCCCAACCTTACCCTACGTCTCGACTAGCAATAAATATGTGGACATATATTGCAGCAGTTGTCAAAATTATATTATTGCTAGTGGAGACAGCTCATTGCAGGAACTTGCAATATATGTTGCAATAATTGTCAACGCATTTTCGTTAACAATTATTGCAAGCGTGAAACGTCAAACTCGGTGTTAATTTATGTTCGAATTTTCTGTATTACATTTGACATTTATGTAATATTAGTGAAATTGGGAAAATATACGTATGAATGTATAATAAAATAGGAAAATAGTCTCTTAAAAACGTGTGTAGGGAAATATATTGTATTATTATAAGTTAATACATATAAAAATTTGATCGATTAACCAGACCAGTACAAGTGAATTATATTTTTATTCTGCACATTTCTTGTTGACTTTTTCCATATTGTGGCTGCGATTTACCATAGCCTTAACATAAGTAAAGCAATCAGCAATATTGTTCTGTTATTATGCCGGCGTTATTGCTATATTGCCAACATTATTATTGCTAGTGGAGAAGGGGGGTTACTGACAACAATAACATAAGAAAAACAATAAAAATAACAAATGCTTGTTTTGCTTATAAACCAAACAGAACTTTAAACTCAATATTCACAAAAACAAAAACGCGGGTTGGGAAAAATAAACAAAACAATGTCATATACGAAATACAATGTAAAGGGAAAAACGACGAAAACTGTGATCTAATATACATTGGCACAACAAAGAGAAGTTTAGATACAAGAATGGGAGAACACAAAATGGACATAGTAAAAAAGAAAGAAACAACAGCACTAGCACAACATGTATTACAAACTGGACACTCAGCTGACTTCGAAGGAGTTAAAATTTTGGATATAGAAAAAATGGAAAGAAAAAGATACACTATTGAAACATTAAGAATACAGCAAAAAATAAACAAAACAATGAATCTAAAAGAAGATACAGCAAACATAAACACAAACTACAAAGTAGCTTTAAACGAAACAGATCTGTGATATTAAGTTAAGTTGTGGTTAAAAAATATTATATTTGTTTATATATGTTTTAATGTTGAGTATTGTTATTCAATATGTAAAATATGTATATGTACCTATATAATTAATTATTCCATGAATTGTAAGTTAAAATGACTCAAAGCAAAATTGTTTTTTATAATTGTTTTTATTATTTAAATAGACGATCCCTTGAAAAAGTAGACAAAAAATCTACGAAACGTCGGGAAAAACTGTAAATAAATGGATTTTTATTTGCATTGAAATATTAGGCCTAATTAGCTTAAAAGGAAATCAACTTATAGCATAAGGAATGTTCGAAAGCTGTAAAGGAATGCACAGATGCAATTAAAAGGCAATGGCTGAATCCATCAAATTAATGGCGAGAGCTGTGTGTGATGTTGTACAACATTTAACACAGGATACAATAATAGAAGATTTCTAAACGTTTATTTCTAAATGTTTATTATTTGTGGATATTCATTTTCTTTTCTTGCAAGATAATAGGTCATTTCATGCTATTTCATTATTTGTACATGTGTATACAGTTAAAGATTTTTTTTTAATAAAACTATATACATAATAATTTAAAATATTTTTAAAACTATCATAATAAAATCAAAATGTAGTAGAAAAGGAAAATATATTGCTAACCTCTTTAAACAAATAAGCCAAATGTAAACAACAATTAATTTTATTGAAATACAAATAAATACCAAAAAAAAAATATATAAAAAAATTTTTTTTTAATTACAAAAATCAAAATTTTATATGAATTTTATGTGTTATTTCCCATTGATGGTGTGCTTCCCCTTGTCCGGTAGACATTCGAAACGGGTTTCTTTTATGAACAACATACGCATTATAGACCTGCGTAAATATTCTTGAAATGTAAATATGACTTGTTTTTTAAATGTATTCTGGTGGCTGTATTATACTAAGCCAATAATAAGTGCTGTCGTATTCAGAGTAAGTAAATACGCGGAGCTGAGCCGCTCTTTTCAGCTCTTTTGGCACTTTTACGCAAAGAGCGGAGCGGATATGTTATTGCTCTTGCTCTGCGCCATTATGTTAACGCTGCTCATTACAGAAACAGAGCAAGAAAAGGAGTACCATGGTTGGCTCTTTTCTTGCTCCGCTCCTTTTGTTTACGCAATGTGTAAAAGAGCCAAAAAGAGCAAAAAATGCGCATTGCTCATTTACTGTGGTACAAAATACATATTTTCTTTGAAAAGATTCTGTTGCGTTGTAATGATTATTATGATAAAATAAGAAAATGTAAATGGACATTTTGTAAAAACCTTAATAATTTTTAGTTTTAATTGATGTAGTAGTAATGTAGTATTTATTTTATTAAGGTTTTTAAATTATCTGAAAAATCCACTGAATTCAAGTTCTTTAATTGGACCTTTTTTATACCCTTTACCAAAAAAATGGTAAAAGGGTATATATAGGTTTGTCATTCCGCTTGTAGTGTCCATAATATCAATAAGCGACCCATAAAGTATATATATTCTGGATCCTTATGCATAGGGAAGACGAATAAGCGATGTCCGTCTGTCCGTCTGTCTATATGTGAAATCGGTTTTCCGAAGCTCCCAGAAAAGCTCGAGACTTTGTTCTTGGACTGGTGTGTCAGAAATTTTCCAAAATAGATTGGTATTGAAATTCAGCAAAATCGAGCGGACGATTGCAGAGCTGGCAAACTTAACTTTATTTTGACATATAAAAGTAACTAGATAACACAAATTTTTTGTTTTTTTTTTGTTAAATAAACTTATTTTACACTTCAGTACGACTAAAATTGAGGGTACGTTCGTAAAAGCATTTGTAGTGCACGTCTGCAGCATCACGAACATCTAACGTTCAAAAATGCATAACTTGGCAGCACTGTAGAGTCAAACGTTTTTTAATGCATTTAATCGGCATACCTGCCGCAAATCTGTGCAAATGGCGCAGTAAATTTTTTTAATATGCAAGAAGTTGCAGTGGAACAATAAGTTGAATATATCTATGTATTTTGATGTTTAAATTACATATTTCGAATCTTACCAAAAAATGAGATTGATAAACTCGAAAATAACTTTGAAACACATAATCTTGGTAGTTTTTTATTATTTCAAAGGAGTTTTTTTATTTTAGTTGTATTCTTTTTAAGGCCAATGCTGTTCTCATAAGAAATTGTCGCTTTGATTTTCTTTTAAATTTTTTGCTTACTATAATTTAAAAGAAAATTGTCACTATTTTCTTAAATAAAATTACTTGCCAATTTTAAAATTTTTTGCAGTTTGTTCAACAATGTCAACTGGGCACAGATGTTGAGCAGTTGCAAAGCATGTGCAGCAGATAATCACGCATACGCAGTAAAACCTGGCAGAACTGCCGCATTGATGCATAAATTTGCAGCATTTACGAACGTAGCCTGATATTTTAAATTAAAGAAATTTTAAAAAAATTAAAAAGACGTTTCCAAGGTCGGAAAACTTTTTGCGTATGTAAAATTAACTAAGTATGTCTAAAACTATGTCTGTCACAAGGTATTTTCTCGAGAACCGTAAGAGTTACAGACCTGAAATTTGGACACAGTGTGTAGACCTTTGGCCGCTACAACAACAAATACATAAGAATTGGAAATTAAAAGGAGTTCCAAAACGAGGAATGAAAAATGTTAAAATCCCATGTAATATACATACAATTATATGTATATGCACTTGAAATTTGTAAGGTTAGTGTATTTTTATACAGACTACAACAATTAACACTAAAATTTTAAAAATTTTAATAGTCAGTTAATGTAATTTTGACTATGTAATTTTGATAACTTGCTGTATCTTGGAAACCGTAAGAGCAAACTTCTTGAAATTTTCAAAAACGGTAAAACAAAAAAATCCCAAAATTATAAAATCGCCAAACCAAAAAAAAAAATCGCCAAATTAAAAAATAGCGCCAAAACGAAAAAAAAGCACCAAATTAAAAAAAAGTTCTAAATCGAAAATAAATCGCGAAAAACCGGAAAAATTAAAAAAAATCGCTAAAATGAAAAAAATCTCCAAAATGAAAAAAAATCGCCAAAATGAAAAAAATCTCCAAAATGAAAAAATTGCCAAAACGAGAAAAAGCAATATAGGAAGCAATATAGTGCTTTCTTGATAAGAAAAGCTTCGAAAAATGCTTCTGAAAAGTACTAACCTAAGGCTCTCTAAGTGGACAAAAGTAAAAAAATTTAAACCAGTAAGATATCTTTATTAAAATAAGCTAATGAGGCCTATCGTACTTTATGTTAATAAAAACGCATAGTTATTATTACATATTTTCCCAACGTTTCGTGAATTTTTTGTTCACTTTCTCAAGGGATTCGTCTATTTTATTAAAAAAGAAAACAACAATATTTTAACACCATTTAATAATAATTAACAAAACATTTTTAAAATTTTACTTACACCTAATTCACACGTTGATTTTTCAATGATTTTTTAAAACACGATTTTTGTAGTTTGTAGGCGAACGGTATAGAAAAGCAAAGGGGGTAGAAAAAAAATCACATTTTCCGTTTTCCGAGTTTTTTTTTCAAATTTTCTTTACACATATTTTAATTGTTGGTATGTTGCTTTATTTTATTTTTTCATTCAATGAGACAACAGCTTTTTATAATAGATAACAGTGTTACCTGTAGGTTATTTTGTCGCTAATATAGGAGTATAGGGAATATCGGACAAATATTTTATTTTGGCCAAAACGTTTCTTTATTTATAAGTATTAATAATACTTTGACAAAACGTGGGTATTTTTTATTTTTTATTGCATTTTTTGTATATAAATAAAAAAAGAACTATAATTAAAATATATTTTTGCTCATAAACCGTTTCAAAATTTGTTTTTGCTCGAAATTACACAGACTTTTATCTAATGGCAGGCACCTCAGGAAATCGAATATGGGCATCAATTAAACAATGATTTAATAATTAAAGAAATTGCACTTACATCTATCTATCTTAAATCTTAATAAACTCCATTAATGGAGAAATCTCAAATGCAGCTTTATGTTAAATTTGTATTATATATAAGATAATTTCTGAAAATCTGTAGAGAAGTATGCATTAATTTCGAACGCAGAAGTAGTCACTTTAAATATTTTAATACACAAGAACTACATATGTATGTCAAAATCAGGACTTAAATGTTTTTAATTAATCTTTTTTTAAATTAAAATTAATGAAATTTGTAGATTTTCGTATGTGAAATTTTTTTTTTACCATGTAGGGGAAATGGATTTTTTAAAATCTACTGGCAACACTGATACCATTTTTTAAGGCAAAAAAAATCAAACCTAGAAACATGAAAAAAATCATCGTCTGAATGTACAAGGTTTTTGGAAGCAACTTTTAAAGAGAATTTAAAATAAAACAAGATTTTTAAATCCTCGTATGAATTGGGCCTTACAATATATGTTGATTTTTATATTTTCATTATGTAAAATATATATATGTATATATGTATACATATATGTATATATGGTTAACGAATTTGTTTTACAACACACACAAACTAAATAACTAATATCACAGCTAATACTTCTATGTTATTGCTAATTTATAATTTGCGCTTAAATTATCAGTGTCTTCTTTTATATTCATTGTTTTGTTGATTTTTTGTTGTATCCTTAAACTTTCTGTTATGTATCTCTTTCTTGTATTATTCACTTTGTCCAGTATTTTTATGTTGTCAAAATCGGGCTGATGTTTGGTTTTTATTATGTGTTGTGACAGGGCGGTACTTTCTTTGTTTCTGTTTATGTCAGTCTTATGTTCATTAACTCTTATCTCTAAATTTCTCTTCGTAGTACCAATATAAATAAGATCGCAGCTGTTGTTGTCGTTCCCTTTACATGGGATTTCGTAAACAACGTTGTTTTGTTGTAATTTGTGTATAGGTGTTTTAGTGTTGGAAAATATTGCACTAATTGTTTTGTTGGATTTATAAGCAAAGCTTATGTCATTTTTGTTTATTGCAGCTTTTATGTTTCTATTGTCCGTAAGGCCAGGAACAAATTGTACACTGTAAAAATATTTGTCTTCTCTATCAGTGTTGCCGTGTTTATTATTATTTGATGATTTGTATTCTATGATAAGGGATTTTATTAGTGATAAAGGAAAGCTGTTATTAGTTAATATTTTTGTTATTTTCTGTATATTTTGTGTGTGAAATTTTTTGTCACTTATGTCTAGCACCCTATGAATAAAGTTTTTGGCCGTATTTATGATTTGCGATTTCGGTTGCGTTGAGTTAAAATTAATGATTCTACCTGAAGATGTGTCCTTAGCATACCAATCGAGCACGATTTTATCATCTCCTCTATATAGTTTCGTGTCAAGGTAAGTTATTTTTCTGTCTTCTTCTATTTCAATAGTAAATTGTATTTTCGGGTGGTAACTGTTTAGTGTATTTAATATTTCATCCTTGTCTTTAATGTTAATTATGGCTAAAATGTCATCTACGTATTTTGCTACGTATTTGACATGAATGTTTTTGTTGGTCAATTCAGACAGTGCTACGTCAAGTAAGTTATCCAATACAATCACCCTTATTCCAATTGTCGACATCGACGTCACTTTAACACAATACCAAAAAAATTGGCGCTTGTGTACCCATTGTCGAAAACAACTGACTCCTGTTGGCAAGTTTATGCTATTTTCTGCACCTTAGGGAATGGAAATAGACTGTCAGTAGCACAAAATTATTCTCGATAAAGAGTAAACAAGCCCTAATTGTTTGGTATTGTGTTAAAGTGACGTTGACGTCGACAACTGGAATAAGGGTGAATGTCTGCAATAGTTGGAGAAAGTGGGTTTCCCATTGGCATACCGAAAATTTGGTTGTAAACTGTGTTCTCGTGGATGAAGTAATTGTTATCGTGTAAACAGAATTTCAAAGTATCTAGGAATTTAGAGCGAGGGATTTTTGTATTATTTTGTAGTAAAGACCATTTATCCATTATATTATTAATAGCGGTGTGAATAGGTATGTTTGTAAATAGAGATATGACATCAAAACTTACGAGAGAGTCATTCCGATCTAGTTGTATGGCCTCCAGTTGTGTTTTTAAATCTAGGGAGTTTTTTACGTTATATTTGTTGGAAATTATATTTTTGAGAACATTTCCTAGATATTTGCTCAAATGATAGCAAGGAACTTGAAATGATGAAATGTTGTTTTCTTTTTTAATAAAATAGACGAATCCCTTGAGAAAGTGAACAAAAAATTCACGAAACGTTGGGAAAATATGTAATAATAACTATGCGTTTTTATTAACATAAAGTACGATAGGCCTCATTAGCTTATTTTAATAAAGATATCTTCTTCACAAAAATTGACTTGGCCAAAAATATCAACAACATTACTGAATATCGGGTAGCTTGCCGAATTATAAAACAATATTTATTTAAATTGGAAGACTTCAACACCTTTTAATCTTATTGAGCATCATCACACACAAACATGAGAGGATTTTTTCAACATATAACACTTAAATATGATGGCGAAACATGCAGAACATTAAAAGAATATTGCAATGAAATTAAAAGATTGGTTCAAAAACAACAAAGAATAAAGTTTCTGCTATCGTGTAGGAGGTATGGTATAATACCTAATCACACAAAAAACACAACCACTTTGGTTAACAAACTTTTTGAATGCCGGGCATTAAAGGGACAATTGAGTAAAATTGAATATAATTTTCACAAAAAGATTTTGAATTTAGAAATTTCCCAAGCAAATGCAGATTTGATAGCCATCAGAAGAAAACTTCACCACTTAAAAACAGGGTTACAACAGTTCATAAAAATTGACGATTTTGATACTTTTACCAGATACCAAGCCGATAGAGCTAAACATATTACAGAAACTACAAAGAAAAAACAGATAAAAAAACTAGATGCACTTAAAGAAAAACTTTTTGTAAAACATGGACTATTTTTTAATGAACACTGGTTTGAAAACAAAACGGAGATAGAAATCCCTTGGGAGTGTAAATGGTTACTATCTTTAGGGAAAAAGTTTGCCTTGCCCATAAACAGAAAAAATTTTTCACCCCTCAAAATAATAGCGGATATTGAACAGTGTTTTCAGAAAATAGACAACAACAATATTGGAGAAAGACAAGTATATGGAACAACATTAGCAAATAGAGTATCACAGTTTAAAAGAAATATAAAAAACAATCAAAAAGAGAATCTCATATTAGCTGTATTTGAAAAAACAAAAAAATTTTTTAAAAGGCACAAAAACGTTATTATCACCCAATCGGATAAAGGCAATAAAACTGTGGTTATATACAAACAAGAATATGACAATAAAATGAGGAGCTTACTAGAGGACAAGAATACTTACCGCATAATGAGAACTGATCCCACAAACAAACTCATGAAAACAAATAATAATATCATCTCGGAGTTATGCAAAAAAGAATTCATAGAAAACAGTCTTAAGCGCACACTTACTTGTTCAGCGGCTACTGCACCTAGAATCTATGGATTGCCTAAAATTCATAAAGAAGGTATACCATTGCGACCTATAGTGTCATCATTTCAAGTTCCTTGCTATCATTTGAGCAAATATCTAGGAAATGTTCTCAAAAATATAATTTCCAACAAATATAACGTAAAAAACTCCCTAGATTTAAAAACACAACTGGAGGCCATACAACTAGATCGGAATGACTCTCTCGTAAGTTTTGATGTCATATCTCTATTTACAAACATACCTATTCACACCGCTATTAATAATATAATGGATAAATGGTCTTTACTACAAAATAATACAAAAATCCCTCGCTCTAAATTCCTAGATACTTTGAAATTCTGTTTACACCATAACAATTACTTCATCCACGAGAACACAGTTTACAACCAAATTTTCGGTATGCCAATGGGAAACCCACTTTCTCCACCTATTGCAGACATTGTATTGGATAACTTACTTGACGTAGCACTGTCTGAATTGACCAACAAAAACATTCATGTCAAATACGTAGCAAAATACGTAGATGACATTTTAGCCATAATTAACATTAAAGACAAGGATGAAATATTAAATACACTAAACAGTTACCACCCGAAAATACAATTTACTATTGAAATAGAAGAAGACAGAAAAATAACTTACCTTGACACGAAACTATATAGAGGAGATGATAAAATCGTGCTCGATTGGTATGCTAAGGACACATCTTCAGGTAGAATCATTAATTTTAACTCAACGCAACCGAAATCGCAAATCATAAATACGGCCAAAAACTTTATTCATAGGGTGCTAGACATAAGTGACAAAAAATTTCACACACAAAATATACAGAAAATAACAAAAATATTAACTAATAACAGCTTTCCTTTATCACTAATAAAATCCCTTATCATAGAATACAAATCATCAAATAATAATAAACACGGCAACACTGATAGAGAAGACAAATATTTTTACAGTGTACAATTTGTTCCTGGCCTTACGGACAATAGAAACATAAAAGCTGCAATAAACAAAAATGACATAAGCTTTGCTTATAAATCCAACAAAACAATTAGTGCAATATTTTCCAACACTAAAACACCTATACACAAATTACAACAAAACAACGTTGTTTACGAAATCCCATGTAAAGGGAACGACAACAACAGCTGCGATCTTATTTATATTGGTACTACGAAGAGAAATTTAGAGATAAGAGTTAATGAACATAAGACTGACATAAACAGAAACAAAGAAAGTACCGCCCTGTCACAACACATAATAAAAACCAAACATCAGCCCGATTTTGACAACATAAAAATACTGGACAAAGTGAATAATACAAGAAAGAGATACATAACAGAAAGTTTAAGGATACAACAAAAAATCAACAAAACAATGAATATAAAAGAAGACACTGATAATTTAAGCGCAAATTATAAATTAGCAATAACATAGAAGTATTAGCTGTGATATTAGTTATTTAGTTTGTGTGTGTTGTAAAACAAATTCGTTAACCATATATACATATATGTATACATATATACATATATATATTTTACATAATGAAAATATAAAAATCAACATATATTGTAAGTAAAATTTTAAAAATGTTTTGTTAATTATTATTAAATGGTGTTAAAATATTGTTGTTTTCTTTTTTAATAAAATAGACGAATCCCTTGAGAAAGTGAACAAAAAATTCACGAAACGTTGGGAAAATATGTAATAATAACTATGCGTTTTTATTAACATAAAGTACGATAGGCCTCATTAGCTTATTTTAATAAAGATATCTTCTTCACAAAAATTGACTTGGCCAAAAATATCAACAACATAAACCAGTAAAGTTACATCTGAGTACACAAAAACTATACATTGTTACTTCTGTGAAACGAATTAGTAAGGCAAAAAATTAATCACCCTTATCGTGGTTGGCGTTTACTTGGCGAAAATTAGGCGTTTTTATGAAATGGTATTGTGGTTGGCAAAAACACCAGTAAATGCGACACTTTTATGAAATCTATTACAAACAAGTCGATTAAATAGTACCGCGTTTGGCGTTTTTGCCTGTCAAAAGTGGCGTAAACAGTCATTAAGATTTTTGTTACCGCCATTACAGAAAAAATTAACAAAATCAAAAATTATTTGCATATTTTGTTAATTTTGTCGTTGATAACATACATTTTAGTATAAAAATAACTTTAGTTTAAATAAAATAAACGTGGAACAAGAATGGAACGAAATTGCTGATGATTTAAATAGTATTGGACCTCAATTCCGCAATGATGAGAGTTGAATGAAAGTTTGGGAAATTCATCTCGGGCAAAGCTCATGGCTTCAATACATCCGTGAAACGCATCACTCACCAAGAACTGACAAATATTTACCAAAATATCATATACAGCACTTTTTTTGGTAACTGCCTTCGACAAGTATCCTCATTGTTGCTGTTAATTTCAAAAATTTTGACAGACCAGTTCTTCTTTGGGGTTTTTAATTTGCATGATATTTTTTTAATACATAATTAAAACCATTCTTATTTAATCTAATATAAGTAATGAATTTGGGAAAAAGTATTTGTGTATGTACTAAATTAAAAAAAAAAACAAATGTAAACTTACTTTCTGTTTGATAGAAAAAATATGTACATATGTATGTATATTGTTTTCTTAAAAGATTAAATTATTTTGTATCACACATTTCTTCGTCTTTAGAGGATGAATTAAAGCCCACACTTAATATTATTAATTACAAAAACGAACTATTTTCAAAAATTAACACATAACACTAGTTTACACTGAAAATGTACACTTGACGAGAAGTGATTTTACTTATGTATTTTCTTCCGCTGAATTCGAAAATCAATGTTAAATTTTTTTATGGATAAGTTTTTGAGATATTGTGATTTTTTTCAGTTTTTCGACCTTTTTTCACTTGACCCATCATATCTCGAGCTAGAACTGTCTGATCATTTTTAATAAATTTGGCTCGTTTTATTTATAACACATGAATGTATCACAATTAGTAATAAAATATAAAATTTTCTTCAGTTTAAAATTTTAATGAGTCTTTTAAGAAACAAACGATTTTCTAAATTTTTTTGAAAAATTAATTTTTTTGTATAAAACTTTTTGAATATCTCTGAAACTATAAGGCTGTTAAAAAATTCATGAAGACGTAATTTATAGGTCAATTTGTTTCCTAGCCTTCTGTGTAATTTTTTATTGAATCGAAGAACTGGTTCTCGATTTAATGCCAATTATGTTTTATAACGGAAAGTCTCGAGATACAGAGTCAATTCAAAAAAACTAATTTACAGGGTTTGATACACAGTACTTAGTATATACAAATTTACTATGAAACCTTTGACTTTACATAATAAATTTCATTTTGTTAACCTGTGTTATTTGTTATTTTTATGTATTTTTACTTTGGATTTATTCAATCCATTGCTTATAACTTTGTAATTTTTCGGTCGATTTTCTTCTGGTTGGTCTAGTTCTTACGTAAAAGTATTATCTTTACGAATATGAACAGAAACCAGACGTTATTATTATTTGTCATCTTAATACCATTCATTTGAATACCAAGAACGACCCAATCAGACAGTTCTAGCTCGAGATATGATGGGTCAAGTGAAAAAAGGTCGAAAAACTGAAAAAATTACAATATCTGTTGAAGAATGAGAATGAACTCCCTCAATATATAACTTGTTTGTATTTATTTATAAATTCAATCTATATAGTTTGTAAATTTTAATCGTAAAATTTATTGATAAGAAAAATTGTTTTTTTTTTATTCCATAATTTTCAATAAAACTTATATCACCTTTTAGCAGGTTATGGGCCTTGTCACCATATATAGTGAATAATTTTGAGTTTGTTTGTGAAAGTGAATTCAAGATATATATAACACAATTCAAAAATGTCACACAACCATCAAATTGAGAAGCTTCGCGGAAGCGAAAACTATGAAGATTGGAAATTTGCTGTTGAGGCTTATTTTCAAATGAATGGTCTGTGGAATGCTATCATGGGTACTGAGCTAGTGGCGGACAAAAAGTCTCAAGCAAAAGCGAATTGATCCTTTTGGTGGATAAAACTATTTATCCCCATATTCGTAATTGCAGTACCGCGCAAGAAATCTGGGATATTCTAAAAACAATTCTCGAAGATAGTGGACTGGTAAGAAGAGTAAGATTAATACAAAAATTTTGTTCAACAAAATTACAAAATTGTGCAAATGTGGAAGAATACGTAAATGAAATCCTAACAACAGCTCATAAGCTAAGAGCAGCTGGTCTTAATGTCGATGAAGAATGGGTAGGTTCCATGTTATTGGCAGGCTTACCAGAAGAGTACAATCCAATGATAATGGGGATTCAAAGTTCCGGAATCAATATAACGGGTGACGCTATAAAATTAAAATTGTTACAGGACGTTAAAAAGGAATCATCAGATGTTGATGTAGCATTAGCTGGTCAAAATAAATTTTTCAAGAATAGAGGACCTAAATGTTACAATTGTAATCAGTATGGACACATTGCTACAAAATGTCCTAAAAAACCCAAGAAAATTAAATACAAGAAAATGTGAATGCAATGCTTGGATGTTTCTCTGCACGAGATCTGAATAAGAGTGAATGGTTCTTTGACTCTGGAGCAACGGCACACATGTGCTCAAATTCACAATTTTATAGCAATTTCGAAAAAAAGAATGCTGAAGTCACAATTGCTAACAACGAAACAATGCAAGTGAAGGGTGAAGGTGAGGTTAATATGATTACGATGGATGAAAATTCTAAAGAACATATTTCTTTCCGAGATGTACTTTATATTCCCAATATGTATGTAAACCTATTATCAGTTTCAAAAATCGTTCAAAGCGGTTTTAAAGTCATATTCAATAATAAAGGCTGTAAGGTTTTAAACAACAAGGGGCATACTATATCTTCTGGTGACTTAGTTAACGGAATGTTTAAATTGAATATAACGGGCAACAAAGATCTTATTTCGGAAGTGAAAAATTTAAAATACAGTTTATGGCATAAGCGGATTGGTCATGCAAACAATGAAATTTTGAAGAATATGAATTCTGGTGCAGTTACTGGTGTTAAGTGTGAAGTGAACGATCAAAACTGCATTACTTGCTTAAAAGGTAAGCTTTCAAAATCTCCGTTCAAAGTCTCAGGCACACGAGCGACGGAATCAGTAAGTCTAATACATTCAGATCTTTGTGGACCCATGGAAGTACCGTCGATAAATGGTTCAAACTATATGATTACTTTCATTGACGATTTTAGCAGAAAAGTATTTGTTTATTTCATTAAAAAGAAATCTGAAGTAACAGATAAGTTTATAGAATTCAAACAGTTAATCGAAAATCAAACAGGAAAACAAATCAGGAATCAGGGATTCCTGGAATAAGGGTGAATATTCAAGTTCAAGATGAAATACCGAAAACAATGAAGCAAGCCTTAGAAAGTAGCAATAAAGAACAATGGCAACAGGCAATAAATTATGAACTGAATGCTTTAAAACAAAATGGAACGTGGGAAATTGTAAAACTACCAAAAGGCAAGAAACCTATTAATAGTAAATGGTGTTTTAAAATCAAGAAGAACTCTGAAGGTGATGTAGAACGTTATAAAGCAAGACTTGTTGTGAAAGGATATTCTCAACGCTATGGAATCGACTACGAGGAAACGTTTGCTCCTGTGGTTCGATATTCATCAGATCGTCTACTTTTAAGTTTGGCGGTGCAACATAATTTGGACATCGATCAAATGGACGTAGTAACAGCTTTTCTCCAAAGTGAAATAAATGAAGAAATATATATGAAGATCCCTGAAGGTTGCGATGAAAGAAAGAATATGGTATGCAAATTAAAGAAATCCTTGTACGGGCTTAAGCAAGCAAGCAGAGTGTGGAACCAAAAGCTGGACCAAACATTAAAAAATATGGGTCTTCTACAATCTAAAACGGAACCTTGTATTTATTACAAGCTATGTAATGATGAAATAACCTATGTTGCAATTTACGTGGATGATATTTTGATATTTACCAACAATATAGAAAGTAAATTAAATATAAAGAAAAGTCTTGCAAAGAATTTTGAAATGAAAGACATCGGAGAAGCTAATCACATCTTAGGAATGAGAATCACCAGAGATCGAGTAAATGGAAAACTATGGGTTGATCAAAAGCAGTACATAACTGAAATTTTGGAAAAATTCAACATGGCTGATTGCAAATCAATATCAACTCCACAAGATGTCAATCAAAAGCTTTCCAAAGAATCGTGTCCGCAAAGTAAGGAAGAAAGTTACGAAATGAAAAAATATACCTTACCAAGAAGCAATTGGGAGTATTATGTATGCAGCACAAGTTAGTCGTCCAGATATATCATTTGCAGTGGGGGCTTTAGCAAGATTTAATAATAATCCTGGGAAGGTCCACTGGCAAGCGGTAAAGCGTGTTATGAGGTACCTAAAAGGTACTATAGACTATAAGATCCAATTTTCAAAATATGAAAAAGAATACATTGAAGGATTCTCAGACGCCGATTGGGCAGGTGATTTAGATGATAGGAAATCAGCTTCTGGATATGTATTTAAATTTCAAGGAGGTTGTATTTCTTGGAATTCTAAGAAACAACAAACATCAGCATTATCAACAACGGAAGCGGAATATATGGCATTAGCAGCAGCAGGTCAAGAGGCGTTGTGGTTACAATATTTGTTTAATGAACTCGGAAGACCGTCATCTATCATTCTTAAATGTGATAACAAAAGTTCCATAAATTTGTCTCATAATAATAGCTATCACGCCCGTTCAAAACACTTAGACATCAGACATCACTTTATAAGAGGTCTAGTAAACGATAAAAAGATTATTATAGAATATTTAAATACCGAAGATATGGCGGCAGATGTTTTAACGAAATCCCTAACAAATTTGAAGCATTTACATTGTTGCAAGATATTGAACATTGGCAGTCATTCTAGTGGGGGTGTTGAAGAATGAGAATGAACTCCCTCAATTTATTTATAAATTCAATCTATATAGTTTGTAAATTTTAATCGTAAAATTTATTGATAAAGAAATTGTTTTTTTTATTCCATAATTTTCAATAAAACTTATATCACCTTTTAACAATATCTCAAAAACTGGTCCATAAAAAAAATTTATCCTTGATTTTCGAATTCAGCGGAAAAAATACATAAGGAATTTCATATCTCATCATATGTACATGAAAAAAATTTTATTTTGTAAACTAGTTTTTTTTTTAATATATGATTTTTTATTTATTGTATCTTCATATATGAACTAACAATAAGTATTCAAATCTTAAATATAAAAATATAATTAGGCCCGACCAGTGTCGGACATAAGCTTAGTAATAGTTATATATAATACATAAGTAGTGATAATCAAAAGGAAAAAATATAAAAAATAAAAGTATTTTCAGGAAGTCCCATCTGGAGTGCTGTGAATAAGAGCCCTTGTGTCCCTCTTTTTTAGGCGGATGTGTCCAGTACAGTTCAAAATATTACGGGCAAGCGGATTAGGATGTGACTCGAGTTTTGTTAAATATTTGCCAGCGTTTTTTGCAATTTTGTAAACTAGTGTAATTAATTTATTTATGGTTATGAATAGGGTTTTTAATTTCCCGACTTTTTCTAGCTCCCGCGAATCGGTATTTTTTTTAAGTCACTCCCGGGATTTCCCGGGTATACGGGAAATATCATAAAACAAAACTAAATTAAAAATTTTCTTAGCACATAAGTTGTACATGAACACATTATTTTATTTTCAAATAAAAATCTAAATATTGTTAGTTAAGATTTTATTTAAACGATATAACATTTTCAAAGTTAATAAAATTTTTTCATTGTTGAAAAAAATCTTATGTTAAAAAAATTAAATGTTAAGAGATATTGTTATTAAAGTCGATTTTATATACATATATTAGGCCTTATTTATAAAAATTCTTAAGGCTTTATGTATACTTAGCAAGAACAATTTTGTTTGAAAATCTGTTTTATAAACCCTATATTAAGCATTAAAAAATTTTATAAATAAGGCCGATTGTATTTAGAATAGTCTATATTTTAAACTAACTACATAACTAACTAATTAAACTTTAAAATATTTGCAAGTATTTATGTGCATTAATAAATAAAATAAAAATTTATGAGCGATTCTTTAATTTTTTGATCATGAATAATCAACCCAAAATAATTTAAGAAATATTAACTTTGTGAGTTTTAATAAAATGGTATTTTAAAACAATAAGCCCGTTAATAGCATTATCCGAAAGCCGGTTCCTAAGTTTGTTGACGAAATTTCCAGAAATTCGCTTTCGATAGATATAGGACTTATTGTCAATAGAGCTTCAAATAAAATATCCAAATTTGCTGTTCTAGTACCAGTTGCTTCAAACGTTGAAAAATTTCTTTTTATAATATCTGATCTTATCAATACCTTTCCTTTTTTGCCGTCTTTCATAGCAGACTCAATAGCCAGATACATGTTCAGCATCATCCTGAAATAATCTGTCATATAAATTTTCAGCAAAAAGTAAAGTTATTGGCTTCGAAGCTTTTTTAAAAATACCGTTGTCGCATTCCGCACTGTCAAACAAATTAGGATTCTTTAGATATTTTAATAATGTTATTATTTCAATATTTCTGCGTTCACAAATTCGTTTCTCAAGTGCGCTTATCAATTTTTTTTTTGCCATATACTAGTAACTACTTGCTTTAATTTTATTAAAAAGAACTAGTAGAATTGCATCTGCTGTTTATAAATTTGTGTCTCGCCGACCTAAAGCTTCAACTGCAATTTTTACCGGATGTAACACATTGTACAGAGACTCTAGGATAGTAACATGATCAGCTTTCCACATATGGGCAATTAAAGTTTTTTTAATTTAATTTTTAATTGCTAAAAACGATTCGATCATTGTTATTATTGAGTTCCATCTAGTCCTAACATCGAGACATAGTTGAAACTCCTTTCCTAACTCAGATTTTACGTATTCCTGTAGAGTATAATTTTTGAATGTGCTTCTTTTAATAGTTTTTTATAATTTGTCTAGTATTGTTTAAAACATTGTCATATTCTTCGCTGATATTATAAGTAAGTGTTTCTTCTAATTCGTCGAAATTATCGGAGTTACATTCACTGGAACTTGTTTGATTATTAAGGCGTTTCCCAGTAAAAAAAATTGGAAGTCATTCTAAAGAAAGTACATTTTCATTGCTTCCAAAAAATCGATATTTTTAATTTGCCGATAGTTAGCAGAAAACCAAGTAGAAGTTTATTTTAGTCATACAAAACCTTGTAATTCCTCTCTAGTTTTAGAAATTACTCACAAGAATTTTTAAAAAAATTATTTTTTTGAAGAAACTTATGAACTAATTTTGGTCTAAAATTTTAAAGTTATTTGCTTAAATTTACATTAAATTACTGTTTCGCGTTTAAATTCCTTTAAAAAGAAACTAATTGTTAAAATAGCTAACTATTAGCAATTTTTCCTAGATTTTTTTTTTAATACATATTTTTATTTATTGTATCTTCAAATATGAACTAACAATAAGTATTCAAATCTTAAATCTAAAATATAATTATTAGGCCCGACCACTGTCGGACATAAATTTAGAGATAGTTATAAATAATACATAAGTAGTGATAATCAAAAGGAAGAAAAAATAAAATAAAATAAAAAGTATTTTCAAGCAGTCCCATCTGGAGTGTTGAGTATAAGAGCACTTGTATCCCTCTTTTTTAGGCGGACGTGTCCAGTAAAGTTCAAAATATTACGAGCAAGCGGATTAGGATGTGACTCGAGTTTTGTTAAATATTTGCCTGCATATTTTGCAAATTCTTCAACCACTAGTGGCATGTCTAAATCACGATGTATATTTGAGTTTTTTATATACCATGGAGCCGATGTTATTAATCGCAAAATTTTATTTACCTTCGTTGGATTCTCTCGACATTGGAAGCTGAAGCAGTGCCCCATAGTTGAATTCCGTAGCACCATATGGGTTTCAAAATAGACTTGTATATCAAAAGTTTGCAATCTAGACTGAGGGTTGAATTTCTACCAATCAGCCAATGTACCTGAGTTAATTTTAGTTTCATTTGGGTTAACTTAGAGTCAATATGGTGTTTCCAAGTAAGCCGTCGATCAAGGTGTATTCCAAGATATTTCACATGAGTATGTTGAGGGACAACTTGATTGTTAATCCGAATGGGTGAACAAGTATCTCTTCGTAATGTATATGTTACTTGAACACACTTTTTTTTATTTATTTATTTATTTATTTATCTATTTCATCTACAGAATAATATTCTTACAGATTACTTGAAAATTAATTATAATATTTAAATAACCAAAGTTTGAAAATATTAAAGCTAACATTAAAATTTAAATAAGGGGTTAAACTATTACACAAATGTAAGCATCTTGCAATAGGCTCATTTTTTGCATAATTTGATCTAGAAAAATTTTCTTCGAACATGCGATTACATCTTAAGTCCCTTGGAGGGCAATACAAAATAAAATAATTTTTAATTTCAAGGCAATCAATATTGTCAGATAAAACATTATAGGCAAATAACAGAGAGGAACAAGACCTACGATCTTCTAGGGATTGAATACCCAATAACTTTCTTCTTACATCATAAGGTGGAAGCTCATATGGCCAAATTAACTTTAAAGCAGTCTTAGTAAAAATTTTCTGAATACGCTCAATGCGATTAGACGGGCCCAAATGATAAGGATTCCAAACAATAGAACAATATTCTAATATACTTCGAACTAAAGAAATATATAAAGATTTAAGGGTATATACATCTTTGAAATCTTGAGAATTTCTTCTAATGAAACCAAGCATACAATAAGCTTTTGAAATAATGTAATCAATATGGTCAGAAAATTTTGTTCGTTTACCTTAATTCTCCATAAGTTTAACCATAGTTCCAGCTGGGTAATGTGTTCTTGAAGATATCGGGATGCTTCGTAAGGATTTTCATGCATACTAAGGCAGGCTGTATCATCAGCAAATGTGGAAGTGTGGATATTGCTGCTCAGAGGCATATCACAAGTATAAATCAAATACAAAACTGGCCCCAGTATACTCCCCTGTGGCACACCGGATGAGATAGTTTCAGGCATGCTCATAAAGTCTCCTTCCACAACAGTGAATTTGCGTGCAGTAATGTAACTTTCCAAAAGACTTACAACGTTTATTGGCAGGTATGTTTTTAATTTTAAAATTAGGCCTTCATGCCACACTTTATCAAATGCTTGAGAAACGTCAATGAACAGCGCAGAGCAATACTTTTTTTCTTCAAAAGTTTTTCTTATAAATTGAACCAATCTATGAGTTTGTTCAATGGTGCTATGCTGACTTCTAAAACCAAATTTGTGGTCCGGTATGCACCCACTACTAACTAGAATTGGGGACAATTTTGTCATGAGCAGTTTTTCGAAAAGCTTTGACATTGTTGACAGTAAACTTATTGGCCTATATGACTCAGCCTTGGTAAGATCTTTGCCTGGCTTTGGAATCATTTTAACTTTGGCAAGTTTCCAGCTGTGTGGATAATACTCCAGTCGTAAAATGGCATTGAAAATAAATAACAGTATTCTAATTGCAATACGAGGCAACTTCATCAGCATCTGGTTACTAATTCCATCAAAACCCGGAGCTTTCTTCGGGTTGAGTTCAGCAATTACTTTTTGTACATCACGCGTCTTAAACTTTATTAGTTGAGGGGGTAGAGCGTCTACATTTGGCAAATCAATTACACCAGTACATGTGTTTGAGGTAAATACGTATTTCAAATGGTCAGCAAATATGTTACCTTTTTCAGTATCGCTTCTTGCCCAACCTCCGGTAGATGTGCGCAGAGGTGGTTTAAACTCAACGGGTGTTTTAAGCTTTCTAGCAGCGCGCCATAAAGAGTAATTAGATGCTGGTGTGACATCAAGATTTTCCAGATAGTTTTTAAGAGATGCAGTTTTTTCATGTGCAAGCAGCTCTTGGAGTCGTTTACTGCACTCTTTAAATCTGATTTTAAGTTGTGGTGATCTGTGCTGTTGCCATTCCCTTCTAGCTCTTCTTTTTTCGCATACGGCACGTTCAATATCGGTAGAATAAATTTTATTAAACCCAGTCTGCGGATGGGAGGTAGTAGCATGTTTAGCAGCCTGCTTAATATTTTCGTTAAGGTTGGCAATGTTAGTTTCAATATCATCAGATGTTCTTAGCGTAATATTTTCCGTGCAATGACTACTAAGATATTTTTTAAATCCCAGCCAATTAACACGATTTATCAAATTCGCATATGGGTGAGGTAAGTCACTTCTCAATGGGCCACAAATTGTAACGATCGTGGGAGAGTGATCGGACGAAAGATCTAGAGAAGCTTCAATTTGTATTAAATCCCTAGAGATATTTTTCATAACGCCAAAATCTATTACATCCGGAATTTTACGTATGTTAGTAGGCCAATAAGTGGGCTCCCCACTCGAAATGACATCCAAGCCCATTTTGGAAATTGTATTGAACAACGCTCGACCTCTGGGTGTAATAAGACGCGAACCCCAGAACGTATGTTTAGCATTATAGTCGCCGGCTGCTATGAAACAAGGGCCCAGAGATTTGTAAAAATCCTCATATTGATTCTCAGTAATTGCGAATCTAGGAGGGGAGTAAATGGATGATATGACAAAATTAGTGCAAAAATTTTCGACACAAATATTCGTTGCTTGCAAATGTTCTTCACAAATGTTATCAATAATATAATGCTTGAGTCTTGACTTTATTAAAACCGCTGATCCACCGCATGCTCTTCCTCTCGGGTCCTTTGAATCATATAAGGTGTAGCCATACATTTTAAAAAGGCTTCTCGAAGTCAAATGAGTCTCAGAGACCAACATTATATCAATATTTTTTTCCGTGAGGAAGTGCTCAAGTTCATTTCTATGTTGGCGAATGCCGTTTGCGTTCCAAAAACATATTTTTAACGTGTTCATGGTTTGTTAACTAAAGCTTGAAGCAATGTATTCTGCATTCGCAGCATTTCTTGCATCATGCTAGTCATATTTGTTGTAAAATTATTTATAGTTTGCACCAGATTATCAATAGTAGCTTCAAGGCGATTGAAACTAAAGTTCGAGTTTGTATTTGTTGAAATATCTGGTGGTGAAACATTTTGTGTATGAGTAGAATTTGTTTTAGCAGCATCGGCATACGATACACGGGAACTAACTGGTTGGCTCACTTGCGCAATAGTGGCTGTTAAAGCGTTTGCTGATTGGGCTGTGGCCAATTTAGGCGTTTGCCTCATAGTCTGTTTGACGAAAGAGTACACAGGACAACCTCTGTAGATGAAAATATTATCATAGAACACAAAAAAGGACATTTTTCTTAAAATCGCTTCCAATTCGGTGACCAGGCAGCGAAAAAGAGAACTTCTTGCAATGACAACCCTATGTAAAAATCATTAGATCGGATCGAAATTTGCACTACTTCCAGATCGCAAACTCTACATTTTCATGACTTTTTTGGAGTGTCTTTTTTTACTGGGTTCTTATAAATAACGTCCAAAACTGCTAAATGGATTGCGTGATTTACACAAAAAATCCCACACACTGGGCTCTGATTCACAAATCTTTTCATTATGTTTGGTCCGTCCGAAATTGTTGCAACTATATGTGCTTTAAATTTTATGTTGTATTCATTCAGTTTTGATTCTACAATTTGTCTCAATTCAGAAACACCTCACTTTCCTCTGATATTCACAATTCCAAGGTTATATAACTTGTGCTGCGGTCCATACAAAGATATGTTTAAATATCGCTTGTTTTTCAAGCTGGTCCATTCATCAAACACCAAGCTAAATCTACCATTGGTTTTGATAATTTTAGCTACATCTGTCATCATAGTCTGCCTGACAGTTTCATAATAATCTAGTATAAATCTCATGACAATAGCTTCACATTTAGGAACCTTGAATCCCTTATGTGGTAAAGACTCCTGGATGAAAGAGCTACGTGTAATTGCTCTTATAGAGATTCCATCGAAAGCAGGGAGTTTCGCTAAGGTTTCACCCAAGCTTTTGTTGCTGACGAATTCTTTTATTAACATTTGTTTTTTTAGTTGAGGTTGGCCGTCATTTTCAGCGCTGGATTTATCATCATCCTTAGCTGCTATTGCGCTTATATTATGAATATTGGAGAGATGCTTAAGCAAACCACTGGTTGAGGAACCTTTATAAGCCAGCATTCTTGGGCATAAAACGCATTGAGCGTTAGATTTTGGTCGTTTTTTTAAATATTTCCATACGAGTGATCGCGGCTCCATTTTCTGTATGATAATAATAAAAATTAACTGCCCACAATCATAATTTACACACAGACTACTTACGACTTCAACTAATTTATTTTATCCAATATACGTAAACGTTTTTTCCTATTTTGTTCTTAAAACAAATAAACAGCTAAACAAATATTTATTTCTTTGACTCTTTTTTCCTTAATGTAGTAATGTATCCAGTAGTTTTTGCAATTCATCATATTTTGTGTAACAGCATACGGTTGCAATTTTTAGTAATTTTTAATTTTCGGGATTCCCGACGAAAAATCCCGGGAAACAACAAATGAGCAGAATTCCCGGAAAATTCGGTTCGGGATTTCCCGGGATAAAAACCCTAGTTATGAACCTTCTATGACAGGGGATATTTTGGCAATTGTCATAACAGGATGTTTCATAATCAAATAAAATAGAGCCATCTATTACAATATCACTCTTTTACAAAATAGTTTTATGCGAAAATTTTACACGATACCACTATAATAAAAAATCGACTACAAATACGCCAGTCGTCGAAATACGCCTACGCCAAACACGATAAGGGTGAATGGCTTTTTGGAAACTGAATGCATTGTTGGAAAAATTTGTTCAAAACCGATCAATTTTGGGTTGAAGTTTATAATTATAGAAATTCAACTAATGATAATCCGTTTCTAATACTGTCAATATTTGCTATAGAACTATTAACATTACCATGGTCAAATGTTAAAGTAGAAAAAACTTTTAGCGCTAATAACTATTTTAAAAGTAGGTTAGAAATACAATAATGATTTTTATACATCAAATTGTTTCATTCATATAAAATAAGGTCTAGAAAGAAAAGACTTATGTATGTTGTTCAGAATGTAACATACTGAACCATGTTCATGTAAAAATTAATTCAGATGAAACGAGAATCTAATTGTTTTATTAAAACATTTTTATGGCCAGAGGAAAAAGATGAAACGACATTTCCTGAAACGAGGATTATAATTCTCGTTGATCACTCTTTTGTTAAAATAATACACCATAATTTGAGTGTCTTGCCAAATGAACTTCAATTATTTTCCTACTCATATTCTACTTATAAGCAAAATCGAAATATAGCTCGATATAATTGAAATTATTACAAAAACCTGTGAAATGTAGTAAATTTAAAATTTTAGTTAACTTAAATTTCTAAATTATACTCATTCAATACATATATAATTAGCCATTTGGGCTTTCTCTGTATTGAAAATAAATAAATAAATATAAAAAAATAAAAAATATATTTATGTACATACAAATATACTTATTGCATTTAATGCTTTTTTATGAACGCACAGTGCTTTTTGCTCTGAAAAAGTTGACATCACTGTTCGTGTGGCATCTTTTTATGTATATTGACACATACACATACACATAAGCATACATACTTACATATATTCGACTCATTCAAAATCTTATTTTTGAAAGCATGATTCGCTCTCATAATTTTGTATGGCGAAACAAGTTGATTGGGTCATGATCAGGGTTGTCAGATTTTTTTCCGAGCTATTTCGCCAAATTGATTTTAAAAATCGCCAAAATTATTTTATGTGGTTTTTCTTAATATATATTTGATAATAAATTTGTTTTTATATAACACTTTTTTTAATATAAATTTTTAAAAAATAATCGTATAAAAATTCAGCAGAAAATCGCCAAAAGCAGAAATAAAATCGCCAAAATTTGTTTCATTTATTTTTATTAAATTGAAAACGCATTAGTATTTAATTAATATAAGAAAAATCATCAAAATCAAATTCGTTTAATCGGGTATGTTCTGTATTCCACACATTTTAATTTCACGTGGAATACAGAACATACCCGAATATTTTGCAGACGAGTTTTGGTAGGATTTATTTTTGAAACTACTAGTTTAACAAACTAATTTTCCTGAATTACTAAAATTTTCAAATTCAATTTTGTTAAAAATAGCCATTAAATTGGCTACAAATTTATTTATTGCCAGAAAAATCGCCATGTCGACAAATCAAAAATTTAGTCGCCAAACAAGTTGAAAGTCGCTTCATTTGGCGAGAAATCGCCGTATATGACAACCCTGCTCATGATTGGGGTGTGAAGCCTGAATAGAGAGCGTACGTGTTTTCGCAGCTACATTACCGTTCATAAAAACATTCTCTTTCTATATGGAAGCAAAAACAACTTTCTTTCAGGGACGCTCGCTATCATATTCAACACGAAATATAAATAAAAACTATACGCAACTTGAGTAGACACAATATTAAAAATAATTCAAAAAGTATAAAAAATAAAAAGACAAAATATCGGCAGAGTATTAAGCCCCCGATAGACCGAGTGGTTCGGCGGCGGCTCGGTTTGTTGGAAAAAATCTGCTGAGTGGCTAGCCGCCTGCTGCGCCGTTACTCTACGTCTCCACCTGACATGAAATTTTGCTGTAACTTGAAGTTATAACTGAGTTGTTAAAACAAATGCACTAACAATAATGTTCTAACTTGAAAAAAGCATTAACTTGATCAGTCTACACTTAACATTAACTTGAATTTAATGCTAAAGTTAGTCATTTATGTCAGGTGGAGACCGTAAATTACGGCTTGCTACTCTGCCCTGTGGCAGTGCTGCCAGAATGATGATTTTATCATATTTTTGATGATTTTCGGATCTAAATATGATTACAAGATTTTTTTTCTCGAATGATGATTTTTAATTTTGATAATTATGATTTTTACTTTCAATACATTTTCTTTGTCGTTCAACAATGTTTACCCAATAAGCAATTTTGATTGAAATCAAATATAAAACAATTGTTATTCAAGTCACATATTAAATTGTCAAGGGTTGAATTATGCTTGATTTACACCTTATTTCAATAGCATTTTCCAGTGAAATGGAAACCTGAATTCAATTCAAACAATTCATTTCAATTCAAGCCTTGAATTATACTATAATTCAACCTTGTATTTAGACTTGGGTCGAACTCGTTCACTAGTTCATTTTTGCCACAAACCAATGATCAAACCCATTTAAATTACATGGGTTTGATCATTGGTTTGTGGCAAAAATGAACTAGTGAACGAGTTCGACCCAAGTCAACTTGTATTACAATTGAATTCAAATATATTTTAATGTTCAAGAACAATGCTTTTAAAATAAAAAGGAAAATGCAATCGACAAGTTTTCTTATGATAATTTTCTGCATATCTACCTTCACTATTGTTTTCACGTTTTTACACATTTTGTTTTCTAAAAATTCACTTTTTTATTTATCTCTGATATTTTTCACCACAATTTAAATTTTATTAAATTTTATTACGCTCATTGCGTACTGTTGTCTCGCTCTTTAAAATATAGAGCATGCACAAAGAGCGGAGTACAAAAAAAGAGCAACCATTGTTTGCGCTTTGTTTTTGCTCCTTACTTGTAGGAGCATGCTCTTTGAGCAAGTAGCAACATTGCTTATCTTTTGTTCTTTTGCTCCGCGTATTGTGTACATTGAGTGGCTCATTACGCTTGCTCTTTTTGACATTAGCAGTGGTTACTTTGGGTTAAATTAAATAATATAAAGTATTAAAATAAATAATATCGATTTTCTCGCCATTAAATTTTTAGGGTTTCGTACACCAAAGGTGAAAAGAAACCCTATTGTTTTCGCTACGCCGTCCGTCTGTCCGTCACAGGGTATTTTCTCGAGAACCGTAAGAGCTACTGACCTGAAATTTGGACAGAGTGTTTTAACCCTTGGCCGCTACAACAACAAATACATGAGAGTTGGAAATTAAAGCAACGAAAATTTTTAAAATCCCATGTAATATACATACAGTTGTATGTATGTATATGCACTTGAAATTTGTAAAGTTAGTGTATTTTTATACAGACTACAACAATTAACACTAAAATTTAAAAAATTTTAATTAATCAGTTAATGTTATTTTGGCTATGTAATTTTGATAACTTGCTGTATCTTGGAAACCGTAAGAGCAATCTTCTTGAAATTTTCAAAAACGGTAAAACAAAAAAATCCCAAAATTATAAAATTGCCAAACCGAAAAAAATCGCCAAAATAAAAAAAAATCGCCAAAACGAAAAAAAGCACCAAATTAAAAAAAAATTCTAAATCGAAAATAAATCGCAACAAAACCAGAAAAATCAACAAAGTGAAAAAAATCTCCAAAATGAAAAAAATCGGCAAAAAGGAAAAAAACCAAACAAAAAACGTGAAAAAGAGAAATAAGCGACAAAATAAAAAAAATCTTTTACACTGAAAAAACACCGAAATTAAAAAATCGCCAAACTGAAAAAAGCACCAAATTAAAAAAAAATTATAAGACTAAAATAAATCACGGAAAACCGGAAAAATAACTAAAATTAAAAAAACGCCAAAATGAAAAAAATCGATAAAATGAAACAGAAAAAAATCGCCAAAATGAAAAAACCCCAAAAAGCAGAAAAAACGCCAAAATGAAAAAAAAACAGAAAAAAATCACCAGAATTAAAAAGCCACAAAAACAGGAAAAAGCACCAAAATGAAAAAAACATCAAAATGAAAAAAAACCCCAAAAACAGAAAAAAAACCCAAAATGAAAAAAAAGCCACAGAAACAGAAAAAATCGCCAAAAAGCGAAAAACCCCTAAAAAAACAAGGTTGGCAAACGGTATCGTAAAAATACCGATACCGATTCAAATACCGCTAAAATTAGATACCGGAATCGTTACCGATACCGAAATCCATTTCGGTTAGAAAATACCGGTATCCAGACTACCGTTTACGTCTATACCGGTACGTACCGGTATACCGATTCCGGCCAAAAAATAAATGATAAATGATTTGTAGTTGCCAAATTTTTATTATGTATTACAATTTTTTTCACCATGAGACAACTGCTTTTTATCAGTTGTATTTTGGTTTTTATTTCGACCATTGTAGAACCGTCGCCGGTGCAGTTAATGCTGTATATAACATTGCACTTCTCTTCTTTTTCAGTTTTGTCTTTGTGTTGCTGTATGGCTTTTGTAAAGTGTTGTTTGATTTAAAGGCTAATTGGAATTTGTCAGTGTCATACAGGTCAGAGTTTTTTAATATTTCAGAGAATCCAGCTATGTATGTCAATCCTTTATAAAATTGTGAGTTTTGTTCCTTTTCTTCTCTTCGAACAGTTCGTTCTAATAAATGTTTTATTGTTGTTTTTGGAAAATCATTCCTCACTAAAATCTTTTCTATTTTACATTTATTTTCTTCGTGAAAAGTTTCATCGCTGATGAAATTATTGGCTGTGTTTATTACAATTCTTCTAGGGTGTTTTGAATGGAAATTTATTAAACGGCCAGATGCAGTAGGTTTTTGGTACCAATTGACTTTCAATTTATTATTGCATTTGATGACAATTGCATCCAAATATGGTAAATTATTTTCATTTTCTGTTTCCACGGTGAATTGAATTTGTTTGTTGAATGAATTTAAAACGCTTAGAACTTCTGATAGTGTATCCTTGTGTATAATTGCGAAGATATCATCAACATACTTTGTTAACATTCTAGGTTTTATTACCAACTTTTCTAGTGATTGTTCTAATAACTCCTCCATTACGATGTCTGCAACAACTGGAGATATTGGTGAACCCATTGGCATTCCTTTACATTGCTCATATATTTTTTCCTCATATTTAAAATAACGATTGTCTTTGATGCAAAATCTCAGTAGTTCTATAAAAAGTTTTTTTGGTATTTTTGTGTGTTACTGTAATTTTTCCCATTTTTTGTCTATTATTTGTATTGCCAGATTTATCGGTACGCTCGGAAATAGCGATATCACATCAAATGATACCATAATTTCGTTATCATCTATTCTTGTATTGTTTACTTTTGATTTAAATTGTATTGCGTCTATCACATTGTATCTTGAGTTTTTTGTTAAATGTTTCAAGATGCTTACTAAGTATTTACCCAACTCATATGATGGTGCGTTTTGGGATGAACAAATTGGCCTTAAAGGTGTACCTATTTTGTGTACTTTTGGCAGCCCATATATTCTCGGTGCAGGGAAAATCATGTTCCTAACTTCGATGATGTAAAAGTATTACAGGAAGAAAAAAACTATTCCAGGAGATTTACTTTAGAAATGTTACACATACTTGACGTCCCTCCAGATAAAAGATTAAATTATAAACAAGATACAGAAAAATGCGCTCAAATTTATAGAAGTATTATTAATAGACACAAAAAATAAAATTAGTAAACCGAGTCCTGCTGCTAACGACGGTCAATATCTGAACGATAAATGAATACGCAATTTTTATCAAACTTATTACATGTAATGTATTTTTAATCTATAGAAATTTGTTTTTTGTGTAATATAAATAATTGTTTTTTATTGTTTTTATTGTGTATTTAACAGTGGTTTCCCCTGAAGATGAATAGCGAAGCTATTCGAAATATTAGGAGTTAAATAAAATAAAATTTAATAAATTTAAAGGACAAAAAATCGTCTAATTTTTATTAATTTTTATAAAATATATGACCTAATAGCCGAACGATACAAACATAGAAGATAGAAATAACAAAAAGGTCAACTATTCAACATATACATAGTTAAAATGCTCAATCTTTATTTATAAGTGTATTGATTCACCTTTTGGAAAAAAGTGTCCTAATTCCCAAAGGCAGCCTCTCCCACGTATAAATAAAAATATTAAAAAAAACCAAAAATATATAGAGAAATTTAATATCTACGTGGATTGCTTCAGATTTGCAAACAAATAAAAAAGAGAGTTAATAATAGAGCAGTGTCCTATCTCTATTTTTCAGTGATGCCAACTATTTACAACCGAAACGCGCTATTCCCCTTCTCAAAACGCGCTGGAACGCGCTGGGTTACAGCATTGTCAACTATTTATAGCTAAAACGCGCTATTTTTCTGCGCGCTAAACTAAATTTTAATAAAAAGCGATGAATGTATTAGTAAATATACTTTTTTTAGCAAATATTTTCCAGATTTTGCAATATTGCTTCTTCGAAATTATATCCTAAATAACTAAAATAATTTAATACAGAATCAGAATCACCAAATAACAACATACTCGTATGAAATGTTGAATAGTTTTGCGATTCAAATGATTTTTGTACTTCAGCTATAATAGATCCTTGATAAATTATATAAATTTTTTTGGTCACGAGTACGACTACATATTGGAAGTTGTGAAATTTAAAGATTTTCGCCATTTACAGTATTAAAATGCGTTTTTAATTCTAATCACAGGCAAGGAAATTTTATTTGCAACAGCTGAATCATTAACGAAATTAAAAAAAAAAAAATTATCAGAGTTTTGGATACTAGAAAATTGGTAAATTTATACAAAAAAAGAAAAAAAAAATTAACTGAAATGATGTTACTGACTTTATCCAAAACGCGCTAAGTTAGCGTTTTTTTTATTAAACGCGCTAAGACGAAAAAAGTGCGTTTGGAGTAGCTAAAACACGTTAAATCTAGCGCGAAACGCGCTAAATTGACATTGCTGCTATTATTACTCAAATAGCTCAATTTTTATTTATAAGTGAATTGATTAATTTTTGGAAAAAAGTGTCTTAATTCCCAAAGGCAGACTCTCCCACTTATAAATAAAAATACTCCAAAAAAAAAGAGAAACTTAATATCTTAGTGGTTGCCTCAAATTTACTAACAAAAAGATTTAATAATAAAGCAGTGTCCTATCTCTATTATTACCTCTTTCGCCAGCAAGCGCTCGATACAACGATGGCTCGCCGTTTTATACTTGTGCCAGACAACACACACATGTAAACAACCACACAAACGACTGTATTACATACTCCATATGCTTTACCATATGATGACGATGGCATATATATCATGCATGATAGTATACTCAGCGTTGTGTATTTGTGTAGTATAGCTGTATGCTGTTCTAACATTTCTGTTGATTTTAAACAAAGATTCAAAATTTAAATTTCATACACTTATGTATAATAGTAGACATGTCATGATAATAATAATAATATAATATTAAAAAAAAAGAAAGCTTGTTAATTCTATAAAATTAAGGTTAATAATTTTTAGAAAATGAATAGTAAATAATAAATATAATAAGATAAACCAACCACTTATCTAGAAGTTGTGTGCCAAAACGAACTAGTGACTTTGGTCGTCACAAAAGCTACGATATTTTGAATTTACAAAGACGCAAGACAATTTGCATCCAACACCGAATACCGCCATTTAAAATGTTTTTTAATGGTTTGTTTTCAAAAAACAGCATAGAGAAGAACCTTTGTTTTTCGAGCATTGTTTCGAAGACAACTAATAAAATTAGTTGTTATTCAGAATACCAAAAAAAAAAACACCCAGGCAGAAATCGTGGCTTTGCCCAAAATATGTGCCACCACAATACTGTAAATACAAAATTACGACTCTTCCAAAATTTTTGTACCACCACAGTACTGTAAACAAAAAAAATATGACTTAACATTTACAAATACCGCGTTCTGAGTAATGCTATACCATTACAACACTGTATATACGAAAATTCGACGTTAGTTTCCCAATACCCCGTCTACAATAATTCTATACCGCTACAATACCGGAAATACAAAAATTTTACTCTAGATCCCCAAATACCCCGTTTACAATAATTGTTTTACTTAAGTTGGAAAACTTCCATTGTGACGACCTTATAAATTTGTATTTAGAGTATTGTGACAACATTGAAAACAAGAGTCGGATGACGGTCATTCGGCGTTATCATTTTAATGTTATGAGTACATTGAAATATTGGAAAACGAATGTTGTACTGATGTTAGTTGTACCCGTAGACAATCGAAGCAACGTCGTGCTGATTGTCTTTTTCTGTCTGGGCAGTTGTTTAAAAGTTAAGTTACTTCTGTTTTAATCCAACTTAGTTGAGCTGTAAACCGTAATATGGGCAAAAATTGCAAAAATAAATTCAATTAACTGTCTTTTTTTGGTGTTGGTCTTGTTTACACACTTTACCGTAATAAATACGGTTGGTGGAGAAAAAACTTCTAAACTTTTATATTTGAATTTAAAGATTCCTCTCTTGAGGTGAAGAATAGTACCTGCTTTAACTTTTTTAATGTTAATTGTATAAGAATATTGGTTTCTTTGTTTTTAAGTTGGCTACAAGAATATTGTTTACTCTTTGAATTGAAATATTCAAATGTTCAAAACGGACGAATATTCGGACATGACAAAGTCCATACATGTATACCTGTAGTACAGTCAAACAACAAAAAATACCTGCGAAGTATTACTATTTTTCTGGTAGGTATTGTCGAGTATAGCAACAATATATATTTGAAATTTTCCAAACACCTACAAAATCTTTAGTTACGGGTAAAAAACTGGTTAAATATCAACCAAAGTTATGAAAAATATGGGTCCAGTACAAAAATATTCCCTAAGAACGTGTCCAAAGTGTCGAAAAACCCCGAACAAATTATCTATATAATTAATAGGCCAACACGTTTTTTGTAATCCGTTTTACGCCGGAACTACTGCACCGATTTTGGAAAGATTTATATCATTTGAAGGGAATTTTGGGAGCTATAAGCGTTTAAAGTTGCTACTACTACATGCAAACATAGTACACACGCATTTGTTAGCTTACGCTGTGTGTGTGTGTATATATATTTGTGTAGTATTTTTCTTACTATTCCAATTTTTTTTCTGATTTGTTATTGTATGAAAGCCATAAAACTTATAGGAAGAGAGTTCAATAAATTGAATTAGGTTTAATAAAGAGATTTTGTTTCTGTTTAGAATACGGACGATTGTGTCGTCCGTTTGGTATATCTAGTATTTAACAAATACATACATATATTTGAAATCTATTGAAACAAGATATACATATATGATTCGAAAGGTCTTAGTTTCTTCTTTCTGTATCCGTTTATAAATTTAAAATCGGTAGATATTTAACTTAGGTACTCAAGATTTTGGAGGTGACTGGAAAATTTCAAATACAGATTTTTGTTATACTCGACAATTCCTAGCAGAAAAATAGTAAGGCCGGGTTTACATCTGTGTGCCATGTGCCACACAAGCATGAAAAAAGCGTAACCACTAATTACTAATGAAAAACTTTTTGATTCAACAGTTTCATACATAAGTAATAGACAATTTTATAGAATCCAACATGATTGCAAATTGTTTAAATCAATAAATACATGTCTGAATCAAACAGTTTTCCATTAGTAATTAATGTTTACGCTTTCTTTGCCACATGGCAAACAAGAAATGCCAGATGTAAACGCAGCCTTACATGTCCAAGGTATTTCGATTTCATCAAAATTTGTCACACAGTGTAATTTATCAGTATAGACAAAGCTTTTATTTTTACTATTAATTAAACAAAATGTATACTTTATAGACATATGTAAAGTTTGAACTGCAGTCTCCTTGTTTCACTTTTTTAATAAATTATTTTTTAATAATAGTATAAAAACATATATATCTAGAAACAAATAATGCCCTAATTCCGTAAGAAGATTTAGGACGTTTTTGTTTGAAAATGCTTCAGAGTTCTTGTCTTTGAAGTCTCTAAATTATTTTCTTCAAAAATGGTTGTTGTCTTTGACAATGAAAAATATAAATATCATTGCCATATTTTTAAAATATAAAAATTTAACTAAATTATTTTATTATTATTATTATACAATAGTTTGAAAAATATATGAAAAAATATGTGTTGGATATGTTTAGAATAAAATCATAAAGCAAACACACGAACCTTCTAGCATAGACAATAAATAATAATCGTTTTAAAGAATCAAAACTGCTTCTATTTTTCGTCTACAGACAAGACGATACATTCGTCGAACAGAATTAAAGCATAAGTTTATATGTTTTTATACATATGTTAATGTAAAAATACTCCCTTTTTCGAGGTAATTTAATAAAAAAAAAATTTTTTTGGTATGTCCACTGCCTGAAATAAGAAATTTATCAGTAATATCTGTATACCGGTATTATAAACTCGATAACGGTATGTACCGGTAATACCGATACCGAAATGAAAAAAATACCGATACCGCTACCGATACCGAAATTTAAAAAAGAATTGTACCGGTATCAATAACGATACCGTTATTTGTTACGGTTTCCAACCTTGAAAAAAAAGAAAAAAACGCCAAAATGGAAAAAACCCCAAAAATAAAAAAACCCAAAATAAAAAAAACCGCAGAAACAGAAAAAATCGCCAAAATGAAAAAAACCATAAAAAAAACGCCAAAATGGAAAAAACCCCAAAAATAAAAAAAATCACCAGAATGAAAAAAACCCTTAACAAAAAAACATATTGACTTCTTTTTTCTTGATGGCTGCACATAAACAATTTCTATATTTTTATATATACTCTACCTATCTCCCAGCTGTATTAGAAATTTGCAAAGTAAACTTTCAGTGCATGAAAGGGTTGTGACCAGCGTTGCCACAGCCAATATATTTTTGTAACCAAAATATGAAAAAATAACCAAACGAGAAAAAAAGTAACCAAAATTTTTTATGTATTTAATATATGAGTACTTACTCATTTGTACTTTAGTTGAGAAAGATATCTGTGACAGTATGTAATAATCGCTTAAGTACTCTTAATCAAAGGATTGTTTTTGGGACGTTTTTACGCAAAACTATTAAAAGGCTCCAACGCAAGATTGAACTTTTGTGTGATCCTTTCTTTGCACATGTAGGTATTGTAACCACTCCAACTTTCATCGCTTATTCAACCCAAATATTGAGTACTCGCTTTTTACACCCATTTTCAAACAAAATTCCACGCTTAATTAACTTTCGCTTAATTACACAGAAATATTTTACCCTAAAAAAAGTAACCAAAATGAAAAAAAATGTACACAAGTACACATTGGAAAAAAGTGACCAATTTTGGTTATAAGTAACCAAAACGGCAACGCTGGTTATGACTCTAAAAAAATCTATCCAGCGTCACCGTTGTGCGACTAAAGTCGCATATTGCCCCTTTTTCGAATGCCTTGCCACTTTTTATGCACCTTAGTTTTAAATCCCCTTTTAGTATCATTTGCGTTATTTTGTGCCGCTTTTTGTTCAAAGTCAACTTTAATTTTTATTTTTACAATAAATGTACGCAAATTTGTACAGATTCTACCACATTCGACAATAAGATTTTATTTCTTATGTGTATACCTATATGAAAAAATAGAATTTTTTTGGGAAATTGAAAGTATGGCGCAATATTATTTTCTGTGGGAATATACCTATGGTGTTAAAAAGCCTTGGTATGATTTCTTTCATTTGTTTAAGATTTTTAAATATGGAATTACATACAGTCATTCATAGATACATAATTCTAACTGTATTTTCCGCAGCCAAATTTGATAAAAGTACATAATTTGAAAAAGTGAAAAACTTTATGCTAAGGGAAATAATATTGTATGAATATACCACACCGAATTGCTATCATCAAGTAATGCTTTTGATTTAGGTTCCAATGAAATTAGTTCATCGTGTGAGCCTATTATCTTGGAAAAACCAGTAAAAAAGAAAAAAGCAACACGAAAGTATTCCAATGTTTAAGATAGACGGCATAAAAACCCATTTGTGTTTTCTGCAATCAGTAGCTCATCTGCCGAATGAAGCATTGAATGTCATGTTAAAACAGCCACACACGTGGCCAAAACAAAAAATACCGATTTTCGGAGAAAAGTTGATATTGGTGATATGAAGCTTGTTTTAATGATGATAAGATGAACCCGTTTAAGCAAATGGACGAATTGGCCAAATTAAATGCAACAATATATCCAGATTCGCCAGTTGCAAAATCTGCGAGTTACACCTTATTTCTTTATCTATATAAAGTAAAATTAAAAAAAAAACACAAAGGATAATCATAAATTAGTACTCGTATTACGAAAAAAATATCAAATTGTCTAAAATTAGACACTTGTCAGTCCATGCTGTCTGCTTTAAATTTATTTGGCAGAATGGATTCCAAGTAAAAAACTTATTAATAAATACAAATGTACAATTTCAAAAGAAAGGGTATTTAAGGTATTTAATAACTATGCATAATGCCTAAAAAGAATAATTTTATCCTCTTTAGAATCTAATTTTAAAATTTTTATCAACACTTTATATGGTTAAATAAATTTTTTAAATTATGCTGGTTTTTAAGTAAATAAGTTATAGGAACCATGTCCCAAAAGTGATAAAGAATGTATTTATGTATTCTTTAATTTTTTATACATCTTAAGAACTGGGGCCAATTACTGCATTCGATATCGAACGAAATTTCCATTTATTTTCTGTTAAAATTCTGATTGATATCAAATGCAGCAATTTGACTACTGTTTTATTATTAACATAGCTTGTATGATTTTTTTTTATATAATAGCTATCTATACTACGTTTATACTGGTCTTATTTGCAAATAGAAGTATATATGAATACAGTGAGTCAAATAAGCAATTATAAAACTAAAAATTTATTTTTCTGTATGCATACATCTCAACCCCAGCAATAAGTAATTGTTCTTGTGAATCAGTAAGTTACAATTTTTACTTTCAAATAGCATGTGCGTATAAACGTAGTATAAGAGTTCTCATAAAAATAATGTTTTTGTATTTCTTATACATAAGAAATTGTTGTTGTTTGTTGTTTGTTTTAAATAAAAATAATTTAATAAATATGCTTTTTTTAATTTTTCTTGACTTTGACGTTGCCCCTTTTTTTCTTGGAAATCCCTTTTTTGTGCCACTTTTTTTTTTTGAAAATCCCCTTTTTGTGCCCCTTTTTGAAATTTTTCAACGGTAACGCTGAAAATACCTGCATTGCTCGTGCTCACCGCGAGATATATGTATGTGTGTGCACAGTGATGCCAACTTTTGAGACTCAAAACGCGTAAAAATTTTTGAAAAAGGGCTATAAAGGGCTAGATTGAAAAAAAGATAACATAAAGTCCAATTTTTCGAAAAAGTGAGAAAAGAGGCATGGTGTAAAATGTTTCTGTTGAATATCAAAATAACAAACAGATTTTTGTACAGTAATTTATTAGAAAATAAATAACTACAATGACATGCGCACATATATTGATATACTACATATCAAGAAGAAGTTTTAATCGAAACATCAATCAAGCAGCTTTTCAAGTTTCTTTTTTATGAGAAAAAGTAGAAGACTACAAGGACTTCATCCCATAATGCCAACAATAAGATCTCCCACTACTACATCAGCAAATTCTATTGAAAATGAACCGGAATTAATTGTATATACTACAGCGGGAAGTATAAGTAATAGTCGAGAGAATATAGAACAGGTACCAAATGAATTTAATAAACGATTAGAGGACATGCAACATATTTTATTAAACCAAATGACGTCAATGCAGTCATTATTGGAGACGAATAATCTCCATACCCAGAATACAATTACTGCTTTACGAGAGGATTTACGAACTATCGAGTTAAATGTATCACGCTTGAATAATAATCCAAATTCTTCAGAAACAACTCCCGTAACTACAAATGTATCCACAGATAATACAAATGTAATTACTTCATATTGTATTCAATTCTCTACTATTTCAAATAGAACACAAAATTCATATTTAAATTCGAATATTCATACAAGTATGTGTGATTCGATCCCGTCTACTTCCACATTTGTCAATTCTCATCCTATAGTTCATACGGCACCATGTATTTGGCAACTCATGCAATCAAATTCCTCGCATTCGTCGATTAATCAGCGACAGAAGAAAATTTACCCGCTTCCAAAATTTTCAGGGTTACCGGAAGATTGGCAAACTTTCTATGAATCGTTCATAACTTCTACTCAAGAATTCGAGTATTCGGATTTACATAATATAATGCGTCTTAGAGAAAGTCTTGAGGGAGACGCAAGAGATTCAGTTGAATCGCTGTTAGCAAACTCTAAAAATGTAAATACCGTAATCGAAACTTTGTCCCAAATGTTCTGTCGGCCAGAACAGTTAATGAAATCACAAATTCAAAAGGTTCGAATGTTACCATCTGTAAACGAAACAGATTTAAATTCTCTGATTCACTTTGCAAAAAAAGTCGGTAATATGACAACGTTTTTAGAATCGGTTGGAGGAAGCTATCATTTATCTAATCCAATGCTCTTGAATGAACTTTTATATAAACTACCGATATCAAAAAGACTTCAATGGGCAGAAAAATGTTTAAGTTTTGGTCAAATTCCAACAATATCTGATTTTTCTATGTGGTTATCTAAATTAAGAAAGATTTCTAATATGGTTACCGATGCCCTCCCACTAACGGATATAAACAAGGAAAATAAAAAATATGCTTGTATTACTATAAACAGAAAATGTAGACTATGTGACAAAGACCGCAAATCTTTATCAGACTGTAAGTTATTTTTGAATTTGGATATCAATTCAAGGTGGCAAACGGTCAAATCCTTTAAAGTTTGTTTTTGCTGTTTAAAATTTGGACATCAACTAAATAACTGTTATTCCAAAAATAAGTGCGATTCTATTGGATGTGAAAAAACACATCACAGCCTACTACATAAAACTATTTTGTTACCCCAAAATTCAAATTTAAACCAACAACTTGTAAATTCAACTCATCAACAAGCTAGAAGTTGCCTTGTAGATAATGACTCAGAAACCACGTTGTTTCAAATTATACCTGTACAGTGTATGGTCCGTATAGTTCCGAAAAAATTTATGCCTTTGTTGATGATGGAGCTTGTAACGATGTTTCTTGGGCTGGGGTAAAACTCAGCGATGTCCAGGATTCGTCTACAAAAATTTATTGATTTTTGAGACCATGAGAGAGTAAAACACGAAGTCAATTCAATGCCGAATATTTATTTACTTTTAAATTACAAAATTAAATTTATCATTTTAAATGACAACTCAAATGACTAATGAGCGCGGTCAGAAAGACAGAGCTCGTGGAGAGCGCATTCACTAGCACACAGCTGCAGGCGGGATGTGTAACACCACACAACCTGTAGGCTGCGCGTGTGAGAACGCGAGAAACAAATGCTCAGAGGGAGCGGTAAAACGTATGCTCGTGTAGAGCGCAGTCACTGTGCACGCAGATGCAGGCGGGATGTGTAATACCACACAACCTACAGGCTGCGCGTGTGAGAACGCGAGAAAGAAATGCTCAGAGGGAGCGGTATTACGCGTGCTCGTGAGGAGCGCAGTCACTAGCACACAGATGTAGGTGGGATGTGTAACACCACACAACCTACAAACTGCGCGTGTGAGAACGCGACGGAATTGCTCAGAAGGAGCGGTGTGCTCGTGGAGAGCGATAACAGGTGCAGGCGGGATGTGTAACACCACACAACCTACAGCTGCGACAAATATTCTACACTAGTTGTGTTATTATAAGTCTGTCCACTAGATGTGTTTAGAGGCAAGTACAATGCTGATGGATGTGTAACACCACGTTCAACTTTGTGTTCTTACCTTGCTGACAGCTAGCAGCAGACTCCCCTTTTGATAATAAGATTCTTCCTTATATACCCAAAAATATCTGCTATTACTCAGTTGTCGTAAAGCGTAACTTACTAAATAATGGTTGTTTAAAAATGTCAACTTATTTGCAATAGTACAATAATTTACATATAGATGGCGACTCCATCTAAAAAAGTGCGTTAGTTTTAAATTGATGTTTCAATAACAAATGAATATGTTTGCTCATCTGAGTACATCTAAATTATTGATTAACTAAATAATATAATGTTATTATTATAACAAAAATAATATGTGGGATAATATTAATGATATTATGCAATTGTAATAATTAATACAAATTACTTTGATTACAAGAAAAATAAATTGGTTTCGGGTGCTTGGCCCATAAATGTGGTGACATTCTCAAGGTTGTACGGCTAAAACGAGGGTCACCCGACTTTCGTCGTTACAGTCCCCCCTTTCTTCGGGTGAGGAACTATTGTTGCGGCTGGATGACGACTTTGACGCTTCCAAAACGGCTTATCTGGACTCTGTACACTGTCTCTCGAATACGTTGCTGAAAACGATGTCGCTGGCGCGTTGATCTTTTTTCTTGTAGATGATTAATTCGTTCTTGGAGTTCCAGCGGTAACTCGTGGCTGCTTCCGGTTTGCATGTGTCGTGGGACTGAACTGGTTTTTGGTGAGTCCACTTGGAATGATGCTTTGTCGGATGTTGTTGGTATGAACACACATGGGGAGAACGTGGTGAATGGTAGTGTGGGCGAACTTTGGGATGTACGCCGCCACGGGACCCGTTTTGGTGTGATGTACCAAGGCTGTAGTAGCTGGATTGATCTCGGCGATATCTCTACCCACGAAGGTGACGGGTTGCGCTGACAACGATTTTTATTTTTCGTCGTCTTGCTTGCTGCCGAGTTGTGTGGGTTAATGGAGTAATTTCTCCGGATCTGAGTTTCGAGTTCATTCGTGGAGTTGCTGGTGGATTCTATTGGCGATTTTACACTGAGTAGACGTATTATACTGGTGGCAGTGTGATGTGACTTCTGTGGAGTTTCGAAGCCCCTAATTTTCGTCGATGACCCGTGGGTATTTCCTGATCCACGATTGTCGGGTAGAAGATCCTTGTGTAGAGAATGGTTGAAGCGTTCTGGGCGCTGGCACCAATTCTGCCGGGCGTTGTCACTAGCGACTGTCGCACGTAAGCTTTCTACTCTGGGTAGCGTATCTAGTGGAGATATGGCTTCCAGATCTTCTGCCAGGCGAATTAATTCAGTTAACGAGGAGAAATCTTTTCGTTTGATATACAACTGATATTTTGCCCCAGAATTTTTAAAGATTTGTTGTAGCTGTTGTTCTTTAGTCAACTGCGAGTGCCGCATCAAATTTTGTATTGCCAGGACGTAAGTTTTAAACGGTTCTTGGGGTTGCTGCTTTCTAGCACGAATCTCATCGTCAAGTTGCTCTAAGTATCTAGCGGAAAGAAAAAATTCTAAGAAACTTGTTTTAAATGTATCCCATACCTGCCAATGCTCGTTATTGCATCGGTACCACACTAGAGCCTGATGTTGTAGAAATACTGGCATGATTATTGGCAATTGGTCCAATGATACTGCATATATTTCGGCCAGTTCTTCCACTCGGTCGATAAAGGCTAATGGATCACTGCCTCCATCGTACAGTATGCCCCATTTCCTCACATGTTCAATTAAGGTGAATCTTGACGCAATCTGGTTGTGCGTGGACGCCTGAGTGACAGCTGCACTGGAATCTATTGTCTTTTCTCCCTCCTTTCTTTTCATTTTGTGTTTTAATTTTTTTTTATTTGCTAAAAGTCTATATATGGTTTTTCCCGGCGGTATGTTATCAACGTTTAAGTTTACTTTTATTTTATTATTTTTTTATTGCTCTTTATTTTTGGTTAGTTTCTATTACCGCTTACTTATAGTTTTTATCACGAATTAATTTAAATTTAAATTCAATGTTATCGCGTTAATTTTATTTTAAATAGTCTGTGCCACCGTTTAAAAATATTTTAATTTAATATTTTACCCGGATATATATTCTTTTTTTCTTTTTGTTTTAATTTATTGTTTAAAAAAAAATAACTTTTAGTTTTAATTGATGTTTATCTTTGTTTTATATTCCGTGCTCAACACCGATTTAACTTTCTAATTCAATATTTCATATTTTAGAATCCAATGTTCAAATCTCGTTTGGAAAATTGTTTTAAATTTCTGATTTAATGTGTAACACAGTTTACAAGATCTGTTTTCAATAATTTTTTTTTATGTTTTTATGATTACTGTTCTTAATTTACTAATGTTCCTTTTTTTCACACAGTTTTAATATTTTCTTATTGTTGATGATCGCGTATAAAAAAAAAATTATTTTACTTTCTTTATATTCCTTTTTTTTTATGCGCTGCTTTTGTCGCAAGTTATTTGTCACTTTTCTTTAGGTTCTTAAATTTTGTTTTATCTTTTTATTTTCATTAATTATTTTATTATTTTTAGTCGATATTTATATATTTTTTTTTTTTAATTTTTTTTTATTCGCTTAATTTTTAGTTAGTAATTTCACAAAAAAAAAATGGCGATAAGGAATGTTCTTTTTCTAATTATTTGTACTCTCAGGTCCCTGCTCGGGCGCCATTGTAACGATGTTTCTTGGGCTGGGGTAAAACTCAGCGATGTCCAGGATTCGTCTACAAAAATTTATTGATTTTTGAGACCATGAGAGAGTAAAACACGAAGTCAATTCAATGCCGAATATTTATTTACTTTTAAATTACAAAATTAAATTTATCATTTTAAATGACAACTCAAATGACTAATGAGCGCGGTCAGAAAGACAGAGCTCGTGGAGAGCGCATTCACTAGCACACAGCTGCAGGCGGGATGTGTAACACCACACAACCTGTAGGCTGCGCGTGTGAGAACGCGAGAAACAAATGCTCAGAGGGAGCGGTAAAACGTATGCTCGTGTAGAGCGCAGTCACTGTGCACGCAGATGCAGGCGGGATGTGTAACACCACACAACCTACAGGCTGCGCGTGTGAGAACGCGAGAAAGAAATGCTCAGAGGGAGCGGTATTACGCGTGCTCGTGAGGAGCGCAGTCACTAGCACACAGATGTAGGTGGGATGTGTAACACCACACAACCTACAAACTGCGCGTGTGAGAACGCGACGGAATTGCTCAGAAGGAGCGGTGTGCTCGTGGAGAGCGATAACAGGTGCAGGCGGGATGTGTAACACCACACAACCTACAGCTGCGACAAATATTCTACACTAGTTGTGTTATTATAAGTCTGTCCACTAGATGTGTTTAGAGGCAAGTACAATGCTGATGGATGTGTAACACCACGTTCAACTTTGTGTTCTTACCTTGCTGACAGCTAGCAGCAGACTCCCCTTTTGATAATAAGATTCTTCCTTATATACCCAAAAATATCTGCTATTACTCAGTTGTCGTAAAGCGTAACTTACTAAATAATGGTTGTTTAAAAATGTCAACTTATTTGCAATAGTACAATAATTTACATATAGATGGCGACTCCATCTAAAAAAGTGCGTTAGTTTTAAATTGATGTTTCAATAACAAATGAATATGTTTGCTCATCTGAGTACATCTAAATTATTGATTAACTAAATAATATAATGTTATTATTATAACAAAAATAATATGTGGGATAATATTAATGATATTATGCAATTGTAATAATTAATACAAATTACTTTGATTACAAGAAAAATAAATTGGTTTCGGGTGCTTGGCCCATAAATGTGGTGACATTCTCAAGGTTGTACGGCTAAAACGAGGGTCACCCGACTTTCGTCGTTACAAGCTAATGTATGATAGATTTTGAAATCGCTCAAAAATTGGGTATTCGTGGTCGTAAAGATATTTTGGAGTTACAGTGGATCAATCATCAAGTTTCTCGAGAGCAAACTGAAAAAATTGATGTTGAAATAAGCGGTGTTGAAAACAATAGGAGATATTTTATGAAAAATTTATATATATCAGCACACTTAAATCTTCCGGAACAAAGTCCGACCACTCTCACATATAATTATAATTTACCTACTGATATATCATACGACAGTCATGATAAAATAAAACCAAAAATAATAATTAGTTTGGCTCATGCTTATTTAACTGTTCCAATTGAAACACCACAGTTATTATCTCCAGGAGGTTTGATAGCAACAAAAACAAGACTAGGTGGTATAGTTTATGGAAATTTAAGCAAAACTGAAAATCAAAAATTTTATTCTTGCCACGCTAACAAAACCAATGGAAAAATTAAAAGCACTGATAATTTAGAAACTTTAATGAAAAGTTACTTTGGAACAGAGACATTTGGAATTCGACATTTTGAGCACTTACTATCAGAAAAGGATAAGAGAGCATTGGAAATATTAAAAAATACTACAAAAAAAGTTGGAAATAGATTTGAAACTGGTTTACTTTGGAGAGAAAACTTCAAGTCTTTCCCTAATTCATATGAAATGGCTCTGAAGAGATTAAACGTCGTTGAAAAGAAAATGCCGTCGGATTCAAAATACGCTGAAGAATATTGTCTAAAAATTGAAGAATATTTAGAAAAAGGATATGCACGGGCCCTTTCTGAAACTGAAGCATCAATACATACCAACAAAACGTTTTATCTACCCAATTTCGGAGTTAAAAATCCAAACAAGAAGAAGTTTCGTTTTGTTTTGCAGCAGAAGTCGAAAACATATCCCTTAATAAAGCACTCCTTGCAGGTCCAGACTTTAATCAACCTCTTCAAATGATTTTATTTAAATTTAGACAGGCACCTATAGCCGTTTGCGGGGACCTGAAAGAAATATTCCATCAAGTTAGTATTATCAACGAAGATCAAAACGCACTCCGTTTTCTGTGGAGAAAAGGCAACGACGCACTTGAACCACCCAAAGTACATGTCATGCAAAGAATGATTTTTGGAGCAACATGCTCTCCTACAACTGCTCAATTTGTTAAAAAATTTTAATGCAAAATGTTATATGGATATGTATCCTCGAGCTGCAGCTGGTATTATAGAAAAACATTATGTTGACGATTACGTTGACTGTTTTGATTCCGAACAGGAAGCTATTGATGTCGTAAAAGCTGTAAGATTAATTCACGGCTCTGCAGGCTTTCAAATGCATAATCTCATAACGAACTCAAATGCTGTTGCTAAAGAACTCGACATTTCAAACGAAAACGAAATGAACATTAATGCAGATACCGTAGAACGCATTTTAGGACTTCGCTGGGTCTCAATTTTTGATTGTTTTACCTTTGTCTTAGAATTCCATAAAGTTCCAAAAAATACACTAGAATTAAAAGTAATACCTTCAAAAAGACAACTTTTAAGCATTACAATGTCTATTTTCGATCCATTTGGTTTCGTAGCAGATTTTATGGTGACCGCTAAAATATTAATGCAGGAAGTTTGGAGAAGCGGTATTGCTTGGGATACAAAATTACCAAACTCTATTTACGAAAAATTCAAGTCATGGTTAAACGAATTATCAAAAATTAGTCAACTTAAAATTCCGAGATAGTATTTTCATAATTTAGCAAATGTTGATGATGAAAATATTGAGCTTCATTTGTTTTGTGACGCCAGCGAAGAAGCACTAGCAGCAGTTGGATATTGGCGCGTCATTCATAATTCGGACTCTAAACTAATTTTTGTAACAGGAAAAACAGCTTGTACTCCAATATGTTTTCATCCAATTCCAAAACTAGAACTGCAAGCGGCGGTAGTGGCTGTACGGTTAAAAAATTCTATTGTGAAATGTCACGATAAAATTAAAGCAAAAAAAAATTATTTTCTGGACTGATTCCCACACTCTTATCCGTTGGATTAAATCGGATCATCGTAAATATAAGCAATACGTTGCAAATCGCGTATCGGAAATATTGGAAAGTTCGGATATTCGTGAATGGCGTTGGTGTCCAACACTACAAAACCCTGCTGATTTTGCAACCAGATCAAAATTTCCTTTCTGTTATAACTTAAAAGGACGATGGAGAAAAGGTCCAGATTTTTTGTTACACGAGGAAAATACTTGGCCAAATGAAAATGCTATAGAAAATAGAGAAGACAAAAGTAACGAATATTTAAAATCGACCCATATCGTTATGATTACGCAAGAACTAGATTTTATGGACTCTATCATTAACCACTTCTCGAAATTTTTTAAAATATTACAGGTTATATCATGGATTATAAGATTTTACAAAAACGTAAAGTACAAGTTGAATAATAACTCCCGAATCAATGGAGAACTATCTGCAGAAGAATTATCAAACGCTGAAAACAGAATAATAAAACATGTACAGAGGAAGCATTTTTCATGTGAATACAAAAGGTTAGCTTCAAAAGTTAGTATCGACGTATCCAGTAATTTAATAACATTGAATCCATATCTTGATGAACTGGGTATAATACGAGTTGGAGGTAGATTGGATAATGCTTCCGTACTTCCAGAATGCGCCAGACGTCCTATAATACTTCCAAAATCTGACCGTTTTTCATATCTGTTAGTGGAACTATATCATATTAAAAACTGCCATCAGAATATTGCTAATGTAATGGGAGACGTACGTCAAAAATGTTGGATTCCTTCACTACGAAATCTAGTACGATTTATCGAAAATAAATGTAATGTTTGCAAAAGAAGAGCTAAACCAATTCAACCTCAGATGGGAATGCTACCAGTTGACAGAGTTTCGCCCTTCGTCAAACCTTTCACTTATACTGGCGTAGACATTTTCGGACCATTTAACGTTAAAATTCGTCGATGTCAAGAAAAGAGATGGGTAGCATTGTATACATGTTTAACTATTAGAGCAATACATCTGGAAGTTGTATCGGATTTATCGACTGATTCTTTCTTACTGAGTTTAAGAAATTTTGTTAATAGACGTGGAGTGCCAATACAGATTCGAAGTGACAATGGTCGAAATTTTGTTGGCATAAACAAAGAGTTTAAAAATGAATTTTTCTTTATGGACTACAACGAAGTAATCTGCAAGACAACTGCGTTAGGCATTAAATGAATTTTTAATACCCCCTCTAATCCTAGTTCCGGTGGTGTTTGGGAACGATTGATACAATCAGTAAAAAAAATCGCTTTCAGTATTATTAGGAACAATTACACCAAGACTGGATGTATTTATAAGTTTTTTAATATAATGCGAAAATATCGTAAATTCAAGGCCTCTTACCAATATTCCCGTATCACCATATGAACCTGAACCTATAAGACCAAACCATTTTTTATTGGGTACTTTAAACTCAACCCAGATTCCTAATAATTTTGACCTTCAACTTAACTGTTTAAGAAAACAATGGCGAATCTAACAAAATTTAAAAAATGGATTTTGGATACGGTGGATTAAAGAATATCTCCCAGAATTGACAAGAAGAGTTAAGTGGTGTTTACCAACCGCTTCTTTACAAGTTGGAGCTTTAGTGCTGATTTGTGATATCAGTTCACCCAGATCAATGTGGAGACGTGGTCGTGTACTACATATTTACACGGATAACGCCGGAATATCAAGATCGGCAGATATAAAAACTTGCGACGGAATTTTCAAAAGACCAGTATCAAAACTAGCGGTGCTGGATGTTACAGATGAGTGAATTCACGGTGGGCAGAATTGTTATTTATTGTTACGTTTTAGATTTGTGAATTTCTCTGATAAATTCACGGTGGGCAGAATTGTTATTTATTGTTGTCGAATTCAATGTTATGTAAATGTTTCTTGGTATATTTTTACTTTGTATTTGTTTTTTAAAGAAATTTAATTTTGCTTGAAATTATTTTTGAATTTGTATTTGAAAACTTTGTCGACATAATTTTTCATTAGTTGAAAAACATTTTGAAAGAGACAAACAAAATTGTAAGTTAAAAACTTTGCACTTCAGTTCTCGTTGTACCTTCATAGTGAACAGACGTAATAGCGGAATTATTCTTACATACAAACAAAACAAAAAAAAAATCATACAAAAAATATTCGTAGTACATATTAACGTTGATAAATAAGCTTTTTTTTTTGCTTTGCTAATATTTTTTTACATATAGAAATAACAAAATCAAAAAAGAACCGTAAACAAAAAAACATACAAAGTACCCTTGAGGAATACTCTTTATGAGTACCCCAAAGGAAAAAAATATTGAAGTGAGTTCTAACGGCAGAAATGCCTATTTTACTGTGAGTTTTGATGCTCATAATGATATCAGTAAAAATAAAATATCTGATAATAGACTTGCTGTGAGTTCTGAAGCTCTTAATAAAAATCATAAATCTGATAATAGACTTTTTCAACGGCAAAACCACAGTTTCGTCAGCGATCAACTTCGCTTTGTCCAATGCCAACTAGTGAATCGTTGACATTATTGCCTAGTACTTCTACATTTAACTCAGCGATTTCATCCGCTTCGGGCTCGTGGTCATCACTTAAACAAGTTGTCACTGAAAATAAGAGTAGCCCAAAACCCAAGGTCCAAGTCGGAATGGACAGATACATTACAATTTTAAAGCGCGGGCGCAGCCCAAATTCTACTAAAATTGCATCTGTTCCAAAGATGTCCAGGGATAACAGCGCATCCTCTACTAATCGGCAAAACCGTTTTAAAATATTGCAAGATGATAATGAAAAACCCGCTGAATCTGCGAATAAAACCTCCAAGCCGCCACCAATCTATTTAAGAGAAAAAAACTCAAACGCTCTAATTAAAAAATTAATTTCGGTCATTGGTGAGAATAAATTTTACATTGTTCCAATAAAACGTGGTAATATTGATGAAACGAAAATTCAAATTTATGAAGAAAAAGATTTTCGCACAATGGTTTCTGAACTTGAAAAAAGTAAAACAAATTTCTACACATATCAGCTCAAGAGTGCTAAAGGTATGCAGATTGTGTTGAAGGGCATAGATTCCTATGTTGCTCCCGAAGAAGTAAAAGATGCTCTCGTCCTCCAGGGCTTTAAAGTAAAAAATGTATCGAACATAATAAATAGGGAAAAGATCCCTCAACCTCTATTTCGCGTTGAACTTGAGCCAAATGATATAAAATTGAAAAAGAGTGAGACCCATCCAATATATAATTTAAGATATCTCTTATATCGAAAAATAACCGTTGAAGAACCACACAAGCGTTCAGGACCCGTACAGTGCCATAATTGTCAAGAATATGGCCATACTAAAACTTACTGCAAATTACCTACTGTTTGTGTTGTGTGCGGCGAGTTGCACGGCACTGCTAGTTGCAATAAACCAAAAGATCAAAGTAACAAAAAATGCAGTAATTGTGGAGAAAATCACACTGCTAACTACAGAGGTTGTCCTGTGTACTCTTTCGTCAAACAGACTATGAGGCAAACGCCTAAATTGGCCACAGCCCAATCAGCAAACGCTTTAACAGCCACTATTGCGCAAGTGAGCCAACCAGTTAGTTCCCGTGTATCGTATGCCGATGCTGCTAAAACAAATTCTACTCATACACAAAATGTTTCACCACCAGATATTTCAACAAATACAAACTCGAACTTTAGTTTCAATCGCCTTGAAGCTACTATTGATAATCTGGTGCAAACTATAAATAATTTTACAACAAATATGACTAGCATGATGCAAGAAATGCTGCGAATGCAGAATACATTGCTTCAAGCTTTAGTTAACAAACCATGAACACGTTAAAAATATGTTTTTGGAACGCAAACGGCATTCGCCAACATAGAAATGAACTTGAGCACTTCCTCACGGAAAAAAATATTGATATAATGTTGGTCTCTGAGACTCATTTGACTTCGAGAAGCCTTTTTAAAATGTATGGCTACACCTTATATGATTCAAAGGACCCGAGAGGAAGAGCATGCGGTGGATCAGCGGTTTTAATAAAGTCAAGACTCAAGCATTATATTATTGATAACATTTGTGAAGAACATTTGCAAGCAACGAATATTTGTGTCGAAAATTTTTGCACTAATTTTGTCATATCATCCATTTACTCCCCTCCTAGATTCGCAATTACTGAGAATCAATATGAGGATTTTTACAAATCTCTGGGCCCTTGTTTCATAGCAGCCGGCGACTATAATGCTAAACATACGTTCTGGGGTTCGCGTCTTATTACACCCAGAGGTCGAGCGTTGTTCAATACAATTTCCAAAATGGGCTTGGATGTCATTTCGAGTGGGGAGCCCACTTATTGGCCTACTAACATACGTAAAATTCCGGATGTAATAGATTTTGGCGTTATGAAAAATATCTCTAGGGATTTAATTCAAATTGAAGCTTCTCTAGATCTTTCGTCCGATCACTCTCCCACGATCGTTACAATTTGTGGCCCATTGAGAAGTGACTTACCTCACCCATATGCGAATTTGATAAATCGTGTTAATTGGCTGGGATTTAAAAAATATCTTAGTAGTCATTGCACGGAAAATATTACGCTAAGAACATCTGATGATATTGAAACTAACATTGCCAACCTTAACGAAAATATTAAGCAGGCTGCTAAACATGCTACTACCTCCCATCCGCAGACTGGGTTTAATAAAATTTATTCTACCGATATTGAACGTGCCGTATGCGAAAAAAGAAGAGCTAGAAGGGAATGGCAACAGCACAGATCACCACAACTTAAAATCAGATTTAAAGAGTGCAGTAAACGACTCCAAGAGCTGCTTGCACATGAAAAAACTGCATCTCTTAAAAACTATCTGGAAAATCTTGATGTCACACCAGCATCTAATTACTCTTTATGGCGCGCTGCTAGAAAGCTTAAAACACCCGTTGAGTTTAAACCACCTCTGCGCACATCTACCGGAGGTTGGGCAAGAAGCGATACTGAAAAAGGTAACATATTTGCTGACCATTTGAAATACGTATTTACCTCAAACACATGTACTGGTGTAATTGATTTGCCAAATGTAGACGCTCTACCCCCTCAACTAATAAAGTTTAAGACGCGTGATGTACAAAAAGTAATTGCTGAACTCAACCCGAAGAAAGCTCCGGGTTTTGATGGAATTAGTAACCAGATGCTGATGAAGTTGCCTCGTATTGCAATTAGAATACTGTTATTTATTTTCAATGCCATTTTACGACTGGAGTATTATCCACACAGCTGGAAACTTGCCAAAGTTAAAATGATTCCAAAGCCAGGCAAAGATCTTACCAAGGCTGAGTCATATAGGCCAATAAGTCTGCTATCAACAATGTCAAAGCTTTTCGAAAAACTGCTCATGACAAAATTGTCCCCAATTCTAGTTCGTAGTGGGTGCATACCGGACCATCAATTTGGTTTTAGAAGTCAGCATAGCAGCATTGAACAAACTCATAGATTGGTCCAATTTATAAGAAGAACATTTGAAGAAAGGAAGTATTGTTCTGCGCTGTTTATCGACGTTTCTCAGGCATTTGATAAAGTGTGGCATGAAGGACTAATTTTAAAATTAAAAACATACCTGCCAATAAACGTTGTAAGTCTTTTGGAAAGTTACATTACTGCACGCAAATTCACTGTTGTGGAAGGAGACTTTATGAGCATGCCTGAAACTATCTCATCCGGTGTGCCACAGGGGAGTATACTGGGGCCAGTTTTGTATTTGATTTATACTTGTGATATGCCTCTGAGCAGCAATATCCACACTTCCACATTTGCTGATGATACAGCCTGCCTTAGTATGCATGAAAATCCTTACGAAGCATCCCGATATCTTCAAGAACACATTACCCAGCTGGAACTATGGTTAAACTTATGGAGAATTAAGGTAAACGAACAAAAGTGTGTTCAAGTAACATATACATTACGAAGAGATACTTGTTCACCCATTCGGATTAACAATCAAGTTGTCCCTCAACATACTCATGTGAAATATCTTGGAATACACCTTGATCGACGGCTTACTTGGAAACACCATATTGACTCTAAGTTAACCCAAATGAAACTAAAATTAACTCAGGTACATTGGCTGATTGGTAGAAATTCAACCCTCAGTCTAGATTGCAAACTTTTGATATACAAGTCTATTTTGAAACCCATATGGTGCTACGGAATTCAACTATGGGGCACTGCTTCAGCTTCCAATGTCGAGAGAATCCAACGAAGGCAAAATAAAATTTTGCGATTAATAACATCGGCTCCATGGTATATAAAAAACTCAAATATACATCGTGATTTAAACATGCCACTAGTGGTTGAAGAAATTGCAAAATATGCAGGCAAATATTTAACAAAACTCGAGTCACATCCTAATCGCTTGCTCGTAATATTTTGAACTTTACTGGACACGTCCGCCTAAAAAAGAGGGATACAAGTGCTCTTATACTCAACACTCCAGATGGGACTGCTTGAAAATACTTTTTATTTTATTTTATTTTTTCTTCCTTTTGATTATCACTACTTATGTATTATTTATAACTATCTCTAAATTTATGTCCGACAGTGGTCGGACCTAATAATTATATTTTAGATTTAAGATTTGAATACTTATTGTTAGTTCATATTTGAAGATACAATAAATAAAAATATGTATTAAAAAAAAAAAAAAAACTTTGTACTTATTTTATTAACCTACCATTTACACATGAAACTAATTGCAAGAAAGTAGCAACACAATCACATTTTTTCACTACCACACTCACATAGTTTTTAATTTCCACTCAGCTTTCAACGATTTTTTCAAGAAAGTAAATTTTTGATGTTTTCAGAAAGTAAAATGAAAAAAGGTTGACAGTGTTACCCCCTTTAAAGATTTGTACAAATATATAGGATTGTGGCAAATAATTATTATAAATTATTCTTATTTTGTATAAATATTTAAATAATTGTAATTTCGTATCTTCAAATATACATGCAGAATACAATTCGTGTCTATTTAAAACAATAATATTATTAAAATATTAACAATAATAATTATTCCCAACTTATTGCCCTATAAATGTGTTTATGCGATAATCTGGGTAACTCTAATTAAGTAATAAACAAAGCAATAGAAATGGAACTTTTCGTTTCGACGACATTTTTAAAATGAACTTTCACTTTCCTATGAAAACGAACAAGAAATTTTCATGAAAGTAACTTTTTTCATTAAAATTTTTATTCATAATACGTATACAAAAATTTCAAGAAAGTACTTTCATGTGTAAATGTAGCGTAAATAATAGTTGATTCATTTTGTGTAAATTTCAGTGAATAAACATTTGTCAACAATTTAAAAACTGGTTTATTCAATAAACGTCTGGTTTTTCAACATACATATTTCATATTATATTTCAATAAGGTAACAGTATATACATATTTGTGTACATAATTATCATTACCTTAATATAGAAATGCCATAACTCATTATTTTTTTTAATTCGAGTTTTTTGTGTATTTTGATAGAAAAACATCGTATGTGTCGAAAAATTAAAAAAATTTCGATTTCAAAAATATAATGAGTTATGGCCTTTCTGTCATAAAATACATTTAAAATTGGTAGTTATTAAAAAAAATTTCGATTTCTTGCTCTTCCTCATTTTCAGTCCTTAAAACACTATCTATAAAATAATTTGACTTTTAATAAGTTTTGTTTGGATTAATTTTAGGGTACACTTCTCAGGTCTTTTTTAATTCAACCAACATATGGGCATTTCCATGAAAATGACAACCACGACTGAAAAATTAAAAAACCTTAAAATTTTTTTAAAAATATGTGAAAGAGGAAAAAATTACTCAAATTTTACTATGCAGAGATATTAATAGCTTATAAATATTTTTCAAGAGCAAAAATATCAGTTTAAACTGACCATCTCTTTGATTAATGTTAAGAAATTGCAATCACCTATTTTTTCTTAACTAGCGACTCGATTCAGGTGTTTGTAACATTACAATTATACTTTAAAATTAATGTTACAACAACAATGAACAAGATCCATGAGGAAAGAGAAAATTTAGAGTTCGATAAGCGGTATTTTTTTGCTTCGCTTTGGATGCTATTCTAATGTCACGTACGCGGTGCAAAAACCGTATTTGTCTATATCATTTGAATTTGACCGGTCGCAACTGTTTCAAAATAAAAGTTCAAAGCAGGATAATTGTCGCAAATAAATATTGTTCAAAATTTTTTCTCAATTTAGTGTAATAAAAATTTTATAAGCATTTAAAGTTTGTCACGTACGCTATTGTAAGTATTAAAATTGCAATTAAATGTATCAGCGTTAACTTGATAATTATCAGGCATGTTCTGAAAATCACTTTTTGTGAAAGGGAATTAAAAATACAAGAAAGGTGTTCTGCACACATAACTTTTTGAATTTTTGTGATTTTAAATCGGTCACCTAAATGCCTGCCGATTTGAAATCACCTGGTTATTTTTTCAATCACTTTATTTTGAAATTCTCAATAGATTAATTAAATGAATAACTTAATATCTTCTTTATTGATTTTTATAGTAAAATGAGCAATTTTCTACGAAAGAATTTATGAAATTATGAAAAAATTTAAAACTCTTAATTTTGCAAAAATTTTGTTATTTGCTTTGTGATTTACATTTGTGATATTGCATACAAAACAAAACGTCAGCTGTTTTCTTCTATTTTTAAAGGTAAAACAGAAAATTTAAAAATTTTGTGATATTCAGAACACCATCAAATCACAATTGTGATTTTAAAATCACAAGTGATTTGAAAACTTGTGATTTCCAGAACATGCCTGTATAAGATGGCGGCGAAAACTCAGCGCCCAAGTAAACAGTATGTAGTAAGAAATGCAGTTGACTCGTTCTTGTTTTATTGCTATTTTCACTGAATACATATTTTTGTTTTGTTTTTAAGTTTTTGTATGCATAAATTTCTGTGGCAATATATAATAATGACTTAAGTTGACATAAGTGCTTTTTCATTTTATTATATATTCTTATTCTCTTCTTCAAGATCTATCATTTAAACTATACCCATTTATATTTTAACTTAAGTCTTCTTGGAAAATAATACATAAGCCATAACATCTTAACTCAACTTAATTTTTGTAAGGTAGCTACATCAATATTAAAATATTTGAGCATCAAAACTTGTATACACTTGAGTTCAATAACTCAATAATAACGACTCGTCTAGAAAATTTGTATGAAAGTCACTCAAGTTATATTTAACTAACTCCCTGTTTCTACAACGCAGACGGTTGACTTGAGTATAAAATTTGTATGGAAAGCACTCATATTTTTGAGTGATTTTCATACCAGCACATAAGCTGTTAAAAAATTATCTTATTTCAGGTTTTCCGCATTTTTTCAATTTAACCTAAAGCACTTATTTCGACTTACTATCAATAAAAACTATTTTGTCTTTCAATATAATAAGTTCACTTTAGTTTTTATTTTTCTGCCAATGGATTTTTTCATAACATCTTAACTAAAAAACAACGAATAATAACTAATAAAATCGTTTCTTTTTTTTTATAAAATTAACAGTTTTGTTATAAATAAATGTGAATTTTTTTCGGTATCTAAAAATTTTATATAAAAACCAAACACAATTTATTTTGGACAAAACCCATAATATCTCAAAACAAAAAATTTCGACTCAAGCCATTGTTATTTATTTCCACAGCAGTGTGACCAGATTTTAAAATAATATTAAGCTAAATTACGTTTGAAAAAAAGCTAAAATAAGCTAAAAAGTTACATTTTAGGCTAGAAAATAAAGCTAAACTTTTTTCCACTTCCTTGATCACTTTTCAATAGTTTCTTATTGCTAAACTAACGTTAAATATTACACAAACATATTTTTTTATTATACATATAGAATATTTGTTTAATGAAATTATTTATTAATTATTATATTTTAAATTTAATGAAGAACAAAACAAAAACTTCCCCAAAATAATCTTAAAAAGTTTTAAAAAATGTAAAAACATTTATACTAAAATACGAAAGCTTTTTAAGTGAATTAATGATATTTAAGGTAAAGCATGGATCACACTATCTGCACAATGTACCGAGTTTCGTCAGATCAGTGAAATAAAGTCAAGTAAAGATTTTGCTCTAATTTATCGACTTATTGAAATACAAGGACGTAATTGCACCACACTGCATTGGTAACAAGCCCATATAGACTTATTCCAGAATTATTTGAGTAATTATGCCATTTTGGCTTATTACTTATGACTTTATTGAGGTGGCCCGACGAAAATCTGTACATAGTATTATCCAGGCTTAAGACTATTTCAGGTTTTTGTTTTAAGTTAATTGATGCCGCTGAATGAACGTTCAACTCAAGTCAAATAATTTTATACCCAAAAAACTCAAAAAGTGTTTTGGCCACTAATATGAATTTAACTTTTTCCATTGGAATTCTAACCATTCTGCCACTATCTACTATTTTTCAACTTTCCATTTCTGTTATAAAAGTGTCGTATAATTTACATTTTGTATTTTTTATAAACTATTTTACAATGTTAAAAAATTATAATTTTTATAAGTTGTTTATGTTTTTAATATATTTTTAGAGAACACGCAATTTAGACTAAAAAAAGGCTAAAAAAGCTAAATGTGTTTTTAAAAAAAGCTAAAAAATAAGCTAAGAGCTAAATGAATATTTCAAAGCTAAATCTGAAATAAATAAGCTAAATTTAGCTCAAAATAAGCTAATATGGTCACGCTGTTCCACAGATTAAAAAAAAATTTTTTTACTTAAGAATATTATAAGAGAAAAATCCGTCACGTACGCTATTAAACTTCATTCATTATAAAATCAGCCAAAAGTCTTTTTTATTTCAAAATTACTGATAATAAAGGAAAAATAGTTGGCTTCGTGTAAGAAATTTAAAACAAGAAAAAAAACATCACAATTCGCAGATTTTCGTATACTTTTACATGCACCTTGATATCAGTTCCGTTTTATGTCACGTACGCTATGCCGTTATTTCCCTTTATATTTTGGACAACAGGGTTCCAAATGTAATAATTTTTTTTTTCGCATATAGTACGCCCTGAATGGAACATAACAACAAAATATTTTTGAGTTACGTCTATTTTTTCAGAATCTATTCCACTTTGTAGGCGTGCAAATGTCACGTACGCTGATATGGAAATGCCCATATATTATCTCTTTTTATACATACTTTTATACTATGCATATTAAAATGGCGGTTAATACAAGAAAAAATAAAGGATTATTCTATATTCTTCTTCTTTTTTATATTGGTAACGCAAACTAACAAAAGAAAATTAGTAAAACAATACTGCAACTACATATATTTCATAAGTCAATATTGCTAGATTAAAGTTCGTAAATATTAAAATTCAGAAATATCGAACAAAAAGTAAAAAGGTGCTAAAAGGGCTGAAAGAGAATTGTAAAAAGTGCTAGATTTGCGCGTTTTTTAGTTTGGGGCCAAAAAATGTTTTTCGCGTTTTGAGTGTCTAAAAGCGAGCTAAATCTAGCCCGAAAAGGGCTAAGTTGGCATGAATGAAAGATTCATGATTAATGCACCGAGAGAAACTAGAGAGTTATGTATAAGCGTATGTGTATTCATTTGTATAAAAAGCCGATTGATGTTCGGCCCTCCGGCGCTTCTCAGGCTACACGAAAACACGACTTGCTGTCTTCAAAATAATTATTTTCATATGAATATGTGTATTCTATCCTTGAAATTTGGTAGTCGGTAGCTTGCTGTGGTGAATGCATAATTTGTATAAAAAGTTGAAATTTCGGCTCGCTGGTGCCGTTGAGAGAGACATTGAACATACATACATACATATCCACTTTACAGTTTCAGGTACTCATCATGCCCAATCTTAACATTTATTACGTTGTTGATTTCAACTCTCTGTAATTCACGATGCAGAAGCAGGTATGCGATATGACTGATACAAATGGTAACACTCTCTTGAACTACGGAAATTTCCGCCATTAACTGGTCGTTAAAAAACTAATTCTGGGAATTCTCGTCATTCACTTGCAATTAAAAAAACTGATTGAAAGGGATTTCCATAATTTACAGGCCATTAAGAAAACTAATTGCAGGGATTACCGCTAAGCTTTTGTTACTACTGCCTTATTCATAAAAAATAATAATATCGTTCTTTAAAAAAAGACTCATATATTTTATTTTATTTTTGTGGCCTCAAAACCAGGGTTCGAATTCTTGACTTCAAAATAGCATCAGCACACAAATTATGCTATGCTTAGACTTCTGCTATTCATACGCCTTTTCCACACGGAAAGTTTACTTTGCAAAGTCTTAATTCAGCTGTGTGAAAGACAGAGGTCGTAGTACAGTCTCTTTCTGTCTTTCTCCCAGCTGAATTAAAACTTAGGAAAGTAAACTTTCCGTGTGGAAAAGGGGTGTCACATTGTATAAGCAGCAGCAATCAGCATCAGCATACAATGTAAAAAAAACTATTTGCTTAATGCTGTGCTGTGAAATGTTTGAAGCAAAAGCAGTCAGCTATTTGTATTTCCGTCTCCGTCTTTCTTACTGCTGAATTATGAGTTGAGCAACAAAAGTTGAAACGTGTGAACCGGGACTAAAGAATTTAAATTGTGTACAATATGAAAAAGGAAAGAAAGTGAATAGGTATGCATAGGTGGGAATATACATACACATACTATCTACAAACATTCATGTATGTTTGGATACTTATATTTTTGTTGTTTGTTTGAAAATTTAATAATTACCTATAATTATTATTTTTGGCGAATCGAAATTTTATGTTTTGTTGTGTTAATTATTCAGCTATTAGGATGGTAGGCCTATGTAAATATTAAATAAACTAAATTAAATGTTTTAATAAACTCATCATGCGTCCCTACATACATATGTATTATACATGCGTATTTACGTTGATATCTATCTATATACATTAGGTATGGCGTAGTTAACGATTTTTCGATTTCGACTTGCAAGAACCCCTTATTTTGTGAGGTTCGGAAAAAAAATATTCGAGTCAAAAAATGGTGGCGGTCAGATGGGGGCAATGGTCTCCGCTTCGTGCTCAAAGTTGAGGATAAAAGCAAAAAAAAAATACAAAAAATCATATAACTTTCCCGGGGTCACCGCTACAAGGGTCAAATGTATGACGAGCACCCATTAATTTTCTCCGTCCAACATCTGTTTTAAACACACCGACCGCCTAATTCCTCTCCTTAAGGGGGCTCCCATACAAAGGGGAAATTTTTATAACATTTACTCGCAGGGCTCTAACTGCCCCTAGGGCGTATCTATCGAAGTCAAATGTATGACTGACCTCCAATATTTTTTCATTACAAAGATTTTCTCTGAACATACTTATCGTCTATCTTCAACCATTAAGGTAGTCCCCATAAAAAAAATGGTTTTTTGAACAATTTTTTTAAGAAATCCGCTTTTTCCGCTTTTATGTTGCCTCCTAGGGGGTAAAATGTAAGACCGACCCACAGTAGTTTTTTATCTTCAACATTTCCTCCGAATATACCTATATCCTATCTCGACTCATTAAGGGGGCTCCCATACAAAGACGGAATTTGTACAAAATTTACTCGCAGGGCTCTAATTGCCCCTGGCGCGTTCCTGTCGAAGCCAAATGTATGTCCGACCTCCAATATTTTTCCCCATACAAAAAAAAAAAAAGAATTCTTTGTCAAATAACAACGACTTGAAGTAAAAATATTTTTTCTTCTTCGTCGCGGCATAACGCACTGCTATAATCTTCTATTAATTTTACGCCTCTTTCGGCAGCGTCGTTGACAACATGAAGTTTTTGCAATATCAAAATGTTCCGAATTCGTAAAGAATTCCTAACGACTGGTCGACAAAATCTTCCGATTTCGGAACCGAAATCGTAACCATTTTTGTATGAAACTTAATTTAGCGCTTTTTTTTCGTTTTGGCAATTTTTTTTTTTGTTTTGGGCGACTTTTTTTTTGGTTTGGCGATTTTATAATTTCGGATTTTTTTGTTTTACCGTTTTTGAAAATTTCAAGAGTTTTGCTCTTACGGTTTCCAAGATACAGCAAGTTGTCAAAATTACATACTCAAAATTGCATTAACTGATGGAACACCCTTTAATTTTAGTGTTAATTGTTGTAGCTTGTAGAAAAATACACAAACCTTACAAATTTCAAGTGTATATATGTACATACATACAATTGTATGTATGTATATTACATGGGATTTTAACATTTTTCATTGCTCGTTATGGAACACCCTTTAATTTTTTAATTTCATGTATTTGTTGTTATAGCGGCCAAAGGTCTACACACTGTGTCCAAATTTCAGGCCCGCCGCTCTTACGGTTCTCTAAAAAATAGCCTGTGACAGACATAGTTTTAGACATAGTTAATTTTACATAACACAAAAAGTTAAAGTTTTCCAACCCTGGAAACGTCTTTTTAATTTTTTTATATTTTTTTTAATTTAAAATACCAATTTTAGTCGTACTGAAGTATAAAATAAGTTTATTTATTAAAAAAAATAAAAATTTGTTTTCGGTATCTACTTTTATATGGCAAAATAAAGTTTAAGTTTTCCAGCTCTGCAATCGTCTGCTCGATTTTGCTGGATTTCAATACCAATATATTTTGGAAAATTTCTGACACAGCAGTCCAAGAACGAAGACTCTAGCTTTTCTGGGAGCTTCGGAAAACCGATTTCACCTACAGACAGACGGACATCCCTTATTCGTCTTCCCTATGTATAAGGATCCAAAATATATATACTTTATGGGTCGCTTATTGATATTATAGAAATTACAAACGGAATGACAAACCTGTATATACATTTTCTTATTTTATCATAATAATCATTACAACGCAACAGAATCTTTTCAAAGAAAATATGTATTTTGTACCACAGTAAATGAGCAATGCGCATTTTTTTCTCTTTTTGGCCCTTTTACACATTGCGTAAACAAAAGGAGCGGAGCAAGAAAAGAGCCAACCATGGTACTCCTTTTCTTGCTCTGTTTCTGTAATGAGCAGCGTTAACATAATGGCGCAGAGCAAGAGCAATAACAAAGCCGCTCTGCTCTTTGCGTAAAAGTGCCAAAAGAGCTGGAGGCTTATTCTCTATTGCGATGCGAAAGTCAATGCGACTCGAAAACATGAAAATGCGAACAGTTCCTATTCTGTGTTACGATGTTCGCAAAGTACTTTTTTTATTCGCATTTAAAATGCGAAAATGTGGCAAATCGGTATTCTGTATTGCGAAAACAAATGTCAGATACGTACGAAAATCGCAAATTATATTCGACTGCAAAACAGCATTCGCAAAGCGCAAAAATGTAAGTGATGAAACAGCCAAAAATTGTTTATAAAGCTGGAATAGAAATATTTTGCATAATTAATTGTTTTCAATGCTTCAAAATAAATTACCGATTTGCTTGTAAGCAATGTTCTTTGCACCCTTTCATTTTGGTCATGCGCGTCTTCATCATCAAACTATAATGCCACAGAATCCATTTTTGGTAAATTACACAAATATTATATAAATTATTGTTATTTTATAAGCACAATCACAAATTTCTTTTTCTTTTGTAAATTTAACTTTGACGTTTATTTTAGACCAGCGTTGTTAATTCTGGCCAGCGTTGTTATTTTTGACCGGCGTTGTCACGATTTAAAATAAAACTCGAATGCGATTACGAAAGCCGTATAGAATACCAATTTTCTTTCGCATCGCATTTCATTTGTGCATCGCATTGATTTTCGCATCGCAATTCAGAATAAGCCTCCTGAAAAGAGCGGCTCTGCTCCGCGTATTTACTTACTCTGCATATTTGACAAGGGTTGAACACGTATGTATGTATTGTGTCTGATTTTTTATTTTAAATTATTTTCAAACTTGAATATTACATGAAAAAATGCTTGAATTCAACTTTCTTTCCATTTGAATTTCAAGTGCTTGATTTTTATTTTTTTGAGTGCTTATTTGGTATCAATAGCTATATACCTATAAACAGGGTGACCGATGACATTTTTCAAAAAGTGGCACCAAATAGGGGATTTATCAAAAAAAAAGTGGCAAAATTAAAAAAAACGAGAAAACTACACTAAACTTTTTATTTTTAATGTATTTTTATCAACGGTATCGTAAAAATACCGATACCGATTCAAATACCGCTAAAGTTAGATACCGGTATCGTTACCGATACCGAAATCCATTTCGGTTAGAAAATACCGGTATCCAGACTACCGTTTACGTCTATACCGGTACGTACCAATATACCGATTCCGGCCAAAAAATAAATGATAGTTGAGTTGTAGTTGCCAAATTTTTATTATGTATTGCAACTTTTTTCACCACGAGACAACTGCTTTTTATCATTTTTGTTTTTATTTCGACAATTGTGTTCATTTTGCTTTACTATTCCAGACGCCAACCAATCCCATTTGTCAACCAATATTATTCCCAAGTTCATAAAACATAGAATCTCAAGAAAAAATAGCAAGGCCAAAACTAAAAATATTTAAAACATATAGCATAGATAAGAATCTTTGTATTTCGTGCATTGTTTCGAAGTCAACTAAAATTAGTTGTTATTCAGAATACCAAAAAAAAAACAGTTGTTTAAAAGTTAAGTTGTTTCAGTTTCAATCCAACTTAGTTGAGCTGTAAACCGTAATATGTGCAAAAATTGCAATTAACTTTCTTTCTTTGGTGTTGGTCTTGTTTACACAATATAATAATATATAAGGTTGGGTAGAGAAAAAACTTCTAAGCTTTTATATTTGAAGTTAAAGATTCCTCTCTTGAGGTGAAGAAAAGTACTTTTAAAATGAAGGAACAAATTTTGGCGACCACTGTTGTACCAATTTTGTACTCTGTGTTTATGTACATCTTAAATTGTACTTTCATCATCCTGGAAGCTTAATTAATTAAAACAGTGCTGTGAATTACTCTTATTCAAATATGTTTTATAAACAAAGTTATAAACAATATAGGTCCACTACAAAAATATTGCCTAAGAACGTGGCGAAAAAAAACCGAAAAAAGCATATATGGTGAAAATATAAAGACATATTTGAAATTTACTGAAACAAGATATGGGCATTTCCCCCGAAGAGTCAACCAGGATGGAAAAATGAAATGTTGATAATCATCGTGTTTTATTGTTTATAATTATAAAAAAGAACCTATATTTTTATAATTGGATAGTTTCATAGCATATCTCAGCTCTTTTACTTGAGGAAATTGGGCTGGAAACTGGAAAATTTGATATTTTATTTTTATGCTACTTCTAAAGACATTTTTATATTTAATTATTTTACATGCAAAATATATGTTATGGTTGCAATATTTGTTCAAAACGTCTTTATTACAATCAATTAAGAAGAGGAAAGTGTAAGGTGAACAAAAAAAAGTTCGATTAACGGTTAATTTTTACGTTGTTTCTTATCTATGTTTTAATCGTACGTTCGCGACCGAAAACCTCATTTTATTGTAATTGCTTTGCATTAAACGTCAACAGGTGCCACACATATCACATTTTAAATAAGCTCGGCGTCACTAATTTGCAAATCAAAAAAAAAATCTGTGTTACAGCTAAATAATGTTTTTTTAGTTGCAAAATTTCGTACGTTCACGACCGTAAGTAAATTTTTACTAGAAAAATTTAATGATATACCGAATATTCCAGATGCCAGAATGATGCATTCTGTTTTCTGTAATGAGGACTTTAAATTAAGCACCAGTGTTGCCGGTTTTTTCTAGAGCTTATCCCCAATTTTTGATTTTTTATCCCCAAAAATCCCCAAATTGAGTTTTTTTGGGTCAAATTTTTTCTTTTTTGAAAAAATTGAATTTTTTAATTTTATTTAAAATATAATGACAAAAATAACAGATTTATTTAATAAAATTCATTTATATCGATAGCTATATTTACATTCATATTAATTTAATTTGTACTTGCTTAAAACTTGTAAAGAAAAAATACACATACATAAGTAGTTTAGTATATACAAGTACAAAAAAAAATTTTAACCAAAGTTAACCATTTCCAAAACTTTAGATTCGAATTCTTCTGATTCGTCAGCCTCAAACTTTGGTGTACATGGTATGTACTTGAATTAAAATCTTTATTTTACCATTTCAGCAGAAGGATTAAACTTGTCACAACAAATTGAACTATTTTTAAAGTGCTTCCAACAAGTCGTCTTACATTTTGTTACGTATTTTTGTTTTGCTAGTGTTCATTATTGGTTAATCTGCCTTGATACTTCTTTATTAGAAAACATTCACTATGAATAGCAACACATATTTTCAGACTTGCCAGACGCATACTTCTTAATTCAAAAATCATTCTTGATACCATCAGTTATAAAAATAAATCTCCAAAAATCCCCTAAAATTTGGTTATCATCCGCAAAAAATCCACAGATCCCCAATACGAAATTGTAAGCCCCATTCGCGAAAAAAATCCCCAATTCGGGGACAAATCCCCTAAACTGACAACACTGTTAACCATACCTCTAATGGCCTGTTCAATAAAAACAAAAACATCATAAATTTTGTTAAAATTTCATTTCATTTCATAAATATAAAAAAAACCAAGAATATATCTAGAGAAGATGTGATATCGATATCTTCTAAGCGGCTATGAAAACTTAAACTCGATGACATTAAATTTTTTGCACTAAGCATAGAGCTACCAAAATGCTATCAAATCGCAAAAAAAAATGCTAGGAAAAGTTTTGTTTTCTATATCCTTTGTACATGAAAAGCGTACGAACGTACGTTCGTGACCCCAGGAAATGCCCATATATCTCTATGGTTCAAAAGGCTTAGTCTATTCTTTCTGTATCCGTTTATAAATTTAAAATCGGTTGATATTTAACTTAGTTGGAGGTTGATAAGTGTCTACGGGTACAAAATATCATTTTAAAAATATGAATGTAGCATTCTTTAAGTTCTCTACATTATCTGGTGTCCGCCAACAGTGTCTAAGAGCCTGCAAAATCTGTGAAATAGACTTGCCAAAATTATCTGATCGGGTATTTAAGTAATTTTTTAGAAAAACATGTTACAATCAACATGAAGCGAATTATATAGATTAAACAAGATGTAATATCAATCAATATTTCCTAAACTTAGTGAAAATTCATTGTCAACTAATCAAAATCATCAACCAATTTGGATGAAAATATGTATAGTTAAAATACTTATTTTAGGCAGAAATTTTAAAAAGATGCGCTAAGTTATTACATAACCATTTTTTAAACTTGACAGATGTGTAGTCATGTATATCACTTTATTTATTTGCAACTTTTGCTAAGATAATTACACATTTTTGTAAAAAAAATTTTATATTTTTACGATATCGGAAACTTTTTTTATTTCTCTCAAAAAACAAACTTCAAAAATACTTAATGATCAAACAGAATTGCGGCATAAACACATTTTCCATACAAATTGACACAAAAAAGTACATCCAGAAAGCAGTCGAGAGATAATGATCAAACAGAATTGGGGCATAAACACATTTTCCATACAAAATGACACAAAATACTAGCCTCAGAAAGCAGCCGATAGATAGAATCTATTTTATTTTGAGAACGTTTTTTCTTATGCTCTCACATATAAATAAATATTCTCTCAAACATGTTACCATACTTTCAATAAATTTCATACATTTTGTGAACAAAACTACAAAGAAAAATAAGCACAAAAGAAAATAAAACAAAAATTAGAGAGCATTTGAAGTTACTGCTCAAGGTGTATTTAAACAGGTGGCAGCGTTACTTCAGCTGATAATTTTTTGCTCTATGTACTTTGTAGCTAACGAATGTCAAAAACTTCGTTTTGTTTTGGTTTTGGTACAATTATTTTTGTGCTTTGACATTCTTCGGCTCTTTACACAGCTAGGGTTGCCGTATTTTTGTATAACAAATCCTTACGCAGTCACCTGTATAATTACACCATGTTACTGCTGTAGTTTTTATTATGGGCTTTGTTAATTTGACAGCGATTTTTCCTGAAGTTGCGGACTTATTCTGTTTAATCATATAGAATCTATTTTATTTTGACAGCGTTTTTTCTTATGTTCTCACATATAAATTAATATTCTCTCAAACATGTTACCATACTTTCAATTAATTTCATATATTTTGTGAACAAAACTACAAAGAAATATAAGCACAAAAGAAAATGAAACAAATATTAGAGAGCATTTGAAGTTACTGTCGTAGTTTTTATTATGGGCTTTGGTAATTTGACAGCGATTTTTCCTGAAGTTGTGGATTTATTCTGTTTAATCATTTATTTTTCAAAAACAAAGAGAGAATGGAAGTACCTTCTATATTTATATCATGGTTTGAACTTCAGTCTCCTTGGGTAATATGAATAAAAAAAAGTACTTGCTTTTTACTTAAAAATTTGTTTAAAAAAAAACAAAAAAAAACAAAAAACACACACATATTTGGCGGTTTAAAACCAATTTGTAAGTACAAAGCAAATACTTTTTTTATTCATATTACCCCTTGTTTCACTTTTTTAATAAATTATTTTTCAATAATAGTATAAAAACATATATAGAAACAAATAAGTTTATATGCTTTTATGTTAATGTAAAAATACTCCCTTTTTGAAGTAATTTAATAAAAAAAAAGATATTTTGTTATGTTCACTGCCTGAAATAATAAATTTATCAGTAATATCGGTATACCGGTATTATAAACTCGATAACGGTATGTACCGGTAATACCGATACCGAAATAAAAAAAATACCGATACCGCTACCGATATCGAAATTTTAAAAATAATTATACTGGTATCAATACCGATACCGTTATTTTTTCGGTTTCCAACCTTGATTTTTATATAACTCACCATAAAAAAGGAGGAAAAAAAGTGGCAAGGAAGTTGAAAAATGGAATCGATATACCGAAAAAGTGGCAATTTGCCACTTTAGTCGGTCAAACGGTCACGCTGCCTATAAATAAACCATTTTAGTCCCAGCGAAAATATTCTTCTACGTGGAAACAGGTCGGTAAGGGTGAGAGAGCACAGCTCTCGATACTCCTCTGGGACTTTACAAGCAAAATTAAAAAAAAAAAAGTCGTTTCAGAGAAGTGACGAAAAATCGGTACGGAATATACTCAAATCTTGGACAAATCTATACCAAATCGTTTAACAGAAGTCATTCGTCGCCAAGGAAAAGCAATTTGCCTCTAAGACAGCTGTGCATATTTTATATGATAAGAATATTAGCAATGTCGAACACTTTTTTGTTTAAATTTCTTAACTAATTTTTTTAATCAAATTTTTATATTAGTTACTTATAAAAAAATAAGGTCATTATTTTTTTTTTATTAAATGCAAAGTTACTCAATAAAATGCTTTCTGAGTTCTTTTTGTAAAATCAGACAGTAAATAGTTTTTTATTGACGAAAACAAAATAACGTTGGTGTATGTCGAATAGTTTTTTTGTCCACTGTAAATATGTGAATTTTTGTTAAATTTTTTATTAAAAAAAATTGAACTAGTGATGATTTTTGTCTTCAAAATACAATTTTCTTTGCAAAGCTTCTGGCAATTTGAAACTTTAGTCGGTCAAACGGTCACGCTGGTAGCGATGCTTTCCTCTCAGGGCAGAGGTCGTGAGTTCGATTCCCGCAATAGACCCCGAGTGTTTTCTGCAGACAAGTTAATCGCTTCGCAGGTTGTTTGTTAAAAAAAAATTTATACATACATACATGTTGTTAAATTGATTAAGTAAAAATGGTGTAGTTTTCTATATAAACTTTATATTATAGGGGAAAATGCGCGAATAAATCGTACACACAAATTCAAGCAAAATTTTGAACATTTTAAGTCGAGCAAAATTTTGAAAAGTTTAACTCAATGTATACATACATACATATCTATTTACGTGAATGCGCATATACAATTGTACACAAACCTTTGTGTATACACTTGAATTTACGTTAGCGATGTGTCATCATACGGAGACAGACCACAAGAAACAGAAACAAATACATATGTATTTGATTCCATTAATGAGAAAATCAAATAAACAAAAACAGCTACTAAAACAAAACAATTAAAACAAAATACTATATACATCGAAATTAAGCAAATACTTATGTATCATAATACTGTCCCCATACAATAATTCCAGTTCATTTAAATAAAATCTAAATATCAGCTAAAACGTGTGTCCTTAATTCAAATAAAAAACGACAAGAGGTCACAATTTGTTGAATAGCATATCTTACAAACAAAATACACTGTTTAAAGAAACATAGACACCTCGAAACTGTTAAGAACGGCCATCTTGGAAGAATAAGCAAGAAATAATCACCAGAATATAGCATAAGTTCAAACCTGTGCCATAATGTCGAATAACCTTTTTTCGAGCAATAGTACATAAAATAGTTTTTAAAAATTCCAACCATATTTAATTGAAGTTAAAAATTTCTTCTTTTTAATAACACCACATACACACGAACCATTTATTTTCTTTGGGGTCTTTCCAAATTCTGTATTCACTTTTGTCACATTTTTCACCATATCTACTTACATGATTAGACAGTTTAATTATAAGATCAACTTTTTATTTAATATATAAACTACGCAAAAATTCTCTAAGAAGCCAACTTCCAATTGATTTTTTCACAGGCAAACGCAAATTTTTCACAGATAATATATTTCATCTTCTTCCTGAAGATGATATTCAATCGAAAATGACATCCCTAATTTCACCACGAGTAGTTGCCACAAGTCACAATTTATATTATATATATTCAAACCAGTATTGTCGTGTCGTGATTTTATATCATAACTTGTAACCATTCGTCCATACCTGATATAATTTTTTCATAAGAAATGTCAAATACCATATCGACGACCCAGATAAGTTTTGCTCCACAGACCATTCTCAAAAAAAATAAGGTGTGAAATATATATATTTTGAATACCCTCTTTCTGAATCAAAAACGCGTTTCACGAAATTTCTTATGGTTTCTGAGATATTAAGCATTCATTTTGCTCCAAATTCACTATTTTTAGCTTTAATAAGTATTGTTTTGCTATACACGCCAGTGTTTGTCGATTGTGTCAAATATTCTTCATACATAAACGTTTGAAGTAAAGTAAATTATTGTTTTACTTCATTTCTATAAGAAATGAATATCAAAATAAGGGACCGTATGAAAAATTCAACGGCGACTGTTAAGCAATAACATCATCACCCAGACACAGCCGCCGATTAAATGTTTTAATATAAACTTATTAAACAATAAAATACAATAAAAGAAAAATTAATTATGCATGTATGAGTATAACAAAAATCATTTAATTTCATTCTTTAATTAAATACACTTCAATTACTTGTTTTTCTTATGTAAGCGGATCGATAGTTAAAAAATATTATGGCGGCGACTTCTTGGTCCGCGTTAAACGATCGAGTTATTTCTCAGGACAGCAAGAAAAATAAGTAGAGTTGTGCTTCTCAGCTCTTTTGAGTGACCGCCACAAAGCTTAAAGTTCTATACGTAAACCGATAGTATTAGCTGTGGGAGGAGATATTATCAATATCAGTACCAATTTAGTGCCATATATTAATAAAGGGCCACTCAGACTATAATACAAGTACTAATTAATACTTTTGACGAAAATGCCTCCCTGATTTGATTTCTGTTTAAAAAGTTTCAAAACACAATAACAACTCAACATGTCAGAGTTGCATTTTCCACAAAAGTATTAATACTTGTATTATAGTCTGAAATGGCCTTAAGCGACTATTGAAAAAAATCAATTCAATTTTCTGATTTTCAAGTTCTATACCAACAATACGAGTATTTCGTGCATGTTGTGCAGTATTGTGTTGACAAAATTTTTCGCGTGAGTGTTTCGTACGTATTGAGCGTCTTGGTATTCGTGTTCGTGTCGTATTGGAAAAATTCGACACGAACCCATCTCTAGTTGGAACATAATGCAAGCCATACACCTTGCGACCGTTGGTACAACACGTTGGATTAACAAGTTGTGTGTTTTGCCCACAAACTTTACAACAACGTGTACAACATTAGAGTACAACTTCATTTCTTAATTTTTTTTTGGATGGATGTTTTTTTTTTGGTGACAAAATAAGAAGAAGAACGTAAAAAAGGACAGAAAAAAAGAATTTGCTTAAAGGAGTGATTTATATAAAAAAAACGTATTCTAATAACAAACTTTTGGAAATATTAAAAGAAAGTGAGCCACTGGACTATAAAAATTACACCTGGGTGTCAGACGAATTATTCAATGACCTTTTGTCAAAAGTTCCGATGCATATACAAAAGCAATTCTTCCGCGCAAACTCATACAATTATATAAAATCACTTATTTCTGTTGAATTCCGAATTTTATACGCAAATTTGAATTCGAGCGCGATGTTTTTCATATGACCACAACGAAAATAAGAACAAAATGAAATGAAGTTGTACAACACACTCCTAAATTTTACAACCTGTCTATACAACTTGCCAAAAAATCAAATCTTTTTAATATTTCGTACAACCGATACACAACTTCATACGACGACCCCACACACTATACAATCTTATACACAACTTGCTCATGTTGTACCAACAGTTGCAAGGTCTGTGGCTTGCTTAAAGCCTGTCCCTTTGTTTTGTTTTCATGAGAAAAGCTTTTAGACATTTGCAGAGGAGTGAGCTACTCGTATTTACTCTCGATATATCAGGAAATATGTATTTATTTAATGCATTTTTAGTTTTATGGCGTTTTCTTTTCTAAAAGAAAAGTGTTACATATATGTTACATATAATTTGGCAACATTTTTAAATGCTCACCTGATTTTTAAGAAGTGTTGCGTATTTTACGTTTACAAAAGAACAATTTTCCAACAAGTTTCGACATAAAACAATGACGAACTATAAAATGATTTATTTTTTTCATAGACAATAACAAAAACAGCTGTTAATATAATGCTGCACTCATGCCCCTTTAATGAAAATGAGTGTTGAACATGTAGCATTTTTCTTCTTTTTAAGGGTAACATCGTGAGAAAAGAACGCGTTGATTTTTAAAATAATACATACTTTTCAGAAAAGAACACAAAGAAATGAAAAATGCATAAATGCAGCATATTGCTCAGAAAAGAAAACGCCATTAGTCACTGTAGACCAGAAAATTCATATTTTTTCAGTTAATGATCTATATTGCTTGTTAATATTTTAAAAATTTTGTTTTTCGCTGGGAAACATTTTGATTGAAAGTGGTATAATGCTATTGGTTTTACCAGATAAAACATTTTCAAGGCAAAACTTACTAAACAAAACTAACATTTCATTGTCAAAGTCCCGTTTTGACCTTAGAACTTGACAGAATTTAATATAAAACTTGCAGTTTTCTTTAAACTGATATAAAACAGTTGTTTCAATATGACTTGTGTGTATATATGTATGTATATATGAACTTCTGTGCCACAGAAAATTGAGTGAAATATGGTTTTGGTTTATATTTAATTGTGGAAGGTTGCACTTTTCTTAAATATCTTTATTAAAAAAAATTTCGTGCCATTTTTCGAAAAAAAAAAATTTAATTCTAATTTGACCGCGAGAGTATTAAATGTGTTAGTACTCCCCTAACACAACACACAACTTCGAACAGAGTACCATGCTTAACACAAAAAATGACTGTGTAAACCTTAAATGTTAAGCATGGTACTCTGTTCGAAGTTGTGAAAAATTTTCAGTGCCATTCGTTATTTCGCGTGAAAATTTTGACATGTACTAAATGTAGCCCAAGTCGCGGTTTTTTAAATAAATTTCTCGCTTTTATTGCTTGAAAGTATGCAACATTGTTAAAATTCCGTGCGAAAAAAGTACTGCTCATGTTGTTTCGCAGCTAAACTAAAATGATGCCAGACTAATTTTGCATGGAAAGACATGATTTTACGTGTTTTTCACACCAAGAACAGAGTACTACTCTTGCGAATTTATTTCGCAAATATTTCATACCAAATACTTTTATATGTAGTTTGACAGCATTTCGCACGAAACTGTGAACAGAGTATCAGGCTTTATTATTAGTGTTCGAACACATGTTTGGAAATAATTGCTCAAACACAAGTCTGAGCAATTATGTTAGGACACAAGCTGTCAAACTTACTTTTTTCGTAGAAAATAATTGCGGAAAACTAAAAATAGTATGTTTTTTACAATAAAAATCAAACAAAAGAACAAAATATATGCTCTGTGGTAGAATTATTAAAAAAACAAAACCTAAAACGCACATTTTGCATGCAAACAAGAACTTAAATTTTGATTTTTAAAATTATACGTCTAGTCACCCCTTAAAATAAGTTTGAACACAAACTTTTTTGTGACGTCATTCTGCCGACGTTATTTCTTATGTTCAGAAATAAAAATTGCTCGTCTATTCGTACTGTAACAGTGAGATTACACGAGACATAAGTTTGGAAATTTTTATGTTGGCAATTATCAAAATCTGTTGCTAACACAAAAAATGACAGTGTAAATCGTAAATGTTAGTGTTCGAACACATGTTTGGAAATAATTGCTCAAATACAAGTCTGAGCAATTATGTTAGGACACAAGTTGTCAAATTCACCTTTTTCGTTGAAAATAATTGCGGGAAACTGGAAATAATAAGTTTATTACAAAAAAAAAAATCAAGCAGAAGCACTAAATATATGCTCTGTGGCATAAGTATTAAAAAATCAAAACTTAAAACGCACATTTTGCATGCAAACGAGAACTTAAATTTTGATTTTTAACATTATATGACGTCTATCCACCCCTTAAAATAAGTTTGAACACAAACTTTTTTGTGACGTCATTCTGCCGACGTTATTTCTTATGTTCAGAAATAAAAATTGCTCGTCTATTCCAAGGCGAATTCAGTAACAGGTGACCTTATCGCTACAACAATTTTACAACACAAAAAACAACACGTAATTTGCTATGCTACAAAACCAATCTGTCAGAAGATTTCTAAGCAAATTTTGACGTTTTGGTTCAAAATGCTCAATTTGGTAGCAACAGCTGATAATCAGCCGGGCTGATAAGGTCACCTGATACTGAATTCGCCTTGGTCTATTCGTACCACGGATGGAAATCATGGTACAATTGTACTTTTTATGGTACATTTTTGACCTCATTGGTACCGTGGTACTACCGCAAGTTACTTGGTACAATTTGAAAATGCCAATGTTTTACTATATCGTCGGTTGGCTTCTGGTTTGCGGCACATTATATACAAAATACGTTATGTCTGCAGCAAACCAGAAACCAACCGATGGTATGGTAACATTAATTTTGCCTATGTTGTCTTTAATTTTTTTGTGTGTGTTTTATTTACCCGCAGTTTTTAACTTAATAATTAAGTACGTAATTAGCTAATTTTTATTTAAAATTAAGTTGTAGTTAAATACGATTTCATTTTTTCAGTGGTTAATTATGGCATGTTTCTACATTACAAGTAACTCAGACATTTTGTTCATATTAGTACAAAAGTTGGCTTTTGGGTTCCATAAAACAAGTGTCAACTTTTTCTGAGTAAAAAACGTAATACTTTTTTATTTTGTTGTTTCTACATAACAATTTCAATTGTATCTAATGTCAAATACAGACAATCAAAAAAAAGTACTTGTGTGGAAATTTAAATAGGTTTTTATTACCTAAAGATGAAATCTAATGTCCACACAATCATCTAATTGAACCATTATGGAAACTGTAACCATAAATACAAACATTCTTACATTATATACCATATATTTTCATCACAACTTTACTTTAAATTTTTTTCACATAAATTTGTTCAAGGAAAGTAATAATAGGTTTGTTCGAGTACCTACACCTTTTTACTGAATTTTGCTGTATTATATGATTTTTTTTTCGCTTATACAAAACCATGAGAGAGCAATTTGAGCCTGAAGAACTGGAAGTTCTTACTGAATAAATGGTTGCCGAAAATACGCTTTCCTTTTTTGGGAATTTTATTTTTACCTAAATTAATTCACTCGTTTTCAGCATATTTAAAAAAAAGAGTATATATCTGTTTTATGTATATGAAATATATTTTTTATATCTCTAATACATTTTCCACATTTCAAATCTATTGAAAGATATTAAATCCCAAAGTTCCATCATATCCGTAATTTTCAAGTTAACTAAGCACTGCACTTTATTGTTATTGGCGACTTTGCCGCGAAAGTCAGGCGTATTGTACTAAATTAACGAAAAATATAGCTTGTTTTCTTTAATCAACTACAAATAGTCGAATTTGAAGTCGTAAAATGCCAACCACGATAAGGTCCATTATTTTGTTTTATATATAAATTGCTGTACTTTGAACCACATTTCAATGTATATTTTTTTCAATATTACCTTGGTTCTAGTTGTATTCAAAGCAAGAATATTGGGAGCATTTCCATTAAATGCTGCAAATTAGTAACTACCTGACGATATGTGTACATTTCATATATTTATTGGATGAAATCCTTCTTCTTTTTTATGTTTATTTAAGCAAATATAATAATTTTAACTTCTTGAAAGAAATGAAGCGCGAAAGCTTTTTCAATTATTTCAGCCAAATCTTAATGTTTTTACAATTTTTGAAAAAAATATAATATATCTACCAAAAATAAAAAGTGTGTCACTATCGATGTTATTAATTAAAATTCTATGATGCAGATTCTTTTGATTTATCCAAAATTTATTTATTGCTTCTGGTGAAAAATTCTCAGGATTTATTCAGTTACTCGATTTTGCTTGAAAAATAAACGAACTGACCCAATATTGAATTGTAATTTAAAAGCAGCTGTTTTTTATTTTGTATGATTTTCTACTAGGGCTGCCATTCAATAATGCTTCTAGTATGGAAAAAAATTAACTCAAATACCAAATTGTATACCATGGCAATACTGAAATTAAAAATACAAAAAGTGATACCAAATATAACGTAAGCTAGACAAGTGTACTATAAAAACTCATTTTGTTACGTACTCGCCTGTGTACCGCTTGCTTGTCTGAGAACTGACTTGTTATGTAGAAACAGGCCATTAAAGTTCTTATTAAATTACGTTGAAAGTACAGCAGCACTGCAAAACTTCTAAAGAACAGCTGTTTAGCATAACAAAAAAGTTAGGTTATAAACATGTAGAAAATTAAAATTGCATAATAATTCATTTTATGATATCAAACGAACATTATAATACATTTTTCTATTACTTTTTTCCATAATATGTAACTTTGTATTGTATATGTTATATATATATGAAATTTAAACGAAATTCTTCTTAACCCGACCACATGATGTTTTCAACCCGACCACATGATGTCATGTGTATGTTTTCAATAAACACATACACGCATAAAAACATATGGTACGTTCATAAAACTTAAGTAGTATTTAATTACACAAGGTTGGGTATTTAATTATTATTTAATTATGCACTCAAAAACATAATTTCGTATTTAATTAGATCTTAAAAATAATTACAGTTTGATTAGCCAGTCAAAAACTGGGGGTTAGGATAACCGATCTCTATGAATGAAATATTTATTATTTTTTTATGTTAATTTTAATTTTTTATACTGAATTTTTATACACATTTTTGTTAAGTTTCTGTTTTTTATTGTTTACTCTGAATTTTTACACATTTTTTACGTTTCCGCTCTTATTAATAAATATTAAAAAAATGGTACCGTCATGGTCCAAAAAGTACATTTTGTTTTCACAGTTGGTACAAAATCCAAGAAGTCATTTTCCTTCCCTGATTCGTACTGTAAGGAAAGAGCGAAAACAGAAGCATAAAAAGCATGATACAATTATAACAGGTACATGCACAATCCCAGCCTGTTACTGTATACATTGCAGATAAATGTCAAACTTTGTTTACAATCTGCAAAAATGTTAGTGTATGTGTGTGAATAAAATGTTTATAGTGTTGCCAATGAATTTACACAAGGCTGTATCTGCAATTACACATTGAAGAAAATTACAGTACACATCTTTTGGGTAGGTTAAAATTAAAAGAAAAATGAATAAAAATAGAACCCAAAGTAGAATTACACACAGATTATACAAGAATTTAATTCCATGGCCTACACATGTGAGTAGAAATTACACACTATTTAACTACACACAGATTGGCAACACTGAATAATTATAATCATGCAGGAATGCCGCGTCTGCAATTGTACTTTAGTTACCCTGTAATTGCTATTTTTATAAACAAAAGACATTTGTTTCTGACAATTTTTCGTTTTGTTTATACCAACAAAATACATGTGGTTTTTGGTGTTGGAATTTTGTTGTAGTTGTGCATGTACCTAGTATAATTGTATCATGATAAAAAGTGACAGATTTATAGAGTATGTGTGTGTTTCCGTGTGTGTAGTCATACATATACACAGCGTTACCGTTGGTGCTACTAAAGTAGCAATTTGCCACTTTTTCGACTGCTTGGATACTATTGTGCTACCTTTACAAAATGCACCCAAATTTGAAACTTTTTCTAATTTTTACCACTTTTTGATACTTTTTATTGAATGAAGATATACTTTCTTGTACTTTCGATTTTATTGATATAAAAGTTTTGCTGCTTAATATATTAATATGTAAGCAAGCATATAATATATCTTTTTTTTTAACATGCGTGGTTAGCTTATGCATATCTTTTGAATAATTAATAGGACCTCGCTGGTTTATATTCGTATACCTCTGTCTGTATGGATATGTAAATACTAAAAATCATGTCCTATTAAAATATGTAAATATGAACAAAAATTTTTGGAATATTCGAACAACTTTTTCTCATTTTTGTTAAGTAATCAAATTACTCCAAATTATAAATACTTGTGTAAGCCTGTTTATATGTATATGTTCGCTAAACGCATCTTTTCTTTTCCTCCTAGGAAAAGATTATACCTCTTTAATGGAATTAGAAGGTGTCTCACAATTCATGATAAAGAGTTTAGAAAAAAATAGCTGCTGTTCTCTAATCGAAAGCCTTAAGAATCGAATTATTGAACGACGTAAAAAAGCATTAAATGCCTTAATATTATTCCTCATCTGTACTATCCAATACTAATTTTTTCAAATAAGCCACAAAAAGCGGAAAAACAGAACGCGAATAATTTATTTTCAGATTGATTAATTGATTTAAATTATTTGGAAACATCAAAGAAAGGATTACGCAAAGTGTATATGATTTTTAATGCTATTTTAACTATATCACCAACATTAGCAATTTGCGAAAGAAACTTTTCTACCTGTTCTTTTATTAAAAGAAAAAAATAATCGTCTGCCAACTACGAGTAAAAACTGGGATTATCTGGGGTTTTTAAATGATTTTTTAAATCAATGACATATAAAAAGCGTTTGTAAATGTGTATAAATACCTATACTTTTTAACTAATTTCGTTTCGGTTTTTAACATCTGAAAAAAAGTGATGTTACAAGTTTGTAGTGTGTTTCTGTGTATTTGTTTGTATGTACGATTAGAGACCAAACGGCTGGGCCGATTTTGATTTAGTCCAGCCGTTTAGAAGATATAAGAATCTCTAAGGCTTTCTAAATTAATGTAGGATGTTAATAATAGTCAATTGTTATTGACAAAGAGTAAACAAGTCAACTGCATTGGAGGTTTTTAAAATTTTTAATTTTTTTTATTAAAATTTTTATTTATTAATATTTGTAAGTTTGTTATTAAAATTATTTGTTTTTCTTGTGTAATGAATTATTTTTTGTTTGTTAATAACAAAAACTTTTTTAAAATTATTCAAATACATTTTTGTTTGTTCGAATATTCGAACAAAAGTTCACAATTATTGGTTTGTTCAAACAAGAAAAAAATCGTGAAATTTAATTCGAACAAATATAAAGGACAAATAGTGAATTTTTGCCAAGAATTAATAGAAAGAATTAAAAGAAATTATTAAAGTATTTATATAGATCCAGTACTTATTAAATCAATTGAGGATACTAACTATTTTGAAATTGTTTTCGTTTTTAGTAATATAATAAGTGAACTGTAGGTTTTTGTAAAAGAGTTAAAATTACGCGTGTAAGAAAGCTAGGTGAATAAATAAAGATGATGCAATTTTCAAAATATCTTAATCTGAAGTGTTGGTACGAAAAAAGCAATTTCTCATATTGCTTGAATGAAAGTTTATAATCAAAATTTTATACATTTGCTCCATATATGTATATTTAGTTTGCTGCATACTAGTGCTTCCGCTAAGCGCTTTTTTAATTGGAATCATTATAAAATAAATTATCTAACAGACTGAAAGTTTAAGCTTGTCATTCCATGTTATCTACCTTAAGTTTGTAGCAAAGGGATTTGAAAGACTGGATTCCAAATGATGAAACTGCTCAAAAGCACAGATATACAGGGCAATTATGTAAAAAATTCCGCAGGAAATTTCTCGTTTTTCCAATTAGAATTTTTTGTTTTCCCTATCATTTGCTATTAGTTGGAATTGTTCCCGGGGAGAAATTTCCTGCGGAATTTTTTGCATAATTGCCGTGATACAGTTTCAAGAAATAGGCATTTAATAACTATTAAAAATGCCTGAAAACGACATTTTTCCGTTAATTAAAAAAATGCAATGTACACAAAATGTACCGAATTGTCGTGTGCCTGTCTCTTGAGAATTCAAAATAAAGATATTTATCAAAAGATGAATAAATTTGCTCTAAAATAAATAAACTGATTTAGTTTTTTTTGTAAATAAGTGGCAATGTCAAAAAACCACTAAAAATATATCTGTATCTTCAGAAAACTCAAGTAATTTTTTATTATAAGCACATATTATATGAATTATTTTTACATTTTGTGGCTTTATTTTATCATAAAAATAGTATATTTTTGCCTATGTTGTCTTTATTTTTTTTGTGTGTGTTTTATTTACCCGCAGTTTTTAACTTAATAATTAAGTACGTAATTAGCTAATTTTTATTTAAAATTAAGTTGTAGTTAAATACGATTTCATTTTTTCAGTGGTTAATTAAAGTTCTTATTAAATTACGTTGAAAGTACAGCAGCACTGCAAAACTTCTAAAGAACAGCTGTTTAGCATAACAAAAAAGTTAGGTTATAAACATGTAGAAAATTAAAATTGCATAATAATTCATTTTATGATATCAAACGAACATTATAATACATTTTTCTATTACTTTTTTCCATAATATGTAACTTTGTATTGTATATGTTATATATATATGAAATTTAAACGAAATTCTTCTTAACCCGACCACATGATGTTTTCAACCCGACCACATGATGTCATGTGTATGTTTTCAATAAACACATACACGCATAAAAACATATGGTACGTTCATAAAACTTAAGTAGTATTTAATTACACAAGGTTGGGTATTTAATTATTATTTAATTATGCACTCAAAAACATAATTTCGTATTTAATTAGATCTTAAAAATAATTACAGTTTGATTAGCCAGTCAAAAACTGGGGGTTAGGATAACCGATCTCTATGAATGAAATATTTATTATTTTTTTATGTTAATTTTAATTTTTTATACTGAATTTTTATACACATTTTTGTTAAGTTTCTGTTTTTTATTGTTTACTCTGAATTTTTACACATTTTTTACGTTTCCGCTCTTATTAATAAATATTAAAAAAATGGTACCGTCATGGTCCAAAAAGTACATTTTGTTTTCACAGTTGGTACAAAATCCAAGAAGTCATTTTCCTTCCCTGATTCGTACTGTAAAGAAAGAGCGAAAACAGAAGCATAAAAAGCATGATACAATTATAACAGGTACATGCACAATCCCAGCCTGTTACTGTATACATTGCAGATAAATGTCAAACTTTGTTTACAATCTGCAAAAATGTTAGTGTATGTGTGTGAATAAAATGTTTATAGTGTTGCCAATGAATTTACACAAGGCTGTATCTGCAATTACACATTGAAGAAAATTACAGTACACATCTTTTGGGTAGGTTAAAATTAAAAGAAAAATGAATAAAAATAGAACCCAAAGTAGAATTACACACAGATTATACAAGAATTTAATTCCATGGCCTACACATGTGAGTAGAAATTACACACTATTTAACTACACACAGATTGGCAACACTGAATAATTATAATCATGCAGGAATGCCGCGTCTGCAATTGTACTTTAGTTACCCTGTAATTGCTATTTTTATAAACAAAAGACATTTGTTTCTGACAATTTTTCGTTTTGTTTATACCAACAAAATACATGTGGTTTTTGGTGTTGGAATTTTGTTGTAGTTGTGCATGTACCTAGTATAATTGTATCATGATAAAAAGTGACAGATTTATAGAGTATGTGTGTGTTTCCGTGTGTGTAGTCATACATATACACAGCGTTACCGTTAGTGCTACTAAAGTAGCAATTTGCCACTTTTTCGACTGCTTGGATACTATTGTGCTACCTTTACAAAATGCACCCAAATTTGAAACTTTTTCTAATTTTTACCACTTTTTGATACTTTTTATTGAATGAAGATATACTTTCTTGTACTTTCGATTTTATTGATATAAAAGTTTTGCTGCTTAATATATTAATATGTAAGCAAGCATATAATATATCTTTTTTTTTAACATGCGTGGTTAGCTTATGCATATCTTTTGAATAATTAATAGGACCTCGCTGGTTTATATTCGTATACCTCTGTCTGTATGGATATGTAAATACTAAAAATCATGTCCTATTAAAATATGTAAATATGAACAAAAATTTTTGGAATATTCGAACAACTTTTTCTCATTTTTGTTAAGTAATCAAATTACTCCAAATTATAAATACTTGTGTAAGCCTGTTTATATGTATATGTTCGCTAAACGCATCTTTTCTTTTCCTCCTAGGAAAAGATAATACCTCTTTAATGGAATTAGAAGGTGTCTCACAATTCATGATAAAGAGTTTAGAAAAAAATAGCTGCTGTTCTCTAATCGAAAGCCTTAAGAATCGAATTATTGAACGACGTAAAAAAGCATTAAATGCCTTAATATTATTCCTCATCTGTACTATCCAATACTAATTTTTTCAAATAAGCCACAAAAAGCGGAAAAACAGAACGCGAATAATTTATTTTCAGATTGATTAATTGATTTAAATTATTTGGAAACATCAAAGAAAGGATTACGCAAAGTGTATATGATTTTTAATGCTATTTTAACTATATCACCAACATTAGCAATTTGCGAAAGAAACTTTTCTACCTGTTCTTTTATTAAAAGAAAAAAATAATCGTCTGCCAACTACGAGTAAAAACTGGGATTATCTGGGGTTTTTAAATGATTTTTTAAATCAATGACATATAAAAAGCGTTTGTAAATGTGTATAAATACCTATACTTATTAACTAATTTCGTTTCGGTTTTTAACATCTGAAAAAAAGTGATGTTACAAGTTTGTAGTGTGTTTCTGTGTATTTGTTTGTATGTACGATTAGAGACCAAACGGCTGGGCCGATTTTGATTTAGTCCAGCCGTTTAGAAGATATAAGAATCTCTAAGGCTTTCTAAATTAATGTAGGATGTTAATAATAGTCAATTGTTATTGACAAAGAGTAAACAAGTCAACTGCATTGGAGGTTTTTAAAATTTTTAATTTTTTTTATTAAAATTTTTATTTATTAATATTTGTAAGTTTGTTATTAAAATTATTTGTTTTTCTTGTGTAATGAATTATTTTTTGTTTGTTAATAACAAAAACTTTTTTAAAATTATTCAAATACATTTTTGTTTGTTCGAATATTCGAACAAAAGTTCACATTTATTGGTTTGTTCAAACAAGAAAAAAATCGTGAAATTTAATTCGAACAAATATAAAGGACAAATAGTGAATTTTTGCCAAGAATTAATAGAAAGAATTAAAAGAAATTATTAAAGTATTTATATAGATCCAGTACTTATTAAATCAATTGAGGATACTAACTATTTTGAAATTGTTTTCGTTTTTAGTAATATAATAAGTGAACTGTAGGTTTTTGTAAAAGAGTTAAAATTACGCGTGTAAGAAAGCTAGGTGAATAAATAAAGATGATGCAATTTTCAAAATATCTTAATCTGAAGTGTTGGTACGAAAAAAGCAATTTCTCATATTGCTTGAATGAAAGTTTATAATCAAAATTTTATACATTTGCTCCATATATGTATATTTAGTTTGCTGCATACTAGTGCTTCCGCTAAGCGCTTTTTTAATTGGAATCATTATAAAATAAATTATCTAACAGACTGAAAGTTTAAGCTTGTCATTCCATGTTATCTACCTTAAGTTTGTAGCAAAGGGATTTGAAAGACTGGATTCCAAATGATGAAACTGCTCAAAAGCACAGATATACAGGGCAATTATGTAAAAAATTCCGCAGGAAATTTCTCGTTTTTCCAATTAGAATTTTTTGTTTTCCCTATCATTTGCTATTAGTTGGAATTGTTCCCGGGGAGAAATTTCCTGCGGAATTTTTTGCATAATTGCCGTGATACAGTTTCAAGAAATAGGCATTTAATAACTATTAAAAATGCCTGAAAACGACATTTTTCCGTTAATTAAAAAAATGCAATGTACACAAAATGTACCGAATTGTCGTGTGCCTGTCTCTTGAGAATTCAAAATAAAGATATTTATCAAAAGATGAATAAATTTGCTCTAAAATAAATAAACTGATTTAGTTTTTTTTGTAAATAAGTGGCAATGTCAAAAAATCACTAAAAATATATCTGTATCTTCAGAAAACTCAAGTAATTTTTTATTATAAGCACATATTATATGAATTATTTTTACATTTTGTGGCTTTATTTTATCATAAAAATAGTATATTTTCGTCCTTAAGTATGCAAAACCTGATTTTTATTACTGATATTTTTAAAAATAAGGAGATTTGTTTTAATTTTTCTTGTTTTTAAAGTTGCACCTTATTTCCTAAAATCCCCTTTTTGGTGCCACCTTGTTTTAAAAATCCCCTTTTTGTTCCACTTTCTGCAATTTTAAAACGGTAACACTGATCATACATTACAAAACAAGACAGTTGAATTATAATAACATATACAACTGCGACTAACTCTGATATAATATGTGAGAGAACGTCGGCAGAATAACAAAAATAAAATGCCGATATTTCTCTTCATATCATACAATAGGACAACGTAATTTTACTTTTCTTATAACATTTCATTTTATTCAAATTCTCATCAAGTTAACATGTATTAATTTTATATAATTATTTATTTTGTTTTTACTTTTTCACACAAACTTTAACCTATAAATCAATTAAACATAAAAAATGCCAGAAATTTTGTAAAAACATTGTTTTTCATATATATTATTAAACACTCACACATGCATACTCATTTATTTTAATGTATGTACGTGTAGTTTTTTGACAGTTCATATCATAAGATTGTTGTTATAGGATTTCTTATAACAACGCTCTTATAAAAAATATTATAAGATTGACATAACACTAATTTGAAGTCTACACGTAACATAATTCTCTCTGCGATTGAATTTGACGCTCTTATCTTACATTTTATGTTAGGTGGAGACCCTATGCAGCGATGCCAACTATTTATAACCCAAACGCGCTATACCCCTTCTCAAAACGCGTTAGAATGCGCTAAGTTGCAGCATTATCAACAATTTATAGTCAAAACGCGCTATTTTCCTACGCGCTAAATTAAATTTTAATAAAGGTCGATGTATGCATTAGTAAATACGAGTACAATTAATTTTTTAGTAACTCTTTTTCAGATTATGCAATATTGCTTCTTCGAAATTATATCCTAAATAACTAAAATCATTTAATACAGAATCAGTCTCGCCTTCCAAATATTCGAAATTCTTAGTATCGATTTTAATTTTATTTGTCAAACTTTGTAACAACTTATATAAATTGTCGAATAGTGTTGCGATTCAAATGCTCCTTGAAGTAAATGCAAAAAGAATAGATGCTTAATAAGTTTTATAAATTTTTTGTGTCACGAGTACGAGTACATATTTTTAACAGTGAAATTTCAAAATATTTGCCATTTACAATATTAAAATGCGTTTTTAATTCTAACCACAGTCAAGGGAATTTTATTTGCAACATCTGAATCATTAACAAATTTAAAAAAAAAGTTACATTTTCTTAAATTCATACAAAAAAGTTAAACGATATTGAACTCAAATGATATTTTTGACTTAAATCAAAACGCGCTAATTTAGCGCTATTTTTATTAAACGCGCTAAGACGAAAAAAAGCGCGTTTGGCATAGTTAAAACGCGCTAAAACTAGCGCGAAAGGCGCTAAATTGGCATCGCTGACCATATGTAAAAAAAAAAATAGTGTGTCGAGTGCAGCGTTACCGTTGAAAAATTTCAAAAAGGGGCACAAAAAGGGGATTTAAAAAAAAAGTGGCACAAAAAGGGGATTTCAAAGAAAAAAGAGGCAACTTCAAAATCAAGAAAAATTAAAGAAACAAGCATATTTATTAAGTTATTTTTATCTAAAACAAACAACAAGAACAACAATTTCTCATGTATAAGAAGTACAAAAACAAGAACTCATGTACCACGTTTATACGCACGTGTTATTTGCAAGTAAAAGTTGTAACTTACTAATTCACGAGAACAGTTACTTATTGTTGTAGTATGTATACAGAAAAAGAAATTTTTAGTTTTATAATTGGTTATTTGACTCACAGTCTTCATATGTACTTCTATTTGCAAATAAGACCAGTATAAACGTAGTATAGAAAGCTATTATAAAAAAAAATCATAAAATCTATGTTAATAATAAAATAGTAGTCAAATTGCTGCATTTGATATCAATCGAAATAACAAAAAATAAATAGACATTTCGTTCGAAATCGAATGCAATAATTGGCCCCAGTTCTTAAGATATACAAAAAATTAAGCAATGCATAAATACATTGTTTTTATCATTTTTGGGACATGGTTCATATCACTTATTTACTTAAACACCAGCATAATTCAAAAAATGTATTTAACCTCATAAAGTTTTGACAAAAATTTGAAAATTTGATTCTTAAGAGGATAATATTATTTTTCAGCATTATGCATAGTTATTAAATACCTTAAATACCCTTTGTTTTGAAATTGTACATTTGTATTTATTAATAAGTTTTTTACTTGGAATCCATTCTTCCAAGTCGTTTTGAAACAAATTTTAAGCAGAAAGCATGGACTGACAAGTGCCTACTTTTAGTCTACTTGATAATTTTTTCGTAATACGAGTACTTATTTATGCTTTATGTTTAATGTGCTTTTTTTAATTTTACTTTATATAGATAAAGAAATAAGGTGTAACTCGCAGACGTTGCAACTGTCGAATCTGAATATATTTTTGCATTTAATTTGGCCAATTCATCCATTTGCTTAAACGGGTTCATCTTATCATCCTTAAAACAAGCTTCATTTCAGCAATATCAACTTGCCTCCGAAAATCGGTATTTTTTGTGGTAAAAGCTCGGATATTTTTACATAATTTGTTTTTTGGAATTGGCCACGTGTGTGGCTGTTTTAACATGACATTCAATGATTCATTCGGCAGATGAGCAACTGATTGCAGAAAACACAAATGGGTTTTTTGGTATCTGCATCCATTTGAACCCACTTATGCCGTCTCTCCTAATCATTGGAATACTTTCGAGCTGCTTTTTTATTTTTAACTGGTTTTTTAAGATAATAGGCTCACATGATGAACTAATTTCATGGGAACTTAAATCAAAATCATTACTTGATGATAACAATTCAGTGTGGTATTTTCATACAATATTATTTCCCTTAGCATAAAGTTTTTCACCTTTTAAAATTATGTACTTTTATCAAATTTGGCTTTCAAATCAAATTTGGCTGCAGAAAATACAGTTAGAATTATCTATGAATGACTGTATGTAATTTCATATTTAAATATCTTAAACAAATGAAAAGATTCATACCAAGGCTTTTTAACACCATACTCCCACAGAAAATAATATTGCGCCATACTGTCAATTTCCCAAAAAATATTTGGGGTATTCAAATGGTACTCATAAATTAACACGTTTTAAAGTAATAACACGAAAAAATATGACTGCTGTGAGCAACCCCTCATAATTTACAATTTTATATATTGTACTTATTTTTATTTTGGTTTTAGCACCTTTGTACATTGCTTACTTTCTCTCTCTCTCCCTCTCATTCAATTCCTTTGGTAAACTCTCACGCATTTCTACATGTAGTTATGACAAACAATGACCATAGCTGAGAAAGTCTTATTATTTTATGACCTTTTTGTTTAAGCCAACAACAATTTTTAAACTATGTTAAAATGTTAAGACATTATGACACTTAGGACACTTAAGACACTGGTGTGAGTACCCCAATTGTATATTTTTCATATATACAAAAAGGAAATTAAATCTTGTTGTCGAATGTGGTAGAATCTGTACAAATTTATTATTAAAGTTTACTTTGAACAAAAAGGGGCAAAAAAGGGCACAAAATAATGCAAGTGATACTAAAAGGGTAGTTAAAACTAAGGGGCATAAAAAGTGGCAAGGCATTCGAAAAAGGGGAAAAATGCGACTTTAGTCGCACAACGGTAACGCTGATTGAGTGGAAATTGTTAATAAATATATTTACATACATATACTATGTATATATGTACATATATACATACATATGTATGTAGAATCAAAATTACCCTATAGGAACTCAAACCCATTTGTAAGTAACTTCAAACTGGTTTTTTGATAACCACAACTGGTTGATTAAGTGACTTTTTTCCTTGTCGCCGACTCACTATCTTAACATAGGCATGTCATAGGCGGTAGTCAATTGTCCATCTCTGCATGACTTTTAAATTGACTACTAACTACTTATTATACCCTTTACCAAAAATGGAAAAGGGTATATATAGGTTTGTCCAGATTTTTGTATTTTCTACAATATTCATTTGCGGCCAAAAAAAGTTAGTTATTATGGATCCTTATGACTAGGAGATAAAAAAAAGACATGTCCGTCTGTCCGTCTGTCTGTACGGATTTTGTATGGGAGGCGTGAAATGCTTGGCGTGAAGCTCCCAAGCAAGTTAGAGAGCTCGGAGTTGGTCTAAAACGACCGCGCTTGTCTTAGCACAATTCCTTATATAAATCAGCAAAAACTAATAATCGGTTCTCCCGCAGTTCTATATATATAGTTTTATCATACGTTTTGAAAATTGGATGAAAAAATGACCGTGCATAGAACCAAGAACAACCAAACTTCTAATTAACCCCACTAGCTACTCGGCTACCGAGGCTTGCTTGAAATTGTTATTTATTTCCTGTACTTAAACATTTTCTCTAATATGCTTTATTTCATATTAAACCCCTTTTTGTCAGCTCTGCATAGACATTATTCTTTTTTTTTTATTTTTTTTATTCAATGATAATTTTGCCTGGCACATTCTTATTCCTGGAAATGCAAACGAATGTGTTTGCATAGAATTTGTAGTGTCATTAAAAAAAAAACTACAGGTATACTATAAGCATACATACATATGTACATACATATGCATAAATATACGCTTCCATAAGAGTTTTTGTATTCTGTGTTGAATTGAACAACTACAACAACAACAATATGCTACCAATTGTATTGAAAGAATAATATTCAGTTTTTTGTTGTAAAAACTGAGAATTATTTTATATACATACATACATAGCTACATATGAATGTATGCATATGCTTATAAAGTTTTGTATTAAAGAATGCACTTGTTCATGATATATGTACATATGTACATATGTACATTAGCTATGGCATAGTTTATATGGGAATTCTTAGTAAGGAGATTTCGACTTCCAAGAACCCCTCATTTTGTGAGGTTTGGTAAAAAAATATTCGAGCCAAAAAATGGTGGCGGTCAGAGGGGAGCAAAGGGCTCCGCATCATGCTCAAAGTTGAGGGTAAAAGCAAAAAAACGTACAAAAAATCATATAACTTTCCGGGGGTCACCTCTACAAGGGTCAAATGTATGACGAGCACCCATTAATTTTCTTTGCCCAACATTTTTTTAAAACACACCGACCGCCTAACTCCTCTCCTTAAGGGGGCTCCCATACAAAGGGGACATTTTTATAAAATTTACTCGCAGGGCTCTAACTGCCCCTAGGCTGTACCTATCAAAGTCAAATGTATGACTCACCTCCAATATTTTTTCATTACAAAGATTTTCTCTGATTATACTTATCATCTATCTTCAACCATTAAGGTGGTCCCCATACAAAAAAATAGTTTTTTGAATAATATTTTTTAAGAAATCTGCTTTTTCCGCTTTTATGTTGCCTCCTAGGGGGGTAAAATGTAAGACCGACCCACAGTAATTTTTTATTTTCAACATTTCCTCCGAACATACCTATATCCTATCTCGACTCATTAAGGGGACTCCCATACAAAGGCGAAATTTCTACAAAATGTACTCGCAGGGCTCTAATTGTCCCTGGCGCATTCCTATCGAAGTCAAATGTATACTGAACTCCAATATTTTTTCAATACAAATATTTTCTCTGAATATACTTATCGTCTATCTTCAACCATTATGGTGGTGCCCATACAAAAAAATAGTTTTTTTAATAATTTTTTTTAAGAAATCCGCTTTTTCCGCTTTTATGTTGCCTCCTAGGGGGGGTAAAATGTAAGACCGACCCACAGTAATTTTGTATCTTCAACATTTGCTCCAAACATACCTATGCCCTATCTCGACTCATTAAGGGGGCTTCCATACAAAGGCGGAATTTGTACAAAATTTACTCGCAGGGCTCTAATTGTCCCTGGCGCGTTCCTATCGAGGTCAAATGTATGTCCGACCACCAATATTTTTTCAACACAAAGATTTTCTGTCAACATACTTACATCTGTCTTCAACCATTAAGGTGGTCCCCATACAAAAAAAAAAAAAGAATTCTTTGTCAAATAACTAATTTATTTTTGGCATGTGTTGGATACATTTTTTATTTTGGGCAACGACTTGAAGTAAAAATATTTGTTCTTCGTCGCGGCATAACGCACTGCTATAATCTTCTATTAATTTTACGCCTCTTTCGGCAGCGTCGTTGACAACATGGAGTTTTTGCAATATCTTTAGCAACCCAGAGGCGACTACAAGGAATTTCTTGCAATGGTGTTACTGTTTCTAGGTGAAGGTATAAAAAAGTTTCACTTCGCACCACCAGGACCCATAAGTCATGCTCGTTGGATGGTGAAAGGGATATACTGCGTTAACATTTTCTTATTTCGAGAATATCTGGGTTTAACCAAGAATGAGTAGTCGGCGAGGTCAGTTATTCATCGTCACACTTTATGTAAGAGCTTGGTTTAGTGCGACTAAGGCCATCGAAGCTCCAAATAACGATTTGAGCTTTTTAAAGGTCATTGCTCATTATGATACAATTGATAACACAGTTTCGCAGCGTTTGGTGAAGAAATTGTGTGGACATCTCTGGTACCTTAGTGATGAACCTGTTGCTCTCGCATTACTTGACCAGAATGTTACCTGTGACATCAAAAGGAAAATGGCAAATGATATTCGTATTTTTGTAGAAGATAGAGAAAAATATGAGGAAGAGTTGTCCAACGAAGAGGTGGACGAATCATCAAACGAAGACACCGGCAAAAGACGACAAAATAAAAAGCGGCGCCAGTGAAGAGAAAGGTAGTTCTCGCCTAGTCATTGGGTTCACAGGTTTGAAGCGAATTACTTTAGCTCTCACAGAAGTACTACAAAAAGTAATGAAGGATTTGAGCATTATGTAACACATGGGACAGCAAACTTTTTTCCACGCTTCGGATTACCAACAACTTTTTTAAATAGCGATTCAGAAACCAGGGAACAACGTGAAGACTATAAGCAAGCGCTAAAGATATTGCAAAAACTCCATGTTGTCAACGACGCTGCCGAAAGACGCGTAAAATTAATAGAAGATTATAGCAGTGCGTTATGCCGCGACGAAGAAGTAAAAATATTTTTACTTCAAGTCGTTGCCCAAAATAAAAAAATTTATGCAACACATGCCAAAAATAAATTAGTTATTTGGCAAAGAATTCTTTTTTTTTATGGGGACCACCTTAATGGTTGAAGACAGATGTAAGTATGTTGACAGAAAATCTTTGTGTTGAAAAAATATTGGAGTTCAGTATACATTTGACTTCGATAGGAACGCGCCAGGGACAATTAGAGCCCTGCGAGTAAATTTTGTACAAATTCCGCCTTTGTATGGGAGCCCCCTTAATGAGTCGAGATAGGATATAGGTATGTTGGGAGGAAATGTTGAAAATAAAAAATTACTGTGGGCCGGTCTTACATTTTACCCCCCTAGGAGGCAACATAAAAGCGGAAAAAGCGGATTTCTTAAAAAAAAATTATTAAAAAAACTATTTTTTTGTATGGGCACCACCTTAATGGTTGAAGATACACGATAAGAATGCTGACAGCAAATATTTGTATTGAAAAAATATTGGAGTTCAGTATACATTTGACTTCGATAGGAACGCGCCAGGGACAATTAGAGCCATGCGAGTAAATTTTGTACAAATTCCGCCTTTGTATGGGAGCCCCCTTAATGAGTCGAGATAGGATATAGAAATGTTCGGAGGAAATGTTGAACATAAAAAATTACTGTGGGTCGGTCTTACATTTTACTCCCCTAGGAGGCAACATAAAAGCGGAAAAAGCAGATTTCTTAAAAAAAATATTAAAAAAACTATTTTTTTGTATGGGGACCACCTTAATGGTTGAAGATAGACGATAAGTATGTTCAGAAAAAATCTTTGTAATGAAAAAATATAGGAGGTCAGTCATACATCTGACATCGATAGGTACGCCCTAGGACAGTTAGAGCCCTGCGAGTAAATTTTATAAAATTTTCCCTATTGTATGGGAGCCCCCTTAAGAAGAGGAGCTAGGTGGCCGGTGTGTTTAAAAAAGATGTTGGGCGGAGAAAATTAATGGGTGCTCGTCATACATTTGACCCTGGTAGCGGTGACCCCGGGAAAGTTATATGATTGTTTGTAGTTTTTTTGCTTTTACCCTCATCTTTGAGCACGATGCGGAGCCCTTTGCCCCCATCTGACCGCCACCATTTTTTGGCTCGAATATTTTTTTTGAAACCTCACAAAATGAGGGGTTCTTGCAAGTCGAAATTGAAAAATCGTAAACAACGCCATACCTAATGTACATATGTATATTGAAATAAATACCCAGCAAAAAGGGGATGTAAAAACGGAATTAAATTATCATCACATTGCTACATTTTTATATATAAAGAGTTTTATTTCCAACACATAACAAGAGTACAATGGTACAGTGGTAGAGACTGTGCTTTGAGGTTGAGAACAGCGTGCAGCGTGACCATATTAGCTTATTTTGAGCTAAATTTAGCTTATTTGTTTCAGATTTAGCCTTAAAATTTTCATTTAGCTCTTAGCTTATTTTTTAGCTTTTTTTTAAAAACTCATTTAGCTTTTTTAGCCTTTTTTAGTCTAAATTGCGTGTTCTCTAAAAATATATTAAAAACATAAACAACTTATAAAAATTATAATTTTTTAGCATTGTAAAATAGTTTACAAAAAATAAAAAATGTAAATTATACGACAATTTTAGAACAGAAATGGAAAGAAGAAAAATAGTAGATAATGGCAGAATGGTTAGAATTCCAATGGAAAAAGTTAAATTCATATTAGTGGCCAAAACACTTTTTGAGTTTTTTGGGTATAAAATTATTTGACTTGAGTTGAACGTTCATTCAGCGGCATCAATTAACTTAAAACAAAAACCTGAAATAGCCTCAAGCCTGGATAACACTATGTACCGATTTTCGTCGGGCCACCTCAATAAAGTCATAAGTAATAAGCCAAAATGGCATAATTACTCAAATAATTCTGGAATAAGTCTATATGGGCTTATTACCAATGCAGTGTGGTGCAATTACGTCCTTGTATTTCAATAAGTCGATAAATTAGAGCAAAATCTTTACTTGACTTTATTTCACTGATCTGACGAAACTCGGTACATTGTGCAGATAGTGTGATCCATGCTTTACCTTAAATAGCATTAATTCACTTAAAAAGCTTTCGTATTTTAGTATAAATGTTTTTACATTTTTTAAAACTTTTTAAGATTATGTTGGGGAAGTTTTTGTTTTGTTCTTCATTAAATCTAAAATATAATAATTAATAAATAATTTCATTAAGCATATATTCTATATGTATAATAAAAAAATATGTTTGTGTAATATTTAACATTAGTTTAGAATAAGAAACTATTGAAAAGTGATCAAAGAAGTGGAAAAAAGTTTAGCTTTATTTTCTAGCCTAAAATGTAACTTTTTAGCTTATTTTAGCTTTTTTTCAAACGTGATTTAGCTTAATATTATTTTAAAATCTGGTCACACTGACAGCGTGGTTCGTATCCTCCGACAAAAATTTTATTTATTTTTTGTTTGTATTTACGTGAAATATTTTCATTAAATAAGTTTTATCTCTGAAGAATAACAAGAGTACAGTAGCTCAGTGGTAGAGAGTGTGCCTTGAGAGTGGGAACAGCGCGGTTCGTATTCTGCGGCAAAAATTTTTATTTATTTTTTTGTTTTTTATTTAGTGACACGATCGGATAGGGAACTTGCAAGGGTTTCAATTCATTAATTTTAATGAATATCAAAGTAATTTAAATTCTCGCACAAATACATGATCTCCAATGACAAGCTAATGTAAAAATCATGTATCATAGTTCACATAAATCGAACCAATGCGTCATCACTTGAACCCATGATTCAACACATGATTTATCTTTTTTTTTTTTTTTTTGCTGGGTGGGTAATATATTGAAATAATATTCAACGAAAAAGGCATGCAAAAACGGAATTAAATTATCATATTGATACATTTTCATAAAACAAATTTTATCTCTAACTATTAATAAGAATTAATACGTCAGGTGGAGGAGAGTATGCCTCAACAGTCAGAAAAGCACGGTTCGTATCCTGTCTGCGTTGGTATTTTTTTTTACGTGAAAAACATAATCGTTTTTTTAAGTTTCGTAAGAATTGACATTGCATATACATACATACCCAGCAAAAAATAAATGAACGCGTTCAAAATTAAGTACTGCTTCATGCTTTCTTGAGCATTTGTTTCTTCGAATGCATTCTGAATATCATTGCAAATCGTAAATAATGCTATAGTTTTTGAACTCATTAAAAACGGATGCAAAAACGGAATTAAATCATCACATTTTCATATAACAAGTCTTATCTCCAGTGAATGACAAGAGTACAGCAGCTCAGTGGTAGAGAGTATGGCTTGATGTTGAGAACGGCACGGTACGTATCCTGCGACAAAAGCTTTTATTTATTTTTTTGTTTTCTATTTACGTGACACATTTTCATAAAGTAAGTTTTATCGCCAAGAATAACCAGAGTACAGTAGCTCAGTGGTAGAGAGCGTGCCTTGAGAGTGAGAAGAGCACGGTTCGTATCCTGCGACAAAAGTTTTTATTTATTTATTTTTTTTTTTGTATTGACAAGCTAATGTAAAAATCATGCATGTTTCACCTAAATCGAACCAATGCGTCATTACTTGAACCCATCATTCAACACATGATTTGTCATGTTTTTTTTTTTTGCTGGGTATATACATATATATGTACATACCCAGCAAAAAAGACATGCAAAAGAAATAGTTAATGCATGGCTTCTACTGAAAATTAAATTTAGTTCAGAAAGCATTATTTTAACCCCTGTGTTAAAATCATGCTTTCGGACTGTTCAAAATGTGTGGTTGAAGTCTACTGACGATTTGTTACAGCAACAATGAAATGCATATAGACATCGCTGAACGACCAGCAAATAAATTTAAAATTGAAATAAACTTATGACAATATGTCGAATAATAAATTTCTTAAAATTTAGAAAGAAATAAATTTGTACTCGTATTAAAACCAGAAAAATTTAAATAATTCCAGGGTTGGAAGTTGAAAAAAAATTTGCTAAAAAATAACCAAAAATATATTTTTTTTCAGTTAAAAATATTTTATATTTTAGGAAGATCTTTACTCAAGCAAATTCTTTAGTCGAAAAAAAAACCGAGAGGTCACTTACTAAAAATTGCACTATAACAAAAAGTTATACATTTTATCAGAAAACAAATATGTATGTATGTACTAATGTGTGTATCTGTATACTACATATATATACGTTGGTAAAGGGTATATAAGATTCGACACAGCCGAATATAGCACTCTTACTTGTTTTTCAACTAACTTGCAGTTAATTAATATTATAGCAAAAAAAAGATATATGTACATATATTTATATTATATATATACATATATGTATATATTCACATATATCTATGTAAATATTTTTTTTTTTAATGCATGATTTTTATTTATTGTATCTTCATATATGAACTAACAATAAGTATTCAAATCTTAAATCTAAAAATATAATTAGGCCCGACCAGTGTCGGACATAAGCTTAGTAATAGTTATATATGTATAATACATAAGTAGTGATAGTCAAAAGGAAAAAAATAAAAAAATAAAGTAAAAAAAGGAAAAAAATAAATATATGTAAATATATAAATACATATGTATGTATGTGTCTATATAAATATTTATTATTATATTCACTAAAAATAAAAAATTCGTACATAAATATATGTATATGTACATATGTACATAAATATATCCATACATACGAAGCGCTCATAGAAAATATTATTGAAATTATTTAGTTTTTTTTCAACACAAACATTTGGCATTTGATTTCATGGCATGCTTCTTTTGATTTTTTATTTTCTTTTCATTTACTTATTTTGGTTTTTTTGTTTCTTACGTGTACTTCTATTCAATATGTTTGGTTGATATCTGCATGAGATTTAAACCAATTTGTAGTCACTTGCAAAATAATTAATTTAAAAGTTAGTGTTTTTTCTCAACTGATTATTTTATTTACTACCTTTTTCTCACTTCACACCCTGATAAGTATGAAGTGAATGTTAATGCACCTCTCGGTAATTCAGATCACTGTACCATTTCAGCCTCCTTTTCGCTCTCAGCACTTCATAGCGTTTCACATGCAGCAACGAAACGACTAAAATACATCTACGAAAAGGCTCGATGGGCTGAGCTCAACGATTTTTTTCGGCATTTTAATTGGAAGCTATGTTTCCTTGACAATGATGTCAATGCCAAGGCCAAAATGGTCGAAAGTATAATTTTGATGGGAATGAAAGCTTTCATACCATCAAAACAAATTCCGATTAAGCCCAGAGAGAAACTGTGGTTTAATCAGACATGCAAAAATGCAGTCAGATCTAGAGAGGAAGCATTCAGTATTTGGCGAAATAATCAAAACGCCGATACTGATTTTCTACGCAAAAGGGCGAGATCTTCGTGTGCAAAGTACTGAGGCGTGAAAAGGCTCTCTACGAGCAACGCCTCCGTGCTAAAGTTCTTGCTACCCCTCGGGGTAGTAAGACCTTTTGGTCATTCGTTAAAAGAGTAAAGAATAATGCTAGTTCTTCAATTCCGACTCTTTTAAAGGATGACCAAATACTCACTGACCCGGCTGATAAAGCTAACCTACTAGCTGAAATATTTGCAAGTAATTCCTGCTTGCCGGAAAGCAATCAGCCACTGCCTGTGCTAGAGAGAGTATCTACTACTATGCCCAAGATATTCTTTCGGGCTCGGGCAGTAAAAAATGTTTTATCGGAACTCAACATTAATAAGTCTCCCGGGCCGGATGGCATTCCAGCACTGGTCTTGAAGCAGTGTTCCTCGACGCTAGCACGTCCATTAACTAACCTCTTCAGCACATTGTATCATGCTGGTGAGTTCCCAGTGTGTTGGAAGGTTGCTAATGTTACGCCAATCCCTAAAAAAGGAGAAGCAAATAACCCTGAAAATTATCGCCCAATTGCAATATGTTCTGCACTTTCCAAAGTGATGGAAAGTATGGTGAATTTCCATCTTGTAAGGTATCTGGAGTCCAACAGCTTACTCAACGACCGGCAGTATGGATTTCGTAGAGGCCGCTCTACGGCAGACCTACTTGCCCTCCTCTCGGAGAAATGGTGTAATTCAATCCACCATTTTGGCGAAAGTAAGGTGGTGGCTCTAGATATCTCCAAGGCGTTTGATAGAGAGTGGCATGGTGCACTTTTGTCAAAATGTATTGCCCTTGGTGTCGGTGATAACTTCTCTCGATTCTTATCGAGTTTCCTCAAGGATCGCACTATAAGAGTTGTTATAGATGGGATCTCATCAAATGAGTTCAAGTTAAATTCAGGGGTACCGCAAGGTTCTGTTCTTTCACCAACTCTATTCCTAATCTTTCTAAATGACCTTTTTTGTAAAACTTTCAACCCTATTTATTCTTTCGCGGACGACAGCAGCATTTGCCATTCTTTCTCATTCAGCAATAGACCTAGCCTTCCGGAGGTTGAGGCTATGCGACAAACAATGAATGAGACATTAAACTACGATTTAGAAAAAATTTCTGAATGGGGTCATGCGAATAGGGTCGATTTTAACGCCCGTAAGACCCAATGCTGTACGATTACTCACAGACGCATGACCGTTAATGCTGCTGCCTCTGTAACTATGGGTGGTATAAATATTAAGGAATCGGAAGCTCTTGATGTTCTTGGCATGAAAATTCAGTGTGATGTTCGTTGGACTGAACACATTTTTCAGGTCTCAAAAGAAGAATTCAAGTGCCTAGGATTTTTAAAACGGTGCAAGCAATACTTCACTCCATCTGATCTTCTTACTATTTATACTACTTATATCCGACCGAAGATGGAATACAACTCTCATGTATGGGCCGGCGCTTCAAAGTCTATTTTGGGGTTGCTCGATCACGTACAGGAGAGGGCGAAGAAGCTCATTGGTGACAGTAGGGTATCGCTACTACAATGGAATGTGTTCTAATGAAATTAGGGAACTTGTTCCTGAAACCCGTACATTTTTACGCACAACACGAGCTTCATTCAGGGCACATCCTTTTGTGGTCGATTGGCCAATAAATCGCACTACGCATTACAGAGAGAATTCCTTTTTTAGCCGTACTATTCGTATGTGGAATAATCTACCTGCGGAAGTGTTTCCTGTCACTTTCAACGTGGGAAAGTTTAAATCGAATGTCCACAGCCACTACTCCCTCTATCCTCCTCTCCAAACCTATTTTCCTAGTTCTAGCACAATGCATTGCATGAGTAGGGGTTATCCCCTGAGTGCTGGTCCTACCTAAAAAAAAAAAAAAAAAACACTACTGCCAAAATAGGTTCAATTTTAGAACGTGCAATTAGATGGAAGCACAGATATTAATGATATTTGCAAACTAGTCATTTGCATTCGTTGCGTAGGTTCCAATTACAAGGTTACAGACAAATTTTTTTTCGATGTCGTAAATGGAAAACTTATTTCTGTTGTAGACAGCAGAATACTCACTGGATTACTGGATTTGTATTTGACCATTTCCATTGTATTATACATCAGGCTGTTTTGCCATCAAGGTCTGTAACAGACTATCTCGCTCTGAAAGTAGCGGAGATAATAAATAGAATGAGTGGTGGATAGTATTTGATGTAAGCGACAAGATGACAATGTTTTTTGAGATAGAAAACATAGAAATACAACATTTAAAATGTTATGAGTTTATTTTATACTTAGCATTTATGGCAGATATAACTAACTTTTAAAATGAATTTAACTTAAAGCTGCAATTATACGAAAAAAAATTTACTTGATATGTTCAAAATCCTATTTAATTTAAAATTTTTTTTACTTAAGCAATTACGGGTTTGAAATTCAATCAGAGTTAATAATATATAACCGATTTCACGATCAAAATATTATTTAAAGGTTAATGCTTTTGTTGCAATTTCGAATTAACAGAACGGTTTTTAGATGCGATGAACTTATTTTATTGCTCTGCTTCGAACAAATAAATTTCAAATCAGAAAAAATTTTTTCGCATATGTAGGTTGAAGGGAAAAATGACAAACACTTCAAAGAAATTTGTTTCAGCTCAGGATAAAATAAACCATCCAAATTCTTCCAAAACTCAATAATATCCATTTTATCTGGAGCTTTTATTTCGCTTCGAAGTATTATTAACTCTGATTGAATTTCAAATTCGTAATTGCACGGGTCACAATTGAAAGGGTTTTCGAAAATCTCCAGCAAATTTTGCACATTTTGAAAATCTTTAAATCGATCCTAGAAATTATAAAACAATGTTTCAAGTAATGACACATGATCATGTTTTTTGCTGTACTGACCTTTTACGTAAATAACTGAAGTTTTAGGAAAATTCGAAAAATCTTCCAATTTAATTTGACTAAGTAGCAGAAACAATTCAGTTTTAAGATTAAATAGGATTTTAAATACGTCAAGTAAATTTTTTTCATATCCTTGGAGCTTTAAGTTAAATTTGTTTAAAAAGTTAGTTATATCTGCTAAAAATCCTAAGTCTAAAATAAACTCATAATCCCTTAAATGTTGTATTTCTATGTTTTCTAACTCAAGAAATATTGTCACCTCTTCCCTTAAGGCGAAAACATCCGGCCGATGGAGACAAATGTGTGCATATACAGAGAAAAAATTCGATCTCAGGCCCCGTATGTTGCAGAAGTCAATTTTGAATTTGTCAGCCATAGCAACGTGCGAAAATTCAAAGCGAATGTTTCTTCTGCGATACTGATACCAGTCACGTTAACCACTGTTGAATTTGACTGCCTAGTGATCAGTGTTATACCTTCATCACTAAACAGTCTACCAGCAGCTAACGGAAAGGCGCCAGTATCACAGAATTAAATTAGGTTAGGATATGAGTGAAAATGAGAAAAGGAAACACAATGATTAAAAGGTTATAAAAGCCCTGGTCTGGTCATCACAGCGGCAACACTGTGCCAGCACTGATACATAGTGCCAACAATGGTATTTTTTTTATTTATTTATTTTTTTTTATTTTATTGTTTTGCACAAATGCACTAGTAATGTTTGTATGTATGTATGTATGTATCAGTGATGGGAAAGTTGGTACAATCGTACTTTTTTTGATACTATTTGACATGAAAAAGTACCGTAGTACTCCCCTAAGAAATTTGATACTCTCACGGGCAACTTAGAAATGCAGTCAGAAGACTCGCGCATGCATACATTTTGCCAAGAATTAAATTGTTTTTTCGACAAATAGAACGAAGCTTTATTAGTAAAGATCTTTTAGAAAAGTGTAACCACAATTAAATATCAACGAAAACCATATTTCATTCAATGATATTTTATGTGGCACAGAAGTTGATCTATTGAAACAACTGTTTTAAATCAGTTTAAAGAAAATTTTAAAAAGTTTATATTAAGCTCTAAGGGCAAAAGTGGACTTTGACAATAAAATGTTAGTTTGGTTTAGTAAGTTTCCCCCTGAAAGTATTTTATCTGTTAAACCAATATCATTATACCACTTTTAATTAAAATATTCCCAGGGAAAAGAAAAATAATTTTAAATATTAACAACCAATATAGAGCACTGGCTTATATAAAAACGCAGATGAATACATGTTTCCTGATATATCGAGAGTAGCTTACGGAATTTTATCCATGCCTCACTCCGCTGTAAATGTCGAAAGGATTTTCTTTTACCAAAATTTCATGAAAACAAAATATAAATCAACAGCCATCGTATTCTGTAACTCGCTAAAGCTAAATCTCTATCGCTAAGAATCCATAAAATCAATTTGTCGATTTTCGGCTACGAATGCAATTTTCAAACGGGTATTGATAAATCAGGTAATGGCTTAAAAATGTAATTCGCCGAAATTTTATTGCTTTATGTCATCGCCAAAATTTAAAATTTTCTATTTGTTCAGCATTTTAGCGGTCGAATTTAGCTTTAGCGAGCTATGGAATACGGAGGCAAGCTTTATGTTCCAACAGTATTAAGTCTAATCCAGGCTACACCTATTTGTATATTTGTACCTATGTGTTCCTTTTTTTTGTAAATGAATTTCTTATAATTTTTTGTTAATAAAATTTAAATAAGAAATATTATAATTTTTGGTACTCTCGGGATTAAAAAAGTACTAAAAAAATTTGTTTTTGATACCGAAATGCAAATCTCATTTCCCATCACTGGTATGTATATTTATTTCGTTATTTCTTTTAGTCTTATTGTTGTTGATTTTTCTTTCGTTGATTTAGATTTAAATTTCTTTCATTTATGCAAACTTTAGTTTAAATATTTAATGATTTTGTTTTTGTAAGTAGCGGTTATATTTTTGGTTTGTTTTTATTTTTTGTATGAGTGTATGTATATATGAATATTGATATTTAATATTAATTTAACAAGCATGATAACAAATTTTAATATTAATTAAACACGCAACACAACAAAGACATGTGTGAACGTAACCAAGGCACAAAGTACACAGAGGTGACACGAGATGGAAGATAATTTGTGTTTTCGGATTTCGCACTCACACCGAACCCGTGTCTTCTTTAAGCTTCTTTTGTAGTTGCATTGGTTTAACGTTTTTGTATTTTATTCTTTGAGTCCTCATTCGCTATGAGATTTTTGCAATTAAAATGTTAAAATTAACATTTATGAACTAAAAAGCTCAAAGTTAATTCAGGAATCATTCGAAAACAAATCTTAATCACTTTTTCAATACTAATAAACATTTTCACATTCAGTTTTTTAATTCAACACAACAAATTCCTTGATTTAATTTTGTACAAATGTTCACTCGTTCAAATGTATTTTCATTTTATTCTTTGTGGTATTATTCGCTATATGCTTTTTGGAAGTAAATGGTAAAAACTAATATTTTTTAATGAAAATGCTTAAAATGATGTCTGTAATTATGTGGAAACTAATTTTAATCACTTTTTTACCACTAATAACATTTAACACATTAAGTTTTCTAGTTCAACACTACAAAATCTTTCATTTAATTTTGTAAAAATGTCCTCTTGGTTATTTCACAAAGTACACATTTTTTCTTGTTTGTTTTGATTATATTGTTAGCAACTTAATAACAAATATACTACAGTTGTCCCTTTCTCGCCGAACCCGTGTCGTAGCTGATTTTAGCTTTTTTCATCACTCACTTTCTTCACCTCTGTATACTCTGTGACCAAGGACAGAACACTACTCCACTACAATTGAGTTTTTCCAAATCTTTTAAAAATATTTCTTTTATAATAGTTCCAAATTATTAAGCTTGATACATTTATCAATTAAGAGCTGTACACAGAATCTTTAGTAAGCAACGTCGTTCCGGGAAATATTATGGTGAAGAAAACTACTGTTTCTTTAATTTTCTATCACCTTAACTCGAAAAATGAGTCTTTTTTATTTATTTTTTTTTATTCAATATTTCCTAAGAAAAGTTCAGAGCCCCATAAATCGGAAAACATTTCGAAATAAACTGTGCTTTAAGAATTTAAAAAAATTTAATTTTTACCAGAAACACATACATAAACACTATATTGAAACATAACAATGGACGATACAAAACTCATAAATTTAGTGGAAAACTGTAACCGTTCTGATCAGAAACAGAAAAAGTAACTATTAAAATTTAGAAGTAGAACGGAACAGCACAGAACACCAACATAAATAAAAACTAATGAAGCCTTGCTTAAACTTTTTTTGCGGATATGGCACGATATGTTAGTATGTGAATTTATTTTAGATTTGGAATATTTTGGCAAGATTAAAAAACATTTTTGTTCCATACATCAAAGCAGAAAAATAGACGATTTGTAGGCAAAAATATCGATATATCGAAGTATCGATGTTTTAAAAAAATATATATCGATACTGTTCAAAAATATCGATACGATATATATCGATACATTTTTTTCATTAACCCATCGCTAATTCCGACTAGGGATGGGCAATAAATATCGATATATCGAAATATCGATATTTGCAAAAATAAATATCGATATAGGTATATCGCCGATATTTCAAAAACCCATATATCGATACATCGATTCTTATTTACGAGTATCGGGTTTCGATATTTTTAAGAGATCTACAAATTTTATCCGGTTTTTAACTGTACGATATTGGCATCACTGCTAGTGATGCGAAGAAAAAAGAGAAATTTCATAATAACAAGGCTCATCTTTAAGGTGACCCCATTAAGACAGGTGACTTTTATTTGTTAACTACCCAGCTAACCAAAACATTCGTTAATAATAATGCATTCGAATGTTACTTAAACATTTCTCGGACAAAACACTCGAGTACGACTATCGTAAACAGAAAGAGAAAGTGCTGCTAGAGCTCGATCGTCGTTCAGTTTGTGGCAGCAAATCTTTCGATTTCGATGTTTTGCTCTCGAATCAATAGCGAACCTTTAGCAATATCATTAGCAATCGATTTTATTGCTTCTAAATAGCAAACACGTAATTCCTCTTTTGTTGCACATGCAAAAAAATAAAAAATTGAGAGAAACAAATTGTTTCTTGTTGCTAAACTTTTTTTAATGAGAATGTTTCGAGAATTGTTGGCTATAGCGAACATTCATTTATTTTCGAAACTCAGGTTGGCTGGGTAAGCTAAATGCCAAATTTGGTTTGTGTGGGTACCTATAAGCCTGAAGACAGAATTAATTTTTATTTTCTGTTCTGTTACGAATCAGCTAACTCTTTTTTGTTTATAGAAATCTTATACAAGCCGTTAGTTTTTCTCTTTCGTTAACGGGCCCGTTTCTGAAATCTAGAAGTTACAAATCTAAAAATAAAATACACACAAAACAACAATAAAAATTGTAAAAGTGTTGTTGTTTTCTGTCTATTTTATTTGTAAATTTGTAACTTGTAGGTTTAAAAAAAAGCAGGCCCCTGTTCTTTTTCGGTTAAACCTCTGAAAATCAAAAAAACATAAATAAAATAAAAGCATTTCCAAATAAACTGGGATTGTGCTTTAAGAATTAAAAAAAATATTTACCACAAAAACATAAAATTATATTTAAATATGGACGAAGCAAAACTCATCACTTTTATGGAAAACTGTGACCATTCTGGGAAAAATAAACACTATATTGAAACATAACACTGGACGATGCAAAACTCATCACTGCAGTCGAAAACTGTGACCGTTCTGGTCAGAAACAGCTAACTTATTACAGAAAAGTAACTATTAAAATTTATAAACAGAACGGCAGAGCACAGGACATCAACATAAAGTAAAAACTAAGGAAGCGTTAAGGAGCTACAGTACACAGAAAAAAATATTCCTGCAATAAGCAACTTTAATTGAAAATAAAATCAAAAATCAATTAAAAATGTTATTCAGTCAATCAAACTTTTGTTTAAAAATAAAAAATATCCCTGCAATAAACAACTTTAATTGAAAATAAAACTAAAATTCAAATAAAAATGATATTGAATCAAGTAAACTTTGTAATTAATTGAAATTTTAATCTAAAGTGTAATTGACTTAAATACTATTTTAATTGAATTTTAGTTTTATTTGTAATTAAAGTTGTTTTTTGCAGGAATATTTTAGTTTTAAACAAAAGTATAATTGACTGAAATACATGTTTAATTAATTTTTGTCTTTATTTCCAATTGAAGTTGTTTATTGCAGGAATATTTTTTTCTGTGTAGGTTGCGTATAACTTAACATACGTAGTTCCTTTGTATTAAATTTCTTAAAGTGACTAATTGTGCATTCGAAATGAATGCAGTTTTTCAGAAATTATCCTATAATACAAATTAAACATACAGATGTATGGATAAATTTATTTCCTTTTTCGATACTAATATCAATTTGGGATTCCTCCACTCATGGAGTTCATTAGGTATTAAGTTAGTTGTTCGGTATTTCTTTAAATATTATTGTTTGGATGCAAAGTGAAAGTTTCTCGTATTCCGCAATGATGAACTTTGAAGTGTTAAACACTGGCATTCATTAATCAATGATTAACATAATTATTTATAAATGCTTAAACAGAAAATTTTTTATGGAAATGTTTTTGAAAAACCCTTAAAAGACATAAAGCAAAAATATCGATATATCGAAATATCGATGTTTTCAAAAATTATATATCGATGCTGTTCAAAAATATCGATACGATATATATCGATACATTTTTTTCATTTGCCCATCCCTAATTCCGACATTTAACTGTAACTGTAACTTATACATTTTTTTATTGTTACAAATACAAATAATTTTATTTTTAATCAGATTTTTTTTTGAGATTCGAACCGACATTGTTAACGAAACTTCGAATCGAACGTTTTTTTGGGACAAAAGTGAGCGACAGGTGAACTTTTTTCGATTAATTTTTGAGTGTCACTCTCAATAGTTTTACACTATAAAAGTTCGAGAAATATTCGAAATCGATATCAATAACGAAAGTATTGGTCAATTGGCGGAAAGATATGTAGAACATACATACACACATATACATATATGTATTTATTTTTACATAGCGACACGGTTTTAAATATAAGTACATATATACATACATAAAAATCAAACATAAAATAGTTAATAAATGGTCCTAGTCTTTGGGAATTGTTACAATTAAGTTTAGCATTTGTTGGGATAGTAGCCCAAATTATTCGAATTATCGCGAATTTTTGCAATATTCGCGATGAAAGTTTTTGCCACACAGAGAAAACAGTGCCTACTAAATACCTCATAAAATAGAACAAAATTAATAAGAAATCTCTAATGGTTTTTTTCTATAAGGAAATCTTATTAATTTCATAGGGAAAACCTGATGTATAGTTTGCAAATATCATTAATGTCTGTGCTTCCATCTAATTGCACGTTCTAAAATTGAACCTATTTCGGCAGTAGTGTTTGACTACAATTGAGTTTTTCCAAATCTTTTAAAAATATTTCTTTTATAATAGTTCCAAATTATTAAGCTTGATACATCGATTTTTAATTTTTTTAATATTTTTATCAATTACGAGCTGTACACAGAATCTTTAGTAAGCAACGTCGTTCCGGGAAATATCATGGTGAAGAAAACTACTGTTTCTTTAATTTTCTATCACCTTAACTCGAAAAATGAATCTTTTTTATTTATTTTTTTTTATTCAATATTTCCTAAGTAAAGTTCAGAGCCCCATAAATCGGAAAACATTTCGAAATAAACTGTGCTTTAAGAATTTAAAAAAATTTAATTTTTACCAGAAACACATAAACACTATATTGAAACATAATATTTTTATTAGGTTATCTTATTGATTCTTTCAATAAGGTTTTCTTCTTGTTTTTATTAGGCGACCTCATAAAACATAAAAAAATTGCGTCTTTATTCTCTGTACTTATGTATTTTCATTTAAATTCTATACCTTATACATGTATGTAGTATATTGTAGATGTTATTTATCTACACATACATACATACACATGTTATATTCTTAACTAACTTATTCACCAAGTATCGAACCAGCAAACTTCTGACTGATACACAAGCACTCTAACCAATATGCTAACAAGCAGCCTGAATAACCGTTGAAATTATTGTGCAAACATTGGTATACAAAAATTAAAAAGATCATAAAAAAAATTGTCTCTATGTCTATTTATAGATATGAAATAACAAGACACCTCATAAAATCAAGAAGTTTTCCTTATTAAAAAATCAATAAGATGCTTTAAACATAATCATATAGGAACCTGATAAAATCAAGAAGAAAACCTTATTGAAAAAATCAATAAATAATCAATCTAATAAAATCAAAAAGAAAACTTCTTTAAAGAATCAATAAGGTAACCTAATCAAATCAATAAGAAATCCCTATAGTTTACAATTTATAAGAAAACCTAATAGAATCAAGAAGTTTTTCTCTATGGATTGTTTTTTGGTGCCAAAAATAACGGAAATTGAGTAAAAAAAATTGTGAATAATAGGATTTCTTCTTGATTTTATGTGGTTTTCTTCTTGATAAAATTAATAAGATTTACCACATAAAAACAATAAGGAATCTCTATGAAAAAATCTTCCCTTCTTTCTGCTGGAATACCCCTTAGCCTAAAAATGTTTCATAGAGAAAATCTTCTTGATTCTATGAGACAGTTTTTTCTCTGTGTAGTTTTAAACTTTGAAATTATGCTGCTGCTAGCAATTTTTTTAATTTTAACCATGTTCGCCATTTTTGCCAAATTATTTGCATTTCTTAGAGCCTTATAGATTTTTAATAATAATAATGGTTTGTTTAAAATTTAGCATTTTTTTTTGCGAATTTCTGTTATTTTTGCCGCAATGAATATTTGCATTATTTAGTATTTAGTAGTATCCATGGGATACAAAAATATCCATAGCAAGGCAGAGATTTTGACTAGAGCTGTTAAGTTATCAAATTTTATGGTGTTACAAAAGACAAATTTAGCAACGAATTCTTCAAGGCAAGATTGTCGTTCTTCGCAATTGTGTTTTAAGCTACACTCTTGAAGGTAAAAGAAAATAATATTTATGTAATGAAAAAACATAGGTAACAAAGTTTTATTTTCATTTAATATTTTTATATGAAAACTATTTTTTACATACATATATTTATTTATTGTATCTTCAAAAATGAACTAACAACAAGTATTCAAATCTTAAATCTAAATATAATTATTATCTCCGACCAGTATCGGACATAAACTTAGCGATGGTGCTTAATAATACATAAGAGTCGAGCTAATCAGAAACAAATTTTCAAGCTGTTTCATCTGTAGTGTTGGGTATTAGAGCCATTGTTTCCCTCTTTTTTTTAAGCGGATATGGCCAGTAAAATTCAAGATATTACGAGCAAACGGATTACGATGAGACTCGAGTTCTGTAAGATATTTGCCTGCGTATTTTGTAATTTCTTCAGCATATTCAAATCACGATGTAAATTTGAATTCCTTATGTACCATGGAGCCGATGTTATTAACCGTAAAAATTTTGTTTTGCCGTCGTTAAATTTTTTCTATATTTGAAGCTGAAGCAGTACCCCATAGCTGAATTCCGTAGCGCCATATAGTTTTTAAAAGCGACTTGTATATTAAAAGTTTACAATTTAGACTGAGGGCTGAATTTCTAACAATCAGCCAATGTATATGAGTTAGTTTAAGTTTCATTTGCGTTAGTTTAGAGTCAAGGTGGTGTTTCCATGTGAGCCTTCGATCAAGATGTATACCAAGGTATTTCACATACCTTTACCTTTATTCTCCACAAGTTTAACCATAGTTCTAGCTGGATAATATGTTGCTGAAGATATCGGGAAGCCTCGTGAGGGTTTTCGTGCATACTAAGGCAGGCTGTATCATCGGCAAATGTAGATGTGTGAATATTACTGCTCAAACGCATATAACAAGCATAAATTAAATACAAAACTGGCTTCAGTATACTCCCCTGTGGCACACCGGATGTGATTGTTTCAGGCGTACTCAAAAAGTCTCCTTTCACAATAAAGAACTTCCGGGCAATAATGTAACTTTCCAAAAGATTAAGAATGTTTATTGGTAGGTGCGAGTAGTATAGAAATGTTTGTGTCCGAGCCATTAAAATTGTAAATTTACATATTATGGTAATTAGTGTCAATGAGGTAGTTTACACGAGAATAATTTTTATGCCGCACAATTTTTGTTCTTTTAAGAACACACGAGACTTATTCATCCGTCATGTATACGTATACACAGCTTTGTGTGTGTTAGTGTTTTTCGTATTCATTCAACATTTGCAGTTTTTAAGTTGTCTGTGTATTGGTTTTGTGCTGCTAATGCGGGGTTGTAGCTGGTTGAAAAATTATGCCAAACACAAAACCCCTCTCTTTGCCTCTCTCACCAATAAACTGGCATGTTATGCCAGCACAATTAATCCCGTGTAAATCAGCGCAATGGCGTGAAGTGACGAGGGTTATGGATGGTTTGTGTGGATGTTTTTTTGTTTTAATTTTATGGTTTGATATCCGCCCGTCTATGTGCGTAGTTAATTATGTAGGCACGCAGGGCTTGTTTGTACGTAGTATGTTTTTCGTTTGTTAAGCGGTTGCGGAAGGGTATTTGAGAATTATGTATGCTTGTGGGAAATCTATGAATGTTTTTGTTTTTAGTTTTATTTAGTTTGATTTTCCTATTTTCTATGTTTAAAGGGTTTGAAGAGATGAATAAAATATATGGTTTGTGAGATAAGCATGGTTTGACATCCGTCCTTCGATGTACATAGTTAATTATGTAGGTACGAAGGCTTGTATCTAGGTTCTTGTTTTACTTTAAATTTCGAATTGAATGTTTTTTTGGTTTGTTAAGCGGTTGCAGCAGGTTTATGATTTTAGAGTGTAAGTGCGTGTGTGCATAGAGAAAATGTTGCTTTAGTTTTTTTTTTATTCTTTTTAGCTGGTGACCATGGGAGGTTATTTTAGAAAGAAATTATGTGTGCTTGTGGAAAATATATGAATGTTTTTGTTGTTGGTTTATTTATTTGAAGTTTTGTTTTGTTTAATGCGGAGCAAGTTTGTATATAATATTCATGATAGAAATAAAGGATTTGTTTTCTCAGAATGTTGTTCCAACATAAAATTGATGTAAAAAATACTCGAATTTGAGTTAGTGATCTCCAACTGTCAGAATCAATTTTTATTTTAAAGTTTCCTTGTATGATAACTAAAAAACAAACACCTCTTTTATATTGAAACTTATATTCAACATCTCTCTCACTTTCATTATCAATTATATTTATTAAATTTTAAAAAATCACGACGATTAAGCATATCATGAATATACTCATTATAGCACATGAGATGTAACCACTCTTCTCTATCCAGTCTTATTTTTATAATTCAACTATATCATTGGCTTAAAACCAAAAGCTGAGCAAGTATTCAAACTCAAAAACCAAATCATATATATTTGTGGTTTTCGTTCTTGATTGTTGTGAAATATATTCTTTAAAGTACGTTTATCCATCCTCAATGAAAATAACATTTAAACTAATAGCTTTTTCGGTCTATTAATCTCTATATATACATAATATACATATTAAAGTATATAATATATCATACACATACAAATAAATTTTTTATTTATTCATTGTTTTTTTTGACATACATTTTTGTAAGTTTCAATAATTCTAAAAATTATTTTCTTTCTTATATGGAACATTGTACACCGACAATTTTCCGACCATTCCTCGCATCCTTCGGTATACCAGGGGCAGCTGGCAAAATGCCCACTATCTTCGGAGTCCTCCTGCTCTACAATTGTATGGTTTCTTTATGCTCATAGACCAATAAGTCCTCAAAGGAATTTTCTTAATTTTTATTTTATTTTTTAAGAATATTGTTGAATGCTATTTTTACACTAATATTCTTGAAAGGTTTACGTTCCTATTTATAGTAAAATATCCTTGTAAAAATAAAATTTTACAAACACTTTTGAGTGCTTTTTGAAATATTTTGTTTCATTTACACTCTAGCACATTAACATAACTATCTCTCTGATCTTTTGTTTTTGAAATTTTTTGTTTCAGTTACGCTTTAGAACGTCAATATACACAATACATATAAAATTAAATTTAATTAATTAATATTCTGATAATGAATCCTCCAGATTTGGTCACAAAGTTCAACACTTTAAATATAAAAAAAAATTACTACATCATTATTCGTTGTACCTTCATAGTGAACAGACGTAATAGCGGAATTTTTCTTACATACAAACTAAACAAAAAAAAAATTATACAAAAAATATTCGTAGTACATATTAACGTTGATAAATAAGCCTTTTTTTTGCTTTGCTAATATTCTTACATATTGAAATAACAAAAACAAAAAAAAACCGTAAACAAAAACACATACAAACATACCCTTGAGGAATACTCTATATGAGTACCCCAAAGGAAAAAAATAGTGAAGTGAGTTCTAACGGCAGAAATGCCTATTTTACTGTGAGTTTTGATGCTCATAATGATAACAATAAAAATAAAATATCTGATAATAGACTTGCTGTGAGTTCTGAAGCTCTTAATAAAAATCAAAAATCTGATAATAGACTTTTTCTAACGGCAAAACCACAGTTTCGTCAGCGATCAACTTCGCTTTGTCCAACTAGTGAACCGTTGACAATATTGCCTAGTACTTCCACATTTAACTCAGCGATATCACCCGCCTCGGGCTCGGGATCATCACTTAACCAAGTTGTCACTGAAAATAAGAGTAGCCCAAAACCCAAGGTCCAAATCGAAATGGACAGATACATTACAATTTTAAAGCGCGGGCGAAGCCCAAATTCTACTAAAATTGCATCTGCTCCAAAGATGTCTAGGGATAACAGCGCATCCTCTACTAATCGGCAAAACCGTTTTAAAATATTGCAAGATGACAATGACCTCCAAGCCGCCACCAATCTATTTAAGAGAAAAAAACTCAAACGCTCTTATTAAAAAATTAATTTCGTTCATTGGTGAGAATAAATTTCACATTCTTCCAATAAAACGTGGTAATATTGATGAAACGAAAATTCAAATTTATGAAGAAAAAGATTTTCGAAAAATGGTTTCTGAATTTGAAAAAAGTAAAAATAATTTCTACACATATCAGCTCAAGAGTGCTAAAGGTATGCAGATTGTGTTGAAGGGGATAGATTCCTATGTTGCTCCTGAAGAAGTAAAAGATGCTCTCGTCCTCCAGGGTTTTAAAGTAAAAAATGTATCTAACATAATAAATAGGGAGAAGATCCCCCAACCTCTATTTCGCGTTGAACTTGAGCCAAATGATATAAAATTGAAAAAAAATGAGACCCATCCAATATATAATTTAAAATATCTCTTATTACGAAAAATAACCGTTGAAGAACCACACAAGCGTTCAGGACCCGTACAGTGACATAATTGTCAAGAATATGGACATACTAAAACTTACTGCAAATTACCTACTGTTTGTGTTGTGTGCGGCGAATTACACGGCACTGATAGTTGCAATAAACCAAAAGATCAAAGTAACAAAAAATGCAGTAATTGTGGAGAAAATCACACTGCTAACTACAGAGGTTGTCCTGTGTACTCTTTCGTCAAACAGACTATGAGGCAAACGCCTAAATTGGCCACAGCCCAATCAGCAAACGCTTTAACAGCCACTATTGCGCAAGTGAGCCAACCAGTTAGTTCCCGTGTATCGTATGCAGATGCTGCTAAGACAAATGCTATTCATACACAAAATGTTTCACCACCAAATAATTCAAGAAATACAAACTCGAACTTTAATTTCAATCGCCTTGAAGCTACTATTGATAATCTGGTGCAAACTATAAATAATTTTACAACAAATATGACTAGCATGATGCAAGAAATGCTGCGAATGCAGAATACATTGCTTCAAGCTTTAGTTAACAAACCATGAACACGTTAAAAATATGTTTCTGGAACGCAAACGGCATTCGCCAACATAAAAATGAACTTGAGCACTTCCTCACGGAAAAAAATATTGATATAATGTTGGTCTCTGAGACTCATTTGACTTCGAGAAGCCTTTTTAAAATTTATGGCTACACCTTATATGATTCAAAGGACCCGAGAGGAAGAGCATGCGGTGGATCAGCAATTTTAATAAAGTCAAGACTTAAGCATTATTTTATTGACAACATTTGTGAAGAACATTTATAAGCAACGAATATTTGTGTCGAAAATTTTTGCACTAATTTTGTCATATCATCAATTTACTCTCCTCCTAGATTCGCAATTACTGAGGATCAATACGAGGATTTTTACAAATCTCTGGGCCCTTGTTTCGTAGCAGCTGGCGACTATAATGCTAAACACACGTTCTGGGGTTCGCGTCTTATTACACCCAGAGGTCGAGCGTTGTTCAATACAATTTCCAAAATGGGCTTGGATGTCATTTCGAGTGGGGAGCCCACTTATTGGCCTACTGACATAAGTAAAATTCCGGATGTAATAGATTTTGGCGTTATGAAAAATATCTCTAGGGATTTAATTCAAATTGAAGCTTCTCTAGATCTCTCGTCTGATCACTCTCCCACGATCATTACGATTTGTAGCCCGTTAGGAAGTGATTTACCTCACCCATATGCGAATTTGATAAATCGTGTTAATTGGCTGCGATTTAAAAAATATCTTAGTAGTCATTGCACGGAAAATATTACGCTAAGAACACATGATGATATTGAATCCAACATTGCCATCCTTAATGAAAATATTAAACAGGCTGCTGAACATGCCACTACCGCTCATCCGCAGACTAGGATAAATAAAATTTATTCTACGGATATTGAACGTCTCGTAAGTGAAAAAAGAAGAGCTAGAAGAGAATGGCAACAGCACAGATCACCCCAACTTAAAATCAGATTTAAAGAGTGTACTAAGCGACTCCAAGAGTTGCTTGCATTTGAAAAAACTGCATCTCTTAAAAATTATTTGGAAGGTCTTGATGTCACACCAGCATCTAATTACTCTTTGTGGCGCGCTGCTAGAAAGCTTAAAACACCAGTTGAGTTTAAACCACCTCTGCGCACATCTACAGGAGGTTGGGCAAGAAGCGATACTGAAAAAGGTAAAATATTTGGTGAGCATTTAAAATCCGTATTCACCCCAAACACGTGTTCTGGTGCTGTTGATTTGCCAAATGTAGTAGCGCTACCCTCTCGACCAATAAAATTTAAGACGCGTGATGTACAAAAAATAATTGCAGAACTCAACCCGAAAAAAGCCCCGGGTATTGATGGAATTAGTAACCAGATGTTGATGAAGTTGCCTCGTATAGCTATTAGAATCCTGTTACTCATTTTAAACGCTATTTTACGACTGGAGTATTTCCCAAACAGCTGGAAGCTTGCCAAGGTTAAAATGATTCCCAAGCCGGGCAAAGATCTTACCAAAGCTGAGTCATATAGGCCAATAAGTTTACTGTCAACAATGTCAAAGGTCTTTGAAAAGTTACTCATGATAAAATTGTCCCCAATTCTAACTGATAATGAGTGCATACCGGATCATCAATTTGGATTTAGAAGTCAGCATAGCACCATTGAACAAACTCATAGATTGGTTCAATTTATAAGAAAAACTTTTGAAGAAAAAAAGTATTGCTCTGCGCTGTTCATTGACGTTTCTCAGGCATTTGATAAAGTGTGGCATGAAGGCCTAATTTTAAAATTAAAGACTTACCTACCAATAAATATTCTAAATCTGCTGGAAAGTTACATTATTGCCCGGAAGTTCACTGTTGTGGAAGGAGACTTTATGAGTACGCCTGAAATAATCTCATCCGGTGTGCCACAGGGGAGTAGACTGGGGCCAGTTTTATATTTGATTTATACTTGTGATATGCCCTTGAGCAGCAATATCCATACATCTACGTTTGCCGATGATACAGCCTGCCTTAGTATACACGAAAACCCACACGAGGCTTCCCGATATCTTCAGCAACATATTACTCAGCTAGAACTATGGTTAAACATGTGGAGAATAAAGGTAAACGAACAGAAGTGTGCTCAGGTAACATTTACGTTAAGAAAAGACAGTTGTTCCCCGTTACAATCAATAATCAAATTGTTCCTCAAAACTTACATATGAAATACCTTGGTATACATCTTGATCGAAGGCTCACATGGAAATACCACATTGACTCCAAGCTAACGCAAATGAAACTTAAACTAACTCAGATACATTGGCTGGTTGGTAGAAACTCAACCCTCACCCTAGATTGTAAACTTTTAATATACAAGTCGCTCTTAAAACCTATATGGTGCTACGGAATTTAGCTATGGGGTACTGCTTCAGCTTCTAATGTCGAGAGAATCCAACGAAGGCAAAACAAAATTTTACGGTTAATAACATCGGCTCCATGATACATAAAAAATTCAAATATACATCGTGACTTAAATATGCCACTAGTGACTGAAGAAATTGCAAAAAACGCTGGCAAATATTTAACAAAACTCGAGTCACATCCTAATCCGCTTGCCCGTAATATTTTGAACTTTACTGGACACATCCGCCTAAAAAAGAGGGATACAAGGGCTCTTATTCACAGCACTCCAGATGGGACTTCCTGAAAATTCTTTTATTTTTATAATTTTATTTCCTTTTGATTATAAATACTTATGTATGTATTCTATATAACTACTACTACTAAGCTTATGTCCGACACTGGTCGGGCCTAATTATATTTTTATATTTAAGATTTGAATACTTATTGTTAGTTCATATATGAAGATACAATAAATAAAAAATCATGTATTAAAAAAAAAAACATATAAAAGAACTCCAGGACTCAACTAAGTATGCAGTTAAAAACGCTAAGCGTGTGACTAGTAAAAACGGCACCACAATTCAAATTGAACTGGAAAACAACATAATGTTTTTACCAAATCAGTACAACACGCTATCGGATGATAGTATAATGGCTTAAAATTGGATACTGCTGCTGAAATAAGTATATTTCTAATAAACTTTTTTATTAATAAAACAGAAAAAGTTTTAAAAATTGGTCGTGTGTTGTATTTATATATTCTTTAAACTTATTTTGTAAAGAAATTGAAGACATAAATGTCCACATTTAAATGAATTATAATCTTGATATTGATTGTAATTATATTTTATATTTTTGCCTAGATATTTAACTAGTTCCAATGGAGGTTGTAAATTTCCAAATCTGTCGAAATATTCTTTATGTTCATTGTTTTTATAATATGCTACCCAATGGGTTCCAGGTCCTCTTTATAAATCCAGATTAATGATTCCGCATTCTCTTTTTCTCGATCGTTTTGCTAGTGTATCCAACATGAAAACTCCTCTAAAGTATGAAATGTTTGTTGAAAAGTTTCTCAGATCAACATCAGATAGGGGTTTATTGGGCAGCTTTACGAAAAATTTGTATTTTGTTTTTCTTGACAAACCAATCCATATCCTTTCTTATATGACTTAAGATAAAAACCTTTCCCCATTGCTACTGCTTCAATTGTTTTATTATGTTTAGTTGCTTCATTAAGTTGTCGTTTGGCATTTTTTGCAGCATTTATTGCTTTTGCTATAGCTGCTCCGCCAGTAGAAAGACTACCAATTGCACTCAGAGCAGTAAGAATAGGTACCAAAGGTAAGAAGCCACCAATCTTTGGAACATTAATTACGCGTGGTATTACAACTTGCGATTTCTTCGCCCTTAACGACTTGTTGATAATCTTACGTGCAATCCTAATGGCAGAGTTAATGTCTTGTGGTTTTCCCTTCTTCAGTATTTTTGTTGCATTTTTAATTGATGTACTGAACAGCTTTTTTCCATTTTGTTCACTTTTTTTGCAACCTTCTTCTTCAATTCCAAATTTTCTTTTGGCTTTCATTGCGTTAATAACAATATACACAAACGATTTTTCTGCAAGACTGCTATCTTTTGAAACAACTCGTTCCCAAGCTTTATTTTCAAGAATTTGATCAGCTTGATGTCTAAATTTATTTATTTTTATTTATATTTATAAATTTATTCTTTTGTCACCGCGATCTAAACGTTTTTGTAATTTTTTTCCGGGTCCACAAAACTGATATCCAGGAAGGTGTAGTTCAACAGGTAGAGAGTTTATTACTCTATTCACTAAACCTTTTCCAACGGTTAGTTTTTTATAACTAAACGTTTTGTTATAATGTATAAGCATCTTATTTTATTTTTTCTTCTATAATAAAAGTAACATTTATGAAATGCAATTAGTTATAAGAATGCAATTAGTAAAACAACATAAACATATTGTGATTTGCAATATTGATGCTTCAACGAACATCAGATCTAAAATAAAACATAGCTCTCTTTAACCAAATTATATTCGTGCTCTAATAGTTGGGCCATCAAATTGTGGAAAGACTAATGTTATGATTAGCTTGCCAGAAAGTCCTAATGGGCTCAAGTTTGAAAATATCTATTTATACTCAAAATCCCTTTATCAACCAAAATATGAATACTTAAAGCGATTAATTTCACCAATTAAAGGGATGGGATATTACACATTTACAGATAATGAAAAAGTTATTCCTCCTGACGAAGCGAAAACTAATTCTATTATGATATTTGATGATGTTGCATGCGAGAAGAAAAATAATATACGAGCATATTTTTGCATGGGACGACATAAGTATGTTGATTCATTCTACTTGTGTCAAACTTATACGAGAATTCCCAAGCACTTAATAAGAGACAATGCAAATGTGATTATAATGTTTAAACAAGATGAGACCAACATGAAGCACGTTTATAGTGATCATGTTGCCAGCGATATGAATTATGAAAAGTTTCATGAAATTTGTCGAGAGTGTTGGAAGGATTAATATGGATTTTTGATGATAAACAAAGATAATGACTTAAACAATGGTCGCTATAGAAAGCAATTCGACTATTTTATAACGATATAAATTACTCTACATAAAAGTAAAACATTAGTACTTAATTTGGCCTTGCACATAGTATATCTACTTATTTCCTAAAGTATATACCGTACCTGATCTGAAAGCTGATCTGTTACCTGATCTAATAGCTGATACCTGATCTGATAGCTGATCTTATACCTGATGTTATACCTGATCTGATACCCGATACCTGATCTGATAGCTGATCTTATACCTGATCTGATACCTGGGGCCGAATTACCGCATTCGTGATCGAGTATGCTATTGTAACGAACAAAATTTCGTCACGTTTCGAATGGATGGATTACTGCATTTGAAATCTGACGTATCGATAATTTTACAAAATGTATTAGATTTATTTTACATTGAAAAGAATAGAAACATATGTTGCCGAAATTGTCATGTGTTTATTTGTAAGCAGACATAAGAGAATATAAAAATTTTCGAAAATTAATTTTTTTTTTAAATTTTGTGTAAAAAACAATGGCTACATTTCTTTTTGTCGTCTTCAGATTCTGAAGACGATTATACAGATACTGTACGTGTGAGAAAACAAATGCGAGATAAAATCAAATGTCTTTGCCGAATAATGCAAATGAATAATGAATAAGCTTTATTTGTCTTATTGAAGATTTATTAAGCGCTTTAGGCTTTCGAAAGAGGCCTTCAATTTTCTTCTGTCCGAGCTATCTTTCGAAGGACATTTGTCTACTGCATTACCACCAAAGCTGCAATTGGCTGTAGCTATATCGCTTCTAGCTAGCGGAGGTTTTCAACATACTGTTGGAAATGACTATTTAATGGGAATGTGTGAAAGCTCGGTCTGCAAAACAGTTAACAAAATTATAAATAAAATTGAAGACAACATATTTTAAAGGTTTGTAAAATTTCTGCCCAATGAATCTGCTTCATGTACGGAATCATTCATGCAAAAATTCAAACTCCCGGGAGGTAAATATATGACATACATACATATGTACATTAGGATTAAGTCAAAAATTTTAAATACTTGTTTCATACGCGTGATAGTGATCGGATGTGTGGATGGTACTCATTTCGGATTGCAAAAGTCATCAGAAAATGAGCATATGTCCTTTAACCGTAAGGGATATCATAGCCTCAATTCAATGATAGTGAGTATAGTTTATTCCATGATACAATAATATAAAGGTACAACCACATTTGACGTATAAAATTAATTTTAACTTTTATCACAATTATTTGATTTCTGTTTTTTTGTAAAGAGAGAGGAAAACGTTGTCACACGAAGTTACGGGGAACTTTTTTAGGAATGTTTTTGGAAATGTGTAATTTATGGTTTTGAATAATTCATATAATGGTTTATGCTCTGAAGATATTTTAAAAATTGTTCAAACATGACTTTGCAACATTTGAATCACATGTGCTTATTTTAAACTGCTTCGCTCTAATAATTCTCTTCTTCACGGCCTTAATTAGCACAAAATAGCCTTGTTCTTATACGGTTTTCGTTTCACTTTTTTTGTTATCCTTGGTATCTGTATCTGTGTGTCTGCCATCGTAGAACCTCATGTTTGTAAAAAGCCTGTACACCTATTTTGAACATACATATCATCCATTTTCTTCTGAGGTTTTGAAAATGTTTGAACTTATGTTATTAAAACTTTAAAATCCCAAACATACGCTTTTCTTTATTTACTCTGCAATGATGATGACGCTAAAGATGATAAGTCAGCACTACTCAGGGTTGGGCAGTATTTGAAATACATGTATTTGAAATACGTATTTGAAATACAAATACGTATTTTGTATTTGTATTTTAAATACATGACGTATAAGTATTTTGTATTTTGTATTTTAAATACATGAGATGCAAGTATTTTGTATTTTAAATACATAATTTACAAAATACATTTACAAAATACATTACATTGTTGGCATTTTGCATTTTGATCGATTTATAATGTTTGATTCGTCAAACCAATAACAAAATATTAGAATCGCTAAAAAAAACAACTATACCAACTCTTATGCAAGCCACACACTTTGCGACCGTTGGTATAACACGTTGGATTACCAAGTTTTATGTTTTCCGCATAAACTATACAACAACGTGGGCAACATTAGCATACAACTTCATTTTTTTGGAGTAAAATGTCATATGTCGCGTATTGTAGTGGAATTTGTTTTTGGCAAAAAATAAAATGAAGAAGATAAAAAAGGACAGAAAAAAGAATTTGGTTAAAGGAGTGGTTTATATAAAAAGAAACAAAAAACTTTTGAAAATATTAAACGAAAGTGATACAAAAAATTGCACGTGGGTGACAGACGAAGTATTTAATGACCTTTTATCAAAAGTTCCTATGCATATACAAAAGCAATTGCTCACAGCAAACTTTTATACAATTCAATAAAATTACTTATATCTGTGAAATTCTCCATTTTAGACGCAACGAGATAAGAACAAAATGAAATGAAGTTGTACCACAAAGTCTTAAATCGTACAACCTGTCTATACAACTTGGCAAAAAATCAAATCGTTTTAATCTTTCGTACAACCGAGACACAACTTCATACGACGACCCCACACACTTTACAATCTCATACATAACCTGCTCATGTTGTACCAACGGTCGCATGGTCTATGGCTTGCTTTAGAGTTAGTATAACCAGAATTCAGTTGTCAATTCTGAAGCATCTTGTCACAAGGCGTTTTATTTGCAGGTGGTACTATTAGAACAATTATAACAATACAAAAACAACATGGTTGCTTTTGCCTTGGGAGATTGTGTTGTCAAGTCCTCGTCCAGACTTGCAATTTTTAAAATTCTGCTTTGAAGTTGCATAAGTGTCCACATTGTCATTGCGAGCACATGAAACTCTGTACCCCTCCTCAATCTTCTCATCCCTCTCACCAATACACTCAAGAATTTTTCAACAAAAATTGCAAGTATGGGCGAGGACCAACATAAGCACGTATACATATATGTACGTGCTTCTAACTAGCAAGAATAGAGTGAGCCTGAACTAGTAATACCACCTGTAAAAACAACATACATATATACATAAATGATGTGGAAGTATTTTGTAGTTTAAATACGTACAAAAAATTAAAGTATTTTGTATTTTTAATACATATATGACGAGCTTTTTTTTTGTATTTTGTATTTTAAATACATAGCCTGAAAGTATTTTGTATTTTAAATACATGACCAGCAAGTATTTTGTATTTTGTATTTCAAATACTGCAAGCCATGTATTTTGCCCAACTCTGGCACTACTACTCGTAGTAATAAAAATTTAATAATAATTAAAAAAAACATCTTGAGAAATACAAGTCATTTAATTTCTTGTTAATTGCAGTTTTTTAAGACTAGCAAAAGAATATCTAACATGTTAGGGATAATTAAGTCTTGTTAACATCTCTTTTAGACTGAAGTCTGAAAATCGAAAAAATAGTTCTAAAGCTACTACAAAGTAGCTTTAAACGAAACAGATCTGTGATATTAAGTTAAGTTGCGTTTAAAAAATGTTATATTTCTTTATATATGTTTTAATGTTGTAGTAGCTTTAAACGAAACAGATCTATGATATTAAGTTAAGTTGTGTTTAAAAAATGTTATATTTGTTTATATATGTTTTAATGTTGAGTATTGTTATTCAATATGTAAAATATGTATATGATCCCTTGAAAAAGTAGACAAAAAATCTACGAAACGTCGGGAAAAACTGTAAATAAATGGATTTTTATTTGCATTGAAATATTAGGCCCAATTAGCTTAAAAGGAAATCAACTTAAAAATAAATACTGGCCAAAATAACAAAGAGATAGTTCTAAAGCAGTTTTCATGGCGCAATGTGGCTTATACATATGTATTTATTTATGCACTCTGATTTTTAATATTACAATAGGGTATGATTACATAATTGTGATACAATATGTAATAAAGTTCATGTTATAGTTTTTTTTTTTAATTTTTCTTGCATTACATGTTTCATTTTCCTTTAACTGTTTATTTAAAAATCGTATTCTAAAATATGTTCTACCCAAAAAGAAACGTTTAACAATTTTTTCTTCTAACATTAATTTAGCATTAGTAATAAGATTTTTAATATAATTTGGATTGCTGTTCAATGAATTTTTATTAAATTTTAAAACCAACAAATTTAGCTTTTCAATAATTTTTAAAAAGTCATTATTAGGCTTGAAGAGACGCCCTCTGATAGCAAGTTAACGTATGTATAATTTTGATCATTTTGTTCATGAGTCTTGAATCCAAATTTTGTTAATCCCATTTTATTTATTAAATAGCCTGCGAAATTTTCAAGCCCGTCAAACTCGATATCATTTAATTGACTTAAGTTTTCTACAAATGCTTCACTCTCTTGACCTTCCAGAATCTATATGTATACAAAACAAATAAGAAGTATATAATATTATTATCATTAATATATTTGCCTCAAGTTCTTCTTCTGCCGTTATCGTTATTTCATTCAACGGTTTAAATAAATCTTCCGTCAGTGTTTTATCTGCTTGAATTTCTTGTAACTCAATTAAATTATCATCTGTTTCCATGACATTGGTCCTAGTTGATAAAATATACTCATTGCGACCTATAGAATCAATGTAATATAAGAAAATTAGAGCACAATCATATAACAATATATTCTTTGTATTGAAATTGTTCAATTAATACGTCAACAAGTTTGATAATACCTAAGATATATGACCGTAATCGATATTTGAATTCAATTGGTGACGGGTGGTCATGTAAGCCTCCCTTTGAACGGAAAATAATTTGTAAAATTCCTCGTTGAAATGGAAGTAGTCTTCCACCAAGTCGGACTGGGAACAAGTTTGAAACCACATCACTCATTTTTTCCAAGGCAAGGTCTTGCTGTGAGAGAGAAAGGCCATATGCTTTGCTAAGTGATCGTGCGTCTCTCTGTATTGTGTTTATGTTAAAAACATCAAACCAATCGTTGATAATTTTGATAATTGATAACAGTTCTGCACATTTCAGAAACAGTTCAGCGTTACTGCATATTCCCAATTGTGCACATCGTTTTAAGGCAAAAGAAATGGTGTGCGAAAATAATTTGGTGGCGCATTTAACTTTTTGTCTTGCTAATAAAAAGAAAATATCAAATATTTTGAAATTTGTATGCTTCTTATATACAAAAATTCGCAAATATACATACCAGCAGTTTTTACATTCAGCATTTCTAACGAGAAACTTTTGGTTATATTTAAATCTGAATCGCAAAAATTCAGCAGTTCTTCAACGATGCATTTTTTCAGACTTGTTCTCTCATACAAGAATCCATCATCAACAAAGTGGTTGCGTAAAAGTTTAATTAGATGTGGTACATCAGAAAAAACAAAAACTGACTTGTTTTTATCTGAAGGATGTGTAAAATACGGGGTTTTAGCTGATATATCCAAGCTTTTCCACAACTGTTGATTCTCAGTTCCTAAATCGCTAACTGCTGCAACAACAGTGAAACCAATTTTGTAAAGTTCTGCTATGATGTGAAACAGCAACGTATTTGCATTTTACAGCTAAGGTTGTAAAAAATTGGCTGTTTCCATCCTCCACACAATCCACGGATCATTGCAACTTGCACCATTCTCTTTGGTTCGATTATGATATCAACTTTACGATCATATGCCCATTCTTCCCTACATTTCATTTCATCGAAAGATAGAACACATAATTTGCTCTCGATCGGAAAATCCAAGGAGCTCATATAAAAAAGAGCTTGGTATAAAACTCCAGGCTCAAATGACAGCTTAGATGCCCATCGTCGTAAGGTTGTTGGTGACGGCAACACAAATCCTTTAAGCCGCAAAAGTCTATAGCAGCGTGGTCCTGCTGAGTACAAGGAAGTTGCAAACGAAACTTCTTTTATATCATACCTTTTTGATGTACTCGGTACACCTTGTTCGAAATCTGAACTAACGAGTTTTTTATTGCTATTTCTTATATTCAATTGGTATTCCAACATGGCAACTCTTTCCTTTAACTTAGAAATTTCGCTATCGAATAATTCATTATTAATGCGATAATCTTCGAGTGAAACGCTTTTATACAATAACAAAATAAATGAATAAGCTTAATACGTACAAAGATCTTAAACTAATTATTTTGAAATAGGAAGAGAAACTTACTCAGTTTGAGTACCGATACTAGTAAAATACTTTCTTAAAATTTTTCTTGAGACGCCAGTAGTCCCTAATATGTCCCTTAATTTATAAATTAAAAAATTATTTCCCAATATACACAATAGATTTAGGTGCTCTAAATACCGTTCATATGTTTCTTGCGGGCCTTGAGCCTTTGTCTGCTTTTGAGCTACTGTACTTTGGTGACTAAAAATATTTTTACATTAGACATTTTAAAAGAATGTAATAGTGTCCGATCGAACGTTCGGGTTCGTCCAAAAATGGTGTTCGACCAAAGTTCTGTGTTCGCAATTTTTACCGAACTTTACCGAATAGCTAACATTTTTATGTACCCAGCAGAAATTTTAAAATAGGTAATCGAGTTTCGAATTTTTGGTAAAAGAATTTGATTACCAACTAAATGATTTTTACAAGGCGTAAGACTAAAAAAAATATTTACTGGAGGTATCTATTTTTAAATTACCTTTACCTCAATTTATTTTATTTAAAAATAAGAAATTAGTAAAATTAATATTTATTTCTTTTATGGTTTTGTAAGCCAGTAAAAATACTTGGCAAATTTTGTAATCGAGTGAATAAATTTTGCAATTAAAAAAGTAAGTTATTATATGGCAAGTAGTTTTTAGGATAATGTCCAGTTTTTTTTGCTGGGTAATTGCATATTTATAATCATGTCTTTATATAAAAATAATGCAAGAAGGATACATACATGCATACAAAGTGTTATTTGCATTACATGAACTTATACAGGATGTAAATACCAGGGTGTTTATTCTGTAATTCAAAGCGAAAAAATACTTTCGAGTTTGAATAGTATTGATTCAGAATGGAACCAGCTAGGTATACGATTGGAGATGAGTTATAGCACCACCCTTCTTAACCTTACATAACATTAACATTCACATTCCAAAGCAGTTGCATTTTCTTTAATTTTTAGTTACAGAGTAGACCACGAGGAAAAGTACTTATTAAATGATGGCTAGTTTAGTAGAACAATGTTAATTACATTCAAATTCGAAAGCATTTTCTTTCGTTTCGAAATACGGAGTAAACTCCCAGAATGTGAAATTGTACGTGTGGACAACAATAATGTTATAATAACTTAATGCATGCATTTAACATGGCAGTTACCTTTGAAGTGGAATTGCACTTAGGCTCAAACGGGTGCAATGATTTTTTACATTCATATGCTCTTGACGGAAGTGAACAGAACAAACGAAAGGATTTTTTGGTAGCAAACCATCATCTATATTGCACGCTTCTATTCATTTCTGCCGCATATATGGAATTGAAGGAAATTGAAAAAACTTGATATTCGTGCCTTTGCTTGAATGCCTGGTATTACTGCAATTGGGGTATATGCATCTCATTGCTCAATATTTATTTTTTTCCACAAATCACAAATATTTATTATATACATATGTATATTAATATCTATTTAATAACTTTTAATGCAAAAGTGAGACATTTTTCAATATTTTTATTTTAAAAAATTTTTATAATTAAAAATGCATAACAGACAAAAAAGTAAACAAAAAGCTCGGATTTTACAAATGAATACGGTAGCATTATTTTTGAGAGTAAAAAACAGTCGGCATATACGTCAGAAGGTTAATATGGCGACAAAAAGAGAGAATGGTTGTACCTTTATTCTATTGTATCATGGTTTATTCATACATACATGTAAGGGTCTCAATGGGTTAAGTCTGTAATTGTCTAATATTTTGAACATATTTTCCATTTACCAAAAACTGCTTTCTTTTGTTTAATTAAATTTAACTAATAATACTCAAAGTCTATAAAACTATTAAAATTAATAAAATATTTCTCTGAATTGAAAATAAACTGAATTCTAAAACGAAAGATTCGTGTTCTCATTTGAAATTGGACAAAATCTTTTACATTTGGGGGCTCAACCTTTGAACAAAACTGCGTTAATTATTGTACAATTGTACGCAGACATAATATGTACATATGTACATTGGATAATCAAGTGCTTCTTAATAATACATATTTAAATTTTTTTTATTAAAACAAAAAAGTTGAAACTGTAAACTTCCATAGATAAAAAAGTGGTCAGGCAAAATAATACCAAAAAAATCAAAAAGCTGTATATAAGAATATAAAATGTGAATAAATGATTTCAAATAACGGATCTACAAAATCAGTCGACAGTAAAGTACATAATACAAGAGCACGAATGAGAGAAAGAAGAACGAATGCGGAAAGAACAAAAAGTGAAAGTGATAAAGTTGAATCAAATGAAGAAATAAATAATTCCAATGTGGTGAAAAATCAAAACGAATCAAATAAAAAAGCAGAAAGTAAAAAAGTGTCAGAAGCAAAAGTAACCGAAACAGAAAATAGTATCAATAAAGAAAAAGTAAACGAAGGCAGTACGAATAAAGAGATCAAGACAGAAACCTTGAATAAAAAAGTAACAAACATGGCAAAGAATTTTGAAGACGAAGATTTAAATTTATATGGCAATAATCAGTCAGACTTGAATAATTTAATTAGTTTACTTAAAATTAAAATTCAAAAGGACGAAGAGTATAACAACAAAGCTAACGTCACGGTGGACAATTTTGCTAAAATAGTGCTAGATTTTGACGGTGAAAATATTACAGTGGAGCATTGGCTCGAAAATTTTGAGCAGAATGCTGAAGCGTATGATTTGAATGAGAAGCAAAAATACGTTCATGACAGAAATAAAATTATTGGTACAGCTAAATTGTTTCTTGATACGGTTACAGTAAGTGATTTTAAATCGTTAAAGGATTGTTTGTTGAATGAATTTAAAAGAAACTATTGAACTTCATAAAATATTAACAAGCAACAAGAAACAAGAAAATGAAACTTTTCACGAGTATGTATTAAAAATGAGAAAAATAGCGACCTTAGGCAATATTGAAGAAAAAACGGTAATTCGATACATAATAGACGGTCTAAAAATAAAAAGTGAACTTAAATGCCAGATGTACACAGCTACGTCATATAAAGATTTACGTGAAAAATATGATATATTTGAAACAATGAACATGACTCGTGATTTCGATTAAATAAAAGCTAATAAAAGTAAATAAATTTACAAAATCCGAGCATTGCTATAATTGCGGTTCTACAGACCACAAAAGTAATGAATGTAAAAGTCCTTCAAAATTTTTTAATGGTAATAAATTCGGGCATATTGCAAAAAATTGCAATAAATCGAAAGGTACTGACAAAATGGTACAATTTGTTGTTGATCAGTCACGTTTTAAAATGATTAATTTTAATAATATCGAAATTAAGTGCTTAGTAGATACCGGATCGGACATTTCGATTATAAAATTCGGTATTTATAAAAAATATTTCCCGTCGCACACTTTAGAACAATGTAAATCAGTGCTACGTGGTCTCGGTAACAAAAAAACTGAACCACTAGGTCGTTTATCGGGTACAGTCCGTGTAGACGATATAATAACAGAACACAAATTTTTAATTATACCAGATAATAGTATAATTTTTGACGGTATAATTGGACATGATTTTATTAAAAATTGCATGCTTATGTCGGATGGCAACGGCTATATTTTTAAAACAAAAGAAGCAACACATGACGAGCTTAAAGTATATAATATCAGCGCCGAAGAAATTGATATCGATTTCAAGTTCAAGGATACTGTAAGTAGTTTAATTAAAAATTATACATTAGCAAAGACGGCTGACATATGTCCGGTAAAGATGAGCATATTGCCAAACGAAAAAATTAAACCCTTCAGACATGCTCCCAGTCGGTTAACACCAACAGAAGAAGAAGCTTTAAACACTCAAGTTGAAGAATGGCTGAAAAGTGGCATAATAAGAAGGTCTACATCAGATACTGCTAGTAGAGTAGTAGTTACGAAAAAGAAAAATGGAAACTATAGA